>OY757906.1:108075003-108155003 GCA_963585895.1 Sepioteuthis lessoniana | reverse complement strand
TATTATGTAGGAAAGGGAAGAAAATAATACCAAGTAATGTAAATTTAATCAAATTCATTATGTCACATTATTTATTTCTGAATTAGTTTCTTCAAATTTATCATATTTTTTGATAAATATGTCCCCTTATTATTTTCTGTGAGTCCATTCTTTCAATTTTTTTTAGATAACTTGTTCTTTGGATTTTTTGTCACACCCATTGTTTTTTTCTTCTTTTTTCCTTTATCGCCATTTTAAAATTGCTATGTCGTTGTCTTTATTCCTTCTGTATTTTTAAAAACAGTGCATTTTTTTTTATTTTTCACCCTTTTTTTTCTCTCTCCCTTCCTCTTTTTTATTCACTGTGAATTTCCTCTTCCTTTTATTTCACCTCCGCCTCGTCTTCCTCCTCCTTCACTACGTCCTTTGATTACACGGCATACTTACTTTTGTGTGTCTTCTTTTTATTCCTCTATTCCAACCTTTATGTATTCTTTTCTTCCCCACCTCTTATCTAATTTACACAGTTTTCTACCCTTATTCTTTCCAACTTCTGAATAACTTGACCACAATTATTCCAACCTTATCTTTTTTCTTATTTCTTCGTCTACAACGTCATATCGAACGTTAGTCACGCCGAGTCACGTTACAACACGTTGTTCTCCCACTGCAGCGTCGCAGCATGACAACGACTCCTGCATTCCTAAATAAGGTAAATGGATCGCATGTGCGTATACACACAGCAGTGTTTGACTGCGCCTGCGCAAAACAGACAAATCGAGGCAGATACAGTAGGACTGAAATTCACTTTCATCTATCCTTGTATTGACTCTACATTTTGTGATAATATAAAATAAAATCAAACCAATTCCTCCCGGAATATTATGATGTTGTACTTTAATTTCTACTGTTTGTAAAGTAGTAAGATTTTTTTTTAACTCACTCATATTTTACAGTCTTTTGGCATTATTTTTTCAATCAGTTGCCATCTGTTTTAGTTATTTTCGTTATTATTTTGCACTTTAAAGTAGAGTCTTAAGATATCCCCAGCAGTGGTATAAAACCTTTTCTAAAAAAATGCATCTACTGGTGATGGTCCAGATCTGGTGGGTTGCAGTTCCCTATCATTGTTATTACTCACAGGTTTACTCAAGACCAGATGGATGTGGGGTGTCCTCGTGGTGTGAATGGTTAAAGCGACGGCCTGCGGAATCGTAGTAAGCGAGTTCGTACTCTAGTCGCTCTATTACGTTCACTTTCGGACAAATACCCTTGGGGAAGGTATGAAACCCCTTATCCTCCCAGCTATGGGTTAAATAGCACGACTACTGTTATTCTAGGTGAATGGCTTTGGCGCTGAATAACCTACAAATGTTGATATGCCATTAAAAAAAAACAGATGGAAGAATCCCTTATAGTCCCATCTACGGGTCAAATACATCAATTATTCCCCTTTTATATGCAGTTTTTCCGATTGACGTGGATTCGAATACGCTGTATACCCAGCAGAGTGGTTAGACCATGTATGAGTCAAATAGATATGTTTGCAAAATATTTGTATTAGATAGGAATACTTCATATTAAACGGGTACAAAAACTATTAAGAATCTTGACAAAAAGTATAAACTCAGAATGTATACCACAAAGCATATAATAAATCAAGATGGGTTGAAATGCAAATCAAATCAATCTATCAATCAATCTTTCCTTGGCGAAATCTGAGACAAATTCTGGCGCTGAAAGGGAAAAAGGCTGGGGTCGTAAATTGACTTTTTATCAGTGCTTTTAAACAGACTTCTACTTCTACACATTTAGTGTCATTGACCCTCGAAGTGTTCCCCTACGCCTCAAGTTTCATAATAAGATGGCTGCCCGTAGAAACGTGGTAGATTTGGTTGTATAGACATTTAGGAGAATTTCCGTTGCCTTTCATCGGATCATTGCATTTTCTTTTAGTTTCACTTGGATTGTAAATTAAAAACGGCTCTCTTTGAAAAAACACAAATTCATCATTATTGTCTGCCCTCTGAACGTTATTCTTCTATTAGTGTGCATATATATATATATATATATATATATATATATATATATATATATATATATATATATATTGTGTGTGTGTGTGTGTGTGTGTGTGAAAAGTATAATACGCTCCCATACATTGGCATGTAATAGTTTAATGATATATATTCCTTTTATTTCTATATTTACGTATTTACCCAACCTACCTTCTATGGGGAGGATGAGAAATAAGCTTAATCATTAAAGGTAGTGTTGATTAGAGTTTTTTTCTTTTCTTAAATCGGCTGTCTCACCAAGGCTAAAGAACGTGATATGATCAGATATTTTTAGAGTGAGTTGGAACAATGTTTTTAAACCTATGAAGGTATTAGTATAGTATCTGCATCGTAATCCTTCCCAAATCTGTTTGTAAATATTATTGCGTCTCTACGCATATATTTTTTTTCCGTAGCTGAAAGTAATTTTACTGCATATAAAGTGTCATCAATAACTATTCACCTACGTACTCATTAATGAGTTCACCCTATGGGAGTTTTTATCATAAGTTTAAATGTCTATCTTTTTTAAATGAAGTCTGAGTAACTACAATTTATTCATATTTGGAAAACCGGATGGATTCAGGATTTTTTCAATGACATTAGCTACAAGTAAAACATGTTGGGCTTAGGGTATGATTTGAAGTCTAAATGCCGATTCTATTTTAATGTAACTGTTATATTTAGCGCGATTTTATTAAAATATAAATGTATGAAACACTTTTCAGGGTTTGAGTACAGTGTACATTTTCATCCGAACTAGAATTACTCGAAAGAGCCAGTTTGATTTTAGGCAGATTTCACTCTTACACTCTTCACTGAGCTGACAAATCGTGAGCTAACAAACCATAAAGTTCTTTCGAGATTTTTTTCTGATACAAACTAACACACACACACACACACACTTACATACACACACATATATATATATATATATATATATATATATATATGACAAATGTCCAGAAACGATGATTTTGGAAGTAATCAGGTTAATAATACATGAGAGGTTTCAAATAATTATTTAGGAGTATTCTATATATGAGTGTTAGGATCTAAAAATATAAAATATATATAAAATTCTTATCCAGAAAAGTATATCTGTAATATACTTAGAAAGAAATCTCAGCGTAATATCATTATGCTATTATAAATTTATTTCGACGTGCCACCGATGCAGCTTGCTTCTTCAGATAGCTTTCACAAAAGATAGGCCCTCAAATATTACTCATGAGAAAAAAATGCCTGAAAAACAAACTTTTTAGAAGGTGGAACATCAAAGGGAACCAGGGCCAATATGTAGTCATTCCAATATCTTAAATTTCAAACTAGGTTTCGTATTTCAGTTTTACTCTTTTTAAAAAATTATTACACTCATGTTTTTTCAAGTTGGCAGCTATTATATTTTACTATTTAACCTCATGTATTTCAAGAAAGTATTTGTTTATTTATTATTTTTTCATATCTCATTTAGGGATGCCGTGAAGAAATGTTTTTATTCCAGACTATTCATTCATAAAAAGTCCTACTTGGGGGATTATTTATACTTTCCTCACTAGTTACTTTATTCTCTCTTTAATATCGCGCAACGAGTTTCCTTGATATGACACTAAACAATCTCATGATGAGGCTTCAGTAATACTGGAGCTTTAGGGAATGCGGAGTATCTCTTCACTGCCATCGCTGCCAGGTCCGCTCTGACCGGGAGTGGTAGCAATTAAAAGGTCCTACCTATGGATCAAATAGAACTAAACTGCACTTATACTCAAGTGAATTGTTTGAAATAGGACTGTTTTGACATTTAAACTGCATACTTTTGCTAATATGAATTGTTTGAAATTTCAATCGGCGTTAAATGACCCGAGAAAGGGTTGATACTCCAGCAAACCAACTAACTCTCTTTAATTTGGTTATCGCTATTTTAATATTTTGATATGTACCTCCGATTACAACCGATTTGATACGTATTAGAACCTGTAGTCAATCTCTGAATAAATTTCGACTTAGAGATATTTTTACCCTTAAGCCAACTGACCTTTCTGACAATTATAGCCATTATTATTCTAGTTATTATTATTATTATTATTATTATTATTATTATTATTATTATTATTATTATTATTATTATTCCTACCAGTATCCACATTAAAATATGATACTACATCCTTCATTTAGCCATTCTGACATCATAATGTTCATTCTCCTATTAATTCCTGTCCATTTATCTCTTCATAACAATTATCATATTTTTGTCAAAAGCTCTCATTAAATGTTAGTTTTTCGTGGGATTGGGCATAACTGATCAATGTTTGTGAGTCTCTCTTTGCAGTTTCTGAAAGCTATCAGAAGAACCAGGCCGCGACGTTGGCCTGTCAAAGTAAATTTAAAATAGCAGAATGACTGTTCGTTGGTTTTTCTTTCCATATATATATATATATATATATGTGTGTGTGTGTGTGTTTGTGTGCGCTTGCGTGTGTGTCTGTATGTGTTTATTTGTGTGTGTGTGTGTGTGTGTGTGTGTTTATTTTGCATAGAGAAACAAAGGACCCATTCATGCGTACATTGGTAGATTTATTCTTATGCTAATATAACAAAATATATACAGCTGGAGCTGTAGATTACGCCGATTGCTCCTCAGCAGAAGAGGAGGATAATCCCAGATGGCCAACATATTCACCATGAGTGGTCACCCGTAATGCTTGGAAATGGCATCCAGGGGACAGAATAATATGTGAGTCGGCATCTGAGGTTTTCAGATGACCTTCAAGACTCCAGTTTAGTACTTACTGAGCCAGAAGATCGGTCGGAGAGGCCCGATCCGATGAATCGGCCGGTTGTATAAAGACCTAGCTATTAGACCGTCCCGACGCATTCTTCATGTTGCTCTTCTTGCAAACAGGAACCCATGTTTATTTTATTAAAGGGGCTGAGAGTGAATTACGCATGGATAGCAATACTTGAAGCCTTTTGAATAGCTTGCAAACAAATGATAAATACTAAATAGAATTATTGGTGTTCGATAGCAAATTCTTGAAACCATTTAATAGTGTGCAAACAAATGAGATCTAAATCGTTTAAAAGTAATATCACCGACAAATTATCCGCTTACAATATATATATATATATATATATATATATATATATATATATATATATATATAAACAGGATTTTAATTAAATAAACCAGAAGAGTTGATAGTACTTAAAACTCAATCACATCAAACAATTACCTATTTTTCTTTCTTACTTTGCTATTATGCCATTATTTGGTTCTGCATTAGAAAAAGATTGAGTTTCTACTTTGAGGTTTCCACATTAAATAGCCATGATCACATCATATTGGATATAATTTCATAAACTGTCAACTTGAATTATCCTTACAGTTTATTATTATTAATATCATAATTACTTACTTACCCCTTCAGAGTTTTTCACATCAGTTTTAGCTGATAGTTTTCACATGTCTTTAAGTGACAGCAAGTCTCCTCGATGTTCCAGGACTCTTGTCAGCATTCCGGCCGTTCTTCGTAATGCTGTAGTTTGGATGGTCTCAGCTCGTCCTGCTAACTCCAGGTCCTCCCGTTAATAATCCATTGGTGTCTGTAACAAACCAATCAATCACCACTGGTATGATTGTCCCCTTCATGTTCAATAGTTTTTTTTCAATTCCCTAGCAAGGTTGAGGTTCTTATTTATCCTTCTTTTCACTTTTCATCAATTCTATTTTGTGGTCAGACGGGACAGCAAAGTCCAAAATTTTGCAAGTTCCTTTTTTGTTGATTACTGTAAAGTCTGATTTCTGGCCGAGATTAGGTGATCCATTCGTAAGTCAATGTCACATAGGAGTTTATGTGTGTCATTCTTTAGGACAGCTGCTGTGTTGTGCATATACCATTTGTTCGTATTGTCTAATTCAAATTTCTTGCACATCTCTTAGTGGATTACCTTGTCCAACCAGGCATATCTAGTCTTATATTCCTTTTGTGATAATTTGCTGCATTGGCTTATATGTTTGATGTTTTTTCTCAATCACAACATAACCTATTTTGCTATTTTGCTACGTCTTATCTATTCTTGCTTTGATATGATTTGTTCTTATGACGTTGTTTTGTGCTGCTGTAAGTAGATATTCTGTTTCTCTCTTAAGGTTTTCATTTCTTAACCACGGCCTGGTTTTCTCGTATGAGATGTTGTTTATTAGTCGTTTAAAACGCCCTTAGAGCTGTTTTTCTTCCCATTTTTGTTTTTAGTTATTGCCATTCTGATAGTGTTCGAGTTGTCCATATCGTTTCTGGTGGCTGTAATCACTCCCCCTTCGTGCTTTTCTATATAGTACTCGAGTCGTTGTATCGATGCGTCAACGCTGTCTTCAATGTTGGTAAGTCTTGTTCCTTCCGCTTTTCTGTCAACGTCATCTCTGGGATGTAATGCCTTATTAATGGCCATTAGTTTTCTTTTTCTGAGGTCCATTTGCTTATGCTCTTCTCAGGTCTACTACAAAAAGTGTCCCGATTATCTTATGACGGGTACTGCCCAGGTATTTATTCCTTTGATAACATAGTTTTGTCTTGAATAGTTTTCTGGTTCTCCTGAGATGTTCTTTCTTAAATGTTTCCTTTATCTCTTCTAGTATGATGTTGTCAACTTCCAAGATGCCCAAGTAACGTCTCATTTTCTCCGAGCGTCCTAATCTCATCTTAATTTGATAGTTCCATTCTGTCAGCCAGGTGTTGTTTACCGTTTAATTACTAGCTTGTCGCATTTTTCTATGCAAAATTCTATCGCTATGTCCTGGCTGTATATTTTTACTGTGTGTATTAGAGTTTCCTGTTCGTTTTCATTTCTGGCAAATAGTCATCCATGTTCATTAGATGATTGATCCTTTTCTTGCTCTCTACTAAGTTTGTATCCGGCGATGCATTTTCTGAATTTATGGTTAAGTGGCATCATGACAATTATGAATAGTAACGGTCATAGTGCATCTCCTTGAATTTAACTCTTTGGACCTTCGCTTCATCAGTTGATAGGTTATTGGTCTGTAATTGTTCGGGGCGGTTCCCTGGAGGGGCTCCTTCAGGATCAATATGGTCTTTCCTTTGATCATCCATTCGAGTATGTGTGCCCCATGTAGGCATCTGTCGGGAATGGCGGTGAATTTCTTGAACCAGAATCCATGTATTACATCATAGCCTAGCGTTTTCCAATTTGATATTTTTTTTAGTTTTGTTTTAAGTAAATCAGTTTTGGGCCTTCTTTGAGCCCTTCTTTCTTCTTTTGTCATATTGTTTATTTATTCGGCTTTTCGTTATCTTCTCTTGGTTGCCATATCTTAGTCCAAAATTGTTCGGTTTCTCTAACATCTGGTTGTTGATATGTTTTCCTGTCATATTCCTCCATTTCTTCATAGAATTTTCTTTCGTAGTTTTGGAATGTCCAGTTTTATCTGTATTGTTTTACTCTTTATCGATATCTCTTTAATCTTATTTATTTCACCAGTACTTTCTGGTTTATTTCCTCAAATTGTATCGTTATTTTTTCTTGTCTTACCTTTTCGTTTTTGTCTGTACATGTTCCAGCGTTTTCCCTTGTTTTATCATTTTGACCTGTTTTCCTGGATGTTTTATCTGCGTTTCCAGTCGAATTTTCCATCCTAGTTTGAATTTTTTCTACTTATTTTTTGAGGGGATCGCAATTTTCGCCCCTGCTTAGTTTAGTTCGCTTAATTTAGTTATACTATTCGTTGATATATAAGTTAATACTTGATTTATCTTTCACGTTTCCGTCAAGACTATTCTCCATTCTATGTTTCTTAGTCATGGTAAGGTAGCCTTTCCCCGTTCATCATTTTCTTTAAATTTTCTTGATTTAATTTTTGTTCTTGTGTTAGTGTTTGCTCTGCTTTGTTTGCTTGTGTGACTTCAGGTTGTTTTGAATTTTTATTTTCCGAATTTGGCGGTTCATTTCGGTTAGATTGTTTTTGTTGTCTAATACTGCATTACTGTCTTGTTCATTTTTCATCTTCTGGAGTGTTTCTTGTATTTCAAGGACATTATTAATATTATTAATATTATACCCCATTTTCACACCAACTTTAGCTTATGGTCTTCCACTCGAATCTGAGTGACAACAAGTCTCCCTAGGTCTCTAGGACTCTCCTCTGCACTCTGACCGATCTCCACAATGCTGTTGTTCCAGCTTCCTTTTCAAACTTTTCGGTGCTATTCCAAGCTCGCTTTTTACGATTGTTATTAGTATCGTTCTCACGTTCCACAGTTTTCTTACTTCTCCAGCAAAGTTCAAGCACTTGCCCCTCATTTGGCTTTCTTTGATTTTCTTTCATTGTTAGCAAGTTCTTTTTTTTTTTCTTATTTACCACGTGATCTGGTCTTTTAGTAGGGATTAAAGGATTTATTCGTATCTCAAAATCCCAGTGAATTTTACGTGTCGTATTCTCCGGGACAGATACTTGGTTTGCAAGTACCGTTTGGTTGTATGGTCGAATTTCAGTTTTGTTGTACAATTCCCAGTAGGTCACCCTCCCCACCCAGTTGTGTTTAAACTTACACTCTTTTTACATTATTGATTTTTTAATTTTTTTTTGAGACTTTTTACACCAACGTAATCCATTGGTTTCTCACTGGAGTTTTTAGGACAGCATGTCTCCTCAAGTCTCCACGACTCTTCTCAGTCTCCTGGTAGATCCTAATAACATTGTAGTTTGGATGGTCTTTTCTCCTCCTCATTTTTTTTGATTCCTCTAGTCCCTGTATCAATCCGTACAGGCTTGGTAAGAGCACCAACTACAATTGGTATTGGCGTCACTTTCCTGTTCCATAGTTTTTTTTACAGTTCCCTCGCCATGTCCAGATACTTATCTTTCTTTAATTTTAATCTGTGGGGTCTTCTGGGACAGACAAGTCTACAACTCAGCATATTCACTTTTTGTTGTTGTTGTTGTTGTTGTTGTTGTTGTTGATTAGACTGTTTTACAAAAATAGATTTTTGGTCTGAGGCAAGAATGAGGATAGGTGTTTTTTGTTAATTTGGGTGTGCTGAATTTAAATTTATAAATAGTTTTGCTCTATCATCTCTAGTTTTCTGGCTTTTAAATAGTCTCATTTTAGTATAAACAGAGAATATATGTGCATATTTCAAGAGTTGCAGCAGCTTATAACAGATAAAACAGGATAGATGAAGAACACTGATAGAATCAATATACTTGGATGACACAATTACACAATTCATAGTACCACAGACAGGCAAATGTGTGTTTTCTTAGAAGATCTGGTGTATTTTTCCTCCGGGATGTCACACAAGAGCATCCAGCAGAAGTCTCCCATCATGCCGGGGTTCCATTTGCCTTGATAGTTGCTCTCCATCTTCGTAAGGTCTTTGTGGAATCTTTCTCCATGCTTATCACTCACTGCTCCAAGGTTTGGCGGGAAGAAGTTGGGGTGGGAATGGAGAAAATGAATCTTGAGTGACATTCGGCACCCGGTATCCTCATAAAACTTTAGCAACTTCTCAATACAGGCTTGGTAATCTGGTTCACGTGTGTTACCAAGGAAGCCAGTACAGACTGACTTGACTGCTTCCCATGCTCTCAATTCCTTTAAGTTAAGAAGCTTCTCAAAATCAGTATCCTTCAGCACTTCTCGGATCTGAGGTCCCACAAAGATACCCTCTTTTAGCTTAGCGGCACTAAGACCTGGGAAGACAGTAGACACGTGTTGAAAGGCAGCACCATTTTTGTGCAACGCCTTCACAAATTTCTTCATCAAACCAAGCTTGATGTGAAGAGGAATAAGAAGCACCTTATTCATGTCCACCAGAGGATTCTCCTTGAGGCTGTGTTCGCCAGGAACAAAAGTACTTCAAGACCCCCCACCCAGTCTTTCCGCTTGTAATGCTGAGATACGGCTCGACTATCCCAGAGACAGAGAAAACAACAGTACTTTGTGAAGCCTGCTTGCATACCCATAAGAAGACCTTATTTGTTCCGATTCCTGAAACTGGTGATTCTTAATTCTTCCTGGACTAGGTTCCACTGTTTAAGCCGAGAAGCCAAGAGCTCTGACTGCTGTTTTGACAGATACAAATCACGAGCAAGATCATTCAGGTCTTCTTGCGTGATCCAGTGTGGCTCATTTCCACTTGTTCCTGAATATGTAGACTCAATATCTTCCAAAGATATTGACTCGGCAGAATCCTCCCTTGAAAGCATTTCTTCATCCGATGAGGAAAGAAGAACCTTATTTACTGGAGGTGTGGGTACAGGAAGATCATCTGAATGGGGAACGGGTCTCATAGCAGATCGAAGGTTGGGATATTTGATATTTTTCCTAGAAGATACATTGAAACCAGTTATATTAGACAAAAATAACAATCATCTGTGTGGTTTTGCGGCTCTCTCTAAACCATCGGGCTTGCAAAGTTGAAAGCCGCTTTCTTGCCATTAAACCATGCACTTAGTCCATTGTAGCAGGGTTTACAACAGATGTGTGGAGCCAAGACTTGTCCTGATCACCAATTTTACTGTCAAATTAGTGATAGTAGACGATTCTGAGGAGGGAAGTGATGGTTCGATGCTGTGCAACTGTTGTGAAGTCCCCACACACGTAGCAGAAAGAATTGGCCTTCTTGAGGCATCCTCGACATTTTGATGTGCTTGAAGCCATTGGCGAATCTGAAAATATAACAAAGTAAAAGTAAATGTGCCTTTGAAAATGTAATACTAATATTTAGTAACCCAAAAGATGTGTAACACAATAGTTGAGGGACACCAACCTCCTGCGCCGCCTGTTAGACAACCTCTTCCAATGACTGCCAGAGTGTGTATTGAGACCTGCAGCCTCAACTGTCAAAATCCGTCTTGATATATATATATATATATATATATATATATATATATATATATATATATATATATATATGTATAATGTAATGTTATCACTTACTTTTAGTGCATAATAACTAAAAAATAAGCCATAAGTCTCACAAAATTAGAATTAACCAGGATTTTATATACGCCTTTATGTACCGTATAAGCACAAAATGCACACTATGAATATCTAAAAAAAACTAGAGGTGATGAGTAAAAAAAGATTTCAAATTTGAATTCAGCACCCTCAAATTAGGTAAAAAAGGGTATTTTTGTGCTTGCCTCAATTTCTTTGTAAACCAGTGTTATTAATAGGTCTGACCGTCTGGCCGAGGTTAGATGATCCATTTGTACCTCAAAATCCAAAAGAACTTTGTGCGTCTCCTTCTCCAGGACTAATTCAAATTTGGGAATATTCCATTCGTTCGGGTGTTTAAATTTCTTTTTTTTTTTTTTTTTTCATAATTCCCTGTGGATCATTGGCCAGTCATGTCTAGTCTTAAAATCTTTCTGTGCTAATTTTTGTATTCGCTTTTTATGTAATCGTTTCGTCTCTTTCATCACATAACCTACATTTGCTATTTCCTACGTTTTAAATGTCTTGCTTTGATATAATTAAATTTTATAGCGTCGTGTTGTACTGCTATCAGAAGAGATTGAGTTTCTCTCTTAAGGTTTTCCTTTTTTAGGCACATCCCCCCTTTCTCTCGTGAGATTTCTCTTGTTTGTTGCTTGAATGCCCATAGAGTTGTTTTTCTTCCCATTTTCTAGTTTGTTTCGTTTTTTGATCCTCGTGTTTTCTGTATTCTTTCTGGCTTCCATTATTCCCAAATATTTGTAACTTTCCTTTTCTCCGAGCGTTCTGATATTTTTTATTTGTTAGCTCCATTCCTTCCGTCATGTGTCATTTCCTTATTATCATCTTTACTTTGGTTAATAGCATTGAAGCACATTACATTTTTTTTTAGTAATTATTGATTAATTTTTTGAACATGCAAGGTTTTAATTTCTTCATCAGCATTTAACTCTAAATAATTACACCGTTACTAATGAGAAAGTTTGTGTCGTTCAGTCTATACCTTTTCAAGTGGATAGTTATCCTATTAGCAGTCACAGAAGTATTAGCTAATGAAATGAAATAAAAAATCAAAATCCTTAGCACAGTAATATCAACGTGGACATTTTGCCTTCTAGCAGCATCAGAGATGATAGCAAATGAAATACAAAATCATAATCATTTGTATACTTATATCAACAAGAACATTTCGTGTGGATTAGCATTGTTTCTCTTATTTTTCTTCAATAAATACCAGGGCAGGCTGAGTTATTACAGAAATACATATTCTTGCCCTACATTTTTATACTCTTAAATTGTTGCTTTTATTTATTCGGTGAGTCCCCTTTGCGTAATGGCTATATGTGCGTCAAGGAAATATGCGATTTCGAACGCCAGTCGCCGTTTTATGTTCAATTGATGAACAGAATGGACCCCTATATCCTACCATTTACGGGTTTATTAGTATCACTTGCAATTCTTCTTCAAGGAAGGCTTTGTTATTAACTAACTCACAAAGATCGAATACGATTTATGCACAAAAATATATTTACTAGTCAAAATTAAATTTGTTCACTGTTATATGAAATCAAATAACTACTTTGACAAAAGAAATAACATAACAGAAAGGTCGAACTGATAAATAAAATGGAAAAAGTATTAAAAAGACTCGAAGAACGAGCCAAGTTTGGAATACACAGGATTTAATTAACACAATACTAAAAAAAATACTGAATTGGAAAGCGACTGTCGAAGATGGCATACATGGATTCTTGTTTTAAAAATTCACTTTTATCTATGACAGGCAGGCTCTTAAAATAAATAAAAACTTAAAAGGAACATATATATATATATATATATATATATATATATATATATATATATATATACACGAATAGACAACCAAAAGAAAGACTAATTTGATCCAAAAAGACCCCTAAAAATGTACCGCCGAAACAACTATAACAGATAACGTGTCTACCTATTAAGTGGAAACCATTAAGAAGCCCGGATCAGAGAGGATATTTATAACTCACTTTTTAGCTGTGTCTCATTGGGTGCCCCATTTATTCGGCCTTGTGCCACATCGAAGCAAAGACCTTCGTAAAAAAAGGAGGTGCCTGTGATGTAATGGTTATCGTCGTAGGAAATGGACACGGCGACACGAGTTCAAATCCTGGACGAGACTGGTTTCATTTCACATAGCATTATTACCCTTGGGAAAGGTATGAATCCAATTATTCTGCCTCCAGCTATAAGTAAATAGTAGGACAGACTGTGTTCTTCAGCCTTGGTGAGGCAACTAGTCTATGATAAGGAAAGCTCTGAATTCAAACCTGTCAAACTCCGCTTAAAAATTGACCTTGTGTCATATTCTGCCTGAGCGGAGGGGTTGGTAAATAGGGTTGGATGCAGACTTTTCCTGATGAACAAAAAGGATAGCACAAGGGAACAAGAGGAACAGGTTACATACAGTTAATTAATCAACATATCCTCAGGGACACCAAATTGAACCAGCAAAAATGTAGCTATTGTATGAAAAGACAAATAAAAATGAACCTACAATATGGTTCTACAAACCTGAGTCATAATATGTCTCAAAATATTTTATATATTCCAAAATTATAAAATTCATAAGGGAAACTGTTAGATTCTAGAAAGTGAAAATAACCGCAAAAGAAAAACATTTACCTGAGGTAAAAATACTGCGGTATCTTCAAAGAAAATGCAATTTCATCATTACTATTTGTAATAGCACCGATGCCACTCAATTACACGCTTAGGAAATCTGCAGGTTGCTAAAAATTTCCAAAATCGCAAGACAAATTATACCACCTAATGTATATAGACAACATCAAGCTATTTGCCAAAAAAATGGAGACTCTAATACAAACAATTAGAATATACAGTTAGGAAATGGGGGGAAATTTGGCATAAAATGTACCATGCTAATAATGAGAAGCGGATAAAGCAAATAACAGACAGATTAGAACTACCATATCAAGAAAGAATCAGAACGCTCGGAGAAAAGGAAACGTACGAATACTTGGAAAGAATGGAAACGGACACCATCAAACAAGTGGAGATGAAGGAAAAATCTTAAAAGATTATCTCAGGCCAACGAGAAAACTTCTCGAAATCAAATTCTATATCAAAGGGATAGACTCCTGGGCGGCGCCTCTTGTAAGATACTCAGGATTATTCTTGAAATGGACGAGAGAACAAGAAAACTAATGACAATGCCAATGGCTTTACATCCTAAATATGACCTAGACAGACCACATGTGTCAAGAAAAGAAGGAGAAAGAGAACCACCAGCGTTGAAGATCGCGTGAATACAGCGATACGACGACTCGAAGAATACATAAAAATGAACTAAGAAAGATTAATCACAGCGATCATAAAAAACCCAGGCAAATTGATGATCAACAGATCTATAATAACTAGGAAACAGAGATGGGAAGAAAAACTGATGTATGCATATTTCATAGGGCAAAACAAGCGAAATCACACACGAGAAAACTTGGACATGTCTAAGAAAGGGAAACCTTAAGAGAGAAACTGAATCTCTTCTAATTGCAGCACAAAACAACGTCATACGGACTAACAATATTAAAGCAAAAATAGATAAGACAGAACAAAATCTCAGACGAAATGATTAATCATATAATAAGTAAATGAAGCCAATTAGCGCAAAAAGGTTATAGAATTAAACACAAGTTGGGAAATGTAATCCACTTGGAATAGTGGAAGAAATTGAAATTTCACTATACGAACCAACGTCTTTGAGAATGAGATGCAAAACGTTTTCTAGGATTTCAAGATTCAAACAAATCACTTAATTTCATCCATACCATCTTGTAAGAATCAACAAGAGAGAGAGAGAGAGAGAGAGAGAGAGAGAGAGAGAGAGAGAGAGAGAGAGAGAATAGAGAGAGAGAGAGAGAGAGATTGAGAAAATGCAGCCATGTGGACTTTGTCATCTGGGCCAACCACAGAGCGAAAAAAATGAGAAGAGGGATAAATGTTCTGACCTTGCCAGAGAACTGAAAATAGCCACTGAACATGAAGGTGATGGTGATACCAATTTGCAAAGGCTTGGTGAAAAGAGTGGAAAATTTACAAATTAGAGGACGCGTCGAGACAATCCTGACTACAGTAATAATAAGATCGCCCAGAATGTTGTTTCTAAATTGCTCTATTTAAATCCTTCGCAGTATTTTCCGTTTTTATTTTCCTTTTTTTACGTAGTTTCTACTATTGCCCCATCTGGCTTTTCTAACAGTTTTCTTTTCCATAGTAATGTTCTTGAATCCTTTTATAGGGCAACAAGTGCATTCTCAATGAAATAACACCAACAAATAAGGTATTTTGAACAAACCACATACAAAGACAATGTAATGTTCTCTTTTGATATTTTCTTCATGACCTTTGACTATTTTTCAGTTGAAAATGTCATTGTTCAGTAGAAACAATTTTTAACTAAATCAAAGTGAGTAAACGATTTTCTTGTTCTGTTTAGATTTGTTGCTAGACTTAGTAAGTCAGGCACAAGCTCAAATTTGAGGTGCGCATAGTTTAGTGGTTATTGTTGCTAAAAATTGAATCGATGACTCAAGTGGAGATATTGGACGTGGTGTTGGTGCTTTATTTAGGAATGGTAAGAAAGCATGTGTTCCAATCATCCCAGCTATGGGATATAGCAGATAACAAAAGTTTCTTTATTCTGGGTTGGACAACGAATGTACGAGAAGAACTCTGAATTAAAACCAGCCTTATTCCTCTTAAAAATTGACTTTGTGTTACATTTTCTTGATCGTGGTGGGGTTAGATCAATTAATATATGTTTAAATGTGGAAGAGTAGAACTTTCGGGTTTCATTTTGCTTTTAGGTGAAAAATGAAAAATAATCAGATGTCTAAATCAAAACGTAGTCTCCAATTTACAATCTGGTTTCTATTAAATTAAATATTGATATAATGTTTTATGAACAATACATTATAGAGATGTTTGCCCATTCGAGATGAATATACTCAAAATATTTAGTTAGAAATTAACTCGTAATCATGTACAAAAGGACTGCAGAACATTCCTGAGTATTTCAGGTGTTTAAAAGCTTTCCCAAATAGATGATTTTGAAAAAAAAAAAGTGAAATAGAATTGAATGAACTCTGGTTAAACGTTGCGACTGTTATCGATATTTTCCGATACAAATATGTCGAATTTAATTATCCGAAAGCTCGAGTTGCGATTTCAAAACTGATTATTAGTTTTGTCCGACGTAGTTCAGAATGATGTCTCAGAAAATGATTTTAGAGAATAACTCGATAAGGAGAGTTCCATTTGCAATGGTAAACCCAGAGTAAAGATTTATACATTTGAATTGAAATTTTCACGGCGCGCCAAGCGTAGTCAGATGCTCAGATAACTGATCTCTATGAAACAGATTCATTAGATTAGTGTGTCAATATTCCAGAGATTGATTGATTGATTGGTTTTAACGGTGTGTAAACCCATGTTAAGGTTATTTTATGCCTTCAGGTTATGGAATCGCGTTAACTGTATATCTATTTATATTTACATTTTATTCTGTGGGTTTTTCTTAAGATTAATATTGCACACACTTACATGATATAATGTACTTCCATCAAATACAAATAATTTACTCATAGGGTTATGCTTTGAAGCATTTCTATTAATACTGATTATTACTTAGTTAGACATATTTTTTACTCAATAAAAATCATTCATTTGAACATAGATATATGGTATCAAAAAGCATAATAACCCTTAGTAAAGAAGTTTAGCTTCAAGAAACTGTTTACTGATATTAATTGGTTAGATGTGTCTAAAAATTTGGAGTACAAAATAGTAATACGATACCCTGTTCGCCAAGTTGTGAAGACTCAGATAAGCACAATTGGTCCAACATTAAAATAAATTTAAATTAACATCTGACGTTGTGTATCGTCATGATGACTCGTTCAAGCTTTGACAGTATTTTGTGCACAAATGCAATTCTTTTGAAGGGTTGACTATTTTCGAAGTACTATATATTATGTGAAAGGTTGATTAACTTCGTGTCAAACCGTTAAGGGTTATTTTATGTCGGGTGGTTGAAGAGGCGCATTCACTGTGCGTTCATTTTAACAATTTTGTGAAATTCCTTTTATTTTTTTGTGTTAGTTCTTATTGAATACAACTGATTTTAAACAGTTATATTTTACCCCAAATTGGACCTTACAAGTTACCATCACTCCTAGAGAGAGCGAACCTGGGAGTAATAGTAATGAAAGTGTCTTCAACATTACTCAGACCTCCCAAATGCAACCAGAGCATCAGATACGGTTTAGCCTTAAACATCCACTTTTTAGTGAGGAAGTTACCCTCTTCAATGAATACTATCACAATATTCAATGGCCAGCCGATAGGATTTATTTTTACTTTTGCTAATTGTCTTTATTATAAAGTAATATAATTCAATTATCAATTTTTTTTTATCTGGATTTGTTTGACCTAACGACAATTTTCGGCTAAATTTTGCATTCCATCATGAAAAGAAATGTTTAATGTCTTCCTTGATAAATTGTTTAATATATTTAAATTATTAGGACTATTAACAAACGAACATTTTATTGTGAATGAAAAACTATGGAATCTATTAAAATTAATAGAAAATGAAAATAAACTAGATTGAAAATAAATTTTCATTTAAAGCTTTTGCTATCGTAGACTGAATACGTATACTGTAATGATACAAATTTCTCAGCTATATAATTGGCTAAGAGAAATGTAAATCATTTGATTACCAGTCTGTAAGAATTGCTCAATATTTTTTTTAAATTAAGAAACCCCCCTTTCTTCATAACAATCAACAATAAATACATTCCAAAATTGATTTAGTACAATTTGTTACGTTTAAGCTAGTTTTTCTTGATACATTTTTTCTAGAACGGTGCTCAATCTTGAAAAAAAGTTGTCTGAAAACAAGAAGAGAGGAAGAATTAAGGCCGAGTTCACGGCAAAGAAAAAGATAAAATACTTTGTCCTAAAAAAGAACAAAAAAAACAAAAACAAACGTACCACTCATTTTATAAGTGTGGTTCAACCTCGGCTGGTCAAAGAAATAAGGAGACATGAAATGTCATTTTGTGAATCAATGAATAAAGATCCTATTGTTCCATTAATTTGTTGTGGATCTCCTATGGCAACTCGCTTGCTGCGAAATTTACTTGTTCTCTGCTGGTTGCTAACTGGCAGATATTTTTTACCATTCGCAAACTACCATGTGACCGTTTTTAGCACACATCCCAAAATATTTCGAGGATATCACGTGTTTGTTGGTCAACTGTTATGAAAAAGTTTCTACTAAATTACATTTCTCGTAATCAGATAGTTTTTATCGCTACAATCTTCTTCGAGCAAGATTTGCTTTTTTGTCAAAGAAAGTTTTCATCGATGATCATTTCTGTAAATCTATGTGTAAAACATGGTTCAACATTTTGAAATTCCTGAAGACATGTTGCTAATTTCTGAAATTTCTGAATATTTAATTTCTGAATATATCTGTCGAGGGTTTGAAATTCCCAAACACTTTTTTCTTATTTTTGAAGACATTTTTCTTATTTCTGAAATTTCTGAACACATGTTTCTACTTTCTGAAATTTGTGAATACATGTTGTTATTTTGTGAATTTTTTTTAAATTCATGTTTCTGCAGTATGAACTTTTTAAATACATGACTTTACTTTTTGTAAATGTCTGAACAAATGTTTCTACAAATAAAATAAACCATATATTGATGATTGGTTGCACATCAAAAAACCTGAGCTAACCTAAAACATGTTTCTAAAATTTACGATCATAAATATAATTTAAATAATAGAGACACTGAAAGTATGCGAAAATTAATTACTAAATCATACATATATAATGTACATATATCTTGGATATATCAATAAAAGATAAATGAATGAATAAACATGACGTATTGACTAACGTGCTTGACAACATCATCGATTTACAGGAGTTCAAACTTTAATCTTACTATTAAGTTCACTTTCGGACTAATAACGTTGGAAAATGCATAAATCCCCTTATTCACCCAACTATAGGTTAAATACAAACACTGGTGTTCCTCTACAAATATGGCTTTGGCATTAGATAATCCACGAAAGTTAATATATCATATTTACCAACCTCTCCGCTCGAGCAGGATATGATACAAGGTCAGTTTTTAAGCGGAGTTTGGCAGGTTTGAATTCAGAGTATGCCTTCTTCTAGACAAGTTGCCTCACCAAGGCTGAAGAACCCAGTCTGTCCTACTATTTGCCCATAGCTGGAGGGAGAATAATTGGATTCATACCTTTCCCAAGGGTATTAGTGCTATGTGAAAAATGCAATCAATCTCGTCCAGGATTTGAACTTGTGTCGCCGTGTCCATTTCCTACGACGATAAACATTACACCACGGGCACCTCCTAAAACGAATGTTGATATATCATGAGACATATAACATTGTTTAGCAGCTTTGTAATAATTTCACTCACTTTCATTGACATTGAATAACTGCTGTCTTTTAGTGATTGATTTGAATAGGGTTCGTATCGAACCAAAAATATTAAAAGCATATTCTCAAACGAAGGAACCTCTCTTCACTTCTTAGAACAAAATAGTGTTTATTCTTACTAATAAATAACTCCTAAGTTGCTTTTGTACGTTTCAGTTTCACATTGAAATTATTGTATATATTGTCAGTTATGTCAATATATATTGTCAATATATTGTCAAAAATGTCCTATATATTGACGTAATTTTTGACATGTTGATAAATAAAAAAGCCAGTTGTGATATTGGCTACGTGAGATTGATATTCAAAGTTATCAGAGGTCAAACAACAAAACCTCCAGGCCTATAGATTGAAAGCAATTTATTTCAGAATATATTGCAGAATATTAAAACTAATTATTTCTTTCGTCATTTAATACTAACGTTGGTGGTATGTGTGGCCGAGAAGATTTCGTCTTGAAATAGAATATCGTAGTAAGCGAGTTCAAATCCCAGTCGCTCAGTTTCGGACAAATATATATCAATATATATTTGGGAATGTTACGAGCGTCTTACTTCTCCAGCTTTAGGATAAATATTGTCAGTACGTTACTTCTGAAAGGATGGGTTCAGCATTTAATAACCCACGAATGTACACACTCAATGGAGCATGAACATCAATTTTCAAATACCCTTTTATCAATTTGTGTATTTTTATCCTGCTTCACAATCTCTTTCTCGCTCTATCATTCTTTTTTTCTCTGCGATCCTCTCTGAATCAGATTTTTTTGTTTAATAAAATGGAATTTAGATCCATGTTACTTTACTAACAAAGTTAATTAATGATAATTAGCAATGATTTTTGCTACATTATATTTTCATGAAAAAACATCTTTTTGACGTATAAGTAGTGGAAAAGATATTTTCTTAACTGTTTTAGACTCCTGTCAAATTTTCCACCGGCCGAAACAGATCCCTCGGCTAGGATTATATAATTTTAAACACCATTGTTCCAAACACTGACACATTTTTATTATTGACAGACTTTAAAGAAATGCAATAAGGCAATTAAAACCCACTTTTCCTATCTTAATGTATTCCTTAATTTGATTTAGTTTCATATAAACGCAAACGTTATATTAAAAATTAACTTGTTTTGTTTAATGGAAGGACGTACATACTGAGATTTCTAAGGCTAACTCACGAGGATACGGGTACAGTTGGATGAAAGTACCTTGGACAGAAAACATAGTATGAAAGCGCTTAAAGTATTGCATATTTTATGAATGCTAAATCAAGATGATGAAGCCATTACGGAGAGATTAATCTGATCTATTCTTCGTGTCGATCGAAAGAAAGAAGGAATACTTACTGTCATTAAAAATTCCTTGAAAACCATCTGCAAGCACTGGTGCTAAAAACTCTCAAAAGAGTAAAATAATAATGATGATGCGAAAAATAATATTAAAGCTTTGGAACATGAAAGTCATGATGAAACTAATTGTTTGGGTGTACTTGGAAAGCTCCCCTGGACCTTACAAAAGAGGACTACTGGACAGAAAATCAAAGCAAGAAATTAGATCACACAGACCACAGATTTCTTGAGATCGTCTAGAATTCTGAGAAGATTAGCGTGATCTAAGAAGACTTGATATCACTAAGTCTTCATTGAAAGACACTCGCTTAAAACTGGTGTGAGAGAAAAGCAAGGCTGATTGAGATATATATATATATATATATATATATATATATATATATATATATATATATACTTGAGTCACTCAAAAAATAGGGGGATATTTTTTTTTTAAAGGCGAAGTTTTTTCCCGAAATTTTATCATAAACGTAAATTCTGCACTGCTTGAAATTTCTTCTGTGGTTATTTAAAATGTCTGGAACTAACTGAGTGATCCCGGTTGGAAATGAAGTTGCCAATCATATTTATGGAGGATGAGAAGTGCAAACCATGGGAAATTTACAGAAAAATGTATCAAGTGTACGAAGAAGCATGTTTTAGTTAAAAGGATTACAAATAGGGAAAACATTCGTATATCCTGAGTCTTAAATGCAAGCCATAGATTGGAAATACGCTATCTCTCCGGTAAAAGAACACTTTTAGGCACAGAAGTCTTTAATGAAGGACATACTGATAATCCGCGATATCACAGGACCTAAGCAGATTAGTTTCTTTAAAATGGTACAAATGCAACCAGTGTTTCCTATGGCCAACATCTTTGACAAAAGTCCACTTATTAATTGAATCAGCGTAGTGTATATATATATATATATATATATATATATATATATATATATATATATATATATATATATATATATATATATATATATATATATAATCGTAGGAAAAATCCTAGGGGTATGAGTATCCATTTTGAATGTTCAGTGCACGCAGCAATCGACTATATAATTAATATATATATATATATATATATATATATATATATATATATATATATATATATATATATATATATATATATATATATTATTATTATAATTAATATATAATTAATTTGGCAATAAAAATTCATCCAAACTCATGTGCAGAGTAAAAATATTTTTATATAAGAAAAAATAATTGTTATTATAAATTTATTTCAGATCTATGATGACTATATATATATATATATATATATATATATATATTTATATGTACGTATATATATATATATATATATATATATATATGTGTGTGTGTGTGTGTGTGTGTGTGTGTGTGTGTGTGTGTGTGTGTGTGTGTGTGTGTGTGTGTGTGAGCAAACTACTTCTATTTGACCAGAACGAGGCAATAGGTCAAATTTTAAGCTTCTTTTAAAAATTTCGAATTCAGAATTTTCCTTTTTGATTGGCTTTGAAAACAAATCTAAAGAGCCTCGTCTCTGTAATTTTTACAAATAACTGGAGGGAAATTAATTGTATGCATATTTTTCACAAGCATATGAGTATGATTTGAAGTGCAAAGACTTGAACAAGGTGTCCATTGCTAACAACAATCACAATTACACGATGATTACCTTATATATATATACATATATATATATATATATATATATATATATATATATATATATATATGTGTGTGTGTGTGTGTGTGTGTGTGTTCATATGTTGGCTGGTTGTTTGGGTTTATGTCAAATCAACTTTTGTAGGTTATTTAATGCCGAATCCATGTTTATACAAACAATCATTTTTATTTTAAAAAATACAGTTTAGAATGAGAACACACTTTCATTATCAAAAATATTTCTACTTCAAGCTTTCTGTTTAGTCAAACGGTTTTAATTCAAATAAATCAGTTTAGCGTAAACACAGTTAAATGTCAAAACAGTTCTATTTCAAGTAATTCAGCTTAGCATAAGTACCCAATTCAGTTCTTATTTACCCATAGATAGCGCCCAGTCAGGTGCTACCACTCCAGGTCAACGAAGGGGGCTCTACATTCCCCAAAGCTCCAACATAACTTTATCTCTCCATCAGATTGTTTAGTTTCATATCCAGGTCACTCAATGTGGGGAGCATACCCCTCTACAAAGATGCAGTCGGTGGATTCTATAGCCCCAGCTGACTGGCAAATGTGCATATGTGTATGGGTGTGTGTGTATAAAATGCATATATGTATAGAAGATTATAAATTTCTTGCAACATTTTACTATATTGTGCTGGATATCTATTATTGGTTCTCTTATATAGAGATAAAAGTTGGCTTTTAAAGTCGTTTTTTAAGTAAATTTTAATTCATTTTTGAAAGTTAATGGCAAATTTATATTGCCTAATATATATATATATATATATATATATATATATATATATATATATATATATATATATGAATCCTTGATCAAATTATGCAAAATAAGTATTAAATGCTAACATTTCAAGAAATAATATAATGACAGTGACTTCATTAAAAAAAGGAAAGCGGTCAGTAAAAAAAAAAAAAACATATTTTCAAAACACTTAAAATCTTAAGCAAATAGAATACTATGTTAAAGTTAAAGATAACCCCCACTCAATTCATAATTTTCCAACGCTCATTGTCCGGCGGTATTCTTATTCTTTCTCAAGAGTAAAAGTATTTGATGTGGTAGCATACAAAATGTTTATTTGATCTTGGTGATTTTTTATGTTTCTTTCTATCTCTTCTCCGCTCTGTCCCTCACACTGTCACGTAATATATATGTATATATATGTGTCATTTTCCTCCATGACTCCCTATCTCTCTCTTTCTCTTTATATATATATATATATATATATATATATATATAATTATCCAAAAACACTCCCCCATATATATATATATATATATATATATATATATATATATATATATATATATATATATATATATTGGTCTTCATATATCCCACTTTTTTTTCACTTCTTCTCTTTATATATTCAAAACACGTGCCGCACTGACACACAAACGTACACACACATATATATTGGTCGTTCTCTCCCCTCACACTTTCTCTCTCTCCCTTTATCAGTATATATCCACAAAGGTACCTGTACAAACATTCAAACACACACACACACACAAATATATATATATATATATATATATATATATATATATATATGTTACTTAGTGCTTGAGGTAATTGCATCCCCCACACTTAGAGCCGTAACAGATCTTCGATCTCAAATAATATCAAACCTTCTGATTTGTGTGTTACTCAGACGTTTTGCCAATGAAATCATTCTGCAGCTCTGTCTTCCAAAATAACGATTTTTATATTCTACAAATCAACTTAACCAAATATTTATATTACACCCTAACTATCACAATACGTTGAATGCTTTGCTGCATATCTCTGGCGATATTTTAAAGATGTATTGCTTATGTTCTCAATTCTTCGTGTTTACTTCATTATGAAGTCGTATTCAAACCACCCACGCACTTTTCTGTTTCGTCATTCAGTCTCTCCTTTTTCTCCTGTACTTCTCTCTGTTTTAACGTCAGCCGCCTACGCGCATAAATATTAGCTCGGCCTCTAAGTCGCTTTTCGTTTCCTCTTTGCGGATCTGATACACAAATGTGTTTGGTTGGAAAATTGACATATACAAACCTTCATAATTAGACAACTTTACCATCTATTTATATGGCACCAACGCCAAAAAAAAAATTCCCCAAAATGCTACAACAGATATTGGTAACATATGAATTAATATATCTATTCGGTTTTCTTTTCATTGACTCACATGTAAATCAGATATATATCATTCGATCAGGATCAAGTATATATATATATATATATATATATATATATATATATACATTATTGAATAAACAAACAATCTTAAAAACTTTTTTTTAATCAAATAGGGGTTAGTAGAGCAGGATAAAAGCTTTATTATAAAAAAGCTTTATTCATAAAAGCTTTATTACTTAAAGTTTTATGTATTAAAGAGTAAAAGTTTCAGATGTAACATGATTTTCGAGTATAAACAATTATTACCACTCTGAAACGTTCTTAAATTTTTAAATCGTAATCGCCCCAAATTTATCAAATAAACACTATATTGTCAATGTGTTTGGGAAGACGAATTTATATATTTCTAATTAAATACACCTCTTACATTTTAGTGGGATTATTGGTAAATTAATTCAAATTTTACAGGGATAGTTTTTGAGAACGTCATAAGTGACTACACAAACAAGAGGATATACGAATATGACCAACACGTGAAAAATTCAGTTCTACAGCTGAATATTGTATACTATTTTGGCACAAGATTGATTTGAAGAATATTCGTCTTCTATCTCACAATAATATAGCATCCTAATATTGGACTATATATATATATATATATATACAAGTGTCATTTAAAAGTTTACAGACTTTTTGTATGGGAACATTTATTGATAGTACGCACATGAATCTCTAGTCCCCTTCGAAGTAATCTCCACCAGCTGCAATGTACTTGTACCGTTCCAACAACTTCTGGAAGGCTCCATGGAAGTCCTCTTGTGTGAGCGTCTCAATGACCTTCGTCACAGCCTCTTTCATCTCGTCAATTGTATCATAACGACAATCTCTGAGCTTAGGAAATAAGCAAAAGTCACAACGAGCAAGGTCTGGACTATAGGGAGGGTGACGGACTGTTTGATGCCCATCTTGGTCAAATAGTCTATGACAAGGATGGAGTTGTGGACTGGTGCATTCTCCTGGTGGGAATGCCACAGATCCGATTTAAACAGTGCTGGCCTCTTCCGACGAATTCTCTTGCTGTACTCCCTTAAAACCTCAACATAGTAACCCTAACCCTAACCCTTTGACCAATCAACTCTGGTGTATTGACTTCCTTACTCCTCGCATCATCCCTCACAGACTCCCTGCCTTCCTTGAATCTCTTATGCCACTAAAAGATTGATGCTCGATTCATGCAAGATGGTCGAAAAGCAGTCTGAAGCATTCCATACGTTTCTGTGGCATTTCTTCAAAGTTTAAAACAGAATTTAATTGCATATCGTTCTTCTAAAATGTCCTGACGTCCAGATTGCATTTTTGAAATTCACCAGCTGTGATAATCAGACTTTAGTAGGGTGTATTCCAATTGCTGCTGGAATTGTTCATTTGAACCTGAAATCAAAAATATTGGTCAGTCATCTCATAAATGTATAGCAATAAGATACTGAATTTTCAAGAGTCTACGACAATTTCAAAAGCCTGTAAAAAAACGTCTGGAAACTTATTGAATGTACCAAGTATCGCTAAAGATTGTTTGCCGTTCAGTCACGAGACTGTCTTTCTAGAATATTGAATATCAGAATAATGTAGCATGTTAATATTGGACGTCATATATATATATATATATATATATATATATATATATATATATATATATTGTGGAAATATATATAAATATTTATATGCATTTTCTTTTTAGGATCTTTAAGTGGAAAAGTTCAAATCTTAATATTATTACTTTACTTATGTCTAGGTCAAGGTGGTGAAGAAAGTGCCCTATATTAGCCCAAGTGCTTTCGATCATTTACAGGTCATCTTCCGGGGCTGTGTTTAATTGATTTTTACTGTGAATTGCTGTGAGTTCTTTAGAACTGTTTTTGGATTGTTTTTTTGGAAAAAAAAGTATATAGGTGTCTCTTTCCATTAAGAGGGGTGGTTTGGATAGTTTACTCAGCTTTTTTCTCGAGTGTGACACGGGACTGCATGAATGGGGCACCCAATCAGGGGGTGGTAGGGCTAGTTATTGTATATTTTAATATGTTAATACCTGTGTTGAATGCTATTTGATTTATAGTATTTTCTTTATCTTTATGCTTATGGCTCCGAGGATTTGTGAGCGATTTTTGTTCTTATATTTATATATGATTTTTGTATTAATAATTAAGATCTTTCTTATACCAAGATATTTGAGTTTGTCAGTGTCTTAGTTGTCCTTTGTTGTTAGATATTGTTTTATTGCACTTGTGTCTGGGAGCTGGTAGGCAAGGCGGAAAAGGAGTGTAATTATAATATGGCAAATTGAGGTAATACCTGTTATTTTATTTCCGAGAGACACTCTCGAAATGAACATGTAAATTTATAAACTATATTGGCTTAGTATAGGAAAGTTTTGGGGGAGTTTATCTTATTCTTAACGAAGAGGTTTGACGTTTTAAATTTAGTGTAATAGATAATGAGTTTTATTTTGTTAGTTATCATGCATAAAGAAAATAGGAAGATTATTTGAATGTCTTCACTTAAAGATTCTGAAAATATACAGGACGGTCTTTAATAGAACATGCTTAAATAATGACTTGATGCCTAAGTACACACACACACACACACACACACACACACACACACACACACACACACACACACACACATATATACACATATATATATATATATATATATATAAAGATTGAACTTTTCTCAAGTCTGTCTATTTTGAAGCAATAAAGATCCTCTGAGAATAAGTCATTTGTCATTGACTTTTGTTGGGCTCATCATCATAACTCAAACTATGATAAATAATATTTTCACTCAGTAACTTTTATCGCTTTATTTCCCTTCCCAAAAAGATATTTTTGCTGTCTGTGTCCATAATACTATCACACAACAATAAATAACGTGTTAAGATATGGAAACACATACACACATCCACGCACGCACACACACTAACACTCACACATACTAGCGCGCACGCACACACACACACACACACACACACACACACACACACACACACACGCAGAAACACATGCAGAAACACATGCATTAAATATGTCTAAAACATGTTAAGCATTATTCAGAACAATCGATTCCTGGTTAAAATAATAAAAATAATATTTAACATCGACAATGTATTTTGTTACAACTAAGTTGGTGACCGCCGTCGAGGGTGACCGGAAGGTTTCCTGTTCGATAGCTACTACACCAAGGTGTTGGGGAGGGCACTACTCCTTTCCCTAGATAGCTCCACTTTACCATTGATCCGTACCTTATAACGCTGAGTATTAATCAAGGAGGCATCAAGTACCATTTTTTGAGTCTTTGGTATGACTTGACCTGGGATTGAATCCAAGTGTCGCGGGCCATTGAAGAACGAACTCACCATTACGTCAATAAAGTTGACTATGAATATTTTTCTAATTAAGAAAATCTTATATTGGCAAATGTATTAGTGCATCAATAACCGCCCAAAATATCCAAACCCCAGTGAGTTTTACGCATGCTTATGTGCATTTTTGTATGTGTGTGTGTGTGTTTGTAGCTTGCAATTTTGTGTTCTTATGTGGGTCTGTATATCTGTGTGCGTACGTGGGTCAGTGATCAGTTCCACTGACTAAAACCTTAAGCGGTTAACATCAAAGAATATTCGAATGGTGACCGAGACAAAGGTTTAAGCTAAAAAAAAAAGATTTCTTTGGAAAATATAAGAAATAAATAGAGTATATGTTCTTTTTGGTTTTTATTTTTATTTATATATGTATGTATTTATATTGTAGAATGATTACTTAGGAATCGGCTCTTCAGACCTGCACAAGGACAAGAATTTGCTGAAGTGTATTTAGAAAAAAAATATAATCAAATATAAGAATAACGCTTATATTCTGAATTATACATTGAATGAATTATATTAAAAATATGATTATCTAGGGTTTCCACTGCGACACCCATATATCTATATATATATGTTGGCCGAGAGTAGTCGAGAACGACACGACTGCTTTCTTTTCAGGAGCTATTACACTGAGATGTAGTACAAGACGCAACTCTATTCCTTGTATTATTCCACTTACCCTTGATCCATACCTTATAATGCTGAATGGAAAGCAAGGAGGCATCAAGTACCATTTTCTAAGTCTTTGCTATGACTCGATCTGGGATTGAAATCATCTGAACATTATGCCTATATACATTTGAATTCATAACCAACGATTCAGAAGGCACAAAAAGAACTAATGAACGCATACCAAAAAAGAACTAATAAAATACATTCAAGTTCATATCAATAAAATTACAAACTCGGTCTGAGATAGATAATCTCGAATAGCAGGACAGACAGTAAATGAAGTGAATAATACAAAGGGTCCTTCGGGAGCTAAAATAAAAGCTGCCAGCCAATAAAATATTAAAGCAGAAAATGAAATACCCTGTGAAATATGGAAAACAAGGAAATTCGATGACTTACTGATCCAATACTGCAACGCCGTATTATGTAGAACCCGAAAGATGCATGCACATTAAGACTATATCTTCCCTTTCTCAAGAAATCTGACCACGCCAAGAACTACCGAGGCATAACCCTTCGTTCCATAACGGCTTAGGTTTATTATCTGCAAATCAATCGCATCAAATCAGAAATTGAGAAAATTCTTAAAAAGAATCAAAAGGGTTTTCGGAGAAGCGATCAACAACAAAGTTTCTGACAATCTGTCGAGTCACAGAAGGCATTCGTGCAAAAAAAATCGAGGCAACACACATGTTCGTAGATTTCTCGAAGGCATTTGATTCCATACTCATAGGAGAGTTAGAGCAAGTACTTTTAACGTATGGTGTCCTCGAAAAAAAAATCTGTCACGGCTGTAATGATGTTCTATAGTAATATGGAAGTCATGGTTCGCGCACCGGATGGAGTCACAGACTTCTTTAACATTGTTGCTGGTGTGCTGTAAGAGGATACGTTAGTCACATATCTGTTCATAATCTGCTTAGACTACGTACTTCAAACGACGATAAATCTAATAAAAGAAAATGGCTTTACACTAAACAAATCAAGCCCCAGCTGAAAGTGTTACAGTTCCGGACATACCAGACATTGCACTTCAGGCAAATAAACCTACCCAAGCTGAATCATAGTGGAATAGTCTTGAGCAGGAAGCAGGAGGAATTGATCTCCTTGTAAATACAGACAAAACGGAGTACATGTATTTAATCATGAAGAAGAGATTTTTACTTTCAATGGTGGTTCACTGATATTAATGGACAAGCTCACTTACCTCGGTAGCATCGTCTCATCAACTGAGAGTCGCTTCAATCAGCACCTAGCAGAGGCGTGGGCTGCTATCAATTGGTTATTGATCATATAGAAGACTGAACAATCCAATAAAATGAAACAGAATTTCTTCCAAGCAGCGGTCGTGTAAATTTTACAAAATGGATGCATTGCATGAACGCTGACAAAGCGAATAGAGAAAAATGCGAGACGGGAACTGCTCAAGAATTCTCCGAGATATACTGAACAAATCCTGGAAAAAACATCCAGTGAAAAACAGTTTTACGGCCACCTACATTCTCTCTCTAAAACCATCCAAATAAGACGAACAATACATGCAGGACACTGTTGGAGCAGCAAGGACGAACTCATAAGATGACGATCTCCTATGGACTCCTTCACGTGGACGTGTCAGTGTTGGCCGACGAATAAAACCATACTTACAACAGCACTCTTCGGACTCAGGATGTAGTTTGGAAGACATGGTGGAAGCGATGGATGATAGGGACAGATGGCGCGCGACCGTGCGTGAGAGAGAGAGAGACAGGTGGGAAGAGCTTCAAGAAAACCTATTCTAGCAGCGTGACTCGATGATAATAATAATAATAATAATATATATATATATATATATATAATTTGCGAAGATAGATGGCATTAAGTTAATCCACAAAAAATAGACACCATGAAATCTCAAAATGCCTAACAAAATGAGTAACATTTTCAGCTTTGATACATCATTCCAACACAAATCATGATAGCACTTTTTATTAGACTGGATAAAACGCTCTCCCATTCATAAAATCTGCAAATTCCTGAATTTAATCTTGGAGTGTTTATTCCAAACGCAATGAAACCATTAGGTGGTGTACATGTTTTGTTTCCTCCGGTATGTCATAAAAATATGTTTGATGATACACTTTTGAAGATTTATAATTGACTAACCTGAAATCTTCGTATACGGAACACACACACACACACACACCCACACCCACACACACACACACACACACACACACACACACACATATATATATATATATATATATATATATATATATATTAGATGAAAAAGTGGTAAGACCAACAGGAATATTACTTTTATGTAAGTTTTTGGGATGGTTTTCAAAAAGTAATTGATTAAACTTTATCTATCGTATACGCACCTGTGTAAACAAACAAACACAAATCATAACTAATTTAAAGGGTCACCCAATGAAAATAAAACTGTAAAAAAATCAACACGAGCTAACAAATCTCACGGCTATTTTAAAACACACTCCCCTTCAAATCTAATAAAATCAAATTTAAACAGGTGCTCTGACAACACAGGTTGCTTTGTTGGTTGTTTTGTTATACGGCGTATCAACGCCGAATTAAGTTATTCTGATAAGTTCCAAACAATACAGTTTAGTAAAAGTATATTTTTGTTTACACTGTTAAATGTCAAAACAGTTCTATTTGAAACAATTGAATTTAACATAAGCACACAGTTTAGTTCTATTTAAACCACAGATAAGACCCTACGAGGTACTACCATTTCGGGCCAGAGAGCAATGGCATTGAAAGAATACTCTGCATTTCCCAAAGTTCCAGCTTCTGGCACCTCACCATCAGATTGTTTAGTATCATATCCAGGATACTCGTTGGGGGATTCTAAAGAGATGCAGTCAGGCTGGGCTATCTAATATATGAGAGGCAGACATATGTATAAACAAGACCAAACGTACACCCTTTCATTCTTCAGACTAATAGATATGCGATATCAACATATTCTAAAATCAATCCGAGTTTTTTTCGATCGGAAATTTGAAATAAATGTAGTATTCTAAGCATTGACATTTTATTTTTGAACATTTTTTTAACATGCATACTTTTTTAATTAAAAAATATGACTTTTTTCTGTGATATTTCTTAACTTAAACAAAAACAGAAAAAATAAATGAATAAAAAAAGGACTAAAACTAACGTTCAGATTTTGATTTTATGACGAAATCAACAATTCATTTAAAATGAAAAAAAAAAAAAAAGGATTCTGACGAATCTCATAATTCTGTAAATGTGAAATGTGTCAGACGAATAAAATGCTATTTTCCTTCTGTTAATTTTCATTTTCCTAAAGGATTTTTAAAATTCAAACCCAAACCATTGACACACCAACACATCCACACTCACACACTTATATATATATATATATATATGTATATGTATATGTATATATATATATCTATATATAGAGAGAGAGAGAAACAAATGGACAGAAATCGTGAAAATCTGAGTCTTCATGCAGTATTATTAGAAATACATTTATTGGCTTTATTTCTTTGTTTTCTGGCATATTAGCTTTCGTGGTTTATTTTAAATCAGAACGATCCTTGTAGCATTCATCGTTGAACAACTTTAGTGCTACTATTAAACATATAAGACATAAGAAGGTTATAAAGGATTGTATACCTTTCACAATGTTATTAGCCCAAAAGTGAACGCAATAGTAAGAAGCCACTTCACCGCTGTATTCAAAAGAGAGACCTTTCAAAAAAAAAACAAAAAAAAAACATCAATTTTCTTATTTTGCTTTACATTTACATACCTTGTTGAAATCTACTCTCTACTTTTCTTTGCCCAGTCAGCTGGGGCTGTAGAATGCACTGACTGCACCTCTGCAGAGGGGTAAGAACCCCCCCCCCAACGAGTGTCCTGATATATGACACCAAACAATCTGATGGTGAGGTTCCAGGAGTGCTGGAGCTTTGGGGAATACAGAGTACCCCTTCATTGCCATTGCTCCCAGGTCCACTCTGACCCGGAGTGGTCGCACCTGATAGGGCCCCATCTATGGGTTTAATAGAACTAACAGCATACTTATGCTAAAATGAATTGAGTAAACTGAATAGCTTGAAACAGAAACGTTTTTTGACTATTAAACCGTACTTACACTTAAACTGCGTGTTTATGCTTAACTGAATTATTTCAAACAGAACTGTTTTTCGACATTTAAACTGTATTTACACTTAACTGAATTATTACATATAACTGCTTAAATAGTTTGAAATGGAAATGTTTTTGACAATTAAACTGTGTACTTATGCTAAACTGAAGTGTTTTTCAATAGAACAGATTATTTACATAAAATGGATTTGGCGTTAAATAACCTACAAAAGGTTGATATGCCATAAAACTGAACAAACTAACCAACATGTCTACTTTTCTACAAGGCACCAACTTAAAATAATACATCACGAATTTTGTAAACAGTATACCTGCTCACTTTTCTACAAATTCCCTTTTCAATATTCCTGTTTTACATCAATTTATCCAGTTTCCGTGAAGCATTTTTTAAACTTTAATCGAATACATATTTTTATCGAGGTTAATTTATCTATTCATTTTTGCTAATTTTTCTTCTTTTTTAATCGCTTGTGAATGTACGAAATGACAAATAAATGTTTCATATATATGTATATATATATATATATATATATTACTTCTCTTCCTTTTTACTTTTTTTTTTCACCTCGGTACACAAGTAAATTAAAATTAATCATTTTGCACAAAAGACAATTGATATGATCATTTAAAAAATATCTGTTTTTCTCTTCCTATGTGATTGAATAGATCTGTTTAAAGTGGTGAGAAAGAAAGCGAATTGACAGTATTCTCCTTTCATTACGTAAGATATCCTAATCAACCATAGCGACTTCATGTACGTGCTCCCAAAACTCCCCTGTTCGTTCGTATTATGTTCATTCTCACAACTCACTTGCACGCAACAAGCAAGAAAGAAGCTTCGATAATATGTAAAAAAAAAAGTCATATTTGAAACAAAGAAATCCATGATAAAATTGATAAAGCAAAAAAAAAACGTTTAATGTAGAAAAATGTAATGGAGACAGTTTGCTTTATAAAGAAAGCTTAAATTTCTGTCCTGACATGCAGTTACCCATATGAAAGAAAGGATAATTAATAGAAATACAGAAACTATTAGCTTAAAAAAGAGGATAAAAAAACTGTGGCGTGTGCTTTTAAAGTAGAAAAAATATAGAAAAGAAAAAGTAAAAAGAAAAAAATAGACACAGCGCGGCAGAAAGAAAATCAGACATTTTATAAAGAAAAAATACATAGTTTTAACCTTTTCCTATTTTCTTATTCAATAAAATTAGAAATATTGAAAAGGAACTAAAAAAAAAAAGTTCATCACGCACTAAGGAGGTGAATTTAGACAAAACACTGGCAAAGATAATTTGTCGGGATTTTATAAAAATCAATAATGTACACACGATTATAAACTATTTGTTTGAAGAGACTGAATTTGACCGACTTTCAAAGATGAACCATTGATATAAATAATTCTTTTTTTTTCCACCTTATTTTGTCGCTTTCTGTCGTAAAATAAAATCACTTGCCGATGCATGATTGGCATATACTAGAAATAACTTCCAGGCAACTCAACATATTACACAGGTCTGCGAAATTAACGCAATTAAAATCTTTCGATTCTGGATATCGTTTAGTCTTGTTTCATTATTCAATGGTATATCAAACGTCGTGGATAATTCAAAATGAAAGTCATCCTCAATAGTGTGACTAGAGAACGAACTGGTTTACAACGATGTTGCAGTATAAAAAAAAATCTAAAATAAATTTAATTATAATATGGACAATAATAAACTACCGTTTATCTTTATTTTATTCATATAAATTACTTTCATGCGAAAATATAAAATCAATGTAATTTTTAAACACACACACACACACACACACACACACACACACACACACACACACACACTCTCTCTCTCTCTCTCTCTCTCTCTCTCTATATATATATATATATATATATATATATATATATATATATATATATATATATATATATAAAGGAAGAAATACTATACCTCAAATTTATTACAAATAACTTATCTATTAATCTGCATTTATTTATTTACCAATAAAACCTTTTGTTAGCCCATTTTTTAAACATTTTTTTATGAATACTCCAATGAATAATCCCCAAAAAATCATCTCCATCATTCTGATTTTTCTTTGTTCTTCGCTCGTTGGGAAAATGTAAGCGGAAAACCCAAAGACTCGTTTTACAAAGTAACATAGGCCGAGCAAAGAAATATGAGAAAGGAGTTTGTATTCTGGCCAAGGACTTACAATTTATTTATTCAAATCATATCGAAAACACCCCGTCTAAATTATTCATCGTACCATCAAATTCTGCTTCTGATATGATTTTGTTTTTCAATAGCATATAAACCTCCTTGGGTATTTCATGCCGAATTATCCCTTCAAGAACACTAGTGGTACTATTTAACCCATACCTGAGATGACAATAGGGTTTATTTCTTTCCATAGGGTATTTTACCGAATGTGTACGTAATAGCCCGAGGGGGGTTCGAACTCGCTTACTACGATTCCGAAGTTCCACGCGATAAATATTACACTACGCAGGCACGCCCACAAAAATTTTCTGGTATCATTCCCAGTAAATAAACTTTTCATTAATCTTTAGACACATCTGGAAACTGTTGGCACTGATACATATCACTGGTTCCGTGTTTTGATTGAGGTTTAACGAATTGTTTTTTTTTAATGCAAGTTTAATAAGAATTGGTTTTAGCGGAAATTTATCTAAGTTCACTGTTATGAACGATGTTACTTTTGACATTAAGATATAGATTTTTTTCCATTTGTTTTTTTCCGGGGTGGAGTATTCCTTCTAAACTATACTCATGTTTATTTCGAAAATAAGTTCTGTTATATCCAGGATTATAATATTACCAGGTAGTACTAAATGGGAACAAAATTTATTACTAAATACTACAAAACACATTTTGAGATGAAGAATTAAGACATGACAGAGAAAATGGCTTTATTTTTACTCAAGCATAACCAAAGATCACTGCAAATAATGACTTTGTGTATTCATGTGTTAACTACAAAAATATGAGTACGAAGAAATGTTACCCGATCATATTTTTAACGAACTCGCTAACCAAAATTTCTTAATGCTTTTCTTATATAATGGAAACAATATCTTTAATATGTACCTGTGTTAAAGAAAATATTCCTGATGAGACATTTATCTAGACAGGAAGTTGACTAGGATACTAATTCTTAACCTGAAAGAGGCTGTTTGCATTTTATGTCATGAAGATAACATAGGAACTACTCTCCTTCAAGTTATGGGAAAATGGAAGAATAAACTGGACGCTTTAACCTTGTTATGACCTCCAGTATAGAAGGAAAGATCTAAATCCAAACCACGTGTATACTTGAAGACAAATAGCCCCTCCAGGAAATTGCTTCCACAGTCACTTTATATGCGTCGCTCCCTCACGATAAAAGCAAGATTCTGGGACCAATGACAGTCATGGGAAATATTCTCTTGCAATGTTCAGGTTATTATTTTCCTTCTACAATAGAAAGATATGTAACAACGATTGGTGATAATAACGTCTATCACGCCTACCGTTAAATTCACGTCTAACTCTCGTTAGAACTCAGATTCGTATGGATAGAAGCGTAACGACGAGTCTTTTAAAGAGAGCCAATATTTTCCAGAATTCTGGATCTTTCTATCGGGAAATAATGTCTAATATCTTTTTTTCCTTTCCTTCAGAAAGTTATTTCACATCGTAAGTTTCTCTAAATTGTGTGCATCGCTTGATATATATATATATATATATATATACACGTATATATATATATATATATACAAACACACAGATACACACTTACATATATATATATATATAATCTTTATTGATCATATTGATATCCAAACTGTAATCATATAACGTGTTTTCTTAAAATTTTCTCATGTCTACACATGTCTACTGTTTCAGTATTCATTCTTTTTTAGTGATTTAACTTTTTACAATTATGAAATAGTTGATTTCTTATATATTATTATCAAAAGTAAATTCCGTGGTTAAACGGATACAGTGCTGGATTGAGACATCTTAGCGAGTTAGAAATTTCAATCGCAGACATGCATTCACATTCAGACTAATGCCCTTAGGAAAGGCATGACCTTCTCTCATCTCCCATGCATTAGTTAAGTAGCACCACTAATTTTTTTCTACAAGGATGGGTTTGGTATAAAATAACACGTAAATGTTGATATGCAATTAAAACAAAGTAAACACTGCTAAAACAAATCCCGAGTCAGCGAGCCATACAACTGGTTATCCTCAAAAGCATCCCATGGCAAAAGAGTTTCGACAATAGATTCCTGCTTTTTTGTCGTTACTCCTGGTATAAAGCCTTTTGAAAATGTTTTTCTTTGATTTCTCGAACTAAAAATACTTTATTTACTTCAGTTTTGTGTAGCACAAAGATATAAGTATCATACACCTGAAATGCATCCCGCACAATACTCGAATTTTCCACAAAATTTACAAGGTAACTAATAATGTATAAAATTGCATCATCAGCCAGGGTTCTTGGCTATCAGATGTTAACATATAAATTCGATTCTCACTGTGTAACCTATACTTCTGGACATTAATCACTGTAAAACTCCATTCATAAATGCACATATGGATGTAACTTAACCCAAATCTGTTAAATGCTATCACCTTTGTCTCCTATAGTTCTGAATTTTTGTCACAACTTATGTAATGTAAGAAAATACTCAGGTGTCTTGTATGGGGTACCGTTTGGTGAGTCAATCTAGGAAAGCGTTTTCGTAGAGTCACATAATTGCATCATGCCAAACTATGCTGAAAGCAATAAAAGACAACTGATGAAGGAATTCACATGAAATAAGCATGACTGTTTGGCAGCAGAGGTAGTTTTGTATTTCTGAAAGATGTCTGTGTTTGTCCTCAGTATCAAATCTAGAATTATGCAAACTGATTTTCAAAGAAGAATCCCGACTTGGAATTGACATCAAACATTCTCCCTAACTACGATTTTCCTCCTTATGATGTAGAAACATTTCCACCTGAGCCTAGAATAATGAATGAGACTTATAAATATATCTACAGTTTTAACAAACTATATGCAGGCTAAATCATATACTTGAGTGAAAATGCATAATTTCTAATTATAAAAGTACTAAATATAGAGTATATCAATATGGCTAATAGCCAAAGTAAAATAATTCATTTAAAGTTTTACAATTGAAAGTACTGCAAGATTTCATAGGATTTGTTGCTGGTTTCAAAGGACAATACGTAGGAATGCTTTTACACAGTACCATTCTCAAGATCTTAAATTGATGCGATGAATTCTTTAGAGAAGGAAACAGAATCATTTTCGTTCGGTCATAATATTTCTTTCATAGTGTTCAAAGCATTTCAGGTTTACCTTCTATATCATAGATATTGCAAATTATCTATCTATCTATATATCGTTTCGATTTCTGTCTTTAATTGATTATAAATTCTGGGTATTATTTTATGCCAAAACCATCAATATAGAAGAACAGTAGTAATATTATTCAAACTATTACTGAGTGTATACGGGGGTTTATACCTTTCCCTGAGTATTAGTCTGAAAGTGAATGTTATAGATTAACTAGAGTTTGAAGTCGCTTACTACGATGCCGTAATCCAGCACGTTAGACACTACCCCATTGAGACTACCCGTATCTATCTATCTATCTATCTGTGTTTTTGCACACACACACACACACACACACACACACACACACACACACACACACACACACACACACATATATATATATATATATATATATATATATGCATTTAGTTCACTTTCGGGAAGGGTGTGAATTTTATCTCTTTGCTTTGTGTTAAATAGTACGACTGCTATCCTTCCAGCATGATGCCTTTGAGTTTGAATAACCCGTAAAGGTTAATATGCTCTCAATAAAAAATAAACTATATATCTATATTCAGTATGACTGTCTGGTCTAATGAAAACGTTGTCAATATAGTATCCATGAAAAAATCACGAATCTTTGAATAATTTTGAAAAGTCAGAAAAACCGGAGAGAGCAAAAGCAAAAAGTTAAAATCAAGCCCACTGGCACGTTGATAGTTTTTGGGAATAACTCAACGGATATTGATATTGTTTCATGTTGGCATCTTTTTATACTTATGAATACCGAACAACACATGAGCAAGAATGTCGAGATTAAATGCACTCAGATGAGGATATTAGTCTTAATCTTCCATAGAATCATATGGATAGATTTTTTTCCATATCTCTTTTTCTAAATCGGCTATTTTTTGTATACTTTGTATTTAATGGTTATTTTGCTGTGGGTCCTTTAAAAGATTTAATCACGGTGTTAACATTTACATGTACTGAACAATTTTGTTCTAGTTTATGTTTGATTATAAAGCTATTTACTCCGCTTTGCCGTTAATAAACTCAGGCGAATAGATGGATCTTCTATTAATAGTTTGTGTTCATTATTGATTGGATCAGATTTCCATCCCCAACCGAACAAGAAAAGTAATTTTGTAAGAATTGCGCAGCTTATTTGATGTAACATTTTGACATACAGCCAATTCAAAATAGCCTCATCGCTAAACCAATAATAAAATCACAAATATTCAGTTCAGAAGCCGTTTCTTGTTAGAGCTCGGGGCTACTACTACTACTACTACAACTACTACTACTACTACTACTACTACTACTACTACTACTACTCATTATTGTTTTTATTATTATCATGTAATTTCGAGTTTACTTTCGTTTTCTTACAGTTCTTCATCAGATCTTTACTTAAGACCTAAAATGAGGGGATGTTTGTGTTAATATATATTCAATGTATTTATATTTTTTGCTGCCTCTTTTGCGCGATATTTTTTAGCAACATTGATAGTACTCTTCTACGGAGATGAACAGTTCTCCGGCGTCCAGTCTTTTATGTTTTATATTGGTTGGAACTGCCAGGTATCTGGTTAATGTGTTTATCTGTTCCTTTCTTGATTATACCCAGAGTTCCAGCCATTACTGAAATAGTAGTTTTAAGGTGTCATATTTTCTCAGTTTGTATTTCCAAGTTTGTATATCAACATAACAGATACATTTATCATCCTCATAGTATCGGACTGATTATAGTATGTGCATATACCATTTTTCAGTATGTTCAAGCTTCAGTCGCTTGCACAATTTCCTGTGCATCGTTTTCCCTACCCAATCATGCCTGCTCCATTATTCCTTTTGAGTCAGTTGTCTTATTTACTTATGAAATTACCAGTTCTTTCTTTCTTTCTTTCTTTCTTTCTTTCTTTCTTTCTTTCTTTCTTTCTTTCTATTGCTCTCTGATACTTTATTATCTGTCATTACGACAATATCAATTAGAAGGCATGTCTTCCTTTTGCAGTTTTGAATATCTATATCTAGTCTCTTGCACTTTTTTCCTACCAGTCTGGAATATTCACATCAGTTTTGCATCATGATTTTTTCTAGAATCTGAGCGATAGCAAGTCTGCTCAGATCTCCAAGACTCTTGTAAAATATTAAAGGTGATCTTACCAGTGTTATGGTGTGGATTTTATTTTGATTTCAAACCTCCAATCACATTATGAAGCCCTTGACGTCTGTTTCAATTGTTCCAACTAAAACTGGTATCACTGTTGCTTTCATGTTACACATATTGTATCCTCTAAGGCAAGATCCAAGAGTGTGTTTATGTTTTCGCTTTTTTTAAATTTTTAATCAAAGGTCAGTTGGAACGGCAGAATCCACTCGCGGAAAGTTCATTTTTATTCTATTTTTAACAAGGTCTGATCTTCTGGCTCATATTGTGTAATTCACTTTTATACGAAAAATCATAGATAATATATTTTCTTGAGAAGATTCTGCTTTGTTTATACACTGATTGCTAACATAGTTAAATTATTGTTAATATCATTTTCAATATTTTTGTTGTTGTAAGATCTATGTAGTTTGCAACCACCATCTTTTTCATTATTATAACGTATATATCTTATAAAGATATTTCAAATTAAACTACTTAATACCCAATCACAATAGCAACGACCAAACCGCAAAAATATTCTTACAATAACAAAATGAGAATGCTGGTTCAATTTTTTTGGTTCTACTCGTTTTGAAATGAGATAGGTCTTTCAACTAATGAACTGCAAAATTCATTTTTAACAAGTCCGTTAGAATTGAAACATTTCAAAATCTTGATTTATTTTTGTACAAATTAAGAAGTTGAAATGTTTCATTCGTGCTTGCTATTTGTTTTTCAATCAATCCCTTCTATAGATGTACGTCTTGTAGTTTCATATTTTAATTTACTCAATATTCAATCAAATGTTTTATTTATATTTACGGTTTTCGTTTCTCTCAGTTCATTCTGCAGCTTTGAGTCCTATAGTTCTACGTAGATAGGTTTCTTTTCTTTTTTTTATTATATCATCTTTCGTTGTTTATTTATATGCCTAAGCCATTTTAATTGAAGAATTAGTGGCACTATCGAACTTATACTCAGGGAAAGAAGTTAGTTCATGTCTTTGCGAAAGGGTACGAGTCTGAAAGTAAATATAATAGTGCGACTGGAGGTTGAAATCGCTTAATGTGACGTGGGAGTCCAGCACGTTAGCCACAACGTCACTGACTCTCACCAGTACTTAGTTATAATCCGACCAAAATGTGAGGTCACATTAACCATAAGAACTTATTTATTTTAATGTATTCTACAGCTTAATCCGATAAACATTAGATTAAATATTTTTATTCATATTTACTATTAGTATTTCGTTTAACCCATTCAACTAGCAAAAACCCTATAGTATGACCTTGTTTAATTTATTTCCCAACTAGTATCCCTTAGTTTTTGTTAATATATTTTGGCGATTTATGTTTTCTTATTTACCAGTTCATCAGCAGTCTACACTTTGAGATAACTTAATGAAAATGGAATTCATTCCAACAATATCAATCCTACGAGATTAAACTGGTTATTCTATTAAAAAAAGGCACAGATATCGTTTTATCTCTATTCCTATATTAATATTTATTGTCATCATGCGTATCAATATAGATCCATAACCCCACTGTCTATGAACCAAAAAAAAAAAAAAGATTGGCCTAACAGTCACATTAACTTTTATGAAAAAATTTACCTCATGAAATATTTCTTTAGTAATGAAAAACTCAACTTGGCTAAACTGTTTATCAAAGTATCCATATAATTTTCTTCTATTCTTTTAACTATTATCATGAGTTAATCGATGTATTCAGTGTTTAGCCATAGAATTTATCATTATTTAAATTGACTCACAACTCAAAATAATCTCAGACGTGATGGCTGTTTTCATGTCCCGGTAGCATGTTGTTATGATCAGCGTTCTCCCTGCCTGACACACTTAAAGATTTATCCCAATCGTTATCTCCACACGAATCCTTGCAAGAATCTGATTAAGATCAATAGTAGTTTTATCAAATGAGCTATTCTCGTTTGATCTCTAAGTGATACAACGTCATTATTTCCAGTATTGTTTTAATCTGTTGAACGTTCATCTGATATTTTGAGACAAGTGAATTGTCATCAACTTGGTTAAAAAGTTTTATTGACCTCTTGGAAGACTGATGTAGGTATGTTTTTCAAAGGCAGCCACTGTCAGCATGCTTGACCATATATAATGCCTGGATTTTCAATGCTGATTTTTAAGGCAGATATACCTTTTATAGAATATTAAGTGACATGAATAAAACTCCTTGTGCAATAGTAAAAAAATAAAAATAAATAAATGTAATTATCCTAAGCATAAGTAAAATGATTAAGTTAGGGAAGAATAAAACCAGTATAAGCTGGAAAGAACGTTCTAAATCTGTTATGGTTCGAAGGGATTTTTAAGGAACAACTGGATAACCTACAAAGCTGAGTGTCGAAATCCTTTTAAAAGAGACCTTTTGTATATTTTGAATGGATTCGCCCAGTGGGATTTATTTTGGCTCCACATAGATGAAGAAATTTTCCGTTTTATCGTTTTTATTTTTGCTTATCTTGTGTTTTTTTTACGGAATGCCACCCCTCCGCAAAAATAAATAAATAAATAGGCACTGTCAACTTATTTATCTAACAATATGAAATGCATAAATAAAATTTGATGTTACAAGAAACCAGATATAGATTGCGTTATTGTTCTTTTCTCTTGTGTCACTCGATCAGGAATGGCAGTGTAGACGGTTGGGTTGTCTCATTCAATTTTGATGCCACATAGCTTCCATCAGAGAGCGGTCAATGACTTCAAATATGGAAAGCTGAAATAGAATCGACAAGCTGAAATCTGCTCTATTGGGACCGGAGAGAACCACACAGTCTCCTGTAGAAATATCTGTGATTACTCATTCGAATGTTGCATAAAATACAGGGTATATTTTATTCATCCAAACAGTTACACAAATCTGCTGAATTATATATCTGAAGACTGGTTATCTGGTTTAATGGCATATCAAGTCTTCAGTGTTATTTACAGCTTAATCACACACACACACACATATATATATATATATATATATATATATATATATATATATATATATATATACAAAATATTTATGGTTCTTACGAGCTCACCTTGTGAGTTGATAGGGAACCAAATGTTGCAGTATTGTCTCACACACACACACACATATATATATATATATATATATATATATATATATATATATATATATATATATATATTTGTAAGCGAAAAAGATTATACGTAACTTTATTTTTAAACAAATTATACCTCATTTATTTGCATACACTTAAATTATTTCAAGTATTATCGTTTAGAAAAATTCCTTCAATTTAATATAAAGCATTTGTTTATACAGAGTAAAATTCTTTCAAATATTTCAATCTCAGCGCAGTTATCTCTCAGCTACTGCATTCTAGCAGCTTTAAGATAAAAAAAAACTGTTTGATTACTGGTTTGCCTAAAAAGCAATTTGAAAAATAGAATTGAGAGAATCATATAGGTCTCAGGGCTTGACAAAGAAGTCTAAAGTGTAATGATGCAGTGAATTTGAATTCTTCGTTTTTCGGTTCCCGGACAGTTCAGTCACCAGTTTTGGTTTCTTTGTTTAATGGCATATCAACCTTTGTAGGTCATTTAATTCCAAAGTCATTCTCCTAGAAGAACAGTAGTGGTACTATTTAAACCGTAGCTAGGAGGATAAGGAGGTTGATCCCTTTCCTAAGGGTATTTGCCCGAAAGTGAACGTAATAGCGCGACTGGAGTACGAACTCGCTTATTACGATTCCGCAGTCGATCGCTTTAACCATTACACAACGGGGACACACCCTCAGCCACCAGGATCCCGCCCTGAAACATTACAGATCACCATCCCCGGCCAGCAAGTAGCCTCAGTAGGGAGGGGTAGTTGCACTTCTGCTGAGATCCTATTTACCCAACCCCTCCGCTCGGGCAGGATATGACACAAGGTCAATTTTTAAGCGGGAGTTTAACAGGTTTGAATACAGAGTTTTCCTTCTCCTAGACTAGTTGCCTCACCAAGGCTGAAGAACCCAGTCTGTCCTACTATTAACTTATAGCTGGAGGGAGAATAATTGGATTCATACCTTTCCAAGGGTATTATTGCTATGTGAAATGTAATCAGTCTGAGATAGTCATTGTATTTTATCGCCCCAGCCGACAGGACGGATATATTTGAAGTAAGACTTGACTGTGATTATGATTAAATTTTGAAAACCTTTGAACTGGACGTATATTTAATGCATATATACAGAATAAACCAACTGTGGTAAATAGTGAGGCAGACTTAGTTCTTCAGCCCCAGTCAAGGAGAAAAATGTGAATTCCAACCGTGGGATTCAAAAATGACCTTGTCACATACTGATTTTAGTGGATGTGTATATATATATATATATATATATATATATATATATATATATATATATATATATATATTGAGCTCTCTGGCGAAGGAATTATCGGCCGACGCTAGCGTAATGCAAAGCTCTTCGAAAGAATTGAGCACTCTGGTAGCCGATAGGGTATAAAAATGTAAACAAAGGCTGCTTCTGCTGTTGCTAAAATAAATATCTTAAAATTCCCTGAGCCAAGGTGGTATGCTTGGTGGCCGAAAGGTCTGAAACTTAGTCTAACGTAAAGTTAGACGGGTTTTGATCCCGGCTTCGAGCGTCCTGCGTGTCTAGCCACACTGAAGAGTTCTGATAGAACGAAACAATCTGTCTGTGGATGACTATATATATATGAAATATTTTTGCTAAGTAAAGCTTACATTAATTCTTGATCCTAGGTTATACATTTTCTATATCTTCTATTTTTATATAATTCTAGATTAAAATTATGAGTAATTCATTTAATTTATAATTTCACTCTACCAGAACCCATTTTAATTTCTGTCCTATGACACGCAGTTTCATCCTAATGTTCCTTTTCCCTCAATTAAATGTTAAACCCCTTGACAAATAAACATCTCATGGATCTATTATGTACAAAGTCAAACACATCGAAATAATCCAAAATTAGCGATTGAATTTTATTTTTTATATTTCCAAACGTCATATATTGTAATAATGTGTATTTGCATTTTTCTCTGATATTATTTTGATATATCTTTTCAATAAAGTCGCTAATCTACACACATTTTTATTATGTCAAATAGATTTAAGTAACATATAAGAAACAGTATTGTTATCCGTATAGAAATATTAAATGAGATAATTCAAGTTGTTAAACTACACTAATTGTCTCAATAATAAATTTCTAACCGTCTCAACCGTATTCTTCAAAGCGTCACTTTAAAACAGTATCGAGTCATAATACAGCGCAACTTTAATTTGCGACTTGTAATACATTTTTAGAATATATTATACAGTACAAGAATGGGGTCAAGGTCCATGTAAGTACCCTTTATAAGTTTTTGTCATATTGAGCTCTTACAATGTGAACACTTTCTAAATTCTGACAATGACCGTCTTTCTGGATAGTTTATTTTACACTTATATTTATTCTATTTTCCCGGTAATAAGTCCTGATTGCTGTTAATCCATTTTTACTGATTCATTAAAACAAGTTAACGCTGTATAATTGGAAAATTTAGTACGTGATAATAATTTGTCCCCGATGTCAGAAAATATTCTCTTTTTTGACACACACAAAAGAAAAAAAAATTGAAAAAATTTGAGACGGAGAGAATATTCGTAAAATCAGTGTCATGTAATCACAAAAATGGAGAACTTGAGTGTTCAATTAATGCCAACTGTAAAATACAATGCCTTTTTCAACATTTTGCTGCCGTTTAATGTATTATCACTAGAGTGAATCAACTTGTTATATTCGGTTTCATTTCATTGTTTAATGGCATATCATCTCTTTTAGGTTATTTAACGCCGAAGATTTTCTCCTAGAAGAACAGTAGTGGTATTATTTAAACCTATGGCCGGGAGGATAAAGGGGTTCATACTTTTCCAAGGGTATTTGTCGGAGAGTGAACGTAATAGCGCGACTGGAGTACGAACTCGCTTAATACGATTCCGCAGTCCGTCGCTTTAAACATTACACCACGAGGTCACCCCCCGAATCAACTTGTACGTACATACACACAGAAACTCACACAGAACACACTCATAAATTATAATCATTTATTGAATTTTATTTTATCAATAAATCCTATGACTACACTCTTTTATAAGTGGAAAATTGTAAGTACTCACTAGAAATAATTCCAGTTTGTCTCATCTGATAATTAATTTCCTTCTATGAACCTGACAGTAATTTAGCAACCACATAAGCTTAAGTAAACATCCATTTATTTGAGGTTTTATCTTACTCTACAAGCCGGTATTGAGCACATTTTTGATGCTTGAATTTTTTCTTTTTAAATCGTGATTTATTCATATATATATATATATATATATATATATATATATATATATATATATATATATATATATATATATATATATATGTATATTTAGGCAGCATTTCTTCGTTAATGCAAATTTCATTAAACATAATAGACATTTTATGTCTACATATTTTCTTTTGGATCTGTTCGAATTCCCGTATTACTTTTATTGTATTCTGGGGGAATTGATTTATGAATTGTCCATAGTTGCATGTATCCCTAGTACTTTCTGCCCGACTATATATATATATATATATATAAAGTAGTAAAGTGGGCAACCGTAGTCGAGAGCGACCAGAAGTCTCCCTTTTCAAAAGCTACAACACCGAGGTATAGGGGAGGGCGCTACTTTTTTCACTGGATTGCTGCACTTTACCCTTGATACGTACCTTATATTGCTGAGTGTTAAGCAAGGTGGTATCCAGTGCCATTTTTAAAGTTTTTGGTAAGATATGACATGGGATTGAACCCAAGTCTCCCGGACAATTGGCGAACAATCTACCCACAAGGCCAATGAGCCAGTATATATATATATATATAGATAGAGAGACAGAGACAGAGACAGAGACAGAGAGAGACAGAGAGAGAGAGAGAGAGACCTGTACATATAGATATATGTATTACACAAGAACTTCATGTCTGGGTAATGAGTTTAGATAGGCATCTTACTTTTCCAAGAACGTTCATCCTCCATCAGGAGGTATCTTCATAGGACTGGATGGTCTAATGGAGAATACAATATCGGCTTTTATCTATATATATATGAAAGTAGGAGAGAGAACTATTAGGATTATGAATTCTAATCCTTCACTGTTTTCTGTGTATTGCCCTGACTAGATTTTATTGAAAACATTTCACTTTATAACCCGCCCTGCCTAAAAAGTTAGAAAGCAAAATAGAGCATTTGGCCGCTGAAGTCGTGGTTTTCTTGGTAAATGACTAACTTATTAAAACTCAAGTGCCGTTTTGGTTACTGGACTGAAACCAACCAATGACAGCTGGGGTCTTAAATTGGTCCAGTTTCTAACGGTTAACTCTTACTGTATATTTCCATTAGTTTAACGTCTCAGGACCGAATTTAAATGATAAACTTCATGTCAAAAAAGATCTCATTGATATATTATGTACTAAGTCCAACCCATCGAAATAATCCAAAATTATCTACTGATTTTTATTTTTTATATTTCCGAACGTTATATGTTGTGATAATGTGTATTTGGATTTTTCTCTGATATTATTTAAATATATCTTTTCAATAACGTTGCTAATCAACACTCATTTTTATTATGTCGAATAGAATTAAGTAACGCATAAGAAACAGTATTGTTATCAATATAAAATATTAAATGAGATAATTCAATGAAACTAGAAAATACCATTGCAATCAACGGAAGAATTGATACGTTAACATAAAAGAAAAGAAACCAAAAACAAGTAAACAGACAACACAAAAGGATTGCTTGCCAATGTTTGCTCGATAGAGTAACCGAAGCATTGACGAAATCCAGTGAAGCAAAATGGACTTTCGCACATTTACTGAAGATATGCTTGAACGCAATACAACATTTAATGTTCTTTGAGACCGGACGCTTCATTTGTTTGCCATAAATATAATCCTCTTGTAGAACTTCTGCCAGGTCACTGTATTTTTTGATCCGCTTGTAGAATAATTTCTCTTTTGTTATAATCTGAAATTCTAAGTATTTTCTCTTTATGATGCGTGTTCCGTATGTTTTTGTTATTTTTTGTGTGTGTTGTTTTCTCTTTAATGGTCCTGAATTGACTGCTTGAAGTAAAATAGCAAAGTTTCACAAAAAAATTGAAACAAAATTACCGTTATACTCTTGTAATGCACGACGTTTTAAGAGCAATTTTTCATCTTACAAAAATGTTCCCGCAACCAAAATCTTAGGCTGTTAGATAAAAAAAAAATCCTCCCAAGCGTGATTAATGAATAATAACCGCAGAGAGGTTTTAATATGTTTACAATATCCTATTAAACACAGTAGACTACGTCAAAGTTTTCAATTAATTTATTTACGGTATTGTATTGATATATTTGGATCATACAAGTTCTGCAAGTGAAAATAATTGTTCGACTGTTTTCTTTTCATATCATCGGATGTTGAAGAATTCCTTTCATTGGTTGACATAATCAAAAGTTTGGGATCGTTTAGCACATGCAATCGAAGAAAAAAACAGTTCTTCGTGACTAATAATCGAGGATTGTCCATTACTTGAGTATGTGCGGTATATATTGCATTCAATTTCGATGAAAATTGATGAAGACAAAGTCAAGACGAAGAGATGACTAGAAGTTCATTAACTGGGAAAAAAAAAACTTGGTCTGAGAGAAAATGCCATTTACTTTAATTTTTTTCATTCAGTCTCCCTCTAAACCGGTATCAATTCTAAGAGACATGAAGTAGCAATATTTGAGTCAATGAAGGAAAGATCTCAATGATCTTTAAAGCAAAGTCCACCTCAAATAGTGGGGGAATGATTTTGTCAGCTCAGAAATTTAAGTGCTTTCCCTGTCTTCAGCTGATCATCAACTGACGGATTTGCTGACACTTTTTTTTAACATTCGGAACTCTTGAGAGACACTTTCACGCATATACCACGAGAGCGTTCTCTGTTTAGCTTTTGATTTTGGTCACCATGTTCACTGGGGATGAGAAGACTGTTACAACATTTCAATAGGGAACAAACATAGATACTGATTAATAAAAAAAAGATGTATCATTTTTTTAAAAAGAGTAAGATAAAAAAACATCACCATCGAGTCGTGCTGAGAGCCCGATGTTCTCTGACTCTCCCTCACTCTCTCGCAATCTATACCTATCGTTCGTTTCTCCTGGAAGTGTAACATATTGACCTTCGACCCAGCCGTCAATAAAAGAACAGATGAATCCGGTCGAAGATATCAGGGTATAACCTTGACTGTGGACGGGTTGAATTGGGTGCAGACGTGACGCTCACAGGAAGCAGGTGGGAGTCAAACAATGATATAACCCGGTGCGACAGGAAGTTCAGTTAATTGGATTATATTAGTCAGAGATAAGAAGCTGTAGAGAGAACCAGCACCCAGCAGAAGGCTATGGACCCCTCAGAACCTCCGACTGAGTAGCCCAGCTGAACGAGAAAGAAGTGCTGCAAAAGACAAAGGAACTAGGGGTCAATATGTTGCAGTTTGTTCAGTCTCCAACTCACCGCTCACACATAACCCTTTTGTAACCCTTTCGCAACCATTTCGAATAAAATGTGAGGGGTATATTTTTCTAAAGAAGTGCGTTCGTTCGTCATTATTGTTGATTTTGTTTCTGCATGTATATGTATCATGGATGTGACTAAGCAACAGAATCATTCAGTATACGACACAGAACTGATGTATTTGTGCCCTTCCTAGATAGAAAATACAGGCACATCCAAATATAAGATTCCTCTTGTTTTTTGACTGTGCATTGCATGTATAGTTCTTTTTACTTGAATATTCAGAGAGATGGGAGGTAGGTAGTCTTAAACCTAGTTTTTCTGGGTGTTGTTTCCAGGATATGTTCAAAACAGCACGTAGCATTCTTGTGTAGTTTGCATCTAGCTTTTTCTCTATTTGTTTTCTTTGAATCTTAGTAGTGCATCCATAGAGTAGTACTGATACAGCCACAGCTTGGAAAAATCCCTTTAATCGATAATCTGTTGTTACCAGTCCACAAATTTCCTATGCGTATGTTGACATTGCAAAAGTATATGCTTGTAAAAGAATCGTTTAAATAGCATGAAACTGATTTTTCTCAAATATCTTGTGATATCAAAATATTTATTTACATTGTCACGTCATAGCCCACGGAGACGAAGAGGTAAGACTAATACTACTCCTCGTATTTGAATTGACAGTATCAAGCCGTCAAAAAAGTGACCGTTAAGGAAGAATGTAGGTCACAGAGGGGATAAACAGATGTTGGTACTTAGTGACCTCAGGTCGCCGGACACCGGAAGGGGAAAGAGAGAGAAGCCAAATGATTGGCTGGGACCTCAAAACGGAAGTGGGGACCCCTTCCCCTCAGCGGAAGTAAATAGTAAGAAATAGCAAGGCTCGTGGCAGACGAACCATAGCCATTTTACTCTGGTTTGAAGACAAAAGAAAAACTGAGACACGAAGGACCCGAAGTTTTTCAAGCCAGTATTAAAAACAGAACAAAGTCTAGTAGCCCGTGAAAGAAGAAAGATTCTCCAGTGGAACCCCGTCGAAAAAAAATAAGATAAGTAACTTTGGGGCCATTTTCCTTTATACCCAAATTTCGTTTACCACTCTCTCTCTCTCAATTTGAAGAAAGATAAAAGTCAAGAAAAGACATTTATATTCGTGGACTGTCCAATTATATGTTTTGACACTCTGAACGTGTATATAACTGTAGTAAAGGAAATTATGTATTTTCATGTTACCATGTGGTCTATGTTGTTACTTCATGCTTTCTTTTCAGCTTCTATTCGCCTTATGTTATCTTGCTTAGAATTGTCCTATTAATTCCTAAAGTGTCACACGGGAAACCGGAGTTGCCGACTACTACAATTTTAATATTATTACGACTAAAACCTATAGGCTCATTATCTTCCATTGTCTCGGGGAAGGAAGTTTAGCGGCCTTGTGGGTGTGTGATAGTGTGAAAATTGGAACCCCTTTGCCAGCAGTGGTCAGGGTGGCCCTAAATTAATCCCTCACGTAATACAGTTCTTGTATGCCCGAGAGAAAAACTCTGAACGAGGACTTATTCTATAGGGGATCAAGTGCCAACCTGCCCCGTCTTCACACGTGCGAAAATAAAGTCCCGTTTTGGGATTTTAGTCACTTTGCCGTCACAATATGCAAAATTATTTAATTGGCTGTATGATAAAAATTGTGTTCAAAGTAAAGACTCTCGGTTTGATCAAAGAATCATTTTCAAAATATTTTATTTTAGATGGATGTAAGCAATGAACTCCAAAAGAGACTGCAGTTGATAATTGACATGTAACAATTTAATTTGAGAGACTGGCCACATATTTTCTTTCGAATAAAAGCGATTTTCAAAAGATACATTTCATACTGTAGTTAAAATAATGATCAAAATAATCGGAAATTTCAACTTACCAAAGATGTTTAAAAAATAACGCAAAGCAGTTAGTTTGTTAGGGAAATAATGACCAATTTTAGCATGAACTTCTATTCTTTTATTAATGAATTTAAAAAAAAAATGTTATTTTCAGTCAAAATATATTCCCTGAAAATCTATGCCTTTCTGGCATCAATTAATGCACTTTGCATTCTTGTGTAGTTCCAAACGTACGCTTGTACTGAGTGTCTTAATCTACATGGGACCCATGTGACTTCTAATAACTCTACTAATTGTCATAAAGGATGTCTCAATCTACATGGGACCCATGTAACTGCTAATAACTCTACTAATAGTCATATAGGATGTCTCAATCTACATTGGACCCATGTGACTGCTAATAACTCTACTAATAGTCATATCGGATGTCTCGATCTACATGGGACCCATATGACCGCTAATAACTCTACTAATAGTCATATAGGGTGTCTCAATCAACATGGGACCCATGTGACTGCTAATAACTCTTCTAATAATAATGTTGCGTTATTTTTTGTTTCAGATTTGAAATAATAATAAATTGTTATCATCATCATCGTAAACAGCACAGATCTCCAGGACCCTTTCCCGCCACTCCTCTCTAACGTCCATCTCTCCCGGTAGGTCTTCAGGGCTACATCACGTATCTGCACAGAGCTGCTGTACGTAGGTTCGTGCTGGTCGTCCTGCCTTTGCTAGTCCATGTGAACGGGTCCACAGCAGTACGTCCTTTAGGAGTTCGTTCCTACTTCTCCAACAGTGTCCAACACGTCTGCTTCGTCTAACTTGGATAGTTTTCGTGATGGATGGTAAGTGGCCGTACAGCTGCTGCTTTGTGGGGTGTTGCGACCAGGACTTAATTTAATATTGCTCGCAGCATTCTGGTGTAATTGCCGTCAAGCTTTTTCTTCATAAGTTTAGTTAGCGTCCATGTAGTACATCCATACATCAGTAACGACACGACCGCTGCTTGGAAAAAAACTACGCTTTATTTCATCGGTCAAGTCTGAACAACTATTAATTCTTGATCACAATGCCAAGGACAAATATTTTTCGTCACTTCTTATTCGGCGACAAAATCATTCAAAACTGTCTCAAAATAGATGCAACCCATTTATATGAAAATGATTTATTACTAAGACAAGAAACTCAAAAAGATTGAATATCCTGATGTCTCTATCTCAAATGATGAATATTTTAGTGGACGTGTTCCTAATGACTACCATTGCACTTGTCTCAGTAATAAACCATTATCATATTAATAGTTTGCATCTATTTTGAGACACCTTGTACGTTAAATTTCTAAATATTTTGATACCAAGAAACGTTTAGATGCTTTTTTTCTTCATCTTTGGAACGAAATGGTTTTTGGCATGAAAAAGTGTCCGTATGCTTGAAAAAACCTGTAGTCAGTGGGTGAAAAATAAAGATAATATGGTCGATGTGATAAAATATCGGTTCCCAAATCAGTGAGATTATCATACTGGCAACAGGGGTCCAAGCATTGTAATCCTGGTACCATGTGGGTGAGCATTGTCATCCTGGCAACGTGCGGCTAAGTATTGTCATGAAGGAAATTTATTACCAAGCTTGAACTCATGCAAATAGAGTAAACTCATAATTTCTTTTGCTCATGATTAGGGATATATAACCTTCATTATCAAATTCTGAAAAGTTACAGAAAATTAACAAAAATGACACTCTAATTACTAGGAAAGTGAAATTTGTATACAGCACCGAGTAAAAAAAATATTCTAAAGCAATTTTTGAAAGAGTTTATACTAAAATCAGAGAATATTTTACCAAACAAGTTGATATTTTCTAATCAAACGTGTTTACCAAAGACGTGCACGTATTTATCAGAACTCATATCAAATCAGATAAACTGCATTCCTGTTGCACACCCTGTCGGAGGGACTGAGAATACGTTGACTATATTCTCTGAAAATATGTAAAGCAAACCTGAAACATGAGTGTTCAATATATGACACGTAAATGTATTCGATTGGGAGGCTCCTTTCTTCAAAATCTGGGGAGTCAAGTTTACCCCTTCATTTTCCTTACTCCTTGGACTACTTTGATCCAGTGTGAAATGTAACTGTTAGGGTCTTATCTATGTTTCAAATAGATGAGCTTAAAATTACTTATATTTGGTTGCAGCGTGTATAAAAATGTCTATGGCAAAACTGCACAAAATTGTAAATATGACTTTAAAAGGAAAGCAATTCCATAACCTCTACTCGGGTCGAAATGCCATTAAAATCAATCAAGGACTCAATCAAATCCTCTTCCGTTGAAAGCCTTCTAAGTTACTCGGATAGCAATCATTTCATCACCAAGTCTTCAATGAGAATTGATTGACGTGATCCACAGGAAGTTCATATCTCATCACAAAATCATCTGATATAGAAGATTGTAAGCCCTCTGGCTACAAAATTATTCCAGTATCTTCTTTCTCGTGGAAGTTTTTCACGTATACGCGTCAATTTCAACTTAGATTCTTTTGTTTTAAAAAGCGATGCGTGTCAAAGAAACTGATAGCATTCATTACATATTGTCCATTAAATTCTTTTAGCATTTGAACATTTTTTCGTTATGCATGCATGTAGAATTGTACAATATTTTCTGACTTGACACAACGCGAGAAAACAAAAAAAAAAACAAAAAAAAAAACATCCGAACTTACTTATTTAATGAAATGATAATGCCTACACGTCTAGACAGTTCTCTTCACTGAGGGACAGATGCAATTTGAGAGAAAATCTCGAAGCCCGTGTAGATAGCTTTTAACACCCCTCCCCCCCATATATATATATATATATATATATATATATATATATACGTAAGAGTAAACAAGTAATTCTTCTCAACTTTGAAAAACGTAGAAAAAGTGCCTAACAACGACTGGAAGATCTTAGTAAAAATCTTAGATAACAGAGAACCACCTGCCCCTCATAAACTGCCATAATACTCTATGTTAAATATAGCTATGAGAAAGCTGCATTCAGTATATTTGGTCAGCGAAAAAATGGAGGAAGAAACAAAAAAAATCATGCATGTCTAAAAACTGCAAAACACTTCGCCGCAACGGAAGCAGAACGTTAGAGAGGGAGAGAAGTTATATATTTACGTACATTTAGTCTCCCTAAATCCTATCTCTCAACAGCATCACGTTTTATTCAGTAGTCAATCAGCAGATAAGAGAAACCCAACTAGTTAAACAAGAAAATCCAAAACTTGCATACGAGTACCACACATTGCAGCGCCCATCAAAGGAAAACATATATTTTAACAGAAAAAGAGAAAAAAGATTAATATATACATTTATGTGTGTGAGGAAGAGTACATGGACTCATGCCCCTCACTGTGTATATGTATGCGCACGTTTTCATAAATATCATAAATATAAAACTCATAAATATCATAGATATAAAACTCATAAATATCATAAATATAAAACTCATAAATTTCATAAATATAAAACTCATAAATTTCATAAATATAAAACAAGTTAATTGTAAAGGTTTTGTGTGTGTGTGTGTGTGTGTGTGTGTGTGTGTGTGTGTGTGTGTGTGTGTGTGTGCTTGTTGGCATGCACGTGTACGCGCGTATGCGTGTGTGTGTATCTACATGTGCATCGAATTAGAAAAAAAAAAGAAGAGTTTCTGTCCAACTTCTTATTTTATAACAATCGTTTTATTGTTCCAAATTCTTTGATTGAGATTTTCTGTGATTTCATGAAACTTCTTAATTATTATTATTAATGATTCATCACAATATGTACCAAGCGAAAGCATGGACGACTAGCGATAGGCTATCCGTCCTATCGATCAGTCCTATCGATCCGAGAAAATGAAATGGGATTTCTTTCAAGCAGTGGTTGTGTCAATACTACTGTACGGCTTCACCAGACGCTGACAAAACGTATTGAGAAAAAAATCTAGAAGAGAACTACACAAAATCTTACAAGATTTATTGAATAAATCCTGGAAATGACACTTCACAAAACAACAGCTGTACGACCACCTACCTCCCATCTCTAAGGCTATTCAAGTAAGACAAACAAAACATGCGGGTCACTTCTAGAAAAGCAAGGACGAGCTCATAAGTGATGTTCGTCAATGGAACCCAACACATGGACGTGCCAGTGCTGGCCGACCAGCGAGAATATTTCTGTGCGGACACAGGATATAGTCTAGAAGACCTGCCGGTAACGGTTGATGATAGAGACAGATGGAGAGAATGACAGAGACAGCGTCAGAGAAAGAGGCGGAAAGAGAGAGAGAGATAGAGAGAGAGAGAGAAAGAGAGTCAGACAAATCCGTGCAAGTAGCGTTACTTGATGATGATGATGATTTATCAATTGCAGTCCAAAAGTTCTTAAGGTACATTTAGTTTTCTACTAATGATGGACCTGTATTATCTTTTCCTAGCGGTAACTAAATGAGACTGATGCTAACTGGAATGGCTGCAACTTTGAACGAAGGAAGCATTTAAGGGCCAAGAAAGTTTTAATATTCCTTAGGAGTTTTCAGAAATAGAGAAAAGTGCCAACAGGCTCAATTTTAATCAATAATAACCAATGGACAAAGTCATTTAGAGCCACTTAAATGTCAAACCCAAATTACTGTAACAGGAGAAACCTAAGAATAATAATTATCGAAGACAGAGAGATTCTGTGCAATCAATTAAAGGCACTTGCATTGCCCTATAGAGTTCAAGAGATAACCTTACAGATATACAAGTGGAACAGTGTGATCAACTATAATGATATTAAAAGAAATGTATGCTGCATACTGTTTAATATGGGTTTTTATATACACTAAAACGTATTGGGAATATAAGTTACTCAAGTTAAGGTGTCTAAAATTATATTGTAAAAACCGGTTTTGATTGTCCATATGGTTACCCGAAGGATCTTTGAATAATTAGCGTTATGTAATAATAAAATCAGTAAAATAGAAGGTTGGCCTTCATATTTTGATATTATTTGAAGAGAAGGATATCTTATGTTTGAATGTATTACTACCCACCGGAATAAACCTAGAAAGTAGACATTTTGTTGGCCCTTGCTTTTTTCTATCTCTTTGTCTCATACACTATGATTCTAGGATTCAAATACCACCTATATATATATATATATAGAGGTGGTGTTTGAATCCTAGAATCATAGTCATTATATATATATATATATATATATATATATATATATATATATATATATACATATATATATATGTGTGTGTGTGTGTGTGTGTGTGTTTGCTGAGCGGTATGATACTAAGTCTAACGTAAAGTTGGGTGGGTTTCGATCCGAGCTTCAACCGTCCAACGTGTCTACACACACGGAAGGGTTGTGATACAACGAGAGAGGTCTGTCAGTGGATGACAATATATACGTTCTCCCACGGGGGTTAAGCACTGGCCAAGGAATTTACATCTGCCATTCGCATAATGCAAAACTCTTTGAGCACTCTGCTATCCGGTTAGGCGAAAATGTAAACAAACGAAAGCTACTACATAATGCCTCATAATTCCCGAGCTGATGTGGTTTGTTTGTTGACTGAGCGGTATTATACTAAGTCTAACGTAAAGTTGGGCGGGTTTCCATCCCAGCTTCAAGCGTCCAACGTGTGTAGCCACACGGAAGAGTTGCGATACAATGAAACAATCTGTCTGTGGATGACAATATTAATATCAGAGGTGAAGAGTTCATTCATTCAACGCATGAACTGCAGACCGTACAATTTTTTTTCAGGATAAATTAGTTTGTGTAATATAAAATTAATTATTGTTAACACAGGCCGGCGATGTTTTCAAGGTCGATTATATAATAGCTGATTTTAAGGCAGTTTTTTGTAACACTGAATCAAAAAATCATACTCATTTTTCTAATCAGATCAATTATTTAAAGATACAAGCTCTTACTTCAATTGTATTGAACAGCATTATAACTATTCTATAATTGAATTAAACAAATAATGCTAAATTTAGGACTGGTATATTCACAGAAAGTTCGCATTGTGCCATAGTATATTGGAAAATACACAAAAGAAGCTATTCAAGGATGAAAAATCTTTTCATGTGATTGGCACGCATCGAGTCCTGTTTCAAGCACCAGCAGTAGTCAGCAAGAACGTTTACATCCCACCGGCCTTGGCAGTACACTTCAACAATGCGAAGGTCTTGGTGAAAGCATGTTGTGAAGTACTTAAGTTCATCTTAAAAAACAGACCGTATCAAACGATGAATTGTATTTTTTTTTAATTCAGCATAAAATGGTAATCAGATATCACTTAATAAATATTTGATCTTTGGAGAAAACATTTAAATCAGATCTGTGTAATTTTTTACAATCTTCTTTGAAAATGTATTTGTAATTATTTCCCATTTTCAATTACAATTTTTACAAGTGATATGATTTAGGGAGTGTTAGTATAGAGAACGCTAGTTGGTTTAGCAAGAAAATACGTAAGTAAAATCAATAGATTTAGCAGTTTCTCTGGATAAGAGAAAAAGAGACAGTTACTGAAGAGAAAAAATATTTTTACTAGCGTTCTCATCATGATCAAAAAAGCCCTTGGCTTTTCTATGTCCTGCTTTATAATTTCATTCAAGCTGGGCGCATCAAAAAGAAACAGGACATAATAGTGATTGGGTCAATCAAAGTCACAGAAAAGCTTTAGTCCTTCATGATTAATTATTCCCTTCAGGCTTGTAAATATAAAAGTGTGACAAATAAAATTGTGAGTCACTGAAAGAAAGACTCCAACAAGCAGAAATTATATTGATTACTTTCCAACCCTCTTAAGTCAGCCGGATTTCTTCACCAAAGTGACAATGTTTTTCTATTGCCTTGTGTGACTAAAATGAAAGACTTGCCTATTTAAAGGATTTATGTCGGACAGATTTAGACAACAAATTTTGATTATTGGATTTTGAACAATATTTTGGATGAAGTCCTTTTTAACGTCAAGCAAATATTTAAAACATTTGGAGAGTTATTGAATAGTTAAACACGAAAATTTTTCACGTTTACGAATAAAATTTCCCAATCAGAGTGCTTGCAAATTTGGATATATATAAAACATATTGGATTCCGATGGATTGAAATATGAGCTGAAATCAGTTTATGCTGCAGACTTTGCAAAGGGTCAAGGATTTTCGGAAACGATTCCCGAACTTTTAGTAAATCTGTTCTTGGCAGAAGTGACCAATTTATTTGCTCTAATTCTTTTCATACCTAATATATCTGCTTCCTTTTTTTAACTAAACATGTAAATAATTATATGACTTGTCCCCACAGTGGAGAGCGAATCAGTAATAATATTTCTAACAATTCAACCTTGCATAAGTGATTTGTATTCACTCAGTTTAAATTTTCAAACACTTCTATTTGACCAATAGATAGGACACTATCTGGTGCAACCACGCGGGACCAGATCGGACTAGGAAGTGTTGGCAATGAAGGGGCACTCCGCATTCTTCAAAGCCCCAGCATTTTGAAGATAACGGTAAAGCATGATGCTGATAATTTTGGCAAAAATGTGATCGATGATTTTGCCAAAATAAACTAACAAAAATAAAAAAAGAAAAGAATTGATTTAATTTGCAAATACATTTTAATGGGCTGACACACTTCGGCCAGTCGTTTTCCTCAGGATGCATATCAGGTCGAGTTTGTCTTGGCTTCGTTCTAGGCTGTCTGACATGGATTCCAGGAGTCCAGTGTTCATGTCACTCACGCTAAGATCAGAGCTTTTGAGCATCGGTGAGCTGTCCCTCTGTTATTCATTAACTCGAAAGAGGAGCTAAGTTTATTGCTATATTCACTTTAATCGTTATATATATATATACGATTAGATTGATTATGGCGATGTATATATGTATATATATATATATATATATATATATATATATGGAAGAGTATGTATGTGTGGGTTTGACTGTGTGTGAATGTGTTTGCATCTCTCTTCCTAAAGATGTATGTACTTTCGCAGGCATCAATTGATATGTGGGTAGCGAGACAATGAAATCTTGAATGTTATAAAGAATTATTTAGTATACTGTTCAATTTTGATTAATGAAGAAGCACTGAGTAAAATGCACTTACCAACTAGAAAAGGCACAACATCAGTTAACAGGAATATACCTAAAAGAACAGGCAGAATACATACAAAATCAGATAGATAAGATTAGAGACTCGGTGGAAGACAGACAATCCAGGATAGCCTGGCAAACAATAAACGAACTAAGTGGAAGGAAGAGCACAGCCAAAGCAAAATTGAAAGCTGCAAGCCAACAAGAAAGAGTAAAACTGTGGGAACAGCATTTCAAAAATCTACTAGGAAACCCACCGGAAATAACGGATGAACCCATTACCAGAATTATTAGCAAGCAATTAGACGTAAAACTAGGTCCTTTCCCCAAAGAAGAACTCGACTCAGTTCTCAGAAGAATTAAAAATAGGAAAGCGGCAGGGCTAGACGAGATCCCCCCAGAAGTGTGGAAGACTAGACAATTCGACGATATACTGCTCCGGCAATGCAACGCAGTCTATAGTCTAAATAGGATAGAGAGATGGACGAAGGGATGCATCCTTCCATTCCCTAAAAAAGGCGACCTCGGACTAGCCAAGAACTACCGAGGGATAATACTTACATCCATAGCAGCCAAAATCTACAATGCCCTACTACGAAACCGCATAGAACCCAAAATAGACAACATCCTTAGGAAAAACCAAAATGGCTTCCGGAGAAATAGATCCACAACCTCACAAATACTGACCTGGAAGGCGTTCGGGCAAAAAACTTACAGGCGACATTACTATTTGTCGACTTTACCAAGGCCTTCGATTCCATACACAGAGGGAAGATGGAGCAAATCCTACTAGCATACGGCCTACCAAAAGAAACAGTAGCAGCGATAATGATTCTCTACAGAAACACCAAAGTGAAAGTACGTTCACCAGATGGAGACACGGAATACTTAGACATTGTTGCAGGAGTACTACAAGGAGACACACTAGCCCCGTACCTCTTTATCATCTGTCTAGACTATGTGCTTAGGACTTCGATCGACAAAATCAGAGAAAATGGCTTCGAGCTGACTAAGAGAAGAAGCAAAAGGTACCCCGCAAAAACAATCACGGACGCCGACTACGCTGATGACTTGGCGATACTAGCGAATACGCCTAATCAAGCAGAGACACTACTGCATAGTCTGGAACGAGCCGCAGCTGGCATTGGCCTCCATGTCAATGCAAACAAAACTGAATATATGTGTTACAACCAAACGGGCAACATTGCCACACTAGACGGAGCCTCTCTGAAACTAGTCGACAAATTCACCTACCTAGGAAGTAGCGTCTCATCAACCGAAAAAGACATCGACACACGACTGACGAAGGCATGGACAGCTATCGATAGGCTCTCGATCATATGGAAGTCGGACCTAACTGATAAAATGAAACGCAGTTTCTTCCAGGCAGCGGTTGTGTCGATACTGCTATATGGGTGCACCACATGGACGCTTACGAAGCGGCTGGAGAGGAGGCTGGACGGAAATTACACAAGAATGTTGAGAGCAGTATTAAACAAGTCCTGGCGACAACACCCCACGGGACTCCAACTATACGGACACCTGCCCCCCATCACGAAAACTATACAAGTTCGACGAACCAGACACGCAGGTCACTGCTGGGGAAGCAAGGACGAGCTCATAAGCGATGTACTCCTGTGGACCCCCACATATGGATGTGCAAGTGTGTGACGACCAGCACGAACATACATACAGCAACTATGTGAGGACACAGGATGTAACCCTGAAGACCTGCCGGAGGCGATGAATGATAGGGAGAAATGGCGAGAGAGGGTCAAGGATATCCGCGCTGGCGGCGTGACATGATGATGATGATGATGATGATATATATATATATATATATATATATATATATATATATATATGCACACTGGCCCAGTAAGTAAAGTGTTCACCCATGTCCGGGGAGAACGGGTTTCAATCTCAGGTTGAGTGATATCAAAGACTCAAAAAACGCTACATTCAGCATTATGAGGTGTGGATCAATATTAATTCAAGGAAAGGAGTTGTGCCCTCCCTTACAACTTATTGTAGTAGCGATTGAAAAGGAGCCTTTAGATCGCCTTCGACTGCGTTTGCCAAATTTAATTTTCTCTTCCATATATAGATATATGATTATAAAAAAAGTGATACACATATGTGCGCACGTGCTTTTTTAGTTCATACGTATATATATATATATATATATATATAGGTCTTCCCAAACATATATATATATATATATATATATATATATATATTTACTAATCTAATATCTACCAGCATTCTGGGTACCAGAAAAAAAAGAAAAAAACCCGCCAGGAACAAGATATAAGAGTATCTCGAATCACCGCCCGGGGGAAAAAGAAAAAATATTATCGGTCAGAAAGAAAGACAAGGCCAACCTCGTCTGACCCCTTGAATAAAATCAAGGGATATGCAGTCAGTTGGTCAAAAGAAAACTAAAACCTTCCGCGAACACAGCAATGTTACAATTACAAGAGTGCTCAACACGAGTGGAGCCAATTATATAATTAACTTAAATTTCGACTCGGAAATCTTCTACTAAAGTTTCACCTTATCGGATCATCAGGAAGTCTAACCCCGACTTTCCGATTCGCGATTTAAGTTAATTTTATATATATACATATGTACATATTATTAAATAAATTATGCATATATATCAATATGTGCGCTTTATAAATTAATAAGCATATACATACATTATCATCATGTCGTGCCGCAATTACGGATATCATTGACTCTCTCTCTCTCTCTCTCTCTCTCTCTCGTCATTCATCTTTATCATCCATCGCTTTCAGCAGGTCTTTTTAACTATATACTGTGTCTGCACTGAGCTGTTTGAGATAAGTTCTACTTGGTGGTCCAACACTGGCACGTCCGTGTAAAGGGTTTGATAGGAGAATGTCCCGTTTGAGTTCGTCCTTATTCCTCGAGCAATTTCTGCATGTCTAGTTCTTATTTGGATGGTTTTAGAGATAGGAGGTAGATGGCCGTACAGCATCTTTTTCGTGGGGTGTTTCTTCCAGGATTTTTTCCATACAGCTCGTAGAATTCTTGTGCAGTTCCCATGTAGTTTTTTGTTCATACGCTTAATCAGCGTCAATTTGGTTCATCCGTATATTAGAATTCATACGACCGCTACTAGGAAAAGAATACGGCTTATTTTATCGGATAAGTCTGACTTCCATATGATCGGTAAATTATTGATAGCAGCCCATGCCTTTAATAGTCTTATATTGATGTCATTTTCAGTACATGAGACGTTGCTAGTTTCAGAGAACCACCTTTTTGTGTGGATAGGGCCCCTCGGGTAGCCTAATGGTTAGCAAACTAGACTTGCAAACCTACACGAGTGAGTTCGAGTTTCATTGGATGCCCCATTCGTATGGCCTTGTACCACATCTAAGCAAAAAAAAGCTTTGTAAATCACCACCTTTTAGTGTGGATGTTGTATCATGGTAAGGAAGAGATACACTGTGATATAACGAATTACTCATTTATTAACTGAAGTGATAAAGTCCAACAAATATTATAAGTCTCGCGTTGTGGGTGTTTTAGTCCGAAGTTTGTCTTACTACTGACCGAGATCTTTAGGAACCTTGTGCTTATGAAACATGACGTCTTTTATACTTCTGTGGTACGGGAGGTCACGTGATACGAGCAACTATATAACAGGATATGTCTCCTTTTTGATTTAAAAACTTGTACTCTACTTTATCTGCATTCACATATAAGCCACTGCCCCCTGCTGTCTTCTCCAGAGTATGCAGAGGGCCTTTGTTTAGGTAGGTTTATTTGATGCAAGGGCTATATCTCTGTAGTCCACGTCCGTAATAGTTTTTTTTCCAGAATATCGTCTGCTTCATGCATTTTTAGTGTAAAACCAATTTCTTTCATTATACCTATCGACGTTCAAAGTACGTATTCTTGGCAAATTATGAGCAAATATGGAATTAATGTTTCCCCTCGGAGAACGCTATCAACAACGTCAAAGAAGTGTGTATCTCCATTCGATGAGTGAACTTTTACTTTCCTGTTTTTTATAAAGAATAATAATGGCTGTCACAGTTTCTTTAAAAAGACCATACGCTAAAAGTATTTGCTCCAGTTTCTCTCAGTGTATAAAACCAAATGCCTTGTAGAAATCTGCGAAAACGAGTGTCGCCTCGAAATATTTTTTTGCACGAATTCCTTCTAAGATTCCACGGATTGTCAGAATCTAGGAGGTTGTGGATTGGTTTCTCTGAAAACCATACGGTTCTTCCTATATATATATATATAGTCATCCACAGACAGACTGTTTCGTTCTATTAGAACTCTTCAGTGTGGTTAGACACGTAGGACGTTTGAAGCAGGGATAGAAACCCGTCCAACTTTACGTTAGACTTAGTATCAGACCGCACAGCCAACAAGCGTACCAGGTTTGCGTCCGTTTGTTTACATTTTTATAACCTATCGGCTACCAGAGTGCTCAATTCTTTCGAAGAGCTTTGCATTATGCGAGCGGCGGCCGAAAATTCCTTCGCCAGAGTGCTCAATCCCCATTGGAATTCGGGTAGCTATCTTGTTTTTAGTTCAGCGATACCATATACTCCTTCTAAGTAACAAGGGTGCGTTAAGTCTCGACTCTGTTATTTTGCTTTTGTTTATATATGACTTAGTCGCATCTGATTGGCTAATCTACTGTTTTTACTTTAGTCACCTCTCATTGGTTAATCTACTAGTTCTACTGATGGGAAAGTCTATAAATATTTACTTGCGATTTTTAGACGGCCCGCGGAATAGTAGCCCTACCAAAAGAATCCAACACTATATATATATATATATATAGATATATATATATATATGTTATATATATATATATATATATATATATATATATATATATATATATATGTGTGTGTGTGTGTTATGCCTAAAATATTGCTAACTGCATTTAGCTACGGCAGTTTAAATAATCTACTCGGTTTCAATGATGAATAACTAACAGATAACATATATAAATTCCACAGATAGTTTCCATAACTATCTCTCCTAATTTTAAACCACCATCTTTCCGAACTCCAGAGATAGCCTTCCAAATGTTTTCTTGAACAGCATGTGGTGGCAATCTACAGGGATCATAAAAAGTTCTGCTTAAAACACGTGAATTCCTTTGTTTTTATTGTTTTTATTGTTTTGACTTCAGCTCACCTTAAAAGGATGAATTGATATTTTGTTAGAACATCCAACAATATTTAAAACCGCTTTTATGACACCCGAAAATTAAACAGTAACGTATCATATCTTTTCGTAAACTCTGGATTTTTTTCGCCATCAAGTGTTTTCAGTTAAATTTTTTATTATCTCTGTGGACCAATTCAATCTGACACTCATTGCCATAATTGATGTGACCAGATTTTTTAATCAATTAATCGTGAGTATTTTAATTGAATATTTGATTTCGACATTTGTTTATTAAGATATTTATGTTCAAAAGAATTTAACAATTATTAGGATGAGTCGAACGTTTTGCAATATTTTTGCTAAGTACTTGGCATCTAACCGTCCTATGTAGTTTGTCAACTTCAGAAACTCGGAAAAATTATTCAGCTCTGCTGTATTGTGCATCCCTTTACTAAAATATTTCAAACAGTTTGACTCATCCATATATAGTTCAAAATATTATTTTCAGGATGGTTTACCTTGATGTTAAAAGCAATTGCGATCAATATTTGGAAATGTTTTGTCCAATTATCTCTGAGTTTTTCTTTCGTCGTTGTTATATTGTTTAACGCGTTTTTTAAATCTTTCTGATGGCGAAGTCTGCATACTGGTTAAAGGCATATTCTTTCCAGCGAATATATTCAGCAAAGAGTATTTATTTATGCGATCCGTAGTTTTGATGTGTGTCTGGAGTTCTTTCATCTAAATAAAATGGCCATTCTGATTTAACAATATGCTATTTAAACACCGTGTAAGTAAAGTAGATGTTGGGATAGTTGGTGGGGGATAAAAGGGATACATACATCTCCTAAAATTATTTGTTCGAAATTGAATATAATAATTCGACTGGAGTACGAACTCTCCTACTAAGATTTCTCAGCGAAGCACGTTAGCCAATACGCAACGGAAACACCTTATTTGTGCAATTAGTGGTTGTTTCATTTGAGTATGTGTATTCAAAACGCTATTACAATCCATATTACTCAGGAATATATATATATATATATATATATATATATATATATATATATATATATATATATGTGTGTGTGTGTGTGTTTATATATATATATATATATACATATATATATATATATTCATTTTGCTAAGAAAATGCCGATTTGAATTGATATATATATATATACTTGTGTGTTTATGTGTGTGTATTCATCTGTGTGAGCGCGCGTACATTTATGCACGTGAGCACATCTGCATGTTAATCTCTGTGTGTTTCATACCGTCAAAAATGAGTTTCAGATTACAGCTCTCAAACGTATTTCTACTGTAAAGTTTTGATAAAAATTTCAGACAATAATGATAAACACAAAGTTGAAATAAGTATCCTTTTTTTTTTTTGAAAAAAAGTAATTTTCCTCGAACCAAAGATACCAGGATTCTATCAGTTTTAACGACTATTCTTTTGCTATGTATTATTAACCAAAAATATGAATATGCAGACATCACAAATAAGTGCAATCTTTATATATATATATATATATATATATATATATATATATATATATATATATATATATATTTGTAACTGTCACATGTAGATAATGCGACGAAAAAAATACAAAAATAAAAGCATAAATATTTCATTGCAACCGAAATTAATACATTAGACAGAAAATAAGACAAAGAATATAGTTACTATCTGTAACAACACAGCCTAGCATAGAACAATAAGAGAGTCGCTTTAAACCAAGATTGTACAGGACAAATGATGACTGAAATCACCCGTATTTTTTCGGCATCCCACCTTGCCAAATTTGAAGCCGGGCGCAGAAACGTAATTCCGACACTCCCAGCCACTCCAAAAATGCCATGGAGCCTATCGGCACTCCCCTAAGAAGATAAGCTTTAGGCGTTAGTTGATAAACCGAGCCCTGCACAAAATCTTGAGAGTCTACAGGTTCCCGTCACGCATGTCTTTTCACTAAAACTAAGATACACCCGACTTGATCCGCTTCCCTGACAACACAGCCGACCAAAATGTGTCTTGGAGCAGATGTCGGACTGAAGGTCTTCCAGCCTCTTACATCATGCTACCTCCTATTTTCGTTTACGGGCGATCGGTGTTCAAACGCTTGTGTCTGACTTCATTCATATCTGACACACACACACACACACACACACACACATATATATATATATATATATAAACAAAAATAAATGTGATACATAAGCGTTTAAATTTCCTTCGCTTCCACTGGCTTCCTCGAGGCTGAGTGGTAGGAAGTTATTTCGAGTCTACATATTTATGTTAACCTTGGAGAAATACAAATGTAGAGATTGAAGTGTTATCTGAATTCAATTTTAAACTGATATTATAATGTCTAGACGTCTACTGTAATTTGAAAGAATCGTCTAAAATAGTCTTTGAAATTTTTGACTATCCGTTTTTTTGATAAAACAGGATTGTAAACGTGATTCACGCTCCATATTTGCTAAATCTTGCTCTGAGCACTTTTTGTTTTTTACTGAGTATATATTGATCCAAATGTAACTGTGCAGGTTCACACGATAGCAGATGAGGAATTTCATTTTTTGAAATAAGTTCCTATAATGACAAAGAGACAAAGTCAAAGGTAATAAACGTTTCCCTTTATGTAAATTTCTGTTTTAGAAAAATTGAGATTTTGATATCATTTTAACACAACTCACATACTCACTTAAATGAACATGTAAATACTTATCTGGAAATCAAATGTATAAAATAATTATTAAACGACTGTAACAACTCATTCACCACATCATATCTATCTATCTATCTATCTGAATACACACACACACACACACACACACACAGACACACACACACACACATATATATATATATATATATATATATAAGCAGCAAAAACAAAACCTTGATTTAGAAGAAGGAAAAAGCAAAGAAAAAACAAAATAGACCATAAATCAACCGTATATGCTTGAAAATTTATGTTTACGAATGTATGTATGTATGAAGATATATATATACGCTCCCCCATGGGGGTTGAGCACTCTGGCGAAGGAATTGTCGGCCGCCCTAGCGTAATGCAAAGCTCTTCGTAAGAATTGAGCACTCTGGTAGCCGATAGGGTATTAAAAAATGTAAACAAAGGCTGCTGCTGCTGTTGCTAAAAATAAAAATACCTTAAAATTCCCTTAGCCAACATAGTCCGCTTGTAGCCGTGTGGTCTGAAACCTTAATCTATCGTAAAGTTAGACGGGTTTCGATCCCGGCTTCGAGCGTCCAGCGGGTCTAGCCACACTGAAGAGTTCTGATAGAACGAAACAGTCTGTCTGTGGATGACAATATATATATATATATACGTGTGCACGATCTCACATACATGGAGAATACCTTCTAATATATACACAAAACAGAAGCATTTACACATATCAAATCTTTTGAAAGAAAATTAACTAATCAACTCAAAATTTGACTGACAGACCAAAATATTCTTATAGTATGTGACCAAATACAAAAATCTCTTCCGTAAGTGTTACAGAACATGGATTCCGTTAATGAATAATGTCATCGACAGCACGTATGATGTCATCATAAGAACAGTTCAGACATAAACTTTTCAATTCGTCTTGAACGGTAAATATACATGGGCACAAATTGAAAAACAGATTAATCCAAAGTGACGTGTTCATTGTGAAATAAAGTCGACGTTGTAACTTTCCGGTTTTGATAAATCATCATGATGATACAGAGTATTGATCGATTAACGATGGATATTTAATAAAATATTAAAAATAAGGGAGGAAATTATATAAACAATGAAAGAACACACGACTGTTTAATCATATTTTTTCCATCATCATTTTTTAAGTCCTGATGATGGTTTATTAAAACTGAAACTTTTTCGCGTCGAAATTCTTTCACAATAAATTAATCTGTTTGGGTTACTTAGTGTTTTAAATATATATATATATATATATATATATATATATATATATATATATATGCACACACACATAAACACACACATATATTTATATACATATGCACACACACACACGCACACACAAACACACACAAACATATATATATATGTGTGTGTGTGTGTGTGTGTGTGTGCATGTGTGTGTGTGTGTGTGTGCGTGTATGTTTTATCGAATGAACAGTCTTTAACATGCTCGAGCTCAGTTTTTGCTTAATGTCATTTGTTCAACTATTGCTATCGAACCTGAATAATTCTCTTTAGTATTAAAAATGTTTGCAAACACTTAAATGATTTCAAATATCGCCCTATAAACACTTAGATTTTTATTTGCACACTGTTAAATGGTTTCAAATATTACTATCTAACACAACTAATTTCGTACTATATTACTTACTCGTTTGCACACAGTTAAATGGTTTCAAGTATTGGTATGTTACACAAACAATTTCATTTATCATATTTTGCCTTGTCTCAGTTAATTGTTTAAACAGTTCTATTAGACACATACATTGGACTAACAGTGACAGTTACTCATGAACTTAGGGAACCCGAGATTATTAACTAAGAAAGGATACTGTACATCGCCTAAAATTCCAGGATTGTAGCCTCATTATTTGATGCAGTTAATGTCATAGATCCAGTTGAGTGTCATACCAATATATATATATATGTGTGTGTGTGTGTGTGTGTGCGTGCGTGCGTGTGTGTATGTGTGTGTGTGTGTGTGTGTGTTTGTATGTGTGTGTATTTGTGTGTGTGTGTGTGTGTGTGCATGTCGACAGATATGCGTACGTATAATGTAGACATACACATTTTATCTTTTGAATGAACTGTCTAGTTGCCTTTGTTATGGGAAACTATGTTTGATTTTCACTTGTAGTTCCAGCGAAAAATGATTTTGGAGAGCGTCCAGGTAACACGGCTGACTCACAGATACGTCGCACTCTGGACGGTGAAGAGATATCCAATAGAAGTCGATAGTATTTATTGGTTGGCTACCAATCCAGGGTTATCACCCTTGGCTATCGAGTGATAGGTTTCCGTTGTAAGGACAGAATTCTCCTGAAGCTAGATGCCCGTGCCAGAGGCTGGCCAAGGATGATACAGGAAAGAAAAGTACGTTCCCTATAACTCAATGATTGATCCTACATAATATAAACTGTTCAATAATCCTTTTTTTATTCTATATAAGCAAAGTATATTCTTAACGGCATTCATTACATATTAGTCTATTAAATAATGATAAAAAAAACATTCTTTAATACCTTGCTCTTAATATGTGAATTATTTTAACTTATCATATGTTTGAAAAGGCTTTTTTTTGTTATCTCTACCTACATTGACTAGGAAGGTTATCCTTGAAGGACAATAACGGACTTGTTTAACACTTGCTTTGGATGTTTTAATAAAATATTTAAATCCGGTATGTTTATTTAGATGCTTATGTGAAGATCCTTGAAATAATTCTATTTAAAAGTTGTGTTTAATTTGATGTATAGGATTTTTGCCATCATTTTTAGAGGCTTTTCTCTATTTATCTTTGCCTGTTTTTTTTTTTTTTTGTTTGTTTGTTTTTGTAATATTATTTAACACTAAATATTAGATTCGTTTCTCGTAAATAATATAATCTCGGCGGGATACATTTGATTGAGTTGAGATTAGAAATTCAAAGAAGTGATCTTTAAAATTAGCATGTAGACGATTTTAATTCTAAGAGCATTTTCAAGAGCTTTTTAAAATCCGTACCATAATTTTTTACACATTTTCTCACTTTTTATAAATAAAGGAAATATTTGTCAAACAGCAATTCTGATCCAGAAAGAATAATAATTTTGTGAACTTCTTTACAGTTGTGTTTTTAGTGGCCTGTCTTCAAGCTGCTATAGAGGCCAAGGTTTCGGATTGTGCTCTCCAATGCGTTTCCTTACTTGGTATTTTGGCACAATACGAACATAACAAACATTCATATTCTAACAAGTTAACTCATTCATAACTGATGAAAAATTATCAGATATTCAACAAATACTTCATGAATATAACCTTGTGAAAAACAAATATTGTTGTTTCTATACAATCAGTTGAGAATTGCCGTGGAGTCGCAAGTTTTATTGAGCACCCGTATCGATATTGGTGATTACTTTTGGAAAAAAATGATCTCACCATCTCAGAGCAATTTTTGCTGCATAACATGGTTATTATATTTGAAAGAATATTAGTTTCATGCATTTTAAAAAGAACATGAAATTCTGTTAAGAATTATTTGTTTTGCATTTACAAACTGTGCTTGTTGAATAGAATTTAGATATTTTCAGATATGTTTACCGAGAATTTGATTACCTTTTAAGATTATTTATTATTTGATATAAGTCACTTAGCAAATATTAGTAGAGAAAATTCTCTTTTTACAAAGAAAAAATCGATAAAATGAATTCCTTTTGAATTATACTAGAAAAGTATGAAATGATCATTATCATAAGCGCTTTTTTCCTTCTTTGTCAAAGTACCAACATTTTTTTTTATTTCTCGTGTGCCAATAAATTATTTTTTCTTACCATTGCTTTGTCACTCGAATGATTGAGATTTTTACGGTTTTGCCTCCGGGACCTGCGATTAGATGATAGGTTAACATATAAAGAAATATTTCCGAGCCTGAATTTCAAGGCCACACGTTATCTTATGGATGATAAACGTTGAAAACCATGCCATACCGTTAGCATAAAATCAACAATACCTACGTGGTATCCCAAATGTCGACGGAACAGGAAAATCTCCGTGTATAGTTGCTACATATTTGATGTGTGCAATAGTTTACAGGGAATTTTTAAACGCAAAATCAATTGTTTAATGATGCTTAGTTCACATATTATTAAATAAACAATGTTTCTATTTTATGACTATGTACAAAAGTCCTGCTAATTTATGTATTTCATATGGTCTTTGATATATCATTAAATATCATCTGATGGTGAAAAATCAGTTCTGGAGCTTTGAAGAGTGTGGAGAACACCTTCAATGCAGTTATTTCCGGATCCACTCTCCCATAGTGGCTGTAATTTTTAGGGTCTATTCTTTGGGTCAAACATGTCCCCAGGACAGATTTTTTTTAAAAATAGAAATACGTGAAACCATATAATTCTGAGTGAAAATAGTTTATATTTCATAGGAATACTCAATAACATGACTGTGTGACAAGAAATTATTATTATTAGATAAAAATAGTATGTTGAAACTATGTAAGTCAATGCAAATAGTTAGTGTTATATAGGAATTGTTGAAATCATACAATTGTGCATGAAGTATTTTTGATATACAGGAATATTTGATATCATATAACTGTGTGCAAACATATGATCATAGATAATTAAACGTGGGATTATAAAAAAGATTGATTGCTTAGAAAAGTTGAAAATATACATGCTTATGTTAATAATAAAAAATATTCAAATAAATAAAATCTGGGCATTAAATAATCCATGATGAGTTGATATACAGTTAAACTAATAAACCTAACCGAAGCGATGTTGACAAAAAGACTTAAATCTGTCAATGGAATTCGGAACTTGGTGGCCATCTTTTAAAGTTTTGGCCAGCTAAGAATGCCGCATTGATCAAAACAACGAGAATCTAATGGCGCCATGTCTAGTGAATATATGCCATGACGATAACGTTGCCATCTGAAATCTATTATGATTCGTGTGTGTGTGTGTGTGTGTGTGTGTGTGTGTGTGTGTGTGTGTGTGTAGGCGAAATAACGTGTGGGAAATCATTGTCATGAATCAGTATGAATTTCCGGGACCATCGTTCTGCAATTTTCTTCCTTTTACTGCATTCTTCAAACTTCGAATATGACCTCTGAAGTTATTGGCAATGACAGTTTCACTGAAATTCAGCAATTCGTAACTCAATACGTCTTTCATATCATATACAGAATACAAACCGTGGCTCAAAAATTTAGGTTTGCTCTCGATTCTCCAGTCTGTCTGTCCTGGATCTACCTATTATTCATGACGCTGGGGATTATCGCATTGAACCCACTTTTCATCTCCATAACAATCTTATACAAACTTTTTTTTTCTGACTGGCACATTGTGTAATGCAGGTCAGGAGACGAAGTCAAATGTTACGCTATGACAACTGATGTGGAGCCAATAATCCTGCTTTTTGAATCTTCCCAATCTTTTGCAAATATATGTGGTCATAGTTATCTCTATCACTGTCTATTCATCACATCATGTTGATATCAATCTCTACACCTCACCCTTTCGCTATCTTACTAGTCTTCTTTCTTTATCCGTTTGCCATATGTCCGTTCACATCTAGGTATCTATCTCTGACGTATTTCCAATCTCTACCGGTCTTTTCCCATTTATGTATATTTCACACTGACTAGACTTTTTTCTCTACGCTTCAACAATCAGTACATACGTCAACTTTCTAATCTGTAATACTTTTAACGTAGGGATAACAGATAATATCATTTTTATTCATTTGTTCATATTTCTCTAGCAGCCGCTTCGTGAGGTATCAATTCTTTTCATATATACCATAAACTCTCACTTATTTATTTTAGACTCTTTATCTTTCTCTCTCACCGTCTCTGTTTGTCTCTCTCTTTCTCTCTTGCACTATATACTCTCTATGTGTGTGTGTATATATATATATATATATATATCATGGTCTGTTCCTATCAATCCTCCTTTTTATCTCGGTCTGTTCACATCAATATATGTCTCTGCATCTATCTCTTCTCTTTCTCTCTTTCTCTCTCTCTCTCTCTCTCTCTCTCTCTCTCTCTCTCTCTCTCTCTCTCACTCACTCTTGATAGATCGATACATATCTACCTATCTATCTAGCTATGTAAATGACTCATCACATATATAGGTGTATTCCTATCTGTATGTGAAAGTGTCTACATTTGATATCTGTTCTATTTATATATATGAGGACATTTATACCTACCTACCTCTTCAAATTTCATACAACTCTATGATGTATTGATTTATGAACAGGCAGCCAACCTATTTCCGGCGAAGTAATAGGAGTTTTATTTATTGTTTTATAGCACAGATTTCAATCTCGATTTTATAAAAAAAACTATGTAGACAACGCTCTGTAAGACCTGTATTTAATTATAATCATATTCTTCTCCATTGTTAGTGCGTTTAGAAAGCTTCTATTATTTTTTGGTGTGTAAAAAAGAATAAAACAAAAAAGCAATATAAGATAAAACTCTCTTACGGTAGGCGCCCTTTTGTAGCAAATAAGGCACACGGGAAAATCTACAATTTTCGGTTTCGATTTCTTTGTTTAGTAGCATAACAACCTTCTTTGGTTATTTAATTCGGAACTTAAACTTGTAGAACAGTAGTGGTACTATTTATACTATTATTTGGAATGTATTATTTTAGAAACTAGTCTGAGAGATCGATCTATACTGGATCCACTAAAGATGCTTTCTAGTTTCACACTTATACTTAAAATATCAATTTTACCGCGTCTATCTATTTATAGAATGCGTTTAATCCAGATTAAAATTTTAGAAACGGTAGCCAGAAGCCAAGCTTTTTAAAACTTAATTCATAAAACGCAAGCATCATTGGGGAAAGTGAAAGTTTTGCTTGATCTTACTGTGCTTCTAACCAGGACTATTGCTATATTCTCAGTAATAATATTTATACGTCTCATGTAATTTCTTATTTTTTCTGTTTTTCCCCAACTTCTACGCCTTTTTTCTTTGGCTGAATATTTTAATGATATTTTGTACGGTTAAAAGGAAAAAAGGTAAACATTACTTTATCTCACTCTGCTAAATTAATTAGTAAATTGTTTTAACCTTTTAAGAAAATAACCTCATTCCTGAAAAATCAATATTAACTTGATTAAACTAAAAACAAACAGACTCAAACACAGGCACACGCACTCACAAAACAATTAGAAATCAACTTTTATTTGCCTTTTTATGATTTAACTTATATTCTAAGATGCTAAATTTGTTGACTATATTAAGTTAAAGTTTATACCAAGTTATATCATAAGTTGGCGAAACAGAAATAATTCTTACGCAGTTGAGATGTGCATTGTCTGCGAAAATGAATTCTTTGAACTCGAAAGCGATGGTTTTTGTCGTTCTAAATATTGCACTTTGTCTGGGATCTGTTCTTGACTTTTTTCAGGGGTATATTTTATCTACAATCTTTGAAATGCCATATTAAAACTATTCTTTCTTTTGGAAGTATAAATATATTTACGGTGCCATGACTAAATCGCGGCAGTATGTGACATAGAAAACGACGACCAGACAAAGTAGTTAACATAGTCAGTAGAATAAAGATAACAAGCAGAAATATAAGAGTTGAAAAAGAAAAAAAATGACATGAGAAAGATGAAATTGTTTGGTTTAAAATCGAGATTAAAAAGATAAGATCAAGGACAAGGAGAAAAGGCTAAGAAAAATGTTTTGACGAAAAGTATTGCTTTGCTGCATCTCGATGAAAGCTGTCGACGAAAAAGACGCGAGGAGGAGAGTAAGACGAATTGACAGTACACAAAAATGGCCGATTGGTGGTCAGAGGAAAACTAACTCTTACTTCATTATTATGTATCAAGTTTCCTCAAAAAGGTTCTCAAATCAGAGTACGTCCCAATATTGTAGTTACTAACATGCTGGACAGCACCACTCTATTAAGAGATTTCCAACTGCAATCGTATTACTGCATTCACTTTCAGACAAATCACCTTTGGAAAATCATGAACCATCTTATGGCTCATCTATGCGTTACATAAAACCACTGCTATTCTTCTACAAGTATAGATTTGGCATTACATAACTCACGAATGTTGATATGTCATTAAAAGGAAACCAATATCTAAAATTGGTTTTAAATCAGGGAGTTGTGAACTGGTAATTTTTGAGTGGATAAAGAACTGCTATATTGTAGGCTACTCACAACAGCAAGAAGGTGGGGGTCGCTTGTCATTTAAGTTCCTTATTTATCTTCTCACAGCCGCTACCTTTGTTTTTGGGTTGCACAAATTGTCACTAGGTTCACTGGGGTAAGAATGACTGCTCATACCTTTAAATAATATAAAGAATTATTAGTGAAATACTACAGTGGAAAAGTAGATGATCTTACTAAAATGGAGGGTATTATTCGTCTTGTTAAATGATGTAAAATGTGAAGTTTTTAAAAAAGAACTTAAATTCATATTAGAAAAAAAACTTGAAGCAATAGAGAAAAGCAAAATTAGGTTGACTTTTGGATTGACATAGCATTTCAAAGTTTTTCCACTTTTCTCGGATTCAAGTAATGTCATTAGCGTGGAAGCATTTTTCTTCTTGGGTAGCCAGAAGTAACAGAAATTTAGTCTGATATCCATTAGAGATTGGCTCGTTCTGCTAAAGAAATTGTGACGTCTGTAGGCTAGGCAGCAGTATATTCAGTGAACAGGTGGAAAATGTTGGTTATGTATTGAAATTAGAGGAAAATAATTTGTGTAAAACCAATACGAGCAGAGAGACAGCAAATCCCGACACAAGTCATTTTTAAAGTCTAAGTGCATAATATACCTTGCATTTCTTTATTTCAAAATGTATTTTTTCTTTGTAAGAATATTTGAGACACGTGATTACGTAATTATTTTTATGGACAATTCACTACTTTTCTAAAAGCTTTCCTGGTGATAAAGTTTAAAACAAGTTGCTTGATATTGATTTTTACCAAGATTCACAGGATATGGTCATTATGGGTATTCGTTGATAATTTTATTTACGTGGTTTTCTTGCCAAATTATTTGAATTGTCATAATATAATTTCAGAAGTTCAATTAGCGATGGTGGATCATGAACAAGGAATTACCATGAATAAATAATTTGGAAATCTTGTGGAGAACGTCCTAATATAAACGGGAACACAGTTTTTATCACTTGTGAGAGATTGGGAAAAAAATTCATATTATAAATAAAATTCCCATTATTTAAAGTATCTCTGATGTTTTTGCTAGTTACAGTTACCGTTAGAAAGAATCTGCACAAAACAATAAAGTACTACGCAGATATTTATTCAAATCAAGTTTACAATTAAAGCAATTAGTTGAATTTTCAATACAAATTCAGTAAGCACTTCTTCCCAGTTGACAAAGTTAAGCAGCAATTAGTGGAACATTATTTATAGTGTATCAAATTTGTGCATAAATCTTGCTGCCAAACAAACGTTTTTCACTTAATAAAACTTCTACTTTTCAAACTAAGTAAATTAATTAATTGATGAACCATGAAAGATTTTTTGTGAATCTAATAGTAAATACTTTTTTCTTCAGCACAATTTCATTTCTTCCATTGAGAATCGAAAATGGCGACTTTTGAAAACAACATCTGCACATCATGAAAGTATGTCATTACCATCATAAATAGTTATTTCTTTCTTCTATAAAGTTGCCATTTATCTATTTAGGGATATAATAAATAATTATCTCTCTAAGATAATGTGTATATACGGTAGGATCTACATCGAGGGTCATATGACAGTTCAAATATATCTATCATCGATTTCGGTTCGCTTCAGGTCTTTGAACAGTTGAGATGTTATCTTTGATTGTTGCATGGAAAAAGTAAGCTTAAATGGCAACCATAACTTTCCTTGTCAATTAACCCATTTTTTTCTATTTTGTACCCTTTCCACATACTGCTTGTAACGGAACAATATGTGCATAGTTACATCTACGTCATGTATTTTTGTTTTTATTCCTGCACAATGTACATAGCAAGTACATACTTCTGTATGTAAAAATAAGTTTAATTTTAACTTCCAGTGCGTTTGTTTGTATATCACGAATATATTAAATCTTATATTTGTCCCTGAAGTAAAGGGAATCGAACAAAATACCTCAATACAATCAAGCATCCAAAATTTATTTGACAATAAAAGCACTGGCACTGGGTCACGGAATACAAAACCTAAACATGAATATAAACTGAAATTGCGGGATGCATATCACTTGACAGGCTTGGATGTCCTAGAATCCTTTTTTTAATTCTAAAGGAATTTTTTATTTTTATTTTAGCGAAACAACCTTCAGCATTGTTAACACTTTTAATAGTAGAAATGTACATGTAATGATAGGGTTAATAATGTGCTTATATGTACCGCTTCAGTGCCATTTCTCCATGTTCCACGCTTACCCGGAGTGGTGGCACCCAATAAGATCCAATTTTTTGGCCTGAAATGTTTGACATTTAAACTGTGTGCAAACAAATGACACATAGAACTGTTTAATCTTTTAACAGTGATATCAAATGACTGAGGTTTAATTGAATTATTTTTCAAATATGTGCAAAAAAATGATAAATTGTAAACGGAATTATTAATGGTTGATAGAAATACTTGAAACTATTTAACTGTATGCAAAAAAATATGCTCTGGCTCGTTAAAAGATGTTATCCGCAGATGGTGTTTCTAATCATATATATATATTTTTAAAAGTATAAATACGATGTAGCATTAAATAATTAACAAGGGTTGATATGCCATAAAATCCAACCAATTTACTTTCCCAAGGGTGTTAGCGTTTTGAGAGAAAAGCAACCTCGTTCAGGTTATGAATTCGGATTGTCGAGTCTATTTTCAAGGACAATAACGCCTCGAGCATCTTCCCAACGCATGTAAACTCTACTGACAAACGAATTCACAGCAACCTGAATAAAATGATCAGTTGTCTCTTGCGTATGAAACTTAAATGCATCCAATGGGGAGGTAACAGTCAACGAGCATCGGGTAATGCGGAGTGCACTTTCTTTAGCTTTGCAAATTGGTCTACTCTAACCGGGAGTGGTAGTACCTATAAAATTGATCTGTTCTGTTATTTACTATTATTTTTCTTCGTTATTTAAAAGCTATACAGCTGGGGACATATTAATCATTTAGCATAGGGATACTTGATGAATATAAATACTAATATTAAATAGCAAAACTTTTAAGAAATTAACTGTGTTAAAAAAATAATTCGTCTTACTATTTAAAGGTTAAATAACAAAAAAAAAAATAAAGTACTATTGAATTACTAGTGTAAAATATCAAAACATCAAAAATTTAACTGTGCGCGAATAAATGAGCTCTAATAACCCGTTTAAAAATAAAGTTAACGACAAAAAACATATATATAACAGGATGTGACTTTAAATTACCCACAATTGTTGATATGCCATGGTACACCAACCAACACAACATGACCAATTCCTGGATTATCTCTCACGAGTTAATTTTCCAAAATTGTATTGAAACGTTGAAGATTTATCTATAAATTACTGGAAGTAACCTCCAGGTTTTAATTCTCGCCTTCATTTCTATTCGGATTGTTCACGCAGTCGAGTGTCATGAATAAATATAATGGATGCTACTCAAGATTAATTGGATACAATACAAGAGATAAGATGATTGAACCAGAAAACAACCGTAAAGTTGAGATAAAAACAACGAATATTTTCTCAAGTTCCGAGACAAGTCATTAGCACATTTCACGTGTAAATCAATAGAATTACTTCTGTACACTTGCACGATACACATATAGATTTGCTTCATTTTTTTCTCGTTTTTATTTCTTTAAATTCATAACAATTTAACATGGAATGTGCTGAAACCTGCATTAATAAATTCAGTAAAGAAAAAAAAACCAACAAGATTCTGCTGAGAATCACCGCAATTTAATAGGATTTAAAAACAATATTTTAATACTTTTTACTTTGAAAAGAAGAAATCATTATTTTCCTTTTCCAGTGTGATCACGTTCATATCAGA
>OY757906.1:108055003-108070003 GCA_963585895.1 Sepioteuthis lessoniana | reverse complement strand
GGTTGGCCTTTTCTTTCTTTTTGACCTATAGTTTTTTTCTTTTTCCCCCGGATGCTGATTCGAGATACTTTTATCTCTTGTTCCTGGCGTTTTTTTTTCTTTTTTTTCTGGTACCGTGAATGCTGGTAGATATTAGATTAGTATATATATATATATATATATATATATATATATATATATATATATATATATATATATATACCGCTTCCTGCAAATATCCAGGCCTCTGCCGAAACTCAACTGCATAGTCTGGAGCAAGCAGCAGAATATATTGTCTCATAAGTAAACTCTAATCAAAGAAAACGTGTCTTAAAGAAGAAGAACAATATCTTTTTTTAAGAAATACTCTAAAATTAGTTGACCAGTTCGCAAATCTCGGCCCAAACATCTTATCTACTTGAAGCAATGTCAACACACACGTACCGAGAGTGTAGACTGTTATTGGCATGTTATCGATCATATGGGAATCTGAACTCTTTGATAAATTAAGACGTGATTTCTTTTAAATTGTGCCTGTGTTAGTACTATATTATGGATGCACTGCCTGGCCATTATGATACACATAAAGAATAGTACTTGACTGGAACTATATTCGAATAATACATGCTGTTTTAAACAAATTCTGGAACCAATTTAGCACATAAAAGTGGGTATAAAGTGACTTACTTCCCATATCATGGAATATCCAAGATGGACAAGGGATGCTGGGCATTGCTTAAAAAATAAGAACTAACACTTATGCGATATACTATTATGGTAGCATTAGGACTGGCCGACCAGTAAGGATAATATTCATCAAATCTGCGTCGACACTGGATGCTATGTAGAGGTTCTAAGAAAAGCGATGAATTATATGTATGGATAGCGAGAGTGTGTCTTGAAAGTCTATGCTATCAACAGAACTCAATAATTATAATGTTGATGATGATATATATATATATATATATATATATATATATATATATATATATATAGGGATAAAGTACAACTTAACATCTTAGAGGTTATCTATATTGCTATGGATCCCCGCTCTCTATGTAGACAAAGAAGCAGTCACAATTTGAATATATTGGGGTACGCATTAGACACTGGAGTGATATAATATTTTTTCTTCACCCAGTCCTTTTTCCAAATAATTTATAAATTACCCGTTTTTACCACTTTCCGGCGGTCTTGCATAAATAGAACCGGACGAAAGGGCCCTCGCAGTTGATTCTGTAAATACTTATTTTATATAAATTCTCTTGTACCGTTTCTGTAATATATATGTATATATATATAGTCATTGAACGGATGTATGTAAACAATAGTATTTGTGATTCATAACCGTTTTAAAATTTACTTCGCAGCTAATGGCTTCTCGTGGCAGATCTGTCTGTGGATGACTATATATATATATATATATATATATGCATGCTAACAAATACATGATAGAAATGTTGACAAATATCACATATACATGCTAAATGTACATTATATATATATATATATATATATATATATATGTGTGTGTGTGTGTGTGTGTGTGTGTGTGTGTGTGTGTGTGTGTGTGTGTGTGTGTGTGTTAGGATATTCGTATCTATGTATCGATATATTTGCTAACAAATATTCAGATCAATATAACGTAATACATACAAATACACTAATATCTTTTGAAATATATTCAAATTGGATGATATATATATATATATATATATATATATATATATATATATATATATATAAATATATATATATGGAGGGGCGTCTGTGCCAGTGTCTGCTTGTCATGTTTATATTATATTATATTATATTACATTATGTTCTTATAAACTTGTTAAGAAACGTGAAAATATTTAGAAGAATTTTTTTTATTTCTAAGAAATATTTTTCAAAATAAACTAAAAAAATCATATTTAGATGCAATACTATGTTGGCAAAATTAATGAGTATTTCTATTTCTAATCTTACCAGAATGATTGGTTAAATTATTCTATTTCCTTTCAATTTGTTTAATTTTTAAAAATCCCCTTGTCATGTTTATACGATTTTTAACTCCGTAGAAGAAAATCATTTGCAATCAAGTCTCGAGTAATCTCAATTTACGTACACAAAATACATCATAAAGTTTTAAGTATTTAGAAAAATTATATGACATTTGTTTTAATATAGAAAAAAATCTGCATTAGCATATTTAAAGATGTTTGTTTTTAGGTTTGCTTTTTTGACATTTTAGTTACTTTACATTCATCTAAATATCTTCCAAATGCAATAGGTTGCAGCCATTTTTGCCGAAGTGAATGTAGTTGTCACTTTTCATTATTCAGTTAAAATAAATCAATTTTTAAGTGTCATTAAAACTATAGCGTAGTCTCTAATTTCATCTATGCTATATATATATACATATATATATATATATATATATATATATATATATATATACAAAGTACATTCGATAAATTTCCTGACATTTTTGAATGGACATTTAAAATTGTCATAGACCCTTAAAAATTCAGTATCTTATTGCTATACATCTTATGAGTTGACTGACGAATTTTTATGATTTCAGGTTCAAATGAACAGCTACTGCTGGAATTGGAATACACCTTACTAAAGCCTGATTGTCACGGCTAGTGAATTTCAAAAATGCTATCTGACACTTTCACAGACTATTTGAGCAAGATGGGCATCAAAACAGTTGCTCGCCCTCCCTATAGTCCAGACCTTGCTCCCTTTGAGTTTTGGTTATTTCATAACCTCAGAGGCTGTTGTTATGAGACAATTGAGAAGACAAACGAGTCCGTGACGAAGGTCATTGACCCGCTTACACAAGAGGACTCCCATAGGGCTTTCCAGAAGTTGTTGGAACGGTACAGCAAGTGAATTGCAGCCGGAGGAGATTACTGCGAAGGGAACTAGAGTTTTATGTGTTCACTATCAATAAAAGTTCCAATACGAAAAAAATCTGAAAACTTATCATATGGCCCTTAGCCGATAGTGTATAAAAAATGTAAAAAAAGGCTGCTGCTGCTGCTGCAGCTGCTGTTTCTAAAAATAAAAATACCTTAAAATTCTCTTAGCCAACGTGGTCCGCTTGGTAGACGAGTGGTCTAAATCACAGTTTAGTGTAAAGTTGGACAGGTTTCTATCCCGGCTCCGAGCGTCCTGCGTGTCTAGCCACACTGAAGAGTTCTGATAGAACGAAGCAGTCTGTCTGTGGATGATATATATATAATTTTTTGCTAATTCAATGTGAGAAAAAATACTTTAGAATTGAAAGCTCAACAAGGCAGGTTGTTTTTAAGTTATTTATTTGACTCATGTGTTTCTAACATTTTACAGGGTCTTCAGGATGTAAATTTTATATTCTCGGGTTTTACATGTCACCCTTTATAACCCCTGTATCCCTCAAATAATCAATAATCATTGATATACCATTAAGTTAGACTGAACATCAATATGTCTCCCTGATTACTAGTGTGTGTATGCTTGTGTGTTATATTTAAAGGGGTTAATTTAATTTTATTGCGAGCACGGCTTCGAGCTGACAAAGAAAAGGAGCAGAAGGTACCCCTCAAAAACAATTACCAACGCCGACTACGCCGATGACATAGCGATACTGGCAAATATACCCAACCAAGCCGAAACACTACTGCATAGTTTGGAATGAGCTGCCGCAGGCATTGGCCTCCATGTCAATGCACACAAAACGGAATATATGTGCTATAATCAAACGGGGGACATCTCCACTCTAGACGGAACCCCTCTTAAACTAGTTGATAAATTCACTTACCTAGGAAGTAGCGTCGAATCAACCGAAAAGTACATCGACACGAGGTTAACGAAAGCATGGACTGCTATCAATAGACTATCGATTATATGAAAATCAGACCTAACCGATAAAATGAAACGCAGTTTCTTCCAGGCAGCGGTCGTATCGATACTGTTATATGGATGCACTACATGGACTCTCACAAAACGGCTGGAGAAGAAGCCAGACGGCAATTACACAAGAATGCTGCGAGCAATCCTGAACAAGTCCTGGCGGCAACACCCCACAAGACACCAACTGTACGGCCACCTGCCTCCTATTGCGAAAACTATTCAAGTTAGACAAACCAGACATGCAGGACACTGCTGGAGGAGCAGGGACGAACTCATAAGTGATGTACTCTTATGGACCCCAACACATGGCCGTGCAAAAGCAGGACGACCAGCACGAGCATACATTCAGCAACTATGTAAGGATACAGGATGTTGTCCAGAAGACCTGCCAGAGGCGATGGACGATAGGGAAAAGTGGCGAGAGAGGGTCAGGGATATACGTGCTACCAGCACGACATGATGATGATGATGATAATGATTTATTTAGAGGGCTATTCCAACGCGAAATAATAGAAAATGATCTTTATTTTGCATTGCAGTAGTCCTCTAAATTAATACAATACAATAAAATAAAACAATTTGGGCTATGCTTTAAGCTAATAACAAAAATTAGGATTTAAATTTGTTTTGTTTGAAAAGTATTTTTTAATGGGCGGTTGTCAGTTTTCGGTGTTTAGCCCAATTTATATGCGTTTGGAGCTATTTGGGAGAATTAATTTTTCTTTATATGGGATTGTTTTTGTCTGATGATTGTTCTGTGGTTTTGGTTTTTAGTGTGCATGTGTAGGTTCTTTTTTGTTTTGTTTATTCTGTTTTTCGTCTTTTTTCCGTGTTTTTTTTTTCTTTTTGGTGTAGATTTCTCAATAATGGTGTTTTACTTCCTCACTTTTATACACAACACACACACACACACACGCACATATATATATATATATATATATATATATATAAAAGTAAACTTGGCGACTGGAGTCCACGGTGACCCGAAGGCTCCATTTTCAATAGCTTCTATACTGAAATGTATGGAAGGGCGCTACCTCTTTCCAAAGATTGCTCCACTTTACCCTTGATACGTACCTTATATTGCTAAGTGCTAAGCAAATAGGTATCATGTACCATTTTTAAAGTCTTTGGTATGACACGACCAGGGATCGAACTCAGGTCTCCCGAACCATTGGCGAACATTCTACCCATTAGACCAGTATGCCACTATGTGTGTGTGTGTGTGTGAGTGTGTGTGTGTTAACTGAAATACTAAAAAATAGAAACTGCAATTTAATAACATGTAGTACGACGCTTTGCGAGAATATCGGCACCTATTTGACATGGTACATATTTTACAATATCTTGGATAAGATGCATGATTATATCTAGGCAAATTCCAGTTGTTATTTACTTGTAGTCAATTAAGTGGCTGTGTCAGTAGGATATCATCCGGGACATGTAACATATTGCAGGCATAATCAGCGTAGTTTACATCTGACTGATTGGAGGTGGGCAATAAACAGCCGTTAAATCGCCTAAATATTCCTGACACCACATGACTGATTTGAAAATTGCATTCTCTTGTATCATAAACCACATTTGTTCTGGAACAATAGAAATATCTTCATCAAGATATATATTCTTTTTCACATCTGTGAAGATAGAAATGCTGTATTGCCATAATGATTATACGAAATTCAATGAAGGAACGAAACACTTCTTTATAAAATATATTTTTCATTTTATTCCTGAAAGTGGCCCACAGTTTGTTGTTAGTTGAGTGATAGATGGAGAGACATATACTCAGATAGCGGATTTCTTATCCCATACCTTTTTATGGGGGCCAGGGGGTGCCAACGCTTGCACCACCGTGCAAGCCGTATCATCAGAGAGGTCTGCGACGCCTCTGATCAGCTGCGTGTCCCTGGCTCGACTCCCAATTCCCTGTACTCTGTCTAAATCTGACCGCGTGGTCATCACGTGGTCTCCTTCTGGTTACACACCTGTTGAACCTGACTACCATGAAGCGCTGCCACCCCACTGTTTACTAATCCCAACCTGACTGCTTGTCAAAGCACACGGGTCACTAAAGAATGAACTGAAATCGATCTCATATGTTATATAACAGAATCCGGGTGGGAAGAAGGATGAAAATTAAAGTATTATCCCACTATGTTAAGGGGTTATCATCCGAATGGGTCAATGGGGCCTCCATTTGCATGAAATACCCACAACTGAAAAACTAGAGCCGCTGCTACCTCGGAGAGAAGATGTTCTGTTTTTCAATGAGGATCAAGCGGTTTCAATTCCCTCCACACCTCATGACTACTTCCGAATTATCAAATGTAAATTTTGAGTGCTTCTGTGTTGCTCTGTCTTTCTGTTTATATATCAATCTATCTTTTCAATCGGAAAATTGTTGTAATGTGAATTGGTATGTCCAAGAGAAGGGGAGGTTAATTTCTGCGGAAGGGGAGAGAATAAAATAAAATAATATGAAGAAAATGCAGTCAGTGAGTCTACGGAAGCAGCCAGATGACCTAAGAGAGGCAATCCAAAGCACTGGTTGCAGTCATGAAGGAATCACTTCTTTAATAAAAGAAACATTAAGAAAAAATGGTGGTCCTTAATCTTCTGCGCAGGTGTGGAACTATTGGAAACGGATATGATCCTTCCCCCAACACCAGGCGTAATTAAAAGGGACGACTCGGGTTTGAAAGTGAGTTAGCAGCCGATCACTGATCACTGAAGACGACAAATACTAAGGTTGAACACCAGCTACGAAAATGTAAAGACGGGCGAAAATTATAAGCCCCATCTTGAGAGTGAGCCCCGAAAAGGTGTCTCACACCAGACGGAAACCTATGAAGACGAAACCAGAGAACAAAAACGTTAGATCAACAACAGAAAACCAGAAGGAAAATATAAGGTCTGTCTCTGCTTTCTCTTTCTCCTCATGACATGTAGTTTCTTTTTGTCTAGTTAACATGATCGACTCAGCTTTCATGCTTTCTTTATTTCTCCTGATGACTGCTTTAAAACGTGTAGTGGCTAATAGACATAGTTTCGTATGTTTGTCTAGTTTTCTAATGGTGAGGTTGCAACAGGTTCTGACTACTACTTAAGACGCAGCATTAACAAATTGAAGCACGTCACGGTACAAACGTCTATTTGGCACATTTCTGTCACGATTTCTCCTAAGTGCTTTATTTGCTCAAGATTGTGTCCACTGTACAGCAAACTAGAGTATGTTGCATAATTTCGTGGAGGAAAGCAACATCATAACAGATTTCTCTCTTCCAGAAATTAAAAGAAAATGACATGTTGGGGTCAAACTAGGGACCGATTCATATTCATATTGATGGAAAATGAACACAGAGTCCATATTATTGTGTTTGAAGTGGTCACTAGCAGAGATGATGATATGCCTTCACATGGCCTAAGTCTAAACAAGGAGGCCTATATCAATACTCGACGAGACTGTTTGCATTTCAGTTGGTGCTAATACCTTTAGAAAATGTATAATCAAAGTATTATTTTCCCGATTATGGGTCAATAGTTGAGCAGACTAAGCCTTTTAACCTTTATCTTGCAACTGGAGAAGTAGAAGGAAAGCTCTGAATTTAAACCTGTTAAATTCCGCTTAAAAATTGACCTTGAGTAGCATCCTGCTCGTTCATAAGAGTAAATGAATATATACATTTCAAGACTGATTTTGGCTAACTTTAAAATGTCGTCTGCGCATGTAAAAATCGTTCTTTAGAAGTCTGGTTATGGTTAATACCTTGAGAAAGCTCTTAACCTTCTCATCATCAAGCTCTGGGTCGAATAATACCGCTACAGTTCTCTCATGCAAACAGATTTGGCATTAAATAACTCATGAAGGTTGATATTGCATTAAACAAAGAAATCAAATTAGTGTTCAGCTGAATAGAGAGACTGCAGACTTATCCACAAACACAAATACACACACAGACACAGACACAGAGAGAAGATGAAGAAAGATAAAGCATACTCCACCAGATACAAACACTCTAACACACTGCGAACACAAACATGCGCACACACACACACACACACACACACACACACACACACACACATATATATATATATATATATATAGGGTGAGAAAGAGCCAACCGATATACAATTGATTTATATAATAGGTTTCTTTCGCACCTATCATCGTAAAATAACAGAGTTTTGCTATTCACTAAAGAATTTCAAAGATCCCTACAGTTGTATGAGTTCACAACAATTGCAAAGTTTTCATTGATTTAAGATCAAAACGACCCCGTCACTTTCTTATTGAATCTACCGTTAAAACAAAAGAAACCCAATTTCTTATGGACTTGATGATAGGTTTCCATTGAAACCATCGTTGATCAGACAGAAAAGTTACAAACTTTTACCCACTTTTATTTATATTCACTACACCAACTTTTCCTCTCACTCTCTCAATTCTCTAAACTATCTAATAAGATGCCTGTCTAATTCGGTTTTGTCTTCCCTTTCGAAAATTACCATTACATTTTGCCTGCATTTTCCTAGGCATTACTGTGTCAGCCTGTTATTTTCTGTCTGCTTAACGGAGCAAAGTTATTTTGGCAACTCATGCCAACGTTTCAGCTTCTGGTATTCAGACGAGGGACTGGTGATCTTTTGGGAAAATGCAGGTTTCGATGTATTTTTATCTATGAAATTATAGGTTACTCCTTACAGAAAAAAAGATTTTTTATTGGGTGGGGGAATGTTTGAACTAATATTAGCTACATTACTGTAGACATCTGGCTACACATTCTATGTATAATAGATCAAGATTTCTGCAAAGTTTGGTTTAAGCTTTTATATTCCAACATCATTCTACGACTTAATTGCATATGTGAATAACAAATGGAAGACGTTAGGATATTTTGCAGAAAAGTTCTCTTTTCAACCCAAAAGAAAATACTTAATTCACTTTTTATGAAACAGAAAATATTTATTCTGATAAAGATCAGCGTAAAGTTTATCGTCTTTGGAAATGGAGTTGGACACCCGAGTAAAAATCTTAGACAAGAAGGTTTATGCTTAAATTCAGTCCTTAGAAAGGCATGAATCCATCTCCTTCCCAGCTATGTTTAAAGCGTGGCACAGGCTGGTTGAACAACTATTGTAGGCAAAGAAAACCTCAAAATTTAAATAGGCTTTACCCCGCTTAAAAATTGATTTTCTGTCACATGTGGGTCGCAGAGGTGTTGTTTTATCTATCCCTCCCCCCCTCTCTCTCTCTCTCTATCTCTGTACATATATATATATATAAGTAAAGTTAGCGACCATAGTCGAGGGTGACCCAAAGGCTCCCTTTTCGATAGCTACTACACCAAGGTGTAGGGGAGGGCGCTACTCCATTCCCAGGATTGCTCCACTTTACCCTTGAACCGTACCTTATAATGCTGAGTGTTAAGCAAGGTGGTATCAAGTTCCATTTTTAAAGTCTTTGGTATGACTCGACCTGGGATTGAACCCAGGTCTCCCGGGCCATTGGCGAACACTCTAACCGCTGGGCGGAAACAACATTTCCCCTCATGTACTCGGAAACACTCCGAAAGTTACTCATGAACCAATCACGAGAATCATTAGTAAAAAAATAGGCATCAAACTAGAACAGTTTACACGAGAATAACTCGACTCAGTTCAAAGAAAAATTAAAAATAGGAAAGCAGCTGGGCTTGATGAACTACCCCCAGAAATATTGGAGACCAGGGCATTCAACGACATGCTCCTCCGACATTGTAATGCCGTATATAATAAAAACACAATAGACAGATAGAGAAAGGGATGCATCCCCCTCTTCCCTAAGAAGGACGACCTCGGATTAGCAAAGAATTACTGATGTATAACCCTTACATTAATAGCGGAGAAGATCTCAATGCTCTAAGCAACTGCATAAAACCCAAAATTCAGAACATACTTAGGAAGAACCAAAATGGCTTTCGGAGAAATCGATCAACGACATCACAAATTTTAACTATTTGTCGAATTCTAGAAGGTGCAAAACACCGAGAGGCAGCAATGTCATTTGTCGACATCTTCAAAGCAGTTAACACCATACATAGGGAAGATGAAGCAAATACTACTCGCCAAAGGCCTCCCCAAAAAAACGTCGCAGCCAAAATGATGCTATATAGAAACACGAGAGTAAGGGTTCGCTCCCCGGGTAGAGACACAGACTACATTGACATCGTAGCAGGTGGGCTGCAAGGAGACACATTAGCCCAATACTTCTTTATCACCTGTCTAGACTAGCTTAGAACATCCGTTGATAAAATGAAAGACAACGGTTTCAAGCTGACAAAGGAAAGAATCAGAAGATGCCCTGCACAAGCAATTACGGACGCTGACAACCCCGATGACATAGCGCTTCTGGCAAATACACGAACCCAAGCCAAAATACTGCAACCTAGTCTGCAAAGAGCAGCTGCTGGCATAGGCCCCCATGTCAACGCAGTCAAGACAATATACATGTGCTTTAATCAAAGAGGCAACATATGCACATTAAATTGTAGTTCTCTGAAACTAGTGGACAAGTTCACCTACCAAAGAAGCAGTGTTTAATCAACCGAGACAGACATCGACACGTGACTAGCAATGCCATGGACAGCCGTTGAAAAGCTATCGGTAATATGGAAGTCGGACCTGACCGATAAAATAAAACGCAGATTTTTTTTGTTTTTTTCAAGCAGCGGTCGTGTCGGTACTGCTATATGGATGTACTACATGGACGCTAAGTAAACGTATGGAGAAAAAGCTTGATGGTAATTATACAAGAATGCTGAAAGAAAATCAGGAGGCAGCACCCCACAAAGCAGCAGCTGTAAAGCCACCAACCATCCATCACAAAAACAACAAATTCATAGGTAACGTACTCCTGTGGACCCCTTTACATGGACGAGCAAAGGCAGTACGGCAAGTTAGAACCTACATACAACAGCTCTGTGCCGATTCACGAAGTAGCCTTGAAGACCAACCGAGAGCAATGGGTGATAGAGAAAGTTGGCAGGAAAGAGTCAGGAAGATCCATGCTGGCGGCGTGACATGCTGATGATCATGTAATTGGACAAAAACTAAACAAACTGTCATTTGGCTATTATAAATTTTATTCATCTGACCACTCTTATAACATTAATAACAATAATAATAGTTACACATTCCACCCACGAAGCAATTTCTTTATATCTAAATTTACAAAGTAATCTATTTGTTTGTTGATTATCTATTAGTCTATTAAATTCTTATTAGGACTATTATGTGTAATTCCGAAAGAGTGGTCAACAAAGCTTCTTTTTCCCAAATGGAAAATTGTAAGGAGGAGAAGGTTTATGTGGGAATCTCAACTCAAAATTGGCAACAGAGAATATCCAATTATGGACACTCTTTTTCCAACCCTTTGCTCAGAAACGAAACAACCGTGTCGAGGTGGTTTTGGAGTTTGAGAGATACGAGTAACTCCACAAATTGAGTGTATATTTATGAATAAATATTCTACTCCAGAAAGCATCAACAGTAGATAAGCAGTATTATGTATAAATTTACGAGTTAACAGTTACATAAATGTTATGATCTAACTTTTAAATGCCACCAGAAAAATAGATTTAAACTCATATGAAAAATATTAATAACAGAAAAATTCATAGTGATATCAACAGTAGGATAAAATTAATGGAATCATTATTACTATTGATATAACTGGTGATGTAATAACGGTAAAACAACAACAATAATAATTACAATATCCATTGGGAATTGTGCGAGAGTTTGAAGGTGTGAACAAATGGTATATTCACAACCAAGAATCTCTCCTGAAGAATTAGACACACAATATCCTTTGTGATTTTGAGATACAAACGGATCACTTAATCTCGGCCAGATGACCAGACCTTGTAATAATCCACAAAAAAGAGAACTTGCAGAATTGAGGACTTTGCTGTTCCGGATGACCACAGAATAAAATTGAAAGAAAGTGAAAAGAAGGATAAGTACCAATTCCTTGCTATTTAATTGAAGAAAAAAATGTGGAACATTAAAGCGACGTTTATACAAATTGTAATTGGTGCTCTTGGTACAGTCACGGAAGGATTGGTACTGGGGCTGGAGGACTTATACATAAATGGACGATTTGAGAGACCATCCAAACTATTACATAATTGAGATCAGCCAGAATACTGAGAAGAGTCATGGTGACTTGAGGAGTTTGCTATCACTCAAACTCCAGAGGGAAACCATCGGATAACGCTAGCATGAAAAAACTCGATAAGTATTAGCAATAATAATAACGATGATAAATTCGCAATAATTGTCATAAAAGTTACCTTTTTTATTATTAGTGATAGAATTCTAAATAATTAACTATTATAATCATATAAATGATCTTAACGGTGATTAGAATGGCAGTTTTATGAATAAAAATGTATAAAAATACCAAGAAATTAAATAAATTCTAAATAATTAACTATTATAATAATATAAATGATCTTAACGTTGATTAAATAAATTCTAAATAATTAACTATTATAATCATATAAATGATCTTAACGGTGATTAGAATGGCAGTTTTATGAATAAAAATGTATAAAGATACCAAGAAATTAAATAAAGACTAAATTTCAATCCCAAAGAGAAATTAAAATCCCCACTACCCAATTCTTAAGAATTGATAAGTTTGAAATTAATAAAAGTGTTTATCGCCACGTTTTCCTCAATAAATTAATAAATAAATAGATTTTTTTCTTAAAATGAATTAGGTTAATTTATTCATGAGATTTATACTTTCCTGAAGATTCTGTAAGTTTTATAAAAAATGTTTCTGATACATAAGCATATATGACACCAGAAGATGACACGACACCTGTTTTTGAAACCAACCTCTGGCCCATGTATTTTTGTCCCCTTTTCTTTTTTATTTATTTATTTATTTATTCATTTTTTAAACGGGTAAGAATCCGCTGAAATAATAATTATAGTTTTTTTTTTTGTATTGTGAGATGTTTAACTGAAGAGATTGTTTTCTCGTATGGAGTGGTCAGCATTACCAAAGGGCGGTTTGTTGATTTTTTTATGAATTTACCATGAATGAAATTTATTAATGAATTATGATACATTGAGCAGTATTGGAGATTTATAAGAATCCTCTTATATATTCTAAAATTGAATCTTTCCTATTTCATCGTCATTGAATATATATATATATATATATATATATATATATATATATATATATATATTCCAAAAGTGGTATTTACTGGAATTGTCATTTTCCAAACAAGTTTTTTTTTATTGCTAACTTTCAAGTAAGGTCATTCATGTGGTAAGTTAGTTTTGTTTTTATGGCATATCAACCTTCGTGTGTTATTTAATGTCAGAGTCATTGTTCGAGAAGAACAACGGAAGGATTATAGGTTCATACCTTTCCCAAGGCTATTTGTCCGAAAGTGAACGTAATAGCTCGACTTGAATTCGAACTCGCTTAGAAAGATCCCACAGTCCAGCGCTTTAACCAATACACCATTGACGCAAACTTCTATCAGGTTGTTCGAAAAATACTGTCAGATTTTAATATCATCTGTGTAAATTCAATTCTATAATATTATCTAAATAGCAGTTGTATAAAAAATTCACTTACCTAATGATTAAGTATCGTCTTTACTAACTTTCCATCCTTTCTTTCGCAATTTGTGTATTTTTTTTTTTTTTGGCATGAGTTCAAGCATGGTGATACTTTTGTTTAAGAGACAATATTTTTACACATGTCAGGAGTACACTGTAAAAGTTCACTAACTTAGAATATCTGTTTTTTATGCATTCACCATATTCATCTGTTCTCTTACCAACTACTCTTTTCAAACATTCAAGCACTTTTTTTTGTAATTCATGACCTTAGGATATCCCCTTTATCCTCTACTTTCAAATTGGTGTATTAGATAAGTTGAACAGTAAAACTATATTAAGTGACATGGTGCCTCATTCACAGTTTAAATTGTGATTTACCACTTTTCAGCTATCATATTACGATATTAATTTTGGAAAATTTATAGTTTTGTGCACAAGTTTAACATTCTCATGCCATATCTTCTGTAATGCTTTGAAAATAAAAGTATTTATAGGTTTGCCAATGGTGTTAATACTATATATGTCCACCTCCTCGTGGGTTGAGCTCTGATGTGTGTAAAATTTGCCGAGTGTAACATACGCTGAAATGTAATAGCCCTTCTAAAGAATTAAGCACTCCAGGTAGCTGATAACGTATATGTAAAAAAAGTATACGAATAAAATTCCTACACTTACGCTGAGAATGATGATGCTCTGGGTTAAGATATCCTGCAGACTTCTCCTTAGTCAGATTTCGATCCCAGCTTGCAACATCTCGAAAGTCTAGCCACACTGAAGAGTTGTGATAAAAGAAAACAGTCTCTCTGTGGATGACAATATATATAAATACGCATATATCGATTTGAAAGGACTTGTTTGTTTTTCTTAATTCACTTAAAAAGTTTATATTTGCGATAGAACCACAAATCCAACAGAAAAATTTGTCGACAAAAAGAATTCTGGACAATATTCTGATAAAATCTTTAATACCCACGATTCTTATTATGAGCGATTTTAATGACTTGTTCTCGAGTATTTTCCTCTGTCCATGTGCATCTATTGGCATCTCCTTTCTTTCTTTCTTTCTTTCTTTCTTTCTTTCTTTCTTTCTTTTTTCATTCAGCTTATCTAACTTTCTCAAAATTAGTTGGAGCGATGCACTCTAAATTACGGATACTGGATGAGGATCTCTGAGTTGCGTTCACTTTGCCCGCGGCGATTTAGACCTACACTATTTGGAGCCAATCAATATCGATTAACCTATCATTGACGATGATGGCCATATGAAAATTAATTATCCACTTTAAAATTTGGTCTGCGTCTCAAATTCACTTTCATTTACTTTTCTGAACTTTCGGTCTAATAATAGCAGACATTTCGTACAGTTGTCTGGCTTCTTTAATCAATGACGTTGTCAGAGGCTTGAGGCGAATAGGACTAAATTCAGTGTCCATTATATCAAGTCCGAAGTGGAGTATCGGTTGATAAGTCCTCAATTGTGTGGGCTACAAGAAATTCTCT
>OY757906.1:108042503-108050003 GCA_963585895.1 Sepioteuthis lessoniana | reverse complement strand
ATGTTTGCTTCATGGTCGATTCGGACGGCTTTCACTTGCTGCTGTCCTTTCAGCTGACTGACGACTTGATTCCGGAGTGAAGTGGTGGATCTATGTTACATCCATTGTCAAATATTTAAGTAAACAATCCTTTTTGTTGCGTTGAAACAGTTCCAAACAAATCTCTGAAGCGTTGTTGTTTTTGATCGACTGAGAGCAAACATTGCACCCACTTTAAACACAGCTTTCTCATTGACAAATGTTCTTGCAAAATGGGGAATACACTGCCTTCTGATATCTCCAACTCCTCTGGTGTCTCACACATTTTCAATTTACGATCGACGAAAACGAGTTGGTGATTTTTAAATTTTTTTTATTTTCCGGGACAACAGGCAAATTTAGGCGTCCTGAATGTTTAGCTTCATTTTTGTCTATAATCGCGTTGAAAGTCATCATAACAAATGTTACCGGTTGTTTCCCATGGAGGAAAGTCTAAATAAAACTTATCAAGCCATTACTTTGTTTTAGCAGTATTTTCCCATCAGAAAGCAATGCTTTAGCAAAACCCAAAATTTAGAATTTTCCATTGTTTTGAAAATGGGCAATAGTAGATTCACTTAAATAACATTGTAGACTTATCCAATTGTGCTTAAATTTTAAAATGTGCCATTTGAAGGTAAGTACTTCATAAAAATCATATGGATTTTTATTAGTGGCGAAATCTGTGTATCTGGCTCAGGACGTATTGAGTAATGTGTTACACTGGGTTCACAACTCTGATATCATCACTTGTCCAGTTGGCTCATTCAGCCAATCGCTTTCTTTTACCTTGATATTACAAGTTATGTCTGTTGATTGCTTGGTTTTTATGGCATAAAAACTATTGTGAGTTGAGTAGCGCCCTCCCGCAGAGATCGGTGTAGCAGCTATTGAAAAGGAGCCTTCAGGTCGCCAGCAACTACGGTCGGTTAACTTACATAGCAACTTATATAAATATATGTTTTAAAAGTGAATAGATTGTAATCAGCTTTATTTTTAAACGTGCTGTTCGACCTCATTTGTTTACGCATATTTAACTGTTTTCAAGTGTTCTTATCTGATACGAAGAATCTCTGTCTTTGTGTCCTCGAGTTTGTGAGTGATGTGTGAGAGCGAGTGAGTGTGAAAGAGAGAAAGAGAGAGAAAGGACAAAAAGAGTGAGGGAGAGTGTAAATATTTTCGATGGATAATGGTAACTATCTATAGATGAGACCTCAAAGATCTAACTACCACAGCATTATAAGGAGAAATTCCAATAGATTAAAGCAAAATATCAAACGATATATCTTTGTTTGGATGACAAAATGGCTATTATACCATTTCGAAATCAACAAACTCTTTGAGATAATAGATTGACACAATTTTTTTTTTCTGCTGAATTTACCATACTATAATTACTCGAATGATTACTACCATTAATTAACTTTAGAAAGCACACACGTGTACATTCACAGAGAAATGCTCAAACACACTCACATAAAATACTTTTCAAAACGTGTTTCTTTGCGTAATTGTCTATGTTTATTCTGATCTTGATCTCTAAATTTGAGCACTGCAAACTTCTTGATGCGATCGATCTGGAAACACTCCAGCCATGTTCAATATTTCGAGAATAATTTGTGTAGCCTTAAAGTATCTTGGCAAACAGTCAGAGGAAAACTTACAGTGCATGCTTTAATATACACTCTGCCATCAGGATGATCAGTAGACAGTTACACGAAGTTGAGTGAGTTTCTATTAATTTATAATATTTATCTTCTCAATGTATTTTTAAGAGGGAAAACATCGAGTCATTTAGGTCTGTCAGCTCTTTACTACAATCCAGATTTGTTGCTACTTCTGGCTATAAGAAAAGTAAATTTAATGTTGAAAACCCGTAAACAATATCAACGAAACTGATTCCGACAGAAATAACTTCCACATTTTTAACTGTCACCTTTGTACTAATATCCTTACCATATAATTTTTCTCTTTAGATACGATCATAGCTTGAACCGATGCGCACCGTGTGTTTACTGGTCAATCTGTAATTGCTACACAAATATTTCGTGCTAACTTCATGTTACGTGTGAATGATGCTGCTTCCGATAAAATCTTTAACCAATGGCAATATCGATTGTCTATATGCTAAAGATGTTAATTTTTATGATGGACTTCCCAGGCTATTAAAAAGATTATATGCAAATTCTAATCGAACTTCAAATATAATTTCGTAAAAACTTCGTTGTAAAGCAGAGTTGTAGGTTTTGCTTTTCCTGAATTACCATTTTTAAAAACTTGATGGACTTCCCAGGCTATTAAAAGGATTATATGAAAATTCTCATCGAACTTCAAATATAATTTCGTAAAAACTGTGTTGTAAAGCAGAGTTATAGGTTTTGATTTTCCTGAATTACAAAAGTCGTGCTCTATGACACACCTTCTTCATATCATTTTCCGTCATCAACGTTGTTAGATATTCAGTTCTTTTCTGTATTCAGTGCTTCTTAAACTTTCACAGGGTCTGGATGTGTCGTGAGCCATTTTAATTGTAAGCTTTCTATAACAGAATATAAGTCAACCAAGAGTGGTAAAAATTCATTGACATCCCAATTAGAATAAATATGGTAATTCATTTCCAAGTAAACAGTTACGATATTATAAAATTGGTAAGATGATCAGCGTATACTAAAAGAAATATATTTTCAAACAAGGCGATATTATCACTCAATACAGTCAACATGAAAGCTACTAGTAAATTGAAAAAAACAATCGTTTATACAACTCCATTTTCTCAGTTATAATTAACATTATTTTCATTTCTTATGATTCACATAATTTGGAACAAGTTTTAACTTGAAATTGCATTAAATTTTGACTACGCTTATTTTGGTCTTTGATCTTTCTGACAATTCTGCCTTAATTAGTTGATAAATATGAAGTATGCATAATTTCCAATATTTCTTCAACATAAATGTTTTACTTGATTCGTCGGGAAAAGTTTTAATAAGTTTTTCGAACCATTTCATTGAATTGTCGTCATACATTCCTTAGATACGATTTATTTAACCAGGTTAAACTTAGAACATCATCGAGAAAATATAGCAAGATCTAAAGCCAGACATCGATGAGGTCATGAAATCAAAAATGCTAAATCAAATGTAGAAAGTAAAGGAAGAGCAATTCCTCTTGAAAAAAAAAAGAAGTAATTGAAGCAATCCAAATTGGATCTAAACCACTCCCTTAATGCTATCAGTAAACCTGTCGAAGAAATAAACACAAGAACTCTACAACATAAATGTCGATTGGGTGAATGGTCCCTTAAGTTTAACGTAAGAGTATTCACTGGGACAATGGATAACATTTTGTGACCAAGAAATATCAATCCCTGCTCATTTAACAAATAAAAATATATCAATAATTTCTTCATAGCCTCTTTTATGGCTTCATTCTATTAGGTTAATTTGTTATACTCATAATACGCCTGTTAGCTCTACTTTTGAACATTTTTTTACTTGACTTAAACGGTATTTAATGTTAGAATAAACAAATTTGGCACAAGACCGTAAAATAGGGAAGGGGTGGTCATCACTATCCAACCTTTTAACTTAACTCGTTTCATTCACTAACCCAATACGTGCTTCAATAAACATTCAAATCCCATATTTACATAAGTGTGACGTAGAGGCGAACAATCTAAAAATTATAAAAATATAAAAAATATAAACAAACTATCCCCACGAAAATGTCAGAATGAAAAGAAAAAAGAAAAATTATTTACATTTTATCAAAATAAACTACGATAGTACTAAGGCGTCGCCAATTAAAATGGAAGAAAGTCAAGTTCTCACGTCAAAAAAAGTGCGGTTTCTTTCATCTAACAGGTTTGCAAGAGGGAAACAAAAACCGGGTACAAAAAAGAAAGAAAGGGGCTAATGACCTGACATACTATAAGTTAAACTGTTTTTAATAAAGATAGGTAAAAATAACAAATCTAACTTACCTGAGAAGGGTTGGCACTGTTGCTCCAAGAGGCCAAAATATTCTAACCAGCAATATCCAAAAATAAATTAAGGCCGGTACCCGTCCAACTCATTTACTTACGCTAGACAAGAAACAGCCCTTGCTGGTCGGAAACAGCAAAGATGTACACTCGAGGCATATTTATGTACCTGACTTTAGTTATAAGTATACTTTACTTCTACTGTTTGTTGATGAAAGTTTTTTTCGAAATGTGTTGTCAGTATTAATGGTAACATAAACGACGTCCAAGTATAAGCGTTAACATCCACCCTACGTTCACTTCCTCTCTCTCTCTCTCTCTTATATAAATGTATATATATATAGGTTTGGTTTGGTTTCCTTGTTTAATGGCATATCAAACTTTGTAGGTTATTTAATGCCAAAGCAATTCTCCGAGAAGAAAAGTAGTGGTACTATTTAACCCATAGCTGGGAGGATAAGGGGGTTCATACTTTTCCCAAGGGTATTTGCCCGAAAGTGAACGTAATAGCACGACTGGAGTTCGAATATATATATATATATATATATATATATATATATATATATATATATATATATATATGTGTGTGTGTGTGTGTGTGTGTTGAACGATAGATTGTGATGAATTTGATAGTTTGATAAAAACATATGGAAAGTTGTACAAATCAAACACTCAACTCCGATTCACAGAGTTTGAAAAAGTTCGATGGAATAAAAAAGACGAAATATCACGCAATAGAGTCCAAGTTTAGTGTTTGATTTATCTAACTTTAGACATATTTCTATCATATATATATATATATATATATATATATATATATATATATATATATATATATATATATATATATATATATAAGCTGTTTTCACAATCATTTCTTTCTACCTAAATGGTTCTCATATTAATGAAACAATTTATACTAAAATAATTATTTATCATAGTCCTAATTTGAAACCACTGTGATAAGCAGATAGACTAATGCCATATCCACAGCTAAGATAGATTCAGGGTGTTATAAGGCGTTAAAAAAAGACTTAAACGTTAGAAAGTAATTTATACAATTCTTTTCATTCAAATTTAATTTTTAATCTTAAAAATCATTTTAAGAAAATAAAAAAAGCAGGTCATGGATTATCTAAGAAAAATTTGAACAAATTTTTTAAATCACATTATTCCATTTTATCATAATTACTATTATCATTTTATCCATTTAAAAGTAATTTAGAAAATATACGGGGGTGTCCTCGTGGTGTAATGGTTAGAGCGCTAGATTGCTGAATCGCAGTAAGCGAGTGCCAACTCCTGTCGCTCTATTACGTTCACTTTCGGACAAATACCCTCGGGAAGGGTAGGAAACTCCTTATCCTCCCATCTATGGGTTAAATAGTACCACTGGTGTTCTTCAAGAAGGATGGCTTCGGAATTAAATAATCTATGAAGGTTAATATACCATTAAATGAAGAAACCAAACCAAACCAAAAAATATACACTTTGAAGATCTAAAGCAGAAATAAACACAATAAATAAAAGAGGAATTATCGGTTCGGCTTAGCCTGTACATACTCAGCATTTTTGCTTTAAATGAGAGACGTTTAATATCAACATATGAGTAATTTAAGTATGTTTATTTTTTGTTAAACGTAATTTCTTCTTTAAAGAGAATGTTGTAGAGAACAAAGAACATGTTTATGTAGATTATTTTAGGTGTAAAATTTTGCACAGATATCGTTTTGGAATATGATCTCCTATTTCTTAAAAGATACATATAATGTAATTGCTTCCCTTTGAAAAAAATCCGACTATGATTTTTAAGACTTAAATATTCAGATTATAAAGAAAAATGAAAAAATAAAGATAACTAGACATGATACAATTTTCATTGAACGATTTTTTTTTGGCAAAAACAGACGCTGACTTTAACAGAAGGCCAGGTTTATCTCTGATAAATACGGCTTCACAAATGTGACTTCTCGATGTGACTGAGCAGATACTAGAAAATAAAATATTCAAAACAATTATGCAATCATTTGTATGTTGATGTTATGGGAATTTGAAATAGGATATTAAAGTCTAACAATACCTTCAAAATAAGGGGCTATATCAGTATGTACGTAAATTACAAATAAAATACTTAATCTTTAAATGTGATAACTTTTTAAAAAAAATGTTAATCACCATCACTGTGTTCAATGTTTTTAGATAGAATATATTTTCTGTAATTAGTCAAAATAAATAAACATATAAATAATTAAACGCGTGTTTCTTATTCTGAATCTCCGATTAAAGTTTCTGCAAAAAAGCAAAGAAAGCAGATTTTTTAAAAATATTCTGGTGATTATTTATTTATTTACTTATTTATCTGTTTATTTATTTATTTATTTATTTATTTATTTCTACAAAGAAGGGCTTTGTAAAACATGCATAGGAATTTAAATTCTTTTGAATTTTATATAATTCAAATTATATTAAATGTTTTCTTCTTACGAGCTGTAGCTCTGTCGGTACTATTGTACAGTTGCACTATTTGCACTTAAATGAAATGCCTCGAGGAAAAGCTCAATTGGAATTATCAAAGGGTTCTGTGTGGTGTTTTGAACAAATCTTGGTAGCAGCATCCAACAAAACAAAAGCTGAACAGTCACGTATTCCAGTCCCACAACCCATCAAAGTGTGACTAAAAAGATATGCGGGGCACTACTGGAGAAGTAAGGACGAACACAGAAGCAACGTTCACCAGTGAACTTCTAAATATGGACACACTCGTGTTTGTCAACGGCTAAATAATTACATTGATCAGCTCTGTGCGAACACTTGATATTGTCTTGAGGACTTACCAAAAGTAATGACTAACAAGGACATATGGCCAAAGAGAGAGGGGAGACAGAAAGTCATTGACATTTTGATGATGAGAAGAAGAATGAGCAGGAGCAGGAGTAAGGTATTAATAGAAAAATAGCAGATAACTTAACTATGTGAAAATAATAATATTAAAACCAAATACAATGCTTATATATATATATATATATATATATATATATATATATATATATATATATATATATATATATATATATATACTAGAATATGATAAACTAAAGTAATCTAGACAATATTCATTTATTTTTGGATGTCTTCCGGCCTGCGGAAAAAAAAATCTATTCCCTTATTCAAGTTCTTGCTAACGGCAAGCTTTCCATTGTGCCGAAAAAGGACACTATATCAAACATTAATTTCAAAAACCTTCGTAGCTTTAGGCAAGCGTTTCACACACACCCCTTCCAATGCTATTCAGAGTTTCTAATATTTTGAATATGGTTGTTAAATGTAAAATATGAATGTAAATTATAAGGATAGTGAGATATTTTGAAATGTGTGCCTTCCATTAAATTTACCCATTTGATAGAGAGGAAATCAGAGTTGTGTTTGATGAAGATTGATTTATAGCATTGCTCAAAATTTCTCTCTCTCTCTCTCTCTGTCTCTCTCTCTCTCATAAACAC
>OY757906.1:107955003-108037503 GCA_963585895.1 Sepioteuthis lessoniana | reverse complement strand
GGAAGGGGTTATCTTCCTTAACAAATGATTGAATCTTCATGGAACAAATTTAGTATTAGACAACACCATTGCTACTGGACAACTCACCTTTTGTTGACAGTAAATTGCTAATCTAATCCAATCTTGCAGTATCCTTGTCAGTGAGAAATAAAATTTTCTATTATATAGTTGTTGTTCCTAATCCTATTAACCAACCCCTCCACTCGGGCAGGATATGCCACAAGGTCAATTTTTAAGTGGAGTTTAAAAGGTTTGAATTCTGAGTTTTCCTCCTAGATTCGTTACCTCACCAAGGCTGAAGAACACAGTCTGTCCTACTACTTACCCATAGCTAGAGGGAGAATAATTGGATTCACACCTTTCCCAAGGGTATTAGTGCTATGTGAAATGCAATCAGTTTCGTCCAGGATTTGAACTCGAGTCGCAGTGTCTATTTCCTACGACCATAACCATTACACCACGGGTATTACATCAAGGGCACCTAGTTGTTGTTCCTAATATTTGGGTTTATAACAGCTTTCCTTGAGGACGCGTTGTTCTATGTAGAGTATATCTCGTTTTCCTCTTGTTCACTTTTGGCTACATTTCTGTCATCTGAGAAACAATCCGTGATTTAACGAGTAAAAAATCTCCTCTAATTGGTGCCGTTAATATTTGCCGCATCAACGTTAGTTGTTAGGGTTGTTTTTTACGGGTCTTTTTAGATCCGGTGTTCTTTCCTTTGTTCATCCATTGACAATGTTTGTGTCTTCAAAACAGTTATTGATTTCAATAGCTAATCTGTCATGGACCATTATTATTATTTAATTTTCGCCTTTGCTTTTAGTTTCCTATAATCTTTTAATAGATCTTTACTCAATATTTGATAAGAGAAAAAATAGTGATTAAGCTTATTCTATGTTCCATCCATACTTTCAGATGATACTTTTTCAATATCAATGATATTAGTCTCTAAAAAGTGATGAGTCATCCCTCAACTTTTCGTATTTGCCGGACAGCCAGATATTTTAATACAATGTTCATTTGCCCTTATCTTCATCATATTAATAGAAAGGTGGTTATTTTAAGGAGCCACGTTTTTAAAATACTATTTCCAGATCTTTCTGTTTACTTATTAAATCATACTCTTTGACTGATATGTTATAAGCTGTAGGATCTAATTAGTTAGTTCTAAGGTAAGTCTTCCTTTTATTGTCCTTGACAATTACATCTTGTCTTCTGCTCTTTATTTTTCTATTAGTTTGGATTTTTAAAAATTTCTCAGAGAATAGTAACTCCTTTTGCCTCAATCATAGTCTTCGGTTGGATCAATTAATTCAATTTTTGGTTCACGTTTTCTGTGTACAAGTGTTGGTTTGTTTTTATTATGTTTACATGAGAGTTTTTTATGCTAAGGTTATGGTCCAGTGCAGCTCGTATTAACCCCTCTGTCTCGGCTTTCAGTCCAATAGTCTCTTGCTAAATATTATTTTTTCCTACCTCTATATCAGCATTTCTAATTCTTTGTGTTTTAACGTCTATTTAGATTTATCTTGGCAAGGCGTTCTTTAATTTATTTCGTCCTCGTGCTTTTGATTATTTCTTGGTATTTTTTGCTGTCTCTGTCGCTTTACTGTTTATATCTATTTCTTTCGGTCGTAGGTCAACTTGTTTAACAAAATTATTGCTTTTTATCTCATCAAATAATCGTTTTTTTGTTTTTTTTTTTAAATTTTGTTTTGCTTCTCGTGTGTGTTTGCTAAACGTAACGTTCAAGCTGCTGTAGCTTGACTATCTTTTAGATCTTATAGTGGTTTTGTTGATTAGTTTCAGTTCCATTAAGCCAATTCAACCATTTTCTCTCATGGTGTTGAGGCGTTCTCTATCTGCTTTTCGGTGATGTATTATGTGGGAGATTTTAAATTTCCTAACGTTAGTATCCATGATTGTCTCATAACTCTGAAATTACTGTGTTTATATTTTAAGTAATATTTTTCGAATTTATTTGAGAGCCTCTCCTAAATAAGACTTGTGCTAATTTATCAAGACGGAGTAGTATTTCCATGTAGTCACAAAATATTTTCACAGTGCTTAGTAGACCTATACAGTAACCATTTTTGCATATAACATTAAAATACCCATACAGAATAGATGATTTATTTTCCTGATTGTTATTTTATCCCTGTCGTCGGTGCTTTTAAGTTCAATGTATTTCGGATATAAAATAAGAAATTGAGGAAAGTGAATTTTCTTGGAAGATTAGCATTGTTCAGATGATCAGTTTTGAACTTGCCTTTTTCGTGAATTAATCTGAGGCTAGTATGCTACCTTTCCATATTGAATTTTTGTTATGTTATTATAACGGAGGATATTCTTTAAAAAAAGTCAGAACTTTAAAATCAATTCATAGGGTATGCAATCAAAAGCATTTTTATAATCAATCCAAGCTATGCTTGCAATTTTCAATTTGGATCGAAAATTCTCTGTGATAATCTAGTTTATGAGAAATTGATCTTTGCAGGCATATGATGTTTTGCAGTTTATTATTATTATTATTATTATTATTATTATTATTATTATTAGCTGTGTGTGCACGTGTATGCATATGTGAACGTGATAGCATACTTATGCACGTGTAATGCAATGCAGAAACAGACAGACACAAAGATAGATAAAATATAAAGAAAAATTATATCCTTGCTCTCTTTACTTACATTTTATTTCCTCCAGCCTTTCATGTATTCTTTTACTTTTCCTTTGTTTTTTTTTATTTTATGTTATTTCTTTCTTCTTTTTTTTTTTTTTGTTGTTGTCATTGATAGAGAGCAGGTTTGAAGCCAGTTTTATCTTCGCACAAAACAGGTCATATATAATAAGAACAAACGATTAGTTCCGATTATATTATAACGATTTAACAACAATCGATTCTATTTCCTTTTCGGAGGCTGTCCCGAATGAATGCCCTAGTGATTATAACTTACACATTGTAGTAAGTCTCTGTGTTACGATTATTGTGCTTTCTTGGCCCAAAAAAGATAGCAACCGTCAAGACATTTCTTTCATTCAAGCGCGTTATCATCTTTTCTCCCTTGGTCATATCCGATAATTATTTTTTTTCTACTTCTCAGTCATACGCAGTCTTTTTTCTCCAAATCATCTACAACCTTTTTGCTTGAACTGATCCCATTTGCAACTTCGATATTTCTTAATCTGTATTTTCCCTTTGCCATTGTTCTTATTCTCCTAACGGTAAAAATCTTTCTTCACACATTGTTGGCTCCAGTCATTATTATCATTATTATTATTATTATTATTATTATTATTATTATTATTATTATCATTATTACATATTAGAGTTTTTCACATCAGCGTAAGCTGATGGTTTTTCACTGGAGATTGAGTGACAGCAAGTCTCTCCTCAAGTCTCAAGGACTCATTTCAGTATTCCGGTGGTTTTCAAAAATGCTGTTGTTTGGATGGTTTCCACTCGCCGCCAACCTCCAAATCTTCCAGGCCCTTTAATAATCCTTTAGTTACCGTGCCATTATTATTATTATTATTATTATTATTATTATTATTATTATTATTTACTCCTTTAGATTTTTTCACATCAGTGTAAGCTGATGGTTTTTCACTGGAGTTTGAGTGACAGCAAGTCTCCTCAAGTCTCCAGGACTCATCGCAGGATTCTAGCCGTTCTCAGCAATGCTGTCATTTGGATAATCTCCACCAGTCCGCCAACTTCCAAGTCTTCCAGGCCTTTTTATAATCCTTTAGTAATTGTGTCAAAAGCACAAATCACAATTGGTACAATCGTCACTTTCATGTTCCACAGCTTTTTATATTCCCTAGCAAGGTTGAGGTACTTATCGTTCTTTTCACATTCCTTCATGTTTATTCTCTGGTCCGCCGGGACAGCAAAGTCGAAAATTCATTATTATTATTATTATTATTATTATTATTATTATTATTATTATTATTATTATTATTATCATTATTATTATTATTATTATTTACATCTTGAGAGTTTTTTTTACATCAGCGTAAGCTGATGGTCTTTCACTGGAGTTTGAGTGACAGCAAGTCTCCTCAAGTCTCCCGGACTCTTCTCAGTATTCTGGTCGATCTCAATAATATAGTAGTTTGGGTGGTCTCCATTCGACCTCTGACTTCCAAGTTCCCCAGTCTTTTAATTAATCTTTGGTGGCTTTACCAAGAGCACCAGTTACAAATGGTATAAACGTCACTTTCATGCTCCACAGTTTTTTTTCATTTCCCGAGGAAGTTTGAGGTATTTACCCGTCTTTTCACTTTTTTTTTTCAATTTTACTCTATGGTCAGCCGGGATAGCAAAGTACATTATTTTGTATCTTCACTTTTTTTTTTTTTTTTTTTTTTTTTTACTAATTTTGACTTTTTAATACTAAAAGTGAATGAATCCAAAATAATATCTAACGACATTAAAATATATCTAAAATGCATAAAGGATTTGAATGCGGTCCTAGCTGAAACATTGACTATTTCTGGGAATGAATAATGAAATGAGAAAAAGAATATTTTCATTTTGTGAGGTGAAAAAAAAAGAATGTAAAGTCTGAAAGATAAAACTGGAACAAAAGAACTTTGGTAAATGAATATGTATATAAATAAGGAAACACTTACATAACTTTCAGCTATGTTTACAAAGTTGCTTAAAAAGTTTTATAGGAATTTGTTTTAAAGTACCACAATTAAATCTGATGTAGTCAATAGTAAAATAATTGTGGTTAAAATGACAACAGTAAAAGAAATGAAAAAACGAAAAATGATCAAATATATGGTTTTCTTTTCAGCTTTCGCTACCATGTTGACAATGACTTTTTGTGGATTTTTTTAAAGAATCCAGCAATTCTGTTTTCGTTTATAATCAATTTCTAATGTATTAAAGAAAAAAAAACATTTCATTGAAGATGGCTTAAAGTAGAAACATGTTTACAATAATCAAAAAATAAATAAATACAAATAAATAGTCATATTCTTCAAATTTTGTTTATATATATATATATATATATATATATATATATATATAAAATGTATAGCAAGTTATGGAAAAAAATGTAGAGTATATTGATCTCTCTGGTTTTGGTAGGGTAAAAGGTCTAACAGAAGGAGTATCTCTGAATTAAAGCCTGAGAAGATCTCTTCAGGTGAATCTGCAACACATTAGTGCACTGTTCTTCTATTGTCAGTTGATCCAAAAAATGTTCTTGATCCCACATAAATTTAAAACAATAAACACATCACCAGTGGAGGTAGACAGAAAATTCTATATTCAACTTTCAGTTGCTCCCCACCCACCGCTCTGCTTTCGTTGACATCGGCGAGATGTTGATCTACATATCTCTCCAAAACATTCACAACAGAATAAAATTCACCGGAGAACACAATTTTAATTAATTATCATATTCAGACGTCCTCATTAATAAACAAAATTGCAAAATTATCGCTACATATCACACAAACACCCAACGACACCGTCACCTAACAATACTATCACGTCAAAAACTACATAAAAATCCAACCATGTCAACCTAGTATAGGATCTGCATCATAGTCACCAATATAAACCCCCGACAAGCCAGCCTTGAAGAACTACGCGTAACCCTTCATCAGAGGGGATATCCCACAACACTATCAAATAAAGTATTCAAATTTCCAGGAAAAATACTATTAGAACTACGAACCCCCAAAGACTTTGCAAAGAATAGCTCTTATCACATGTCTCAAGATGTAACAAAAGTAACCGAGAACTTTTCACAGAAGCTTCAAAGAAACCAATTCAAATTGAAAACAAAGATAAAATAAAAAATCATTAAAAGCAAACTATGACAAAGAACTGAAAACAGATACAAACCTCGTTTACATTTGCGCAACACATAGCTTGAGTCTAAAAATTTAAAGATAAAAGATGGGGTTTTTATAACATGGAAGGAAAATTCTAGACCATCGAAAACCCAAAGACAACATTCATAAAATTAAAAAAAAAGTTGCAATTCAAAACATGTAGTCCGCATCATCCGATGTACAAACTACATCACTATCTGCATCGGAGTTACACAAACACCGAACGATAGGTTCGCTTTACATAGAACAAGAAAAAAAATTACTAAAACCAGAAAACTTTATGCACCAAAACATCTTTATAAATGCAGGAAAAGAAATTTAAAATAAGTCGGTACACTTTATTGATAACTACTCATTACTCCAAATGAAAGAAAAAAAATTCATCGATGAATTTAAATCAAAACTAATAGGGCCTGAGTACACGCACAGTCAGCTAGCCACACACACACGCGCACACACACACACACACACACACACACACACACACACACATACACACGCGCGTGCGCGCTTACATAAACTACTTGAAGTAAGAAGGATTATTGCACACATTAAACCTACCCGATACACTTTAAAAAGTATTCGTATTTTTATTCATAAGAGTGCATTCATATGTGAATGTACAAGTAAGTAGAGTTGGCGACCTTAGTTGAGGGTGACGCGAAGACTTCCTTCTCAATAGCTACCAAACCGAGGTGTAGGGGAAGGCACTACTCCATTTGCTCCAATTTACCCTTGATACTTTCCTAATAATACTGAGTGTTAAGCAAAGCAGCATCAACTACCATTTTTAAGTTTTTGGTATGATTCGACCTGGGATTGAACCCCAGTTTCCCGGATGATTAGCAAATACACATATAAAAATCAATAGCAGATTTTAGACGGATAAAGCAAAAGAATAAAGAACAAAAGTCCACGCTACACTCTTGAAAATACATGCATGTACGTATGTTCACACACACACACACACACACACACACACACACACATATAATGTATAGTTATTCACACACAAAATTGTTTACATTGAGTAAAAGTCTTCACAGACAATTAACTCCAATGAGACATTCGTTGGCTCAAATCTAAAACTAAACAAACTTAAAACAATCTATCAAAACATTCTTCATTAAAACATGAAGCAGTCAGTACTTACAAGAGTAAATACTGCCTGAATCTGCCACTCAAATGGTCGCCTGAAAAAGACGTATAAGTACGAAAACTGTGTAAAGCACAACTATATGAAATAATAAAAAAATATATATACCAAATTCCAAATCCTTTGAGGACCCATTGATTTTAACTTTAATATATATACAATGAGTAGCAAGTGTTATAAGTTCTTTCATCGTATTTTTGATAATATTTCAAACAGTTTCCACCAGTGGAAACATAACTGGAATTTTCCGCACGTGATTCAAGATATTTAGCACTTCTATAAGGGTACTTTATTTACATTTAAAAAGCACTAACATCATTTTATAGATCACTTGGAAAATATTCAACAATGGGTTGAGAGATTCTAGACAGATGGAAAGTCTTTGAAATCATAATATCATAAAGATATTCATATGGAAGGATTAACATCTTTTATAGTCACTATATATATATATATATATATATATATATATATATATATATATCTATATATATATATATATATATAGAATACTTAGTCCAGTTAAACCGGAGTTAGGAGTAATTCCATCAGGACAAGAAAATATTCGTGAATATTTAAATCTTCCTGGTAAAGAGCTCAATGTATCAATTATACAGAGCAATAATTTCTTCGTTGTTTTTTTCTTAATGAAATATATATATATATATATATATATATATATATATATATATATATATATATATATATATATATATAAAAGAAAAACGTTTAAAAATTACTCATAAACTTTTGATATTTATTTCAGCAAACCCTATATCTTGAAAATATTAGATTTGCATCTTCAGACAAAGAAATAATGAGAAATTTCTAACGAAGATTTAGAAAGCCACACAAAATTCCGGCCACCCTATCTTCCTAACCCAAATCTGATTTGCATTTTCACTTTTTATTAAGTAATGACCTGACCATTTGTTTTTCCTGTATGGTTGATACATTTTTGCCTTCTCTTTCCTTTCCACTTTTTATATAGCACACACACACACACACACACACACACACACACACACACACACACACACACACACACATATATATATATATATATATATAAATATATATATATATATATATATATATATATATATATATATATATCGATTCGAAATGAAACCCTAAAACATACATTAAAAGATCGTTCGATAAGATACTTCTGAATAAACCCCTCCATATTTTCGATTTCTTTCTCGCAGTTAAATCTCGCAAAAATTGGTTTGTTTATTTATCTATTTAATTATACCAACTGCACGTTAAACAATCTGAGGTTATTTCATACCTTCATATCAATGAATTACGTACATTTACGTTTAGATTTAGATTTTCTGAGCAGTTTTATTAGGTTTTTGCCTTCGGTTATACCAGATGAGGTAAGCCTATCTAATACAAATATTTTGCAAACATCCTCCTTGTCTCATTGATAGAGCCATTACAGTAACTAGAAATCTGTGCCTGTGTTATTTCGAGAATAATGCCAATGAAGTGGTACTCTCTACTCCAAAGAGCTACAGAAATGGAGCGCTTCACCAGAAGATTCCATTACGAGAAATACCCTGTTCAGAGGATACAGTCAACTTATACCAAGCTCTGCTGATAGGTCTTACAAAAAAAGAAAAGAAAAGATGATGACTACACACAAATTTAACGACATAATGAGTTCCTAGCAAAGACTCAACTCTGCTAACATCGAAAATCCATGAGAAAATATTTGCTTTAGAAACAAAGACAGATACAAACGGAGAATTCCCACAGGTAATAAAAATATGGAGAAACAGCTTGAATATTTTTTGGTCAATGTCCGTTTCTGGAAAAGTTACGGTTCAACTTCTATAACTCTGAAACCATATATTCACCGAAACGTTAGGTTTATATCACTGAAAAAAATGTTTGGATTAAGAGACAACTGTTGATATCTCTCCGCTTATAACACCATGCGGGAAATGTTTAATTTCGTTGATATTGCTCACGAAAACTCCATTCCTGCTTACAATGACCTCTGCAACTTTTTAATCAATAAAGTCAAGTGACTCCTAATTAGATAGGCGCATAAATTATATTGATTGTATCTCATGATGAGGGGTAAGAATCCCACCACAAAAAGAGGTGTTCTGCTATGACTAAACTGCATCAAATTGTAATGCGTCAGTTTTGTATATCTGGTCAGTGTGAAGTGCTCCTTCATTCCCATTACTCTAAAGCCCACTCTGATTCAGAGACCAGTTAGCGTCTCATCTATGGGCCAAATAAATCCATTTAAAAGTTATTCTTATTAAAGAAGACCGTATACAAAATAAACCAACTCTGAAGATACAAACGCACTAAAAATTTAAGTATGAACGTACCATCAACGTAATTTCCTTATCTCTGGGAATGAAATAACCCTAAACAGGGTGGGATGCTGCTAATCCTGTCAATTAATCAAATCCAATAGATGCAAATAATCAATGCTATTTTAACTTGGATTGTACTGTCGTTTCTTCTTCGTTAACTTATTCAGAAAAGGAGAAAGTTTTGTGTGCTAATCTTCTAAGTTAATTACCTTTGAGTAGTGAATTAAATCTTCTATAGTTACCTCATACTTTCGGCTTGGAGATGAATTTGAGCTACTAAGAAACTATTCTGAGAAAAGTTATCATTTTACGGGGTTCATTACTTTATTGATAAATTGGGTTTTAATTCGATAATTTTTAACAAACGTTGCAGAACTGCGATTGTTGCTTGATAGTATAATAATAGGCAATAACTTTTGTTTTATATTGACTGGTAGTTTACACAGCCAATATCTGGTACATTTCCCAACAGTCACTTGACATCTTATCATACGAGGGAATGAGACAAAGAGAAAGATAAAATTGATTCATGCCTTTCACAAGAGTATTAGTTCGAAATGCTTTTCTTACTCGCTTTGCCAATCTCTATTCATTTACTAAGTTTTTCTTAATTTTACCACAAGACCAGAAGTATGGAGTACATAAGGTGGCTAGGCAATCAATGTATCAGTTTGTCAGTCTGTCTTTTTGGCTGTCTAAATATTTTTATATTTTGTATCATATTCGTTGGAATATTTTCCGCATAATCAGACTATCAGAAATCCCCCTGTACTTTAAAGCGTGGAAAACATGCTAAAGGATAAAGTTGTGATTTTGCGGAAGATTTCAACATCTTCCTTGGTTCTGTTTTTTAAACATCATTCATGATAAATATATGACGTATCGTTTGTGTCAAAACGTCTTATAAGCTACAACATACTGAATCTTGTTATTACAGCGTACATAGTGATTTTTAATCGTATAAGTTTTATTAGTGATATTAATCGCTCTTTACTTATAAATATAGAAAATTGCTTCATTAATTTACATACACACAAAAACACTCACTCCCACCCCCACCCCCATATATAAATATATATATATATATATATATGTGTGTGTGTGTGTGTGTGTGTGTGTGTGTGTGTGTGTGTGTGTGTGTGTGTGTGACGAATATATCTGTTTAGTGTTTATATATAATTCTGATTGAAACTATTAGCACGTGTTGGTTTTATTAATTCATAATCAATTACCAACTATTTTTCTTGTCAGTCGGAAGCGATTATAAGAAGAATACACAATGAGGTTTTTCAAGAATTGATACCAAACAATTTAGAAAACAATTAATAAAAAACTTATATCCAAAATGAATCCTGTGATAACTTTGTAAACAGGAAAATTTAACTTTTCCTGTGTCAATATTGATATATAAATATTTTAAACGATTATAAATCAATTTAGAATTAGTTGTATATCATTTGTAATGAAAAAAATTTACGTTTGTCATGTATCAATATCAAACCAGTTGTATATCATATATTAATATTAGAAATGATATAATTTTGTGATGTATTTTCCAGTAAATTCCACTGATGTGATTTATTTCACGCTGTGAATATTCACGTCATCATATACAACATTTATTTGGCAGTAGGTGTCTGAATACATGGAGTGAGATGAAGACAATGAACGATGATTAAAAAAAAAGAACTAAGTAAGAAAGGGATTCGTATTTTTACTATATTCATTATTCTCAAATCAAATTAAAGACTGCGGTACATCTGGATATGGTTGGAAGAAGAAATTGTCAGATATATGAGAAAGCGACTTTCGACGATATGTAAAGTAAAGTAAAGTCGGCGACCGTAGCCGAGGATGACCCAAACGCTCCCTTTTCGATAGCTACTACACCAATGTGTTGGGGAGGGTTCTACTCCTTTCACAGGATTGATCCACTTTACCCTTGATCCGTACCTTATACTGCTGAGTGCTAAGCAAGGAGGAATCAAGTACGATTTTTGAATCTTTGGTATGACTCGGGCCATTGGAGAACATTCTAACCATTATGCCAATGTCCAAAGATACGTAGAATATTATAAGAATGTTAAATATTGTGATCTCTTGAATGATTCAAAAGTCGCTAGTTTTAAAGTAGCAAATAGTTTTACAAGTGCCCAGCCAAAACCTACGAACATACTGACCTCATTAAATTCCTTTTCAAACGATAATAACTTAAGCTTGTTGAGCATTTTTAAATGAACGTAATTCGCCTATCGTATTATGGTTGAATGGGTTTAATGGCATATCAACCTTTGTAGGTTATTTAACGCCAAATCTATTTTTATGCAAATAGTCAGCTTTATTTCAAACAATTCAGTTTAGCATGCCTATCCTATTATGGGAGGCTATATTAAGGTTTGATGAGGCCAGTATTTGGGATATAATAAGAGTAAACTCTTCTGGAAGTGTTGGTCGAAAGAAACTCTTTTGGAAGCGTTGGTCGAAATAACCTGCATAATATTTATTTTTCTTTATGTCGTGGAAGCGTTGTTCGTTCAGCAGGGGTTCAATTATTTTCAAGGCCACTGTCTCATTCTTTCTGATATCGAATGCCTCTGGGTTCACCGATCAAATCTGAATTAAAATATATAGTGAAAATTTGGAGACACGACGTAGGTTCCGGTGGGTATCTATCTATCTATCTAGATAGGTAGATAGATAGATAGATAGATAGATAGATAGACAGTCATCATATTATTGTTGCGCAGCTAGCACGGATCTCACCACCAATCACTATCGACCACCTCTCCCGGGAGGTCTTCCGGGCTACATCCTGTATCGGCACAGAGCTGTTGTATATAGGTTCTAGCTGGCCGTCCTACCTTTTCTCGTCCATGTGAAGGGGTCCACAGAAGTATATCGCTTATAAGTTCGTCCTTACTTCTCCAGTAGTGTCCCGCATATCTGGATAGTCTAACTTTTATAGTTTTCCTGATGGGTGGTTGGTGGCCGTACAGCTGCTTTTTTGTCGTGTGTTGGCTCAAGGACTTGTTCAATACAGTTCGCAGCATTCTTGTGTTATAGCCGTTTAAAAATTAAAAAAAGCACAACACAGGTTTGAATTTCTTTCTATTTGAATAAGTAAAAAAATACTACTATGACACAAGAAATACAAAAACGCATTATTTTAATTTGTAAGCATTTATGAAAACCATTATTTTAGAATACGTATATCTCTGGTACAGAAATGTTAAGTTTTAGGCTTGATTGTTATTGTTTATTTGTTTAACAGCATAACCAGTACTAATGGCTGGTTGAGTTATAAGGCGTATCAACCATTGTAGGTTATTAAATGTCAAATCTTGTTCATACATACATATTAGATATATTTGATTTGTAAACACATTACGATGATAACATTTTTTAAACAAGCCTAAGCTCATTATTTTTTACACACAGTTAAATAATTTCAAGTATTGCGATCCAATACGAATGATTCTATTTACAATTAATCATTTGTTTGCACAGCGATGATACTTCCAAGAATTGCTATGTAATAGTAACAATTAAGCACCAGCCACTCACCTACATTCAGCTTAATGGTCAAACAGTTCTATTTCTAAAAATTTAATCTAACATCATTCATTTCCTCGCATAGGGTTTAAATATCAAACAGTTCAATTTATCCCATACATAGGCGCAACCACTCCTAGTCAGAGTGGTCCTGGGAGAGATGGCAATGAAGTAGTACTCCACACTACCTAAATCTCAAGCATGAGGAGCCTCACAATAATATTTTTAGTGTCATATCCCAGGTACTTGTTAGTGTTGGTCTTTCCCCTCTGCAGAGATGCAGTCACTGTATTCTACGGCCCCAGCCGACAATCCAATATACATACGGATTATTTAATGCCTAAAATGCGATTAATTCGGAAATGTTTGATTGAGATTATAATCTTTTATTCAATGTTTATTGTATCTATGGAAATCGCAGTTTTTGTCTATAATCATACAAGTAAACATAAAAACGTGTTCATCATATTTTAGGAGTATTTATTTGTGAAAGTAACAACTTTATCCTAAGTTAGTGGCGTGATGAAAAAAAAAATGATGATGGTGAAATATTGGATGTAAACTTGAAATGTTTTTAAGTAATTTGAAATTAAAGTGAGTTTTGAATTCAAAACATGTCTATGATCCAAAAATATTTCTATTATAGTCAAGAAACATTTTCGGAAGAAGAGAAGGGACGTTTTAACTTAGTCTTTTGAGAGTGCAAACCTGAAGCTAAATTGAAACTTTTGCAATGATATGGAAAATGTGAAAGAGAAAAAGCAACAGAAAATATGCAACACATTATGAACCTGAAGCGTGGCAGATATCTTGATAGACATTTACTCTATTTATGTGAAGGTTTATCGATAAAAAAAATCCCCCCTACCCGAAAAGATATCCATAAATTATACAGAACAATTATGAATTTTATCATTAAATTAATTTTGGGCAAACTATTATTTATACATTTATTTATATGAAAGTAAATAAAATCTATTCTTCAGAAAGTGTATATGAATTAAGAGAATAAAATGTAATTGTCAGAAAACTGATAGAATTAACGCTCACATTAAAAAAAAAAGAATCATTCATCAGAAAAAAACATCTAATAATCTATGGTGTGGACATACGCATATCATCGACGATGAACAGAAAAGATCAAAAGAATATGTACTTACGTCTAAAAGTCATAGATTTCGGAGATTTTCTAAGCGGTTGTGACTTACAGTTGCAATATCTTGTTCTTGAACATGAGAAGACTGATAAAAATCTAAACTCTAAATCTTTCTCTGCTATATTATTCACTATCTATCTATCTATCTATCTATCTATCTATCTATATATATATATATATATATATATATATATATATATATGTATATATATATATATATATATATATATATATATATATATATATATGTGTGTGTTAGCGAGGCTTAGAATATGCAGACTGAAACCACTACAAAGAAGATACCCACCATAAAATAGGTTATTCTGGTTAGGATATTAAAATACATCTGATGATAAGATTCAATTTTTAGATCTCTTCAGAATGTGAAATACCCCATCATTGCCTTTACTGCCAGGTCCACGCTGAGCTGGAGTGGTCATAGCGACTATGGTCCCATCTCTGAGTCAATTAGATGTTTTTTTTGCAAATCATTAATATTAAACAGTAATACTTAAAGCCATATAACTGTGTTTAATATAAACATTATATAATGGAAATAAGTACTTGAAATCATTGGTGAGGCTGTTATGGCAAATGCGCAGGACAGCGGCTCAAAGTAAGCAATTTCGAACTCAAGTCGTGCAATTGGGTTCACCTTCGGACCAGTACCTTTATTGTATTTTGACCTTGGGCCCGAGTAAACATACCATTACAAACTGATGTACCGGAAGGAAGTGACACATTCCAATGGCCAGTAATCGAAAGAGATCGCGTGGGTGGATTTGGTTGATGAAATGGGACAAGGTAAAGCCCATGATACACTCAGAGACTGATGCACCGGAAGAGAGTGACCTGTGAACTGCATGACAGTTATTTCCGCTGGATGACGATCAATCATACCATTACAAAGATCGAGTGGGCGTTCGAGTGGACGTTGAACTGTTATATAACTCAGTCAAGACAGAAGTCAAGTAACAGTTGCAGTTATAGTTGGAGACGGAGTTATAGACGAGTGGTGGTAGGGGAAGCCACACCAGGTCGAATGGGCTTGGGGCCCTGATGAGTTTGGGTCCAGAGAAGATGCTGATAAGATGCAGTAAAGAAAGCCATCATCCAGCAGAGAGCTGGGCCGCTGGGCCTCCGGTTGAGCATCTGGAGTACGAGAAAGACACAACGTTAACGACCATAAGAGTGGGGGTCAAAATATTGCAGTTTCTGTTCGGTCTCCAACTCCCTCTCACACGAAAATGTCGAGTAACCCTTTTCGAACACTTACAATAAAGTGAGAGGTACGCATATTTTGTTAAAGAAATCTTCCTGTGTCTGTGTTTATTATTGTGTCGTTATGATGCTGTAGATGTCAATATAACACCTTAATGTGGCATAGAATATATTTTTGTACATAAGATAAAGCTAATAAACTAAACAAAACCAAACATATATATATATATATATATATATATATATATATATATATATATATATATATGCATATATATATTATTTCAGGAAAAAAAATAATATTCGGTCACATTAGGATAATCCTAATGTGGCCGAATTTTGTTTTTTTCTTGAATTAATATAATTTGCTCAGTGATTTTTTTTATATTGAGCTCTTTAAATTTAAATATTCAAAACTTGAATAATTTATTTGTCCTGACGGAATGGTTCCCTTCTCCGGATTTACTCGATTGAAGTATACCTTATATATATATATATATATATATATATATATAGTGTGTGTGTATGTGTGTGTGTGTGTGTGTGTGTGTGTGTGTGTGTGTGTGTGTGTGTGTGTGTGTGTGTGTGTGTGCACGCGTGTGTGTCTGTGTGTCTGTGTGATTATGTATGGATGTGGATGTAAAATAAGCAAGTTGTTTTCATATTTCCTCTATTCAGTTCTAAATGTCTGTACTTTTTCCTCCGCAGTTGAAAGTAAGAATGTACTTGTTGACTTTGTTACAATGCAAAGGGATTTTATCATTTTAAAACTTTTTTTTTTGTGGATGATTCTATGAATTATTTATTTGTATTTTTGATTGTTTTACCTTGGCACTGGTTGGCCCGAGACTGTATTTTCGCTCTCATCACTTCTCGGCAGAATACGTTAATGACAGGCGATCACCGGGGAGAACATATCATCAATAAAACGTACAAGAGCAGATGTCGACCGACAGATAAGAGACAACTGATCTTGCTTCCTTGCTTTATACAACTTCCTTACTTTCAATATGGCGTCTCATACAGTCTACTTTTTTTACATTTTTATTTAATTCTTTAGAATGTTTTAGTCTGTCGTTTTTCTTTCCTTCTTGTTTTTCGCCGTTACTTGCACTTTGATGTTCTTCCTGGTGAATTTTGTGGATGGTTTTCTGTCTTTTATGATATATGCTTCCTGATAATATCCATTTAAAAATATTCCGATTTTTTTCTTTTCATTTTCTTTTTAGATAATCTATCTATCTATCTATCTATCTATCTATCTATCTATCTTGTCTGAATCATCCAATCCGAATATCTATGTCAATTTTTATGTATGTATGTATGTATAAGGATACATCTATCTGTATTGTCTGGTTATATCTGTCTATCTTGTCTGGCGTAACGGATTTGTATAATTTACACAGACAGAGACCCCCCCCATATATATATATATATATATATATATATATATATATATATATATATATATATATATATATATATATAATTTCTTCTTAAATATCTCTCAATCAGTCTATCTCTGGGCACTTAAGTGTAATGTGATGTTTACGAAATGTTTTTTGGCAAATCAGTTATCATGCTCAATAAGTTCCAACTTCTTATGTCTTTATATAGAATCTACAAAATGATTGTTTCTCGCGGTAACACGCTTCGTGTTATAGCTTGTCAGTTTTGTTAATCGAGCATAGTTACTGGGTTCCATTACAACTGTGTCTCACACTTCTTAGATTAATAGATTGAAATAGTGAATATCAATTTGTTATTTTGTGTAAAAACATCTATCTCATAAATAAACGATCCCAGACGTATTTTATGCATAAAGATTGAGTGAATAAGAAAGGCACAAAGAGATATACAGGATGATCTATCTTTATATGACTGTTTACATCTTTATATATATATATATATATATATATATATATATATATATATATATATATATATATATATATATATCTGGGAAGCAGGTGGCAATATAGTTGGTGCTTTGTCGGGTGTTGCTGCCAGAACTTGTTTAATATACCTGCCTCCCATAACGAAAACTATCCAAGTTAGACGAGCCGGGCATGCAGGACACTGTTGGAGGAGCACCGACGAGCTCATAAGTGATGTACTCCTATCGACCCCCACTTATGGACGAGCTAAAGCAGGACGACCATCTAGAACATACATACAGCAGCTATGTGAGGATACGGTATGTAGCCCAGAAGACCTGCCAGAGGCGATGAATGATAGGGAAAAGTGTCGAGAGAGGGTCAGAGATACCCGTGCTAGTGGCACGACATGATGATGATGATGATGATGATGATGATGATGATGATGATGATGATGTATATATATGGGGGGTGTATGTGTGTTTGAGTGTAAATATTCTGTTTTAGAATAATTATTGAATCATAAGTAAAAACTGAAGAGTACTCAATACTTGACAAGTAGAGTAATACGCAATAAATATGTAAAGTACAATTCACAAAGTTTTTCAGTAACTCAAATATCAAAAACGTTGATTCATAGTAATGCAGCAAAAAAATTCACACACACAAACACCCCCCCACACACACATACATATATATATATATATATATATATATATATATATATATATATATATATATATATATATATCAATGTATGCTTATGGTAGAGAATGAAAATATTCGTTGTGTCTAAAATCTTTTAAAATATTTTTTTTTTTATCGTAAAGCACCATGTGGTAATGACATCATGAATAAGCAGCTTAAAACTGTTTAATTAAAAAAAAAAAAAACTATAAGTTTAAGATCCCGTGACAGCCACAAATTTGCCTCGGGTCTAAATATTTGGCAAGTGTCAGATTCATTTTAATATGTTCCGTCGTCGGATGAAAGATTTTTCTTTTCATTTTATATGGATTTATTTAATGCGCTTTAATATTCATAAACATAACTTTTGGTATTTGTTAAAATTAGCGCTATATAAATATGCATACAATTTCATGTATATATGCTCTGTTTCGACTTAGTGTACTGGTTTTACTTATGCACTTGAAAATAAAAATATATTTGCTTTCTAGGAAATTTTGTGATTAGATATTTACAATTAAAGTACAGTGTGATACTTTCATACTTATTGTGAAGTACACGAGATATAACTAAAGTTTAATTAAAATACAAAATAATTGAAGTACAACTTTACTTATGCGCTAGAAAATAACAATATTTTCCCTTCTTGTACATTTTACTATTAAATAATAATAACAAATTTGAATTTAAAATCCTTCCCAAATCCACAAATAAAATGTCTACGTACATTTTCACTTACAGCATAACCCCAAAATAAAAAGGTGAATAATTATACATTTTCACCTTTGAATTCTTATGATTTTCAGCCCCAAATTTATAAATGATGAATGTAGTTATATAGAAAATTCTTTCCCACAACTCCAATACCCTAAATCTTTCATAAAAGATATTATAAAGACTCTCAAAATTGACAAATGAAAGGTTTCACAGAAATTCAACACATTACTTCATTGCATAAATATATCATCTTACCCAAAAGTTCCAGAACAAATATTGCGAAAAAACAAAACAACTTTGGAATGAAAACGGTCACCAAATCTTCAACGACAATTAAGAATTTAATAAATGATAAAAATAGCAATACTTACATTAAATCTTGGGTAAAGGTGTATGAAATTTTTCACATTTGGTCGCATTAGAGCTGAAAATAGCAAAATCCCTCTCCATAATAATTTAGTTTCTCCATTTGATAAATCAATAGTCGAATTAAACAGATATATAAAAAAGAATCAGCACTAATGAAGACGAATATATATAACGTGGGATTTTAATATTCAATAGATACGAACTAAATTATAAAAACATTAACATATATAGCTAGCTATATAGATGGATAGATGGGATATAGATTTTTAGAATACATCTTAACCTAGTTGAATCAGACAAATTTGATAAAGAGTGGTACCATCGGAAGTGGAATTTTTTCAATTTTTTTCAAATTCCTTTTTATTTAAACACATACATGCCAAAATGAAGGTCTTGAAATCGAAATGTTTAATTTTGGCCAATATTTCGGCAATAAAATACTCGTTTAACGATTTTACATTTTTTTCATATCTAAATATCATCATACTGTTGAGTTAATTTCCAATTTTTTTTTTTATATATTGTTTTACTGGGTACAAAGTTCACTAATGGACTGGAAGACCGGGGTTCAATCCCAAGTCGAGTCAAAGCAAAGACTCAGAAATGATACTTGATATCTCCCTGCTTAACATTCAGCATATAAAATATGTATCAAGGATAAAGTGGAGCAATAAAAGGTAAGGAGTATCTCTCTTCACTACACCTTGGTTTAGTAACTATTGAAAAGTCTTTGGGTCCCCCTTGCTTACGGTTGCGAACTTATATATATATATATATATATATATATATATATATATATATATATATATATATATATATATATATAGTTTTTTGTATATATATATATATATATATATATATATATATATATATATATATATATATATGTATAGTATTTTTGTCCTGATGGAATCTAAAAAATACAAATAATGATATACCCAGACCATGAAAAATTGTTATAGATATATACTCCCCTACCCCCGTAGGGTTGAGTTCTCTAGCGAAGAAGTAATCGTGTTGCCATTAGCGTCTATTGCAAGTCTCTTCGTATTTGAATTGAGATCTCGGCGGACGTTTGAACGGATGTATGTAAACAATATTAATTGTGATTCATAACCGTTTAAAAATGTACTTTTTAGGTAATATCTCGTCATAGCTAAATGGTTAGAAGCCTTGGCTTGGCGTTTGAGTCAACCGGGTTTCGATCCCAGCTACGGGGAGATACTGTCTAGCCACAGTAATGAGTTCTGATAGAACGAAACAGATCTGTCTGTGGATGACTATATACATATATGTGTGTGTTTTAGGTAAGGGAGAAAGGCGAAAGAGAGAGGGGGGTGGTAATACTTTATTTTTAACTCTTTTTGTTACCATATAAATAACTGATATATCGTTATTATTACGTTTCAATTTCAGTTATATAGACTGTCATTGATTGGAGGCAAGATATAAAGTAAAAAGCAAAGCAAAAAATATATTGTAAAATCATAAAGTGGTCGAAATTCAATTGTGGAAACATGAATCGATCATCACAGAAACATGATAGAATGAATGTGAATACATTGGAAAGATTTTACAAAATGCATTTAAATATTTTATAACATAATTTTGTGTAAAATGAAAGGGTATGATGCAAGGAAAATATTTTGATCGTTAATTTTCTAGTCAACAGACAGCATCATTATTAATGGTCAGCAAAGGTTTCCTAACTCAACTGTTTAATAGGTACGTCAGCTGGGGCCGTAAAATGTACAAACTGTTTCCCTGCAGAGGGGTAAGACCCCCTCACCATCGAGTGTTCTGGATAGTACATCAAACAATATGGTTGTGTGTTTCCAGTAATGCTTGAACTTTAGGGAATGTGGAGTGTCCTTTCATTGCTTTAGCTCCTGGAATGGTAGCACCGGAGAGGGTCCTAACTTAGGGTCAAATAGATCTGTTTGATATTTAAACTGTGTGTAAGCAAATGACTTTTGTTAAATTTTATTGTTTGAAATAGAGCTCTTTGGTCATTTAACTGTGTGCAAACAAATGAATGATGTTTAACTGAATTGTTCGTGATCGATAGCAATACTTGGAACCATTTAGCTTTGTTGACTCATACTAAATTGCATTATTAGAAACAGTTCTGTTTGATCATCTAATTTTCTGTATTTAGAAAATGTATTTACAAATCCTGTATTTGGTATATAATCGAAAAGAGGATTTGGCATTAAATAACCATCAATGGTTGATTTGCCATAAAACCAAACCAAACTAAACAAAATCGATCAACTGTTTTAAACGGGCCATAGAAGTATGAGGCTCTTTCGCTAAGCTTCAGATGAAGCAACCTGTTGATCCGCTTTTCTGTTCTTTCAACTTGCTTCACATCCACCATGCTACATCTCAGATGAGACCCTGGTACACATTTCCACACTTGTCAGAGCGTACTGAGGAGCAATAATTATAAAGGGCTTCTCCACACACTGAGTTTCAAAACAGGTATTTGCGCATGCTAAAATAGTTTCATGTATTGCAAGTAGGTGCATACAGTTATATGGTTTCAAGTATTGCTATTGTTTGCACACAGTTAAATGGTTTTAATATCATAGACTAATTGTTCCATATAACCTTAATCCTTTATTAACTCACAGTTAATTCTTTTCATGTATGGTAAATGATTAAAGCGTTCTGTTTGACCCACAGGTTGAATCCTAAGGGTACTACCACTCCAATTCAGAGTGAATTCGGGAGATATGGCAGTTATGAGTTCTCTACATTCCCCAAAGCTCCAGGACTGAAGTCACACCCTCATATGGTTTAGTGTTATATCCAGGTTACTCTTTGAGGGTTTCTTACTCCTCTACATCGATGCAGTTGTAGTATTCTACAGTTCCAGCTGATTGAGCTATACTATCATGGCTTGGACTGGTGCACAACATGTGTTTGCTGTTGACTCACAATTTAAGACTGTTGAATTTTTAATTGCTACACAGTGCGTTTTGCGCTCATTTCAAATTAAGTTAGGATGATGCTCTTTTGAAAGACGATACTGCTATGGGTTGAAAATTATATTCGGAACAACATCGTTCCGAAGTCACAAAATGAGCCCGAAAAGCTATCTGTGTAACAATTACACATGAAAAAACGTAAAAAAACGGTTTAACAACAAAAGTATGGTGTTCACCGGTCTCAGCCATTATCGTAAATGATTGTATCTAAAAGAATATGATAAATCTACGTTTGATGGAGCTAACATTACCACCTTATAAAGTTTATTTACACCAAACAGATGACAGCTTAAATACCGGAGGTATTTCTTTTGACCTTTGTTGGACAAGAAAATGCAATTTATCTCGCAGATGAATGGACAAAATATATACATGATAATTGATGTTAAACATAAATAAATAGAAAAATATAAACGTGATAGATAAAATGGGGTGTATCTGGACGTGTTCCGATGCAAATCGTAATTCTATTTTTGTGGGTGATTTACTAAAAGAACGTTTAAAAATAGAAAGTAGATAAGTTAAAGATATGTATTGTTACAGGTGGTCTGGAAGAATCTTCAAGAGATCGATAAACAAACTCTCCAAACTACAGCTGTAAATCTTTGCCTTTAACTTTATCAGTTCTATGTTGGCAAGTGCAAACATATTTTCTTTCACCTCAGAATTTTTTTTAGTTTTATTTTGAAAAAAGAGAGAGACCTTAGGCTAACTTTTAATATACGTTCGAAATCGCAGGTGTGTAAGTTTAAGACTGGCATATACGGATTGAATAATGCACTTCGTTCATGGTACAAGAGATCCATTCGATTATTGGTATCATTGAGCTGAGTATTGAACGATTATGATAATGCATTCTTTCTTTGGCATGATATAAAAAAGAACTTGCTTAGTAATCTGGCAATACATTTGGTCGATTCTGTATTCCATGAAAAGTAATTGTTTCAAAAAGATGTGACTTCAATAATGGAAAAACTTAGGAAATCATGAGAATAGGATATTCAATTGTTTAGCATTGACTTTTAGACAGAATTGGAAGAATTTTAGTTTTTACCAATATTTATACAAGTACTCGATTGTTAAAATAAAGAAATTAATTTAAGATTGTAAATTGCTGGTCAGCATGTCAGCCCGTAAAAGATTAATTTGTTTAGGTTTTATGGCATAGCTACCGTTTTCGGTTATTCAATTACAACTCTTCTATATAATTATATACAAAATATATGATTTGTAAACACATTTTGTAGATACCCACAGTTACATAATCACAAAGTTCAATATTTTACAAATCAATTTAGCATAATTAAACCAAGTTAAATCGTTCCATGTATTACTATGTATAACGAAAATTTCAATTACGCATCAGTCATTTGTTTACACACAATTAAATTATAGAACAGTTCTATTTCTAACAATTAAATTTAGCATTAGTCATTTGTTTTCAATCAGTTTAAATGTCAAACAGTTCTATTTGACCCATAGATAGGAACCTATCAGGTGCTACCACTCCTGGCCAAAGTGGATCTGGGACTAATGGCAATGAATGTGTACTCTGCATTCCCTAAAGTTCGTGTATTACCCTATTTATCAACCACTCTGCTCGGGCAAGATATAACTCAAGGTCAATTTTTAAGCAGAGTTTAACAGGTTTAAATTCAGAGTTTTCCTTCTAGATTTGTTGCCTCACCAAGGTTAAAGAACACAGTCTGCCCTACTATTTACCCATAGCTGGAGGGAGAATAATTGGATTCATACCTTTCCCAAGGGTATTATTGCTATGTGAAATGCAATCAACCTCGTCCATGATTTGAACTCGAGTCGCCGTGTCCATTTCCTAAGACGATAACCATTACACCAAGGGTACCTCATAAAAATTCCCCAAATTTCGAGTATTACTGGAGCCTTACCATCAGATTTTTTACTTTCATATCCAGGACACTGGTTAGGAGAGTCTTAGCCCTCTGCAGAGATGCTGCCTGTGTATTTTGCAGTCCCAGCTTACTCGACCACTTGTAGCGGAAATATTGTCCTTCACCAGAGATGTAGCCGGTATATTCTGCAAACCGAGCTGACAGGGCCAAGTTAATTTATGGCAAGAGATTAAGGGATGGGGTTCATTGTATATTTATTGTTGCATTATCGCATAACACTTTGGGCACATATTTATATGTCTTACAATTTATACTTATATTGAGCAAATAATTCGTACACAGTTGTGTTTTCGTGTATTCCTATCTAGTACTAATAATTATTTAGTTTCACTAACGATTTCTATTTAACAATAGTAATGCGTTTACAGAAAACAGATATTATTTCAAATTGTTGTATATCAATAATGGGATGAAGAGATCATAACACATCATTTCTTTATAAAAATATATTACTCTTGTTTATTGTTTCGAAAGGGTCGAAATGTGGTTGCTGTGAAAGAGAGACTGTAACGAAAAGACGAAGAACTCAGACTGCGATCATTGACAGCATATCTTCTTAACCCACGTTGTGATTCTATATTCAGAGACTAACTTGGTACTTCTGTTTCTCAGCCGGAGGGGCTCTGACCGCTTCCCTCTCTTGGAATTTACTGACTGTGGTCCGAATCAGATCAGCTGTCCTGTATCTGTCTATCGACAGCAAATCTCTGCGCATATCTATGTATCAAATAATATTCATAATGTGAGAAGAAGGGAATTGAATCCGGCAGAATGTATGCAGACTAAGATAAAAACGGAAGAAAGATATATATTTGGTAGTTCCTTTATCGTGCCGACGCGTTTCGACTTCAAGATTTTGTCAGAATACAAAAATATTTTATCAAGATAATTATTTTTTTTTGTGAAATAATTATATCAGATACATTTTTGATTAAGTTAGAAGTCTTCATCAGACTTAGTAGATATTTTTTTATGAGAAAAACGGAATAATACAGGCTGATATGTTCAAAACACGTTATATCATACGATGGATTTTTTTTGTTGAAAAGTTAATGGCGTTTTGCGGTTTGAGAGACGGCTATAAAACGTTACATAAAATATTTACAGAGAGTGGGTTAATCTTTTGAGTGGATTTCGTAAAGATTTTCCTATAGAAGGTGATATTTTGAAAAAAAAAAAAGCTTGTCGTTGGGGTATTGTATTGTGATATGCTTAGGAACGTGTTTCAATCATTATTCGTTTATCTCTGTCATGGATGTAAGCAAATATGGATGAGTTTTGAAAGTAGAAAGTGTGCTTTGTTAAATAAATATTACGAAAACCAAAGAGTTTGTTGTATTACCAGATTTAAGGTCTTTTTTTATGCTCATTGATTCTTTAATTTAAATTTTTATTAGTTTTTCCTAACTAGTTTTTTAAACATCTACGTTGGATAGGGAATTTGTGTTTTTGGAGTTGTTCTTTACAATTTGTTTTATCATTTTTGTTTTGCAGGTTGTGGTTTTCCTGCCAAAGGTAATTCAGTTTTTTTTTCAATGACAGGGATAGTGGGATTTGGGGGTCTTTAGGTCAAGTCATACCAAAGACTCAAAAATAGTACTTGATGCCGCCTTGCTTAGCACTCAGAATTATAAGGTAAGGATCGAGGGTAAAATGGAGGTGCCCGTGGTGTAATTGTTATCGTCGTAGGAAATGAACACGGCGACCCGAGTTCAAATCCTGGACGAAACTCATTGCATTTCACATAGCACTAATACCCTTGGGAAAGGTATGAATCCAATTATTCTCCCTCCAGCTATGGGTAAATAGTAGGACAGACTAGGTTCTTCAGCCTTGGTTCGGCAACTAGTCTAGGAGAAGGAAAACTCTGAATTCAAACCTGTTAAACTTCGCTTAAAAATTGACGTTGTGTCATATCCTGCCCGAGCGGAGGGGTTGGTAAATAGGATCGAGGGTAAAATGGAACAATCCAGGGAATGAAGTAACACTCTCCCCTACAACTCGGTGTAGTAGCTATTGAGAAGGGAGCCTTCGGGTCACCCTCGACTACGATCGTCAACTTTACTTACTTGTATATGATTGATATTTGAGCTAGGTCTGGTATTATTCTTATTGTAGAATGTATATTTGTGGATGTTTATGGTTTTTGATTTAGTATGGTGAATAAAAGATTCGTGATATTCTAGTTTGAAAAATGATTTTTTGATGTATTCAGGTTGTTCAAAGTTTGCCACAAGAAAAACAACAAAAATGACTACATATATACATATATAGAAGGTGGAAGAAAAAACAAACAAACAAACAAAGACTTGGGTTGGCTCCACGCGCAAGAGAGGCAAGTCTGTGACACTTTTTGTGCATTCTGTGAGCTAACGCGAGCGTGTACTCGAGCGAAAACTCTGACAATGCTGACTTAAATTCTCGCGTTGGTCAACCCGGCATCTGATTTCTGTTGATTGGTCTCCCCTCTGCCCGACTCTTATCTCTCTGACTGCCTTTTCCGTCGACTGGTCTCTGCAGCTCCCTTCTGCTGACTGTGTCCCTCCCTTGACTGCTCTCTCATGGCAACTGTCCTTTTCTGCTCCCTTCTGCTGAGTGTCTTCTGGGACCTTCCTTCCCTCGTCCCTCCGTCTCGTGGGAGATCTCGAGAGCTGGCACTTTGTGTGGATTTCGAGCCAAAACAAAGAAAAGGATTCTCTGACTGGCACCCTTACCCCCCCCACACACACACACAACGAATGTCCAACATCGTGTCACTTTCCTAAGACCTATTAGAATCTGCTCCCCGAATGTTCTGAACGAAAAATTTTAACACATCAAAAACTCTTCATAATGACCACACGTTTTTCTCCCAGTTCGCTATTTACATGATTTGTTTCCTCAGTTACCTTGTTTACATAGGAGGAATATTCTGTTTAGAAATCCACAATAAGAGGCTTTCAAAGTTCAACATGCAAGAATGTTACTAATTATAATCCTTAGTAAATGATTAAATTTTCAAGTAACTAATCTTCTTAAAATAATCTACAACTGTGTGATATCAAACATTCATTTCGAATACGAATTACTTTTAAACAGATCTGTTTGAGGAAAAGAATGTACCGTAACAGGTATTACCACACTGGATCAACGTGAATCTGGGTGTAATGGCAATAAACCTGGCCTCTACATTTCTCAGATATATACAGCTGGCGGCTTACCATATTATACAGATGGATTTTATACTGAGACCACCTCTTTTTGTGGAGACATCTGAAACCCTCAATTCGAGATACATTCAGTGTATTCTAAGTCTCAAAGAGAGGTTCTATGAAATAGGAGAATGCGATAAATCAGTACAAAACGTTCAAAATCAGTAGGTGATTGGGTCTATCTATTCTCAGTCCAGATGAATGGAATTATTTTTGTAGAATTAGCAATAATTGCAAGCATTCTAAAGTAAAAGATAACTTAACGTTTTTTTTTTTAAATTTCTAAAATCTCCAACCTTATCTTTTTTCTCAATCTAAGGGGATCTATTTCTTATCGTTGAAGCTAATATGAACAGATTGGCTCCACTGAACGCTGGATCGTGCAAGTTCATTAGATCCTGAATATAAGGCATTTTACTTACTAGGAGCTACTTGAATCAGAGTAGAAGCCATAATAGATATGCTCTAACTACCTATATTACCTTACTTCTAAGATCAATAAGTAAATAAATATTATGCCACATGAATCATTCCCTATTCATCCATGCATTCATATCTCCTCATTAGCTACTTTCCGCTTCCTGTTCCTTTGGCACAACACATGGCCATATTTACATCACCCTTTGCTGATTAGTAAACAATTTCCTAATTGTGAATCAAAGTAAAACAAAAACATCGTATGATGTGTGATTGCGGTAATATTAAGCGTTGACTAGCATTCGTTTTAAATACGAAAGGTGAGATGAGCAAGCATATTTCACGCCAAAGAAAGTATTTTGATGATTAATCATGGAAATATCGTCATTGGTTAACTGTTTGTTAATCTTGTGGTGCAATTGTTCTCATCCGAGGAAACAGAAAGTGCATTCAGAGTTCAAATCCAAACGTGTGTCTTTGCATTTTCACATATCCTCATAATCTTGGAATGATAAGTACCCAACTATTCTACCTCCAATTACGGGTAAATAGTAGGGAAGATTAGAATAGCAAATGTCTTATAAGAGTAGAATACTGAATTCAAAACCTGTAAAACATCACTTAAAAATTAACCCTGTATCACATCCTGCTCGTGAGGAAGGGTTGATAAACACACACACACACACACACACACACACACACACACACACACACACACACACACCCAATATATATATATATATATATATATATATATATATATATATATTCGGAGTAAACACAACAGAAACGATTACCAAATGCAATGCTAAACGTTGTAAAATATGTGATATGATTATCGAAGGGATGCCCTATACCTTTAAAATATCCGGTAACAAAATTCAAAATAAATGACTTAAACTGAAACTCTAAAAAACGTAGTCTGCATTAGTGAATATAGTAAGCGCAAAGAATTATACATGGGGTTAACACAGGCTTTTAATACAAGGACATCAATTCACAGGAGCAATATCAAAATAACAGAAAACAAAAAATTAAATGTATTGAAACCCCTATACGAATGTAGTCAAGTTGAATTTAAAATAATGCGCATATATCAAACTAACAACTACACGTTACTTCAAATAAAGGAAAATTGAATAAAATATGACTCACATACACACACACACACATACACACACACACACACACACTCAGAGGAGAAAAAAAATCTCAATACAAACATTCCCACATACACAGAGAAAAAATAACTGTGAGTGAAATACGAAAGCACACACACACACACACACACACACACACACACACACACACACACACACACACACACACAACGTACAAATATTTAAAGAAAAATCTGGGGTAAAGAAAACTAAGGTAAACACACTCTAAGAAAAAGAGAGGAGTGACATCCATAAAAACCTATAACCAACTGAAAACCATTCAAACTGCAAAAAAAAGTGAATTTAAGTCTCATTGGATACCTCATTAACAAGGCCTTGTGCTATACATGTTCTCTGACGAAAGCATGAAGCTGTAAACATACCCGTATGTAAGAACAAAATGAATAAATAGTTTCTAAAAAATACAAATCTTTTCATAGAATTACTCCTAATATATATATATATATATATATATATATATATATATATATATATATATATATATATATATATATATTCTTAATTATTATTAATTAGGAAATGCCTGTAAAAAGATATCTAAAAGTTTTTACACGCACGTAATGCATATAAGCTAAAAATATCTCTCTGATAAATTCTATTAATTTGCTGTCTTTTGTGTATCTAAAAAGGAATCCCGTTTCTATCATGATAGCCATAGAACTGTTTGAAGACACCTCTGATTCAAATGTTATGATTGATAATTCATTAACCAAAGCGCGCCTTTCATGATTATGTCATTGCTTAATCTTCAATTATGAAAGAATTATAACTGTATTTAGCCACATGAACTCGATTTAATACAAATAGATTGTTATCTTATTGCCGTCAAAACGGCAGTTATTAGCTTTTTCCTCATTAGTAAAAACTTTTTAAATACATCATTTTTTATTCCTCTATGTAATTTCCCAGCAGTTATGTTCGTTTCAAGTAAAGATGGCCTTTTAACATACACCTGTTCACGATTTAAGCCGCTACACTGTGTCTTTTTCACCCAGTGGCATTCTAGCTAAAAGACGAATAATAAAGCAAGGTCCTTCTAAAGACCACCGGATGTGACATACCTTTGTGGAATCCTGACACGAATATAATTTTACAAACTGCAAATGATTTTGTTGCATTACCTCTACTTGGGTTATGCCAAGTTCATGATTTTTATATGTAAATACGTAACATTAATTCTTATATATTCTATCAGCTCATATCTTTTCTTGCCCAGTCAGTTGGAGCAGTAAAATGCACCAACTTCAGCTCTGCAGAGGAGTAGGACCCCTCACTAACAAGTGTTCTAGCTATAACACTAAACAATCAAATGGCAAGGTTCCAGTAATGCTGGAGCTTTGGGGAATGCGGAGTCCCCTTTTACTGCCATCGCTCCCAGGTCCACTCTAGCCTGGAGGGGTAGCAGCCGATAGGGCCCTATCTATGGATCAAACAGAACTAAACAGCGTACGTATGCTAAACTGAATTGCTTCAAATAGAATTGTTTTTGCCATTGAAACTTTACAACGTTAAACAGAATTATTTAAAATAGAGCTATTTTGACATTAAACAAAAGCTATACGTACTTATACTAAACTGAATTGTTTAAATATGACCTGTTTGACTAAAAGGAAAAGCTTGAAAGAGAAATGTTTTTAACAATTCAACTGTGTATTTATGCTTAACTGAATTGGTTGAAATAGAACTGTTTAATTGTAAAAAAATGGATTTTGCATTAAATATCCAATAAAGTTTGATATATCATAAAACCCAACCAACCTGCCAACAAACGCATATATTTTCCCTTTGTTCTTTCATTGGGTCGATATATATATTTTTTTTAATTTGTTCTTCTCGTCAGCATTTAGACTGCTCCATTTCTCTTTGTCTATCTGTTTTTGAAAACCTAACATTCTTAGTTATTCAGTGCTGAGATGGTCGCATTATTTCATTTAGTTTCGGAGTAATAACCTTAGGAAAGTTACGAACCCCTAAAAACCCAGCTAATAGTTAATTAGAAATACAACTGTTCTTCTACAAGGGTGGCTTTGGTATTAAATAATAAACGAAGGTTCTTATACCATTGAAAAAACCGAGGGGTGCCCGTGGTGTAATAGTTATCGTCGTAGGAAATGGACACGGCGACACGAATTCAAATAATGGACAAGACTGATTGCATTTCACATAGCACTAATAAATACCCTTGGGAAAGGTATGAATTCAATTATTCTCCCTCCATCTATGGGTAAATAGTAGGACAGACTGAGTTCTTCAGTCTTCGTAAGGCAACTAGTCTAGGAGAAGGAAAACTCTGAATTCAAACCAGTTAAACTCCGCTTAAAAATTGACCTTGTGTTATATTCTAACCGAGCGGAGGGGTTGGTACATGTGATTAAACAAAATCCGAAAACAAACTACCTAAATGTGTGGAACTATAACATCTTTGGTTATCTTTTGCCATTACGAATGTAAGAAAACTTAAGTGTACTTAATCATGATCAATTAGCAAACTTGAATGTCTTGCATATACTAAACAGTGACATATATGACCATCAGTTTTATGAGACATGATCCCCGGGGAAAACATTTCTAAGAATTTTTTATTTTCCCTTCCGTTTATCTGCATTCTACATTTCATCTCCCTTCTTTTCTTTAGAGGGGTGTACTAATGTGTTAATGATAAGCGTGCTGGGCTCTGACATAATAGTAGTGATATTCGGTTCACTTTCTTACGAATACTTTTTTGAATTGTATGCACCCGCTAACATTCAGCAATGTGTTGAATACTAACACGACTGTTATTCAATAGGGATAGGTTTGGTAGAATATCGTCCCCCAGAAATCTTGATCGAACGATAGGGAACAATACTCGAAAACTCACTACAATCTGTCTCCCCTATATCAATGACCTCGCTGAAATAACTCAAAAGGTGTGTAGTCCATATGATATCAGGTTCATATTCAGGAGTGGGAAGACTTTTCGAAAATATCTCTTCCGTGTCAAGCCTTAAAAAGAACAGAACATAACGAAGAATCGTCTTAACTCTATCCCATACAGTTGTGATAAAGTATTCAAAAGCGAGACATGACACTCACTTGAATTAAGGCCAAAGTAACGCTGAAAAGCAGGAATTTGAAGTGAGGTAAAAAAAACGGGTACAACTGATACTATATCGAGAGAAAGAGAAAAAACTATATACCCTTATGGGAAGAAGTTAAGACAATTGGTAGGGAAAATATTCGAGAATAAGACATCTAATTCAATTCATGGGAGTGCCCGTGGTGTAATGGTTATCGTCGTAGGAAATGGACACAGTGACACGAGTTCAAATCCTGGACGAGACTGATTGCATTTCACATAGCAATAGTACCCCTGGGAAAGGCATGAATCCAATTATTCTCCCTCCAGCTATGGGTAAATAGTAGGACACACTGTGTTCTTCAGCCTTGGTGAGGCATCTAGTCTAGGAGAAGGAAAACTCTGAATTCAAACCAGTTAAACTCCGCATAAAATTGACCTTGTGTCATATCCTGCCCGAGCTGAGGGGTTGGTAAAAATGATAAGATAAGACATCTAATTCAGTGCATATTTTGGGATACGATGACCTGTTGAGCAGACCATGTATCACAATGAATACGAGCTGGGAACCGACAATCAAAAAAACCTCTTAAAAATGCAATCTGAGCTAATGTAAAAAACATTGTCTACAATTGTGAGTGATATCTCTTGGTTTGACGGAGAGATTAGGTTTATAAGTTCCAAAAAGTCGATCTGAATTGTCCAGCAGAAAAAAATATGCTGCAAAGGATATTATGGTTTTGTTGAACAGTACTTCCAACTTAAATCATCTGAAGGTTGCTTGTTCAATTATAACTACAGATACATAAAAAAGGAATACCTACTATAGCTTGTGTCCTTATTAAAAAGGCAACATCTCCACACTAAACGGTGGTCCTCTGAAACTAGTGGACAAGTTCACCTACCTCGGAAGCAGCGTCTCATCAACCGAGAAAGACATCAACACCCGACTCGCAAAGGCATGGGCAGCTATTGATAGGCTTTTGGCTATATAGCAGCCAGACCTGACCGATAAAATAAAACGCAGTTTTTTTCCAAGCAGCTGTCGTGTCGATATTGCTATTTGGATGCACTACATGGACGCTAAGGAAACCTAACGAGAAAAGGCTTCACGGCAATTACACAAGAATGTTGTAAGCTGTATTGAACAAGTCCTGGAGGCAACTTGCCATAAAACAGCAGCTGTACGGCAACATACTACCCATCAGGAAAACTATCCAAGTTAGATGAATGCAAAACACTGCCGAAGAAGTAAGGAGGAAGTCCAAAGCGATATATTCCTGTGGACCCCTTTCACATGCACGAGCAAAGGTTTGACGACCAGCTAAAACCTATATACAACAGCTCTGTAGCGAAACAGGTTGTTGCCCGGAAGACCTGCCGGGAGCATTGGACGATGGAGATGGGTGGCGAGAAAGGTCAGGGAAATCTGTGCTATCAGCGCAGCATGATAATGATAATTATGATGATCCCCGTAGAATTTATGAATGGTACGGTTTGAAGTTCTTTGAGGGCATTTGAGTGTGACATGAAACACTTGAAGATGGCATCGTCTTAAACGTCATGAATATACAAATGAAGATGCTGACAATAGTCTTCTAATCGTGATAAAAATAGTTTAAGCTTTGATTAACCCATGAAAGGTGATATGTCATTAATCAAACAACTTGAGTAGCGTAATGATTAAGTAAAGTAAGTAAATTTGGCGACCTTAGTCGATGTTAACCCGAAGGCTCCCTTTTAAATAGCTACTACACAAAGGTGTAGGGAAGGGCGCTTGGGTTGCTCCACTTTACCCTTGATCCTTACCTTATAGTGCTGAGAGTTAAGCAAAGCAGCATCATGTACCATTTTTTGAGTCTTTGGTATGACTCGACTTGGGATTGAACCCCGGTCTTCTGGACGATTGACGAAAAATCCACTCATTAGTTTAATGACCCGGACATCATGATTAATCGAGCAATAATTATTACCATAAGGTCTTTTTATAATTTTAAGAAGTTACCTAAGTTTAGAACAGATTTTAGTGGGTTTTCAGTTTCCACAAATAATTTTATTCGAGAAAAAATGCGTGAAGCTAAGCAGCCGATCATAGTGTCTTATTCAAATCCTTTTACACCGACCTCACCAGAAGACGAATTTGGACCTTTCCATATCACGCGTGAAGAGAAAAAAAAACATTATTTTATGTTTAGAAATAGTAAGAAAATATCTAATTTAATAAATCTAATTCATAATTACACCATTTCGGCGGACCAAATATTTTATTAGAAAGTTAGACTTTCAGGTATCAGGTGGTAGAACTTTTTTGACTGATAACGTAGGCAGAATATTAGAAGTAGGATCATGTACGCATGCGCGGAAATGATACTCTTTTTCATTCGCAGGCGATGGGTAATAGATTTATATTTCGTATTCAGCACAGAAATCTGTCATTGACATTGGAGGGAAAAATGAAACGTGTCACACAAATTGAATTTTCAAGTAGGGACATCGTTGTAAAAATGTCGATAGAGAAAACAGACAGGGCATAAAACACCAACAGCAAAATAAACAGAAAAAAAAAGGCTACTATGAGAGGAAATTGGGATCTGGCTGCAGTAGGGATTTCGGCTGAAATAAAGAAATACTTCCGTCACCAAAATTCGAAGATACTGATTTGAAACCCTGGTAACCGTTTCTAGATGCAATGTCATTATGTCCAGTCAATTCGATCGAACAAATTCGTTGGAAAAAATACAGCAAGAAAAGTAAAGTAGGGGATCGTAAAAAGAAAAAAATAAAGAAGAAACATCGGTTACAGAATGGTTCTCTTGTCAAGGTATTCCACTTGGGCTTCATTCGATTGAGACTGCTGAAATGGAATTTATATATATATATATATATATATATATATATATATATATATATATATTGGTTTTCTTTGAACAGCACCTGCATCCTGTCCATACATACATACAAAACAATATATATATATATATATATATATATATATATATATGTGTGTGTGTGTGTGTGTGTGTGTGTGTGTGTGTGTGTGTGTGTGTGTGTGTAAGTGTTTGTGTGTGTGCTAAGCTTCTCTTCATATATTATTCTGCGCAAAAACACATTAGTTTTGAATTCAAAATAATGTGGATAAAACGGAATGTAGCAAAACATATGAACAAATCGTATATATATATATATATATATATGTATAAATGTGAGTTCGTGTGGATATACTTGTTCGTTATATAACTATATAATGTATATGCATCTATCTAACTAAACATTTGGGTTCACTGGTTGCCGACAGCATGAATAATGGCGTTTTCAATTTTATGCCTTCCTTTCCTTTTAGCAAAGTTATGAAGCGAATTGTAATTTTTTTTTTGTTTTGTTATCACACGTGTCAAATTACAGTTGGTAATGAAACCCAAATATACATTTTCATCCACAGCGCAGAAGTTTAGCTTCAGGGCCAAAGGTCATCACAAGGTGAAGGAAGGTTTCATTCTAAATTCTGCTTCCTTTTTGCGACAGTTGTTTTCGATTACATGGTATCTATAGACAGTGCGCAGTATATTTCTTTTCTTTTTTTGCCATTTACCCATACTATTGGGAAAACAACAAAATAATGACTACTGATGATGATATCGACAAAACAGTGTCCACTTACTTTTAAATAACTTTGAGAAAAGTATCAACCTCTAAATCCACCAGCTATGAGTCAAATAGTACCACTACTGTTCTTCTTAAAGAATGGCTTTGGAATTATATAACCCTCTAAAGTTGAAATGCAATCAACCTCGTCCATGATTTGAACTCGAGTCGCCGTGTCCATTACCTAAGACGATAACCATTACACCACGGGCACCTCATAAAAATTCTCCAAAGTTCGAGTATTACTGGAGCCTTACCATCAGATTTTTTACTTTCATATCCAGGACACTGGTTAGGAGAGTCTTAGCCCTCTGCAGAGATGCTGCCAGTGTATTTTGCAGTCCCAGCTTACTCGACCACTTGTTGCGGAAATATTGTCCTTCACCAGAGATGTAGCCGGTATATTCTGCAAACCGAGCTGACAGGGCCAAGTTAATTTATGGCAAGAGATTAAGGGATGGGGTTCATTGTATATTTATTGTTGCATTATCGCATAACACTTTGGGCACATATTTATATGTCGTACAATTTATACTTATATTGAGCAAATAATTCGTACACAGTTGTGTTTTCTTGTATTCCTATCTAGTACTAATAATTATTTAGTTTCACTAACGATTTCTATTTAACAATAGTAATATCGACAAAACAGTGTTTTTCGTTTTTCGTCTAAATTAAATTCTCTAATAATTATGATTATTTTCTAATGCGTTATGGTGAATAAATATCAATTAAAATGAATTATTAGGTAAGAAATACAGCAAGCTATTTCATTGTTATATATTGACATGAAAGCCCCGTTTCTACGTGTAGCATGAAGGTAGCAGGTTGGAGTGTGTTTTTAGTTGATTGCTTGAAAAATATAAAAATGTAACTTTGATCCGAAATGTTCTTATTCATGTTTTTGGGGTTGGTTATTTTAAGGCTAAAACATGTATATTCTATAGAGGATATGTGACCGCGAGAATCTGCGTGGGTACCCGGAATATCATCATATAACCAGGGAGATTTTGACCCGAAAGGCAGAACGAAGAATATCTGTACCGCTGGTACTCGTGTGTACATATCAGCCAACTTCGATCCCCTCTACTTTACCCGTCCTTACATTTTGGATAATAAAAGCAAAATAAGACAAGTTCATTATATCTTTATACATCAGTGTTGTTATCTTACTCTGTAATACAACATCATGAGAAGACGGAATACGTAAAACTCGTGAAATTCTGGATCTTGGCTGGAAAGTTCGTGCTTCATTAGTGCGATGCACGTCTGGGAAACATGCAATGAGTCATCCCCTCCTCCATATCATTAATATTTTCAAGGCAAAGGTGTTGGGACAACAAAGCATGGCATTAAATCGTGAGAAAAGGGGTAATGACAATGTCAAACAGAAACAGTTTCTGTGACACCTTCGTTAGAGAGTCCTAACGTTATTACGTTCACTTATGAAACGCAGTTTCTTCCAGGCAGCGGTCACATCGATACGGCTATATGGATGCACTACATGGACGCTAACAAAACGGCTGGAGAAGAAACTGGATGGCAATTACACAAGAATGCTGCGTGCAATCCTGAACAAGTCCTGGCAGCAACACCCCACAAGACACCAACTGTACGGCCACCTGCCCCCTATCACGAAAACTATTCAAGTTAGACGAACCAGACATGCAGGACACTGCTGGAGAAGCAGAGGTGAACTCATAAGAGATGTACTCTTATGGATCCTCACACATGGCCGCGCAAAAGCAGGACGACCAGCTCGAACGTACATTCAGCAGCTATGTGAGGATACAGGCTGGTGTCCTGAAGACCTACCTAGGGCGATGAACGATAGGGAGGAGTGGCGAGAGAGGGTCAGGGATATCCGTGCTACCAGCGCTATATGATGATGATGACTTTTAAATAACTTTGAGAAAAGTATCAACCTCTAAATCCAGCAGCTATGGGTCAAATAGTACCACTACTGTTCTTCTTTAAGAATGGCTTTGGAATTATATAACCCTCTAAAGTTGATTTACCGTTAAGCAAATAACCAAACCAATCTCAATCAGCCCTAAGCGTTCTGGTCCCTCTTTTAGACATATTTCTGGAAGGATGCCATTGTTTGGGAATCAGTATTCTTTCTCATAAACTGCTTGCTAATCATACTAATAATCCTAGTATTTCCAGCAATTTAACTTATTGCTGGATACATTCTTTTATTGCATAGTTGTGGGTACGGAGTAAATACAATATCTAAGCTGAAATTTGAATTTGCCAAATCTACTCCATTTTATGTAATTTTATCGTTTGTCAACCCATATTAGTAAGTTAATATTTACTTGGCTCCCGGTGAAGTTATGCTGAATGCACTGGTTCACGTTTGATCATGCAATTTACTCAGAAAAAAACCCAAAACGAAACAAAAACTACATTATCTTCCATTTTTAGGTATCTATTTCGTTTTGTTAGGATAGGGTAAAATACAAAACAACCCATGATTTGATCACTGGAGTTGGCTTTTTTTTTTCTCATATCTTTTAGATATAATGTTTCTTGGTAATTTGAGAACCTCTGCAATGAGCAACTTTATACTTCTCTATTATCTAATTCAAGGATGGAGCATGCGATTTCCGGGAAAATCTGTAACATTCGCCATGAGCCGTGAAATAAACTGAATTTAGGAAAATATGCGTAACATGCCTGCTATCAAAAGCTACAGTAATATTGTATCAGATCAGTCTTCTGGATAGTGTGGTAAAGGTCAATCCTGAATTGAATTTAGAATAAAATAAGCAAACAAGAAAACCTCTTATCAGGAGTTTGAATTAAAAGAGACTTTAATTTTTATTAGTATTTTAGCAAAAATCAATAATTTACAAAATGTTTTGTGTGGGAAGTAAATGTTTGTGCCTGTGTAGTGTATAGAAATGTTTTTAGAATTATTTTCCGAGTGTTTACTTGCGTGTCGTTCCTGAATTCCTTAGAGGATAAATGTTGGTTTTGGTTGTCTAATGTTTTTGTTTTTGTGGCTTGGTCTCGACTCTTTGTTAACTGGACTGCTTCTAAATAGGGGAAAACAATAATTGGTATTTTGAAGAACATTTTGGCAGCATAATTGAGGAGAGTTATTTTTAGAAATTATTTCACACATGACTTTTTTTCATTTTCATCATCAAATCGCGCTGATAGTACGCACTGCCCTGACTCTCTTTCTCCATCCGTCCCAAATTAATTTTCACATGTTTATCTTTTTTCATTTTAGATTTGGTGACATACTTGCGGTAAGAACGATTACACGCTAGTTTTGATAAATTTCTTCACAAACTTCATCTAGTGCCCGAGAAGATATAAGTTCAACCAGTGAGTAAGATTCTATTGGAATATAAGGCGTCATCATCACGAAGAACGTATGATTACAATTCTGATTAGAATTATTATTTACTGAAATAAAAACAAAATATCTCGTCGATGAAATAAAGTGTTTATTTCTGCATTTCAGTAAAAAGCAATTGATAACTGATCGAGACCGCTAGAACGCTGTGATAAAAATAACGAATACAATTGCAGCGATTGTGACATTGTTTAATATCAACAACATATTTTATAAGAATTGCCAACAACAAAAAAATTTAACGAGTACAGTGCTCGGATTTCTCTTAATTACAACAAAATTAAAGATAATGCCTTTGGTAAATATATGTATCCATTTCTTTCACATCGACCACCAGCTAGGGGCAAATAGTAGAATCGACTTGGCTCGGAGGTCTTTTGAAATGATTCTACACAAGGAGTGACAAAATCAGGATATGTTGAACCCAAAGAATCTCGATTTTGTTCAACCTGATTTTGACTTATAACACGGCGGATAGAGTATTCGCCAACAGCCCGGGTCATTTGAGTTTAATCCTAGGTCGAGTCCTACCAAAGACTCAAAAATGGTTCTGAATACCTCCTTGATTAACACTTAGCATTATTAGTTAGGGATCAAGATTAAAGATTTTATTTTTACTAATAACAATTATCGTATAGCTTATGATTTCTTCAAGTATTATCTTCATCGTACCAATTATTCTTTCTTTTCATTGAAACTCATTCGAGTCATCACTTCTACGTCAGCAAGGAACAACGCCCTTCAGAAATAGTAATAATAAACTCACAACGAGGCTCAACCTCACCCTCTTTTTCCTCAAAGCATATTCATTCTACATTGGATAATTCAACTAAAAATTCATTATAATAAAGGATAGCATGGATTTCTTTGACAATTACATCACTAAGGTATCATGCACGTTATTCAATTCAAAGTATCACTCTGGTCAATAGTATTTTCTCTTCTCACCTTTCAAATAACGCATGGAATCATACTGGCTTTGATCTTACTCGAAACATTGAAAAATGTATGACTTTATCGATATTTCGTTTGTAAAAGCTTCAAAATGAAGTAATTTTCTTTGAATAAGTGTTTAGTATTAACAAAAATACATATACTACATAAAGCATCTCAGTTAAAAAATAGGGATGAATATTTTCAGCCTCATGCAAATGTCGTATAAAGCTCAAAATAAGTGAAAAGAAAAACTTAAGTTGTATTAATGTTTTTCCGTATTTTATTCAATCAATGTAAACTATTGTTTTTTTAATAGGTGTAATATATTTTGCAGAGGGATTTTTTTTAATATTATCATTTTTCGTTTTATATATCTTGCCTTTTGATTTACTTAGGCTGAGAACGTTTCGGCTTAGTGCATGGGTTAGTTAGGTGCACACACTGAATGAAGGTGTTTACTTGCGCCTGGAGCGGATGTAACAATCAGAGATGTCACAATAAAAACCCCAGATAGAAAATGGACCGGGGATGTGAATGAAGCCATGCCTGGAAGTGCTGAGGATTTTGGAATTTGAAAAAAACACAGTTAGTTGAGATTTAAACCCCGAACGAGTTAGTTGATATGCTAGTCTAGAGGAAGGTAGTCGGGGTCTTCGAAATGTGCTGCACGTTTGTTGAAGAAATTGTGTCTCTCTCTCTCTCCTCATGTGGAAAAACCTTAAAATCAAAAAAGGTAAATAAAAGTTTCGTACCTGAACCAATTTCGTGTATTTCGGGATTCCCTATGTATATTTCACATACTCATATCTGGCTATGTAACATTGGTTTAGAGTGAAAATTATTTTAATCACGCAGTAATGTAGGGAAATAAGAAGACTGGTGTATAGAAAGTTTTTTTTAAGAAAAAAAAGATTAAGAAGTGTTATATACTTATTTATTACCCGTAAATAAAAACGTATTTGAATTTTCATGTGATCAGATTTCTTAGAAAAGAAATTGATAAATTCTAACATATTTCTCCACTTTCTTAACTCATACAGCGTTTTTTGGGCAGGAATTGTCTGGCAGAGTCCGTTTCTCTACTGGTCTACAAACGATTTGAATTTAGACTTTTCCTTCTGTTAAGTTGGTTGCCATACCAAGATCAAATTGTCTAGTCTGTCTAACTAGTTAACGAGAGGTGGAATGAGAATTGTTCGATTCCTAATGTATTGGAATTATATGAATTGTAAAAAAAACTGGTCCAGGATTTGAACTCGTTTGGCGTGTCCATCCTGAACAGCAATAACCATTACACCACGAGTGCATCAGGTGTTAGGTGTTTGAGAACTACAAAGCATGTTAAATTTACACAATAATGTGTGATTTGTAAGGAGAAACATGCTTTAGTAAAAAAGTGTCAACAAATGGACTTAGCATGGGTTTGCTACTGGGAGCCTGAGTCAAAGAGATGATATAAAAATAGAAAAGTAACTCAGACTCCGGTAAAGTAAAAGTCTAAGGGCTGATAGTCTAAGGACTCATCAGTTGTGATTTTTTGTGAAAAAAGGTGTAACTGAATTTAATGGTTCCTCTTGCCAACTCCTAAGGAAAAACTCATCTTATTTATCGAATGACCTCCGTATCACTATAACTCCTTCTGATACAAAAAGCTAAGTTCTTTCTTAATGAATTTCGATAGTAAAAATTATCCGAGAATTGATATATATTGGGAATTGATGTTTGGTTCATTTAGTGGTATATAAATCCTCTTGGGTTAATTAATGCCAAATATTCCCTTCTGGAAAAACAGTATGGGAACTATTTAACCCATAGCTGGGAAGATAAAAAGGTTCATAATTATTGCAAGGGCATTTGCCCGATAGTAAACGTAATAGCACAACTAGAGTTCAACTCGCTTACCCACGATTCTCTTGTCAAGCGCTTCAACCATTACACCATTAGGACATTACCCCTAGGATTTGATTTTTGCGCTTTCGTAACTAAAGACAAATCTACACATTTTAAAAGAGGTGAAAATATGCAATTTAATAAGGAAAAAAAGTTGGATTTCTCGATGCTTAAATTTCCTCGGGTTATTACTTTAAACAACGCAGCAACAATTTACTTAGTTATATTTAATTTTGATTTAAAAATAATAGAATGATTTAAAAAAACTCTACACCACAGGCACCCACAAACCGCTTGATGGGACCCTAACAAATACTACCATTCCGAATCAGATTAGACCTGGCAGTAATGACAATGAAGGTGTACTTCACACTCCCCTGGTTTCCTTAACAAGAGCCTAACTACAAGTGGTAGTTTATTTTCATACTAAGAACCGTAAACAGAACGAAACAATTGGCGAAATTGTTATACTAACTGGACTGCTGCTCACAAAGATTAGACAAAAATCAAAACAAACTTGAACTGATACACCCTGTTTTAATTTCCACTAATCTTTTGTAGAACGTGATATATATATATATATATATATATATATATATATATATATATATATATATATATATTTCTTCCGTTGATCGAAGAAAGAGTATTGATTAAACAGTAAAGAGCCTAAGAAGCTAAAGCATGCAATATGAAATATGTAAAGCAAGATAGATCAATAAATACACCGATCGATCTCCGATCAGAAATCGCTGTCAAATACTTCAGCAATGTCGGTTCAAACCTTGTCATTTCTCGTAAAATATGTTTCTGCCTCCTATGATTTCCATTCTCTGTTCCGACAACAGGACGTATTTGAGATACCGCAACAAAATCTGTCAGATAAAATCCTTAATACCCTGGCGATGTGTCATTGTAAATTTCTGTTTAGACCACCTGACAAGCTGGCGATGTCCAGAGCAATACACTTCTTCCGGCTGATACGTTTCGCTTCAGTTTTTCCTCTTCTTTCTTCCATTTATTCTTCTTTCTAGGCAGCCTGAGATACACCATAGCAGTTTTCAATTTTGACAATTTATATTAGTCTATTGCGAATATATCAAACCTGATAGGAAAAACAAGTAAGTGATTGGAAGTAAAAAAAAGAATACAATCAATGAACTATGGAAATGAAATGAAAATAAATAACAAACTCAGCATATTCGAGAGAAAAAAATTACATACAATGTCAACAGAGGTCTTTTTTTATGTTGGAACTACATGCCAACTGCGCATGTGCGGCGAAATGTTCATATGCTTATTATTACTATTTGGATCTAATTCTCTCTATTTAAAGCTTACTACTCTAACTTTATATAATACCCATAAAAGACCGGGGAAAACGTAAAGTAGAATATACAGAGTCTAACAGAAATGTGTTTCTTAGAAAAGAAATGCCCGCCGGAAAATTACAAAATATTTTAGAATAATTCTGCATTATCTTCGATTATCTATAGCTGTAATAAAGGTGACCACACCAAAAAGAGGTTTCCTGGTTTTAACAATAAACTGCATCTGAGGGTGAGGCTCTAATTCTGAAGTGCTGGGGACTTTGAAGTATCATTCCATTACCTTTATTTCCATGTTTACTCTGACCTGGAGTTGCAGTGTAAATTAAGGTCTCATCTGCGGCTAATCGAGATCTTCTTAAAGATTATTTTTATTCGATATAACGGAACGGAAAAAAACATCGTAAGAAGCAATTTCATAAAAAATATAAATAAATGTGCAATAAACAAGATTCCTAAACCTCTAGGAATGAAATAACCCAAGATACGTTGGTATCCTCTTAACATCAATTAATCAGTGCAACTTTTGAAAAGATAATATCTCTAAAAATAATAAAAAATTATCAATCAATTTTGAAATATACAATTTAAAACATTATGCTTCATAATATTGATTTTCATATATTTATTTATTAAATAATGTTTCGATGTAATTCAAGATTTGAGATTTTTTTTCTAAGATCATTGAATTATTTATTTGTTGTAATTGAAGTTTAGTAATTGTTTATTACTGTAAATTTTAAGTAGTATTTAATGAAATTTAACATTTCTCCATGTCAAAACTGAGACTTTTTCATGACTTTTATTGAGACCTTTTTCCAGTAACCATTTGATAAAATGTGACATTTTACTTCATAAGTACTTGATATTTGGGCTCATCTAATTGTTGAAAAAAAATTGTTCATATACGTTCAATACTCAGAAAATATTTAATCATGTTTTTAATTAATGTCGAATATATCAACAGCTCTAATACATATTAGAATAAATATCATTGAGTTAACAAGATATTTTTGGTAATGAAGTATGTAAACACTGAAACAATTAAAAGATGAGCCAACTGTAAGAAATGCCTGTATCAAACTGACAAAAGGTTTCAAACCACACAGTTTTGCAGATGTGCAGAGGAACCTGATTAGAAAATTGTGCACCCAAAACGTAGAAGCCCAAACAAGAGCCAGATTTCCATTCAAGAAAATAAGTGCAACAAACCAGTCCAGGATTTGCCTTCTCTCTCTCATTGACGCCAGTGGCGAGTGATTAGAAAAGTTGGCTAGAATAAATGTTTAATTCATTATATGACATAGTAAAAAACGAAGACATTGTAAACTTAAAAAAAGAAGCAAACATAGTCGTAATGTAAAAATAGTAGTGGAAAATACGTAGTATGATTAAGTTAACAGTGGAATAATAAGTGAATATTTGTAACTAACAGAAGTATAATAAATACCGTTCTCAGGTGACATTATATATATATATATATATATATATATATATATATATATATATATATGTGTGTGTGTGTGTGTGTGTGTGTTTAAGCGATGAAAATACTTAAGTTCACAGATGAAAACATCCAAGGATTTGACCTCTAAGATTCTTTACACAGTGTTTTTATGTGATTAAAGTACCTGTTCTATGCTTCAGTTTTAAAACAAAGCAAAGCTTCTTAATCCGAAATAAGTAATCCAATTTCAAAAATATGACGGTCATTAAAAAGCATATATTTTGATTTTAAATGAAAAAATCAAAATATTTCTACGAATTTTTTTCCGTAAATGTAAACTTTACATTGTTGAAGATTGATTTGAAGTAAAATATATTTTAATACCGCAAAAATATTTCGGAAAATATGTTTACAAATTTGCTGAATTTAAAGAATTTTGATGTAATATTCACAGGCCAAATTGACACACCAGAAATAGTGGATTCAGTTAATGCGCTCACTTTAGCTGACTGAATTCTTACTGAAGAGGACATATGTGAGGACCGGGAATTTATGGAGGTAGAACACACAATATTGTACTTTTTCAACTTTGTGTTTGCTAAAGTAAGCTGTCGTTGGGTTTCACGAGGACAATTCATGTTCTCATAGTGTAGCAAAACAGTTGAAACAATCAGACAATTTGACTGGGAATTACTGACTCACCTTCTCTTCAGTTCAGATCTGGCCTTCTCCCTAATTTCCAGTTGTTTACTACCTCAATGAATGTCTTTGTGGAACAATATTTCTCAACTGATGATGAAGTGGACAGCAAAGTGAGAAAATGGCTTTAAAAAACCTAAAGATTTCTATACTAAAAGAAAACAAAAGGTTGTTTTCAATGGGAAATTGTGGAGATTATATTTCGACATAAAGCAATTGTTTTTTCTACTAGATTCATTTATTTATTTCATTTATTGATTAATTTATTTTCCACTTGATTTATTAATGACTCTCGTAGATCGATTGATTTCAACGGTGTGTCAACCGATTTAAGGTTATTTTATGTATGGATATTAGGGTTGCGTTGATATCCGGATATATATGTAGAGTTGTTTCAAAATATTTTTTGCGCATATTGTCCGATCTAATAATAATAATAACTATAATAATCTTTCTAGGGAACTGAAAGACAATGGTACATGAAGGTGACAATTATACCAATTGTAATAAGTGCTTTTGTCACAGAAACTAAAGGATTTTTGAATTAACTGAAAGACTTGGAAGTTGGCGGATGGATGGAGATCCTCAAAACAACTGAATTTTTGGGAAAGGCCAGAATACTGAGAAGTGTCCTGGAGACTTGACGAGACGTGTTGTCACTCAAACTCCAGTGAAGACCACCAGTTAATGCTGCTGGAGAGTGAAGCTAACAGCAGGAGGGAGAAGCTTAGCTGAAATAAAGATCCAAAGAGTTATTTTCCAAGAAGATGCACTGTCACCATTACTATTTATAATAGCCATGATGCCACTTAACCACATACTCGGAAAATGCACAGCCGGATACAAACTTAGCAGATCGCAAGAAAAGATCAATCACCTAATGTACATGGATGACATCAAACTATTTGTAAAAAATGAAAAAGAACTAATCTCGTCCAGAAGACCAGACCTTATAATAATAAAAAAAAGAGAATTTGCAAAATTGTCGACTTTGCTGTCCCGGCTGATGACAGAATAAAACTGAAAGAATGTTTAATGAAGTATAAGTACCTCGACCTTGCTAGAGAATTGAAAAAGCTGTGGAACATGAAAGTGACTTTATTGCCAATTGTGATTGGTACTTTTGGCACAATAACTAAAGGATTATTAAAAGACCTGGAGGATTTGGAAGTCGGCGAACTGGTAGAGACTACTTAAATGACAGCATTACTGAGAACGGCCAGAATACTGAGAAGAGTCCTGGAGACTTGAGCAGACTTTCTGTCGCTCAGAATCCAGTGAAAAACCATCAGCTAAAACTGATGTGAAAATCTCTAAAAGAGTAGATAATAATAATAATAATAATAATAATAATAATAATTATAATAATATGTGGAGATACAGACGAATCAATAAATCACATGATAAGTGAATGCAGCAAATTAGCACAGAAAGAGTATAAGACTGGGTGGGTAAGAAATTTAAAATTCACCATACGAAATGGTTCATGCACAACGCAGCATCTGTCCTGGAGAATGAGACACACAAACTCCCATAAGATTTTGACAAACAAACTGATAACCTAGTCTCAGCCAGACGACCAGACCTAATAATAATCAGCAAAAAAACAAACTTGCAGAAATGTGGACTTTGCTGTCTCGGCTAACCACTAAGTAAAATTGAAAGAAAGTTAAAAGAACGATAAGTATCCCGACCTTACTAGGAAATTGCAAATTTGTGGAACATGAAAGTGACGATTATCCCAAATGTAATTGGTGTTCTTGGTACAGTCACCGAATAATTAGAAAAAGGGACTGGAGGAATTGGAAATAACAGGACAAGTGGAGACCATCCAAACTACTGCATTATTGAAATCCACTAAATTACTGAGAAGAGTCCTTGTGACTTGTGGAGAATTGTGTAGACTTGCTGTCATTCAAACTCGAGTGAATTACCATTTGCTAACATTGATGTGAAAAACTGCCAAAGAGTAAATAATGATAATATCTATTTCATCCCTGAATGGGAACACGACAGGTACTAACTCTATAAATGCCCGTGGACCTTGAGTAATGGCAATGAAAAGGTTCTCTACTTTCCAGTGAGCTCCAGGACTTTTGCTTCATCATCAATGTTATACTTAAGACGCAACTTAAGGAGGGAGGGATTACATCTCTACCGAAGATTTAATCAGAGATGCTAAGGCCGATCAACAGGGTACTTTTGAATATTGAGACAGATTTAAAAAAGTAATCTTGCAAGGTTAGGACAAAATAGCTCTCAACAGAAAATAATGTATGTAATTAACATTGTCAAAATGTTAAATATCCCTATCAAGAAAAGTGGATTGCTTTTACTGTAAGATGAGAAACTTGGAGTTCAACTCTGAATCCTTGCCGATGAGATTTAGAAAAACTGTATATAAGGAAATATTAGAGACCCCCACCAAATAAAACAAATAATAAAACGAAGGCTCCTACATAAAACCTTATAATTCCCAAGCTGACGTGGCTCGTTAGCAGGCTGAGCGGTATGATACCAAGTCTAGCGTAAATTTGGGAGGGTTTCGATCCCAGCTTCTACGTGTCTAGCCACACTGAAAAGTTTTGATACGACGAAACATTCTCTCTGTGAATGACAATATATATATATATATATATATATATAGTTAAGCTTTGGAAAAGCATCATTATAGCTCTAAAAGTTTTTGGCGGAGACGTTATGCTATTAGCATCGCCGCAATAGTTTCTCTGTTTATGGAATTGCATGGCTTGTTGAAGTCTACGAACAGTATTGTTGCCCCAATTTTCTTTACCCGTACTTCTTTGATGGTTCCATGGATTGTGAGAATTTGTGCGTTTGAGGCGGGATTTCTTGGAAGGATTCAGTTAAGAAGCAAGGCATTATAAATATTCGCAGGTGTAGCATCATCATCATCATCATGTCATGCTGCTATATCCCTGACCATTTCTCACCTCTTCTCCCAATTGTTCATTGCCTCTGGTAGGTCTTCAGGGCTACATCCCGTATCCTCTCATAGCTGTTGAATGTATGCTCGAGCTGGTCGTCCTGCTTTTTCCCGGCCATATGTGGGGGTCCATAGGAGTACATCACTTATGAGCTAGTCCCTGCTTCTCCAGCAGTGTCCTGTATGTCTGGTTCGTCTAACTTGGATGGGAGGAAGGTGGCCGTACAGTTGGTGCTTTGTTGGGTGTTGCCGCCAGGACTTGTTCAATATTGCTCGCAGCAGTCTTGTGTAATTACCGTCTAGCATCTTCTCCAGCTGTTTTGTTAGCGTCCAAATAGTGCATCCATACAGCAGTATCGATATGACCGATGCCTGGATGTAACTGCGTTTAATTTTATCGGTCAGGTCTGATTTCCATATGATCGAAAGACTATCGATAGCTGTCCATGCCTTCGTTAGCCGCGTGTCGATGTCCTTTTCGGTTGATGAGACGCTGCTTCCTAGGTAGGTGAATTTGTTTACTAGTTTCAGAGGGGTTCCGTCTAGTGTGGTGATGTTGCCTTTTTGATTATAGCACATATATTCCGTATTGTGTGCATTGACATGGAGGCCAATGCCTGTGGCTGCTCGTTCCAAACTATGCAGTAGTGTTTCGGCTTGGTTGGGTGTATTTGCCAGTATCGCTATGTCATCGGCGTAGTCGGCGTCGGTAATTGTTTTTGCGGGTGCCTTCGGCAACTTCTCTTTGTCAGCTCGAAGCCGTTTTCTCTCATTTTATCAATCGATGCTCTAAGCATGTAATCTAAAGGGATGATAAAGAGGTATGGGGCTAGCGTGTCTCCTTGTAGCACTCCTGCTGCAATGTCGAAGTATTCTGTGTCTCCATCTGGTGAACGTACTTTCACTTTGGTGTTTCTATAGAGAATCGTTATTGCTGCTACGGTTTCTTTTGGTAGGCCGTATGCTAGTAGGATTTGTTCCATCTTTACTCTGTGAATGGAATTGAAGGCCTTGCTAAAGTCGACAAATAATAATGTCGCTTGTAGGTTTTTTGCCCGTACGCCCTCAAGGATTCTACGGATGGTGAATAATTGCGAAGACATGGATCTATTTATTCGGAAGCCATTTTGGTTTTTCCTATGAATGTTGTCTATTTTGGGTTCTATACTGTTCATAGTAGGGCATTGTAAATTTTGGTGGCTATGGATGTAAGTGTTATGCCTCGGTAGTTCTTGGCTAATCCGTGGTCACCCTTTTAAGGGAAGCGGGGATGAATCCCTTCATACATCTGTCCATCGTATTTTGATTTGAAACTGCGTTGCAGTGTCGGAGCAGTATGTTGTCGAATTGTCTGGTCTTCCATACTTCTGGGGGAATCTCGTCCAGCCCTGCAGCTTTCCTATTTTTAATTTTTTCTAAGAACCGCGTCGAGTTCTTCTTGAGTGAACGGTCCTAGTTTAATGCCCAATTGCTTACTAATTATTCTGGTGATTGGTTCATGTGTTACTTTCGGTGGGTTTCCTAGTAGGTTTTCGAAATGCTGTTTCCACAGTTTTATTCTTTCCTGTTGGTTTGCAGCTTTCAGTTTTGCTTTGACTGTACTCTTCGTTCTACTCACTTCATTGTTTGCCAGGCTATCCTAGAATGCCTATCTTCCACAGAGTCGCTAATCTTATCTATCTGATTTTGTATGTATTCTGTCTGTTCCTTTATATATATGCCTGCTAATTGATATTGTGCCGTTTTTAGTTTTCGGGTATTTGTGTTTGTTGGGTTCTTTCGATAGCTGTTTTTACGGGTGCTCGTTTTTCTCTTACCGCTAACGTTTCCCATTGGACTCTATATTTAGTTTTAAGTTTTGTTGGAATACACTTCGCTGTCGCCTCGAGGTGTGCGTTGACGAAATTCTCATATTCTTCATTTGGGGTACCTTTTTCCGTCATCTCTTGTAGTGCCTCGAATCTGTTTCTCAATTCTACTACATATTTATCTCTTATATCTCTGTTGTTAAGAAAGGCCCAGTCGTAGTGTTTGGTGGTCGCTGTTCGTGTGGCGTTATTTCGTAGCCTTAGTCGTATTTTTGCCGTGACTATTCGGTGATCGGAAGACACACCCTCGAAATAGGAGTATGCCTCGCAATCGATTGCACTATTTTTCCATTTTTTTTTATAAAGACGTAGTCTATCTGTGCTTTACTATTGTTCGCGTACGTGTAGGTCCATAATTTTCCCTCCATTTTTTGATAGTTTGTATTGAGGCATGTTAATCTATATTCTATCGTGAAATCCCTTAGATGTTGTCCATTTCTATTTGACGTGTTGTGTTGGCTGTATTTGTTGTTTCCGTTTTTCCCTATTTGGGCATTCATGTCTCTAATAGGTTTTGTTTCGGAATGCTACGCACTAGAGAGGATAGCTCATCGTAGAAGGCGACTAGTTTAGTTTCTTCACTAACATTGGTAGGGCTGTTGCAGGAGATGATTGTTGCTCTGGGATTGCTATTAAACGTAGATGCCAACATCCTAGTTTGCATATCTCTCAATGCTATTAAATGTTTTTAACGCTCTAGGGCCTATAATAATTCCTACCCTTCCTACAGTGGCATTGACAGAGTATTTCCATGCCGATACAGTGGCTAGCATCCATCCATTGCCAGTTTCGTGAGATTTGATTTCTTCAGTGTGCGTGTATCTGTGTTCTTGTATGCATATTATGTCTATCTTATGTTCTACGGCCGATGCAGTTAGCTCTGGTAGTTGTCCTATTCTATTTAAGGTTCTTACGTTAAATGTTGCTATTTGTATTGTTTGTTTGCATTTTAGTAGTTTTTGTTGTTTGAGCTCTGTTTCTGATTTTTCGAACACTGAGGCAAGAGCTCCAACTTCAGCTGGACACGTCCCTTTTTCACTCGCGCGAAGAGCGATGCGGTTTATGTATGTGGTTTGAGTGTGGGTCATGGTTATCTTTCGATGGTTGTTTTTATTCTCATCCATAGAAACCACTCTTATAGATGAGCAGCAGTAGTTCCCCGATCGAACTGACGATCCTGAGTGTTAGGTCGCAAAACTCACGTCTCGGACCAGGTTAGGTATTGAATTTGGCCGTCAATGGATTAATTCAAATACCTTCAAGTCCATCATGCTCTTTTTCTTGTGTACATAAATTAAAAAAAAAGGTTGGGGCTTTAATTTCCCTTAAGGTTTAACTTAATTAAAGTCCAGGGCTAGGGTATATTAGTCATAGATTTCGGTATATTTTCACCTATCTTCTGATACTGGCACTAAAATGCGTTTTTTTGTGGCATTGGGACTTTTACTTAGGCTGTTTAGTTTTCTTCTAAACTACTGATGGGGGGTGTAACAATTTTAAACTTTTAGAAAAGATTCGAAACTTTTTTTTTGCCTTGAACGCTGACAATTTGAAGGAGTTATTCCTCTGTATTTCAAGGTAATTCCAAGATCGACTTTCTTGGGGGAAGAAAGGATGCAAACTTTTGAACAATTTATTTGTTTATAGACTTCATTACAAAATCGGAGAATGATGCAGTCAAATTTCTTGGTCTTCCAAATTTCAGGGGTATTTCATTGAGGTCTGCAGCTTTTCCATTTTAATCTCTCTTTTTTCACTAATACGCCAAGTTCTTCCTCAATACATTATTCCAATTTGATGTCTAATTGGTCATTCATAATTTTTTTATCTGTAATTTCCCGTGGGTTTCCGACAAGACTCTTGAAATGTTCTTTCCACTGCAGAAGTCTTTCTTCTTGAAAGGCAGTTGTCATTTGCTATCTGCTATATTAATTATGATAGTTTATCAAGTATAGTTCACTGTGGTAATATTTATGTTCTTACTCGCATCTTATGTCTCTTGTTCTCAGCTGCAGATTATGTAAGCTCAGATATATATATATATATATATATATATATATATATATATATATATATATATGAAAGCGCAATTTCTTAGCCAACGGTGATCGTTACATAGAGAAAGATCTGAAATCTTGCAATGTATAGTGGTGTCATTGTGGTACCTAAAACCGCTGTGAATTGGGAGCAAATATAAAGCAGTCTTTATTTTCAGAATATTACTGGAATATATACATATATTTTTGTGTAGCATTCTTAGGTTCCGGCAATGATCTCTAACTTAGAATAATAATAACCAGAAAAAAACATGGAATTCTAATCACAAAAAATATTGCAAAAGAAAGTATATCTATCTCGGAATATATATATATATATATATATATATATATATATATATATATATATATATATATATATATATATATATATGTCTGTGTGTGTGTGTGTATGTGTGTGTATTTACAAATATTAGTATATGCTTATATATATATATATATACTTATGCACGTGTTTGCGAGTATATATATGTATATATGTGAGGTGGGAGGGTGCATCTGTGTATGTGCGCGTGTGTATGCATATATGTATGCATGCATCTGTATATAAGTATGTCTGTATGATTGAGAGATATTCTAAATTGACGTACGAGCAGTTTGTATGATTCGACAGTTTGTAATATTAAGAAAAAAGAAAGAAGGCTATTTCGTTTTTATTTATTTTCCATCAAGTAATGGAAGAAGTAACCAACATCCTTTCTTGAATCATCATAGGAATTCGAAGAAATAAGGTGGGTTTCTTTATAATCTACATAAGAAACTTGTTCTGTTTTAACCGGAAATATTTGTACATTTACAAATCATCTTTTTTTTTTCTTAAAAAAAATCATCTTCTTTTTCTATTCCTTTAAAATTAATGAATGCGACTTACACCTGAGAAATATGCCAACCAAAAACAGGGAAAAAATCTACAAAATTAAGGCTTTTGATTTGAATGATACTTGAAATCCACCCGATATTTCTATTCGGATATTTATACAATACTATATATAAGCATAATTGATTTTACATACACAGTATTCAAAAGAACTAAGATAATATTGTTAGAATATATTATATAATAATGTTATTTCATACATATTTTAGCCTGTATTTAACCACTTGCTTGACTTGAACATTTCAGTGATTGGTTTCGGTATTTACTGCCAATAAATAAATAAGAATAAATAAAAGTAAGTGACAAACCATTAAAAACTATTTAACTCAAAAACCATCCATTCAGAAAAACAGTAGGAGTACTATTTATATCAGAGTAGAGGGATATGGAGGTTCACATCATTTACAAGGGTATCTTTTCCAAATGTCAACGTGACAGAGTGACTGGAATTCAAAGTCGATTACAACGATCTCACTTTCTCCCACATAGGCTACTACTCCACGAACATTTCCGTCTCGGTCTTTTTTGTTTTGCATTTTCTATTAAATAAAAAAAAAATTAGTAAGGTGCATAACTTGATGTCTGATATTAATAACAATCTATCACAACACAAAAAATTTATGACTTGTCATCCACTAATCGTTATAAAAAAAATAAAAACTCATTCTGAAATTATTTCATTTAGCTATGGAGAAATTCCGAACGAATTTTTGTCCAGACAGCAGGTCTAAGAATACACAGACTATATTACCTGTGGCAGGTAGGGGTAAGATCCCCTCAAAGCAAAGCCAATTTTAAGCCGAGTAAATCTGATTTTGTGCTCCTAGTTTTACCTTCAGCTATACTAGTTGCCTAATCAAGATTGAAGAGCCCTGCCTGCAATACTATCTACCCATAGTCGGTATTAGCGATGTGTTTTACGCAAATAATCAACTTCGGGATATGAACTCTGGGGACCTTTTCCATTTCCGAAGGCGATAATCGGTTCGGCAAAAGCAGCAAACAATAAGCTCGACTTAAATTGGCAAATAGTCGTAAGTATAGGGGCATCCAATGAGGATCGAATTCACTATTAAGTAGCTAATAGATCTGTGAGATAAGCTTCCTAATTATACAACACGATGAGACATCCCCACATCCCCATAAAGGCCCATTTGCATTGTGGGAAGAACGCTCGGCAATAGTCCGGGAGACCGGAGTTCAATAACTTCTTGAGTCATACAAAAGATTCAAAATAGTACGTGATTCCTCCTTGTTTAACACTCAGCATTATAAGCTACAAATCAAGGGTAGGTGGAGCAATCCCGGGAAAGAAATAGCACCCTCACCTACTCCTTGGTGTTTTAAGCCTTTGGGTCACCTTCGAATATATTGGGATGACTTATATATATATATATAAATATATATATATCAGTGGCGACTCTAGCCTATTTTTGCTACTCGTGCCCCCCACCCTCTGTCAACTTCAGTTCCCAACCCGTAGTCCGTGGACCCAAAGTAAGTCATCATAGTTGCTATTGCGTGATTCTCCATTGTATAGCACTGATTGACAAACGTACCTTGCATGCTGTTTTTTTTTTGTAAACAATCAAGATACTATATAATTTGTAGTCTTGTTAATACAGTAGATAAGATATTTTTTTTCCTTTCAAAAGTATAGAAGAAAAGAGAAGATGTTCATTACTATGACGAGAAAAATATGTTTATTAGAATAAAGAAATTGATGATAATATACACAGACACAGCTAGTAGTGTCAATTTCGCTTAAAATAAAGATTATTTGTTGAAAATGTATTCAAATAAACAAATTTTAATTACAGAATGTAATATATGCAACAATCATTAAAGAAATAGAGATCTGTTAGTGAAAAAACGAATTAAAACACGCTGTTTAACCTATATTTACCATAGTGATGATGATGACGTCAGCGACGGCTATAATCTGCTATCCTCTCTCTCTCTCTCTCTCTCTCTCTCTCTCTCTCTCTCTCTCTCTCTCTCTCTCTCGGTCCCTCTCCCTCTTCCCAAGACAGTTGTCAGCAGCCACATTGTGCTATTTTTTTTTTTAGCACGGTATTCTGGCTTGCTTTTTCTATTGGCTACGGCCAAAAGCGAGATTTCGCTAACATTACTGTTATTGTAAGGGTCTAGTGCCTGGCACGGATTACGCGTGTTCAACATTATAGCCGATTTTATAGGATGTTCAATGGATCTGACGGTGGCCAGACAAAGACCATCCGTGCAAAACAGCATCGTTGTATTATTCCCAGATATATTTATGAACTTTTGGCTACTTAGTTATTGAAACTTGAAGAGATACGTAATTTAATTGAGATCAGACAAAGTATGTTTGCTTGAAATTAATGGATGATTTTTAATCCATTTTGAATAACATTGACCGAGTTATTGGTCGTGCCGGGCACGAGTAACACTAGTCCCCATCTCTGCCCCTAATATATATATATATATATATATATATATATATATATATATATATATATATATAAAGGTGACAGACAAAATATGCCTAATTAAAGAACTAGTGCAATTATGTTTTGCTGTGTATTAAGCAAGTCTTGCTATATATGTGTTTGACAGAGGTATCTTAAGAGTTACTGACATTCAATCATCTGTATGATATATACAATTCTATTTATCATTTGATTCCTATGAGCAGCTACTAATCTGAAACGGCAAAAAACCCAAAACGTTATTAAAGCACATAATATTTCACGTAAGTGTCAACATTTAAATCTACAGATTAGAGTAATTGATTTTTTAAAAATATTCTAATGTTTGCTACGAATTTATAGTAAATTAATTCCATATTTGGCTCGGGGACAACCTGACAAAAATCAATGTTCACTTCCGCACTTAAATAATATTTACAATTTTTGCCTCTTGGCATCGCCCGAAAAACGATTTAATCACAACATCTATGAAAAGTATTTAGCAATAATCCTAATGTATTTAAATTGAAATTGTACGCTCTCTCTCTCTCTCTCTCTCTCCCTCTCTCTCTCTCTCTCTCACACACACCCACACACACACATATATATATATGTGTGTGTGTGTATGTGTGTGTGTGTGTGCGTGTGTGGCTTGTTCAATGTTCCACGAAATCACGGTTTAACAAAAATCTTTAGAATTGAAAACTAGATAGGATTTTTGTGCGTAATAATGTATTAAGTTGAAGCCTGATGTATATATATATATATATATATAAAGAGAGAGAGAGAGAGAGAGAGAGAGAGAGAGAGAGAGAGAGTCCATTCAAATCTGGTGACATAACATTTATATGTTTTAGTCTCAAATAATCACTGTTGACTTCTAAATTTTAGATATTGAATAATTCCATTTTTTGTGTTATATTCAGTCTTCTATACAACTTGTCTATATATCAAGTTAAAGCGAATGTAATATCCGATTTTAGAAAATATATTCAAAATGTAAAAAGACTTAAGCTTATAAGAATATTTAATCATTCACATAACGTCCATTAGTTCTTAGAAACGGATCCCATTTTCTTGCAAAATTATAAAATTCATTTCTTTTTGATGCAAAAAATGAGACCAAATCGTTTTCAATCTCTTCTCTGTCAACCTGAGACCATCCATATGAATATGTATTCGTTTATTGATAGTCATTGCTACATGATACTGTTCGGTACATTTTTCAAGACAAACTTATAACTGGAGATAAGAAATTTGTCCTTTCTCGTGCCGTCGTCAGTGGATAAGCCGAGGAAGTAGATCTGTTCCGCAACCATGAGGTGGAATTAATTCAAATAATTGTATTGTGGGATATTCGCGAATTTCTGAAATATTGGACAATTATGAAAGAATTATCTATAATTTCTACTGCAATGAACTTCGTCGTTTGAAGATTGCTAGGGATAAAAAACATCCCTCTTAAGTTCAAAAAATTGAGTTAACTTCCATTACCATAACGCACGTCGTCACAGGCCATTTGAATAATTTCTTAGAGGAATTAGTATAGGAAATTGTTAAATCCTCTACAATTTCCTAACTTTGCTCACTCTGAATATATCTATATATATATATATATATATAAAGAGAGAGAGAGAGAGAGAGAGAGAGAGAGAGAGAGAGAGAGAGAGAGAGAGAGAGATGGTATATGAAAATAACTGATGTAGTATATATGTTTGTTCATCATGTTTGATTTCTCTTTCGTATTGTTTCATATTTTATGCATATATTTATTAAGTTGGTTAGTTTTGCTGATTAGATTTTAAAGCATACCGTCACATTGGTTTTAAAGGCTATTCACACACACACACACACACACACATACATATATATATATATATATATATATATATATATATATATATATATATATATTATTTCTGTATATTTTGGCAGCATTTAATCATTGATACATATTTGATTGAACATAATAGACATTTTTGTCTAGATATTTTTTGTTAATTATTTTGAATTCCCGAATTGATCTTATGATATTCAGCGGGAATTGGTTGATAAACCTTCCATAATTAGTTATTTCCCAAGTGCTTTCTGCCCAACTTTGGGCCATCATGAAGGGAGGATGTATTGCCAAAGGGATGTAACTTTTGTATGTACATTACTACTTTGTAAGGAGAGTGTTTGTACTGTTGTATTGTGCAGCGTTTACTTTTCGAATTTGTTTCTATAAATAGCGTCATTAGCTAAAGACATTTAAGTACATTATCACTGTTTTCAAAATTAATTCTATTAAGTTTAGGTTGTATGTTCCTAACATGTAGTGCCTCGAGAATCTGTAGTTTTTGCTTGTTATTTTGATGTTCTAATATTGTTGTGTTTTCGGTAAGAATTTTCCGTAATTCTGTTTTGGGGCATGAATGTTCTTTTAAATACTGTGTCTTCTCGATAGGCTAGTTAAGGTTAAACCGACATATATATATTGTTATTTTTAGTGATGCAATCTCCTAAAGAACATTCTAAATAGATATATAACGTTGTTTTTTTTTGTTTTTGTTTTTTTCTTGCAAAACTACAATCGAGGCATAGGAATCATTTTTAATGACTAAGTAGGAGGTTATAAATTTATTATAGTATATAATAAGTTTTATTTTTTCATTAGGATCAGTGAGGAGTATGTTTCTATGAATCAACGATTTTAATATTTTGGGCAAAATGTATCTTGTGAATAACTAATTATGGGAGGTTTATCAACCAATTTCCGCCGAATATCATAAGATCAATACGACTATTCGAAAGTATTAACAAAAAATATGTAGACAAAAAATGTCTATTACGTTTAATCAAATATATATATATATATATATATATATATATATATATATATATATATATATTATTTGAAAACGAATAGTTTGTTGGTAACATAGTTTTTAACGAACCTGAGCTACTTTGTTTGCTCTGAGTTGTGAAGGAAATGTTTAAATAGTTCTAACTGACCCATAGTTGGGGCTCTAAGAAGTAGTACAACAGCAGGTTTAAGTGGACTTGAGAGAAATAACAATGAAGAGGGATTTAAGATTCTCCAATACTCTCGGAGTAGAGACTCATCATTTGACGGTTTATTGACATATGCTGGACTTTCGTTAGGGGAAATATTACCTCACTGCAGAGATCCAATCTGTTTATTCTACAGCATCCCAGCAGACTGGGCTGTATATATATATATATATATATATATATATATATATATATATATATATTCAAACAGAAAATAAAATGCAACATCCTGAATGACTGTGGTGATTAGAGCCAGGCAAGGATATGTACAAAAATATGTGCAAATATATAGATATATCAAAAGTTGTAGTTATATATCAGTTTATGTGATTTTTTTTTAACCGGGCCATTGGCATAATGGTTAGAGTATTCACCAATGGTCCGGAATACCGCGCTTCAATCCCAAGTCGAGTTATACCAAAGACTAAAAAATGGTACTTGATGCCGCCTTGCTTAACACGCAGCATTATAAGGTACGGATCAAGGGGGAAGAGGTGCAATCCAGGGAATGGAGTAGCACCCTGCCCTACACCTCGGTGTAGTAGCTATTGAAAGTGGATCCTTCGGGTCGGCCTCGAATACAGTTGCCAACTTTACTTTTTCTCTTTATGGGTTTTTACAGTAATCTAACACTCTGGCCCTGACCTTTAAACTCGATATCTGTGTAATAACGATATCACTGACGACATAGTAAATAAATAAATAGATAATAGTAAAATAAAAAGAGACAAGTTTCAAATAAAAAATTAACCATTCTTTATTTACAAATCCTGCATCTACAGTGGTATTGCTATGGATCAATGGCTAAAGTGTAGGCCCATTGCCTCGAAATAAAGAAAATTCGAACGGCAGTTTCCCTACTACGTTCACATTTGGACTGATATCCATTGGACAGATATAGAACCCCCTTATCCCCGATTACATGTTAGAGGGTATCTACAAGTATGGTTTTGGCATTAGGTAACCCACGAATATTGATATGCCCATAAACCACATTGCTAAGACATATAAATATGTATGTCTTTTAAAACTACAATCAACAATTAATGAGTTTCCAACCTCCAATATTACGATGGATTAAAAAAAATCAAATCTATCAATTTGTTTTAGTTTTTTTCTAAGCGTTGTTGTCAGGCAGCGGACAGGACGATGTTTCTGCACTCATTTGAACAAGAAGTCCGAAAGGAAAATACTAGCAATAGTTTTAAGAGATTTTCATAAAAAGTCTACTTCTCTTCACTGAAATTACGGTGTAAGAATATAACCACGATCAAAGAGTTCGCCTGAAAATGAAAATACCGAAAGAAAATGGGATTAAAGTTTTTTTTTTTTTTCTGTCAAGGAACGGGAGACAGCAACACAACTCATCAACACTATTCTAGTTTACTTGTGTTTTTCTTTGAAATTTTTCACCTGTCAACTAAAATGAAATGAAATTATCTGTTTGCGTAAAACAATTATCTAAAATGAAATTATTTAATTTTGTAAATAATCATGTTCTCTGTCTTTACTTCAAGGATGGTTGCAACTCAGTTTGTCATTTAAATTTTATATATATATATATATATATATATATATATATATATATATATATATATATATCCACTGAAATCTATAAACACTATCTATGCAATAACTCAAAATAGATCTATTTGCTTCACTTGATAGCTCGCCTTAATATATTCAGGAACCATTTCGAGTACCCAATTAATAAACGCCTGGATCACCGATGAAGATTGAGCCAAAGGTTCAGATTTTCGTCGAAACGAAACGCAATTAAAGAGAGGACTTAATTTCACCTCGAAATCGCCATCCTCCGGACCCAAGCGTTGCAGTCACAAGAATGACATCCCAACTGGTTGTTGTAAGTGTGCGTCTTACGTGGATTATCCAAATAAAGATTTTCAATGTCTCTCTTCGCCCGGAAAGCAAATCGAATAATTCTAGAAGACTAAGCCATAGAAAGTAATTATCGACTCCAGTACCACAGAAAGAAAGGCGTAGATTTGATCGTCTTGAAGTTGGATTTCGAAGGAAATAAACTTACTTTGTAAGAATACTCTCACAATGCATTTTCAGTGTAATGGAGAACATTCAGTGCACTGAAACACATTTCGTTTTTCTACATCACCCTTACTCTTTCTTCTGCTTTTCTGTTATAGAGTGCTAATTTCTTTTCTCATTTTCTATTTTAAATCATTCTTATTTATTCAAGATAATGAGGGATTCTCCTCTTATTTCTGGCCCATTTAAACGATATCCATATCCTTTCGTTGTTCGCGTGTCTTCAGAAATTACAGCCATCATTTTATTACTAAATACACACTTGCAAATTAATGGTGAAGTATCTATTTACTTAATAAATCACCACATGTAGGATGCGACAAAATATCAATTTTTCAGACAATGATTTATTGTTTTATTCCTGAGTTTTCCTTCTCCAAGACTGGTTGTATTACCAAGACTAAAGATCCCTATCTATAATTCTCTTTACACAGAGCTCTATGGAAAATGGATGGGTTCATAACTTTCATAAGGGTAAAACCCGAAGTGAAACGCAGCCAGCCTCATCCAGGATTTGAACTCAAATCGATTTTCTGTGATGATACTCGTTGCGGTCAGCTGGCTTCTATGTCGATGCAGCTGTATGAGATTCGCTGTGTTCACGTTACACCAGTCTCTGTTGGAAAATGACCTCTACTTTCCACAGATTATACCTCACTGACATAGCTTTTTCGAATCGTCTAAGCATTGCAATATCCCATCCATTATTAAATAGAATGGTTGGTTGGTTTGATTTTAAGGCATGTAAAACCTTTTAAGTTATTTAATGCCGAATCCATTAAAAAAAATAATCAGTTCTATTTAAAACAATTCAGTTTCGAAAAACTACACAGTCTAATTCACAAAAATATTTTTATTTCAAGCTATTCAGTTTATTCAAACAGTTCTAATTCAATTATTTAGATTAGTATAAGTATATATATTGTTTACACAAAGTTGAATGTCAAAACAGTTCTATATTAAACAATTCAGATTAGTGTTAAGTACAGTTTCAATGTCAAAAACAGTTTTATTTCAAACAATTCAGACCTCTGTACGCAGTTTAATTGCCAAAAACCTTTTTATTTCAAGCTATTCAGTTTAGTCAAACTGTTCTTATTAAAACAATTAAGTTCAGCATAAGTGTGCAGTTTAGTTCTATTTAATCCATAGATAGAACCCTTATCAGGGGCTACCATTCCGAGCCAGAGTGGACCTAGGAGCAACGGCAATGAAGGGATACTCCGCATTCCCCAAAATTCCAATATTACTGGAACCTCACAATCAGATTGTTTAGTTTCATATTCAGTAAATTCGTTGTGGGGGTCGTACGCCTCTGCAGAGAAGCAGTCTGTGTATTCTACATTCCCAACCGACTGGGCAATATTGTATAGAAGTGCACATAAATATTTGTTTAATTACCTTGAGTTGTTACTAGAAAAACCAGTTCCATTTGTTGTTGAAATATTATCATGATAAATATTAACTTGACAACCGAAATTGCAATCAAACTTTTGATGGTTGCCATTGGAAGCTGTTGTGAACATAAGTACTCCAATGAATTCCGTGTCAATTAAGATTCCAATATTGTAATTAAAAGTAGGATCAATTTCTTTGCAGACGTGCGAATTTACAAAGAAATATTTATAACAATAATAATGAAAGAGACGGAAATCTATGTCATATTTTGTCTCAGAGAAGCCTGGTTATACCATAACAGCTGCTTCACTAGCTCAGAAAACGACTGATATTGCTGAAGCCTAAATCACTAACGAATATCTGATCAGAATCTTGAGGGATCAATATGTTGACATGGTCCTTTTAAAGTTAGCTTTCTAAATTACTGTTCTCTATGAATGACGCAAAATGATATTATTCCGGACCATGAAATAAATGATCGAATTGTGAGTTTTCTTTTTATATATTTTTAGCCACATAACACATAGCACAACAGATATAGGCGTTTACTTAAAAGCAATTCTAAGCAGAAAAAATGTGGAGGTAGCAGGTTCAAACCTAACTACAGGTAAGTAGTAGGGTATACTTGGTATAGCTTAGCGCTTGTGCCCGGTCTTGGTTAGCGGAATTAGAACCCTCTTTCTCGTGGATTGAATGAAGCGTTTGGTTCGAATTTCTATTTGGATTCCCAAGTTTGACATGGAGCACCTGAAGAGCCCATCGGCCGAAATGTTGAGAGTATAACAACAAAGATCAAGAGAGTAGTGCGAAAACTCTATGTAATAAAAAAATGATTCTACCATCAATGGAATTCTGTTACTGTTGATAATAGACGTAAATGCTTTCTGTCACTGATTTTTGGGCAGATAAAGATATTATGAAAAAGTGATTTGTCCAGTCCCAGTATTTTTTTTATTAGATGATATATGTTGAAATAATTTTAAATAGAACGGAACATAAGGATAATGGACTTATTGCTTTTTCTAAAAGGCATTTATGCGAAGTTAAATGTCCTAAACCAGAATATAAAGTAGGCTCGTCGATTGTATGTTTTTTTTACTCTGATAACCAAGATAAGAAGCTTCAAAATAGTAAATACTAATTTAATAAAATTAACTTAGTTGTGGCTCAAAGTCAGAAGGACCTCTTACTCACTGAGAGACAACTGAACCTACTAGCAATGTGTAATGGTTATCGTCGTAGGTAACTGGCACAGCAGCAAAGTTTAAATCCCTGTTAAGACTGTTCGTATTTCACATAGCGCTAAATACCCTTGGGAAAGGTATGAATCCAATTATTCTCCCTCTAGCTAAGGGTACAAGAATAGAAACACTGAATTTAAACATATGAACCTCTGCTTTAAAAATTGACCTTGTGTTAGATCCTGCCTGTGCGGAGGGGCTGATATATACATTCAACGAAAATATTTCGAGGGTGATTGAGGTAATTACGGTATTAAGTTAATACGATTTTTACACAGTCAGTCACATTATTCAAGAAACTGTATGTGTATAGGAAAACTCTGTAGTTTCAATACACATGATTTCCAGTTGTACGGTGAATATATCTTGATCAAAAGTTGATTGAGCTATTGGTTAATGTCAGCCCATCAAGGGCAATTTCATGCTCAGAGGTTGGGGAATCACAGTTATCGTTCGTTCATTTTAACATGTCTTGTGTTGCTTTTTCTTAAGATTGGTTTGGTTTCTTTGTTTAATTGAATAGCAACAACATTCGTTAGTTATTAAATGTTAGAGTCTTCCTTGCAAGAAGATAGAAGATGATATTTAACCTATAGCTATCAACCCGAAAGTGAATGTAATAGCACGTCTAGAGTTCGAACTATTTTTCGAAGATGTCATAGTTCAGTAGATTAACCTCTATGTCAAACAGTCTTATCAAATACGAATAATTTTAAAGCAATCTATATCAACATAAATGGAAACATAACCGGTCCTACCTCTTCGGGACAGAGTAGATCTAAGATTAAATGTACTCCCCAATGATTCATACTCAGAATACTTTTGTGTGAAGAGCCTTACTTCTCAAAGACTTCTATGCTCTTCTAACAGAATTGTCAAAAATTGACTGCTATATTTAAGAAATGCATTGAAGTCAAATTCTAAAATTTTCCTATAAAGCGAAATGCCTTTATCTGTTGTCAGTTTGTTTGGGTTGTATTTTATGGCATATCAACCGTTATGGATTATTTACTTAAAAATCCATTTAATACTAATATGATTTGCAAGCGAATAGTTTGATATTAACAATCATTAATCAAGTCAGAGCTCTTTGTTTGCACACAGTTAAAGGGTTTCACGTATTTCTATGTAACACTAGTAGTTTTACTTGAACACAATTAAATGATTTCAAGTATTGACATCTATCAATGATAGTTCTGTTTATACTCAGTCAAATGAATTTAGGTATTGTTATTTAACAGTAGTAATTATATTCAAGATTACTCAAGCCAAGTCAGCTGGGGCTAGAGAATAAACTTACTGCATATCTGCAGAGGAGTAAGACCCCACCAATGAGTGTCCAGATATGACACTAAACAATCTAATAGTGAGGTTCCAGTAAAGCTGGAGCTTTGGGAAATGCGGAGAACTTTTTCAGTGCTATCGCTGCAAGGACCATTCTAACCTCGAGTGCTAGTACCACATAAGGTTCTATCTATGGGTGAAATAGAACTAAAATATGTACTTATGCTAAACTGTATTGTTTAAGATAGGACTATTTTGACATTTAAACCGTGTACTTATGTTAAACTGAATTGATTGATATTAAATTGTTTATATGTATACAAATGGATTTGGCTTTAAATAACCTACAAAAGTTGATATGCCATAAGACCAAACCAAACCAAACGAATAAACATTACTTATTCGTTTGCTCATTGTTAAATCATTGCAAGTATTTCTGTCTATTACGACTTATAAAATTTATCATCAATCATTCGTTTGCTTACAGATGATTTCACGTAGAGAAAATGGTTAGATATTTTTATTTAATCCATAGATGGGACCCTAACAAGTACTACCGCACTTGGTCTGAATAAAACTGGGAATAATTACTATAAAGTAGTACTCCACATTCCCTAAAAACACAGAGCTGGAGCCTCACCATTTAGTGACATTTCCAGGACACTCATGATGGTGGTTTTACTCCTCTGCAGAGACGCAGTCAGCATATTCTTTAGAAAAAACAAATAGTTTGTATTATAGACGTACGGTTTGCGGTCTTTTGCCACATCTAAGCAAAAAGCTTAGTAAATTACTCTACAAGTACATTTATTAACCATTACTTCATTATGAATTCTGTTAATTCAAATTTTTACTTGCTTATCCTTCATTTTCTAAATTAGGCATCACCATCGGTTAATCTGCTTAAGTAATTAGAAGAGAGATTTGAAAGAGAGATTTATCTCAGAAAAATGCTCAATCCTTTTTACAAAGATGATTGATGGATTATTTTTAATGGCATGTCATTCCGTCTGGGGTCTTTTATGCGTATGTTTATATCTATATTTACTTACAGTTCCTTAAGGGATTTTTTCTTCCGAATTATCTAATACAGTTAATCTCATCTAATAAAAATATAATACAAACCTATCTAATCCATAGGCTAACAGATCCCATATAAAAGTAGAAGTCGGAATAATGACAAGGAATACTTACCAGAACTGGACCTTACCACCGGATGCAGTTTAGTATCACAATGTAACATGGGGGCCTTACAACTCTGTTTGGAATACTGTCGATGTATCTTATGTTTCATACCAAGACACTACATTTGGTAGAGTTCTTATTTCCCTTCTTGGGATACAGTCAGTGTATCTTAAGTGACATACCAGGACACCACATTAAATGGAGGGGCCTTACTCTTCTATTTACGATACAGTCGGTGTATTATAAGTGTTTTATTGACACTACGTTTATTGGGAGTTTTACTCCTCTCCTGGAAATACATTCGGTGTATCCCAAGTGTTATAATAAGACGCCACATTTCCGCTGGGAATACAGTGGTGTATCGTAAGTGTCATAGCAGGACACTACATTTCATGAGGGTCTTACACGTCTCCTGGGAATACAGTCAGTGTATTCTAAGTGTCATAACAGGGCATCACATTTGGTGGGGGTGTTACTCTTCTGATGAGAATACAGTTGGTGTATGGTGTTTGTCATATCAGGACGCCGCATTTGGTGGTAGTGGTGGGGGTTTCTTCTCTGCTTGGGATACAGTCAGGGTATCATAACCTTAACAGGAAGGAAAAGTTTACAAAGAAAACACGTTTGCTTAATGTGCACAAAATTTAAAGAAAAATTAGATCTGTCAATAAAAAACAAAATAAAACTTACAATGATGTTGCTCCTTTCTGCAAGAGAATGGTAAAGAGAAAAAACATCACAAAATCACAACAATTGGAAAAGATATTGGCTTTGAAGTATTATATAAAGAAAATGTAAAAGAGTTAATTGATTTGCACTTAGAAGAGCTTTCCAATTCAAAATATCGAAGAGCCAATGAAACAGCAGATAAAATTATTTTCTGAATGAAAATTATTTTTCGTGAGTTCAATGAATGTTTTCGAACAAGAGAAACTTTTTAACTGCTAAGTATTGATTCTGATTAAACAATGCGTGTCTATAAAATTGGCTGCAACCCTATTTGTGGTGTTGTAAAATACGCCAATTGCACATCTCCTAAGGGGTAATATCCAGTGTCCTTTGTATGGCGTAAAACTCCATGTAATGGTGAGGCCCCGATATAATAGTTCCTTAAATACTTTTTAAATTACCGTCATTTTATGATAGTTTAGAATCACCATGACTAATCTAACTTGAAGTTTTAATTACATTATAGTTTGATACATACATACATGCATACATACATACATATATACGCACATATATATAAAATTGCGTCTCCAATCGTGAACGATAAACAAGGCTGATTGTAGACGGAAGAATTCTCCAAACATTTCGCAACTGATCAACCAACACAAAGAATTCAGTTGTTTATGCAGCGCAATGCACACAAAATCCACCAAGAAAACGTAACCTATACAGCTGCACTGTGTTCCACACGTTAAGTGTTTGAAATGGTCACATGTATTGTTTCTTTTTTATCATGGAGTTTGAACTCCATATATATATATATATATTATATATATATATATATATAACGGAAGTCGTGTATATTGGGGACACTGAATTACTACGGAAGCAAAGATGTTAAAATTGCAATACGTCCTTAAATAACTGTTGTTATGTAAACAGTTGTACGCTATCAAAATCTTTCTGGGATAGAGAAAATGGAAGGATATTGATGTAGAAATTAAATTTAAAAAACATGCTTCGAAGGAGTTCGATATTTCTCCTTTCCCCGAAGAAAAATTGATGATCATAGAATTTTCAAAAAACGAATAACTACAAAATAAACATGCTGAGGCCATGTAAAGATGTACGCACGAGTTAAATCGCTTTTATGTCAATTGAAAACTGATAAAATCTTATCTAATTTGGGTGTATTTAATTTTCATTTCAGCTATTTTATCTTTATTCATCTCCTTCAATAATATCTGTTCTTATTAATTTATTTCATTTCATTGATTCATTTTATTTTACTTCACATTATCTGATTTAATTTGATTTTTATCAATTATTTCATGTAATACATACGATAAAGTTTTATTGTTTTATTTTTATTATACAGAAAAGTCGAAAGTAAATTGATTACAGAACGCATAAACACTGTTCTGAAAATTGGTGCCTCTTTAATTTAGACCAAACCAACAATTTATTAACTTATCGGTATTTCTTAAAATATACAGTACTATGCCGATACTTCATCTCTCTAGTTGATTTTCTTTCTTGTATCCTGTCAATTAAAAAAAAATCTGATATATTTTTCATTGCTGTTGTTGGCGATCTTCTTTATAAAAGACTAATAAATTAGTTTCTTGAAACAATATGTGTACTTGCAAAGCAATAATGACTGGATTCAAAGTTAAATGACTCAAAAAGTTTTACGATGCCTTCAAGTGAACCGGCAAACCATTCATATTTCTCCGTCCACAATGATATACATACGGATGCGTCTATCTATCACCTTGTTTATCGATATATCAATCTATCCCACTTACCTTCTTTCCCTCTCACCCCAAATACACACACACACACACACATATATATATATATATATATAATTTGTTAGATCAAGAATTAGGAAAAAATTTTATATAACACAAAGTTTATATACAAATATATATTGTCATCCACACATATATATATATATATATATATATATATATATATATATATATATATATATAATGTTTTAGTAAGAAAATTATGTAAATTCTTGATCTAATAGCTTGTCTTGTGCACGTTCAAAATATCTCAGATTTTAACATGTGCAGATATAAAGATTTTATACGCAAGTGTTTTTTCTTTTCATGAATTAAAATACTATTCACTGGAAAAGAGAATGAATATGATAATATAGGGATAATAATTATCGAAATATTCAAAAAATCACATGCAGAAATGTCATGATCAAGACCAAAATTGTGTTTGTGTATAATGTGCCCTATGTTACGTGTTAATAAACCAGCGCAAAATGTTAGCAACTCTTATAAAACATTGGAATTATACTATTTCTTCACAGCAATTGTTACGAGGACAAATGTCTGTTTGCCTAGTGGACCGAGAAGTACAGGATGTTTTGTTGGTTAAGAGTTTTACGGTGAGTAGATTTTTACCTGCCTTTTATGCGAATATGATTCGAATTTTCTTCATCTTTGGTTTCCCGAGAAGCAAATAGATTCTTGACTTATTTCTGGGTGCAAGATATTTCTCCTGTTACGTTTATACGTACTAGTGCTAACGCAAGGAATTTCAGTTTTACTTTCATTATTGTCTGTCAGTAATTAATCAAAGTACGATTTGATTTTAAAAAGAGAGAAAGTAAGAGAGAGAGAGAGATAGAGAGAGAGAGAGTGATGGGGGTTGGGTTCTCGCTTCTGATACCAAATCCTCGACTCTTTGGTTTGAGGTATCAAACATTTATACTGTCCTGTTTTATGGTCAGATACACACGCTTTCGCTCAAACATACACCATGCCATCCCAGAGGTATCCCCTAACAACTTGAAATAAAGACTTTGATATAATAAACGTTGCGTGATTAGCAGAAATAAACCAGATAACAGATATGAAGTATAACATTTAGCTCAATATTTAAAAGAAAAAAAATGTTCATATATATTCTGAGCTTATTTATTAACATAGTTTTTTTTTCCTTATCAGAAGAAAACACATGTTCGTGTACATAAAGATCAAACATTAAAATGAAAAACCTACAGCAGACAGTCAGAAATTAAGAAAATTTAAACATTCTGGACTCGATGCTTAACCAATTTGATTCAGCATTTTTTTTTTTTTATAATTCATGTTTTTATAATTCGCGGACAGAGTACTGAAGAACAAACAGATTCGCCTGAACTTTTATATATTCATATTTTTGATTTTACGTATGAGAATATCTTATCAAGATTCCCTGAATTTGGAATTTTTTTATGTTTGAGAGCTGAAATACCTGTTCTTGTATACTTATACCTATCTCTTATAAACGCATATATATATATATATATATATATATATATATATATATATATATATATATAATAATGATAATAAATAAATATATATTATATATATTTAATCAATGGAAAATATTCTTCTGCAACCTAAGTTTTCTTGCAGTTTATAACAACATTCATCAGGCAGTTAAGAAGATGGAATGAAATTGAAAATCGAAAATGCGACAAATACAGACAAAATCGAAAATGAGACAAAATGCAGACCAAAAGCCGTTTAGATTTTGTTTATGTGTGGTTGTAAGTATGTGTGTATATGGGTGTGGGTGTATGTGTGTGCGTGTGAATGCGTGTTTTTAAGTTAAGTCAGGCCAGGAACATAGAGCGTTAGTTATGGCGGTATGGGTATTGAATGTGTATACATTAGTTTCGTTGACAGTGGGACAAATTATCATCGCTGCAAGTTGTGGTGAATGAGTGAGAATCTGATTTGTAAACGTGTATGGTGAGCATGAGTTACAATGGGTATATATATATATATATATATATATATATAATACGCTCCTCCATGGGTGTTGAGCACTCTGGCGAAGGAATTGTCGGCTGCTGCTCACATAATGCAAAGCTCTTCGAAAGAATTGAGCACTCTGGTAGCCGATAGGGTATAAAAAAATGTAAACGAACGGACGCTCCTGCTGTTGCTACATAAATACCTTAAAATTTCCCTTAGCCAACGTAGTCCGCTTGTTGGCCGAGTGGTCTGAGACTTAGTCTAACGTAAATTTGGATGTGTTTCGATCCCGGCTCGAGCGTCCTACGTGTCTAGCCACACTAAATAATTCTGATAGAACGAAACAGTCTGTATGTAGATGACAATATATATAATGAAAGGTGTTTTATTTGTTCGATATATTGATGTATGAATATACCTGTATAGAAATGATGCCCACACGATTATATATTCATCCAATCAAATATATATTTGTATTCATGCCGGTGTATAATTATTATTTCTCCTTCAGGGACACACAAGTATTCCTTTCTTGTCTGTTTTTATTTTTCTCTAGAGGTTTCGAGTGGATTCATCTCCTTGGATAGAAGCTATGTGGTGCGCATGATCAATTAAGAAAGGAACTTGACGCGTGTGTGAATTAATACTGAAAATCTAAATACTATCACATCGTTTACAAATTCCGCATCTGATTTCGTTATTTTTTCATTGAAAAAAAAAAAAAAAGAAAAGAAACGCAAAAGGGACAAAAAACCCAAAGATCTTACTTCCTTCTTTGCTTTGGTAGATTTTAAGGTTCGATGATGCGTGATATTGCCACTGAAACCGAAAGCCTACGTCTGACCTTCGAGAAAGAAATAAACAAAACTGGACTGTGATAACTCTTGATAATAAGCCGTTTCGTCCTTCCCAAACAAATAACCGTAAATGAGTTCGGAATACGGAAAAATACGAGGAAAGAAAAAGTACTGATAATAACTATCGCCATAAAAACAGATCAAAATGCTTTGTCCTCATAGATTGCGGTCATAAAGCAGGTGAAAATAAAGCATATATATGCATACGTGTCAAAAAACGAAAAGGTCGTTTGTTAAGAACTTGTCTAAGAATTTGAAAGCGAAGAATATCTACTGTTTATTTAGAATAATCACAGATAATGTTTCCTGAGTATATATTCATTTTCATTTAGAGTAAGCAAATATTACTTTAAAGAAACAATCATATTTTTACGAATGTTTTGAAGCAATTTAAGAATATATCAGAAGATCAAATTATATATATATATATATATATATATATATATATATATATATTTACTAATCTAATATATACCAGGATTCACGGTACCAGAAAAAAAAACGAAAAATCCCCCGCCAGGAACAAGAGATAAAAGTATCTCGAATCACCCCCCGGGGGGAAAAGAAAAAATTATAGGTCAAAAAGAAAGGAAAGGTCAACCTCGTCCGACCCCTTGAAAACAATCAAGGGATACGCAGTCAGTTGGTCAAAAGAAAACTAAAACCTTCCGGGAATCCTGCGGTTAGAGTTGCCGTTAGGCTTCCTGATGATCCAATAAGGTGAAACTTTAGTAGAATATTTCCGACTCGCGATTTAAGTTAATTTTATATATATATATATATATATATATATATATATATATATATATATATATATATATATATATATATATTACCAAATAATTCATCCACAAACCTTATCAAGAATAATTATACAACGTCTTAATCCAAAATTTTTTTTTTGTTATTGATTACATTAATGTTTTCGAAGAGTTTGTAAACCTCTTCAAAAACTGCAATGTAATTTGTAATAAAAAATATATTTTATCAAATCCGTTGTGTGCATTAGATATTCATCCAATCTCTGACCTGGTTAGATTTGACAGAACGACGTTTTGTTTTGTGGCCACGTACAATTCGATACTCAAGCGCACGTTCGCAAAAGAATGCTTTAACCCACGGCAACTCCCATTGCTGGTGACACTTCTGGTGCCAATCGAAGAACCTCATCCTTGCTAAGTAGGTAATACCTGAGGTAAGACATCTTGGGACCAGACGTGAACGCAATTTGAATCCCGGAAAACAAGGATTGGTGTATCTGATTTGTGCACCAACAGAAATTTGGATATACTTGAAAATATGCTTGTGAAACTTCACCCTCTCTCAAAATATTATTGATGAGCACAAAAGGAATATTAAAATTGGAGACAAAAAACGCGTTATCAAAAAATTATTCAGAAACTAAGCAGAATTTTAATTTTAAAGACTGAAAATGTTTGTTAATGCACATATTAGATAATATAGAAAGATTGTTGAATCTAGTATTATTTCTCATAGTAAAACTATCGAAACAAAAGCCGATTTTTAAATTTTTCACTTGCCTAAGCAAATGTATAACTAAACTGTTAAACGATAACTTATATAGATTAATTGAATTCTATAAATTATCTCTATTTATATTATAGTCTTAATGTTTCGAAATAATACTTTTAATCCAAATTCTTCCTAAATTACTTTCACCGTTCCATTTTTTTTTTCTTTTTTCATAAAATTTCTAAAAATTCATAAAATCCATAGCAAATACGTTACGCTTTAAAATAAGATTTAGACACATATTACCATTTATACATTTGAAATAGAACACCACTAACGGTTATAGAATGTTAAGATTCTCCCTTTTATAAGATTGAATATACTTTCATTTGAGCCATCACTTATTTACATTTCCCTGATGATGATTTATTATAAAAATCAAACAGTTTTAGGTTGGCAGATTATATGAATATGAATAAATATAAATATAAAATATTAATATCAATATAAATAAACTCATCCTTGTTGCTTTTTCATATTCTCTCTCTCTCTAACACACACACACACATATACGAACGCACACGCCCGCTATATATATATATATATATATATATACATATCATCTTGTCATGCCACCAGCAAAGATATCCCTGACCCTCTCTCAAAACTCCTCCCAACTGCTCATCGCTTTGGCAGTTCCTCAGGGCTACATCCTGTATCCTCACAGAGCTGCTGTATGTAGGTTCGAGCTGGTCTCCCTGCTTTTGCTTGGCCATGTGAGGGGGTCCATCGAAGAACATCACTCATGATCTCGTCCCTGCTTCTCCAGCAGTGTCCTGCGTGTCTGGTTCGTCTAACGTTGGTAGTTTTCGTGATGGGAGGTAGGTGGCCGTACAGAGGCTGCTTTGTGGGGTGTTGCCTCCAGTACTTGTGCAAAATTGCTCGCAGTATTTTTATGTAGTTGCCGTCAAGCTTTTTCTTCATCCGTTTAGTCAGTGTCCATGTGGTGTATCCATATAGCAGTATCGACACGACCGCTGCTTGGAAGAAACTGCGTTTTATTTTATCAGTCAGGTCTGACTTATATATGACCGATAACCTATCGATAGCTGTCCACACACACACACATATATTTTTTTCATGATTCTATTGGTGATCATTAGCGCCTGAATAAAATTCCGATCTGGTCAAACATTCGACTATCGCAGAGATTAGCGCAGAGTTCCTTCGTCACATCCTGATCATGAACTTTCGTTACAACTTGAAAACCTTTTCAAAGGTACCGATTGTCAGCTGATGACATCATTTTGTAGTGATGAGTTTTTTCGATGGAAGGTGACAAAATTAAAACGTCACGATCTAAAGCTAATTATCTCTAGGTCAGGATTTCTAGCAAGTATCTGATGATCTGTTTGTATACGAAAATCCCAGAGATTTTTATACATCTATATTAGCATGAACGGATTCTTCTTTTGGCATATACAATTTGGTAGTATTATCAAATTTTAATTTCTTGCACAATTTCCTGGGGATCAGCTTTTCTATCCAGTCGTGTCTAGACTTATACTTCCTTTGTGAAAGTGAGCTACATTCGCTTGTTAAGCAATTAATTATTTCGTTTTGTCATCACTTAATCTACACATGTTATTCTTTTTCCCCTATTACTATTATAATCATTTTCCGGCTTGGAAGATCCCAATAAACCTTTTGAAAATTCAGAGGAACAGTAAGGAATAGCCTCCGTAACTTCACTGCTGCCCGATTTCTGCTGAAAGTTATAATATTCTGTTTGTTTCAAAGCACTTAAGACATTAAAAACTTGACAGTGGAATAAAAAAACCAGCAGAAAATATTTAGTCGATGTAAATATCTAGGGAAGCATCTAAAAGAAGAGACACTTTCACTACAACTATTTTTAATAGCGATGATGCCTCTCAGTCACGTATTTTGGAAATATAGTGGGAGATAAAAATTTGCTAAATCTCAAGAAAAGATTAATGAAATGATGTACTTGGACGACACCAAACCATTAGTAAAAGACAATAAAAAAGTAGAGATCCTAATATAAACGAAAGTATATACAGCCATCGTGCAAGAATGGAAATAGCATAGAAAAATGTGCCATCCTAATATGGAAAAAGTGTAATAAGATAAAATAACGGAAAGAACAGAGCTAACAAATAAAGAAAAATGATAACACTGGGAGAAAAGGAAACTTACAAGTACTTGGAAATATTTGAAGCAGACACCATCACACAAGTAGAGATGAAAGAAAAAGTTTTAAAAAAAGAATACACCAGACGGACAAGAAAGCTTCTTGAAACCGATCTTTGCAAGAAGGAATCCCATCAAAGGGATAAACACCTGGGTAATTCCCCTTGTAAGATACTCCGGACCTTTCTAACGCCGATGCTGTAGGATTTACACCCGAGAGATGACATAGATTTTTGTGCCGAGAAATTAAGGAGGAATTGAACTCATCAACATTGAAGATAGTGTGATGCTTCATTAAAAAGTATAAAGCAATATTAATTTACCACGGTCGCTAGCAGCATTGATAACAGCTAAGAAACATAAATCTGGACGATCCTGACTACTACATTGTTAAGATTGGCCCAGAATACGTAAAAGAGTCCCGGGGATTTGAGGAGACGTACTTTTACTCAGATTCCAGTGAAATGCCATCAACTTCTGATGGTGTAAAAAAACTCGCAAGAATCGAATAGAGAACTTTGCTTTCCCGGCAAGCACTGAATGAAAACTAAAGATAATGTAAAGAAAGCTAAGTATTTAAACCTTGCCAGAGAACTAAAAAGAATCTATGAAAAATGAGGGTGATGGTGATGCCAACTGTAACTGAAGCCTTTGGAACAATCCTCAAAGGCTTGGTAAAAGGGATTGGAAGATTTAGAAATCAGTAAACGAGTCGAGGTCATCCAAACTACAGCATTATTAAGATCGACCACCATTTTGTGAAGACTCCTGGAAGAGTTGAGGAAACTAGTTGTCACTCAAACCCACGTGAAAGATCATCAGGATACGCTGGTGTAAAAATGGAATAATAATAATAATAATAATAATAATAATAAAAATAACAATACTTCGACCTTGTCTGAGAATTGAAAAAGCTGTGGAACATGAAAGTGATGATTGTACCAATTGTGATTGGTGCTTTTGACACAATATCTATAGGATTATTAAAAGGCCTGGAGGACTTGGAAGTTGGATGATGGGTAAAACAATTCAAATGACAGCATTACTGAGAACGGCCAGAATACTGAGATGAGTCCAGGAGACTTGAGGAGACTTGCTGTCGCTCAAACTCCAGTGTAAAAACCATCAGCTTACACTAATGTGAAAAACTCTTAAAGACTGAATAATAATAATAATAATAATACAGTCAAGATATAAGAATGGAATTTGGCATAGAAAATTGCACCATGCTAGTAATGAAAAGTGGCAAACAACACATAACAGAAGGAGTCGAACTACCAAATCAATAGTAATCAGTATACTCGGAGAAAAGGACACTTATAAATACTTGGAGTTATTGGAAGTTGACACTTTCAAAACAGTGGAAAAAAGTAAAGAAGAGTATCTCAGAAAAACCAGAAAATTACTTGAGACAAATATCTATTGCAGAAACCTTGTCAAATGGGATAAATACCGGGGCTGTCTTCTTCGTATGATACTCGGGACAATTCTTGAAGTGGGCAAGAGAAGAACTTAAGCGAATGAACCAAAAAACAAGAGAACTTATGACCAAGCATAAGGCCGTGCATCCCAGAGATAATGTTGATAAGCTATATGTGTCAATAAGAGGAGAAAGAAGAAGACTTGTCTGCATTAAAGACAGCGTTGACGCATCGATACAACGACTCGAAGACTACATAGAAAAGGGTTGAGGAAAACTGATTGCAGTAACCAGAAACAATATTAACGACACGAGGTCAGCAGAACGAAAATAAATAGAAAACAAAAGTGGGAAGATAAATACTATATGGACGTTTTAAGCGACTCACACGAGAAAACGTGAGTGTGGCTAAGAAAGAAATATTAAGAAAAAACTGAACCTTTTCTTAACAATGCCATAAGGACAACCACATCAAAGCAAGAATACATAAGACACAACAATATAGCAGATGTAGGTTATGTGGTGATGGATACGAAACAATCAATCACATAATAAATGAATGCAACAAATTAGCACAGAAGGAGTATGACAAGGCAAAACTGGGTGGGCAAGGTGATCCACTGGGAATTTTGCAAGAAATTGAATTTTGACCATACGAACAAACGATAATATACACAACCCAGAATCTGTCCTTGAGTATGAGGAACACAAACTCCTAAGGGATTTCTACATACAAACGGATCACCTTAACTAGGCCAGACGACTAAACCATAAAATAAGCAACAAAAAAAGAGAGAAGTTTCCGAATTGTGAACTTTGCTATATCAGAGGACCACTGAGTAAAACTAAAATAATGCGCAAAGAGGAATAAGTACCTCGCCCTTGCTAGGGAATTAAAAAAAACTGTTGAAGATGAAAGCGACGATTATATCAATTGTAATTCGTGCCCTGGGTACAGTCACCAAAGGATTGGTACAAGGACTGGAGGGCTTGGAAATAACTACCGCATTATTGAGATCGGTCAATTACTGAGAAGAGTCCTGGAGACTTGAGAAGACTTGCTGTTGCTCAAATTCCAGTGAAAGACCATCAGCTTACGCTGATGTGAAAAACTCTCAAGAAGTAAAATAATAATAATAATAATAATAATAATAATAATAATAATAATAGACCATGCCAACAGATGGTATATGAACAACCCAGCACCTGTCCTAAAAAAGTGACGCACACAAAATCCTATGGGACATTGACATACAAATGGATCAACTAATCTCGGTCAGAGGACCAGACCGTACAATAATCAACAACAACAACAAAAAAAAAAAAAAAACCCCAGAAAATCTGCAAAATTGTCGACCTTGCTGTCCCGGCTGATCACAGAATAAAACTGAAAGAATATGAAAAGAGAGATAAGTACCCTGACCTTGCTATAGAATTGAAAAAAAATTGGAACATTAAGGTAACAATTATACCAATTGTGATTGGTGCGTTTGGTACGGTAACTAAAGGATTATTAAAGGGCCTAGATGATTTGGAAGTTAACGGAAACCATCCAAACAACAGAATTATGGAAAACAGCCAGAATACTGAGAAGAGTCCTGGAGACTTAAGGAGACTTGCAGTCACTCAATCTCCACTGAAAGACCATCAGCTAACGCTAATGTGAAAAACACTTTTGAGTAAATAATAATGATAATAATAATGATAATGCACAACCCGGCGACTGCCCTAGAAAATGACTCGCATAAACTCCTAATGGACTTTAACATACAAACGGATCACCTAATCCCGGCCAGAAGACCAGACTTCTTAATAATCAACAAAAGAAATAGAATCTGCAAAATTATTGACTTTACTGTCCCGGCGGACTACAGAATAAATCTGAAGGAAAGTGAAAAGAAGGATAAGTACCTCGACCTTGCTAAAGAATTAAAAAAATACTGTGGGACATGAAAGTAACGATTGTGCCAATTGTGATTGGTGCGTTAGGCACAGTAACTAAAGGATTATTAAAGAGCCTGGAGGACTTGGAAGTTGGCAGACGGGTAGAGACTTTCCAAACGACAGCATTGCTGAGGACGGCCAGAATACTGAGACGAATCCTAGACACTTGAGGAGACTTGCTGTCACTCAAACTCCAGTGGGGGTTTCCTCGTTGTGTAATGGTTAAAGCGAGTTCGTACTCCAGTCGCGCTATTACGTTCACATTCGGGCAAATACCCTTGGGAAAGGTATGAACCCCCTTATCCTCCCAGCTATGGGTTAAATAGTACCACTACTGTTCTTCTAGGAGATTGGCTTTGGCATTAAATAACCTACAAAGAGTTGATATGCCATTAAACAAAAAAAAACAAACCAAACCAAACCAATCAAACTCCGGTGAAAAACCATCTGCTAATACTGATGTGAAAAACTCTAGAAGAAGAAGAAGAAGAAGAAGATACAACCAAGATATAAGAATGGAATTTGATTTTGAAAAATGTGTTTGTTGATAATGAAAAATAAAAACAAAATATAAAAAGCTAAAAGACTAGAACTACCAAATCAGGAAAGCGCCAGAAATGTTTTGGCATTATTGAATCCACAAAACATCCAATACTATTTAAAAATCTTATTTTACTTGAAAGTCTTGAGCAAATAATAATGAAAACGAAGTCTAACGTTGGAATAGAGGCTTTTACTCGTACATAGTTCCTACGAGTAAAAGGAAGCATAAATAATATCGAATAATTAAAATGCTGCTTCATAAAACGGTATCACTGTCACAGGTCCTGTGAATTCGTTTGGTCAAGTAAGCAATACTCATTTAGCGTGTATTGGGTAGGAATAGCTTGACAGAGCCTTTCTCTCCCCAACTATTTACCCATAGCTGAATGAAGAACATTTTGATTTATACTTTTTCCAAGTGAATTCAGCACCACGTTAAATGCGAACAGATTCGTTCAGGATTTAAACTCAAGTAACTGTGTCCACTTCCTACAATAATAACCATACACAATAACACTGAGTGATAACTTTCAAATTGATCATAATTGCAATATTCATGATGAATGCCAATTTCCTTGGCTTGAAAACTTGACCATTCAATCTTGTCTTAAACTTTTTTCCTTTTCTTCTTCATAAAAATCTAAATTCATTAAGCCTTTTCCACTTGTATCAAAAGAGTTTAGTCCGGTCGCCTTAGGCTGAAGAATACACCGACTGAATCTCTGCAGAAGGGTAAGATTCCACCCAACGAGTACATTGGATATAACACAAAACAATGTGATGGCGAGGGTCTAGTAATACGGCATATTTGGGAAAGTGGACCACTTCTTCATTGCCATTGCTCCCAGGTCAACTATGATCCGGAGAGGCAGCACCTGATAGGGTCCTATCTACGCGTCAAAGAGAGCTGTTTGAAATTTAAACTGTGCAAACAAATGACTAATGCTAAATAGAATTGTTCGATAATTTATCAGTGAGCAAACAAATGAATGATAATCAATTGAATTGTTAGTGATTCAGAGCAATACTTAGAACCGTTTTAACTGCTAATGAATGAATAGTGTTTAACAGAATAATTAGGCTTGAATAGCAATATTGTAACAATTTAGCTGTATGCAAACAGATGATTAATAGTGAAAATAATTATCCTTATGAGAGAAAAATACTTGAAACTATGTAAGTGTGTGCCAAAAGAAGGGTTCAGGGTTGTTTAAAAATGTTCCCAACAAAATGGGTTTACAAATCATATATATTCAATGTATATGTTTACAAAGAATTTAGCATTAAATAATCAACAAATGTTGATACACCATAAAATACAACTAACCAATCAGAAGAGTTTTCTAATTTAATAAACTTCACCCTCATGACAAATTGTGTATCAGTGAAAATAAATAAGCTATATTCATCGAATTAATAAAGTTAACTAAATATCATAAATGCTAATCAGATTCATTTAATTATCATTGATGGTTTTAACACAAATATCTAACTAATGAAGGTTCATTGATATTTACGTTCATTGATAATAACGCATGTGAGTAAGAAGCGACGGCAAAGAGAGAATACTACTGTAATTAAAGAAAGAACGGTCAATGCGTTAACTACTGCTCCAGGGTGAACCAGAATAATCAAGAGTTTGGTTAGATTACGTGTTTGCATAAGTAATAATACAATTGTTAGGCTTTTACTGCCTCTAGAATTCACATGACTATCAATGCTTACTGAGATTAGCGTCTTTGAAATTGCACGTTACCAGAGTCCCTAAAATAAAAATGCATTTCATAAGTTTTATCTCATCTAAATAAGGAAGCACATCTTACTGTCGATATAGGAATTATCTATTATTTATTATTTCTAAAGTGTTCATTAATTCTATTGAGAAGTAAAGATTTTCAGCATTGATTCTGGCGAGTTTATTTGATTTTCATTAATCCCATGTATAAAATGTATATGTATATTCACTAATCAGTTTCTGTTTCACTTACTCTCTGACTTACTTGTTCTTTCTCTCCCTCACTTTCTCCCAACGCATACTTTCTCTCTTACTTTCACTCTTTCACTCGCTCTCTTTTTAGATACATCAATAAGAGAGAGAGAGAGAGTGAGAGAGAGAGAGAGAGAGAGAGAGAGAGAGGTGTCGATACTGACTAGTCTAAGTTTGGCCAACGTGATACTCTGAATAGATTTCATTCAGTTTTTTTTTTTGTAATTCTGTTTTTATTGATATTCTGTTTGATTGTCAAAAACATTATTAGAATGGCTTATATTCTTTTGCACCGATCACAGAAAAAAATTACTAAGTCAAAATGCTTTAATGTTTAAATCTTAAACTAATATATATATATATATATATATATATATATATATATATATATATATATATATATCTTCATCTATATATTAGGGAGTCCCCATGATACAGTACCTAACATACTCTACTGTGACATCTTATATATATATATATATATATATATATATATATATACATAAGATGTCACACACACACACACACACACACACACACACACACACACACACACACACATATATATATATATATATATATGTATATATATATTTGAATAGCGTTTAATGTGCTCACCCTATCCTAATAAAAGTCAATCACCAATATTAAGCACTGTTAATTTATACATTGAGCAAGCTACATTATATATATTTATGTATAGTTGTTAGTCTAACGACAGTAAAGTAAATCGTATGAAATAAATATGTTTTCAAACGATTTCAAATTCATTTTGACCTATTATTAATATCATTATTATATGACGCCTTTGAATTTTTTTCATTCCAGTGTCAGCTGATGGACTTTAACTGCCGTTTGAGTGAGACCAATTCTCTTTAAGTCTCCTGGACTCTTCTGAGTATAGTTGTCGATCTTAACATTGCTGTCGTTTAGATGTTTCCCACTAGTGTTCTTATAACAAATTCTTCCAGTCCCTTTACTAATCCTTTGGTGACTGTACCGAGCGTACCGATTACAAGTGATATCACCGCCACTTTGAAGTTCCATGGTTACTTCAGTTCCTTTGCAAGTTTAAGGCACTTATTTCTCTTTCCACATTCCTTCAATTTTACTATGTTGTCAGCAAAGGCCACAATTCGGCATGTTATCTTTTTGACTATCAGAGGAGATTCAGTTTCTGTCTAAACGTTTCCCTTTCAAAGTCATGTTCAACATTTCTCGTGTAATATTTCGCTTGTTTTTTGCTTGAAATATCCATAGCGTTGTTTTCCTTCCAATTTTTGCTTTCTAGTAATTTTTTGTTCTGTGGATGCTTGTGTTATCTGTATTGCTGCTAATGGCTGTAATCAGTTTTCCACCGCGAACGTTTATGTAATCTTTGAGATGTTTAATCGAGGCATCAACGCTATCGTGAATGCTGGTAAGCCCTCCTCCTCCTTCTTTTCTTGACACATGCAGTCTGTCTGCGTAGTCTCTGGGATGGAAGATCTCATGCATCATCATGGGTTTTCGTGTTGAAGCTCTACTCTGGTCCACTTTAAGAATGGTCCTGAGTATCAAACAATGGGGACAGCCCAGGTATTTATCCCTTAGATGAGATTTCTGCGATGTAGTTCGCTTTTGGGTTTTTCTCCTTCTCCTGAGGTAATCCTTTCCTTATAATTTTTCTTTCATCTCCGCTTGTTTTTTGGCACCAACTTCAAATATTCCGAAGTGTTTGTAAGTTTGCTTTCCTCGAACCTTTCTGATTTATTATTGCTCTTTAAATTCTATCCCCTCTATCACTTGTCGTTTTCCGCTTTTCATCATTAGCATGATACATTTTTCTATATATAATTCCTAACCCTAACCCTATATCTTGACTGTATATCTTCACAGCCTCGATACGGGTTTTCAACTTTTTTTCATTTTTTTAAAAACAATTTAATGTCACCCACGTACATGAGAAGCTAGATATTTTTTATGGAATCTATTAAGCTCGTATCACCCAGGGCATTTCCTAAGTATGTGATTGAGTGGAATCATCCATATTAAAAATAGTAACGGTGATAACGCATTTCAGTGGAAGATCCCTTAGGGGATTTTCATCTCAGTTAACCTTTCTCCTGCTGTCAGTTCGAATCTCCAGGGATGCATGGTATATTTTATGAACTTTATGACATCGCCG
>OY757906.1:107912503-107950003 GCA_963585895.1 Sepioteuthis lessoniana | reverse complement strand
GTTTGTTTGGATTCTGAGTTATTACATTCATATGGTATTTACTTTTCGTATTTGTTTTCAAGTTTGAATTTAGAAATGGAATGTTACGTTGATCGATTTGATGGGTAGGAGATTTAACAGTGATATTATACGAAAACTATAAAAAGAACTCAAACAGCATAGCTGCAAATGTGTCCAGGAGAAAGTAGTTTCAACCTGAAATCGGAAATAGATTTGGCTGATGCAAAATGATTGAAAATACGAAAATAGATCGATAATAGAATGTGCCGTAGAAAAGTTTTATATCAGCAGAAATCGAGTCGAAATAAGTATTCAATAAGTAATGTGCTTTTTTTGAGCATTTTTTTGTAAAGATATAAAAAAGAGTGACTATCTTACCTAAATTAGGGTTCGTACGTTACTATATTGTATCAGTTCTTCGATTTTGTTCCTGTGTTCATGTTTTATTAAATATCATGAATAACATCAAAATTGGCTTATTCGACCCATTACTGCGATAAACTATGGAAGCGTTCAAGCACATATGTTTCTGAATTTTTTTATATATATATGGATTTATGCATTAGTTTATTGTAAGTAATGATTTAAATCTATCATATGCTAGTAAGTGCGCTCTTTCCCCACGCATCAAGTCATAAGCATCAGGATATTTTAATTTATTTAGAAAAAATCAAATTAACTGATGCTTACAATCTGAATTTTTTTTATAATACTTATACTATCCAATTGTATCATGTATAATTTAAGTAAGTTCATTATTTATACATTATATATATATAAGTATATATATATATATTTATATATATATGTGTGTGTGTGTGTGTGTGTGTGTGTGTGTGTGTGTGTGTGTGTGTGTGTGTGTGTGTGTTTATACTTAATACTTTATAGATACAACGTTTGACAATTTAATTATCGGAATGACTATAGTGTTTCGCTGAGGTCTAGATTTTGCCTGATTTTTGAACCCGAGCGTTTTCGGATGTGTTCCAATATCTACATTTTTTAGACGTGCACAAGATGAATTTTTTATTGACGTGTTTCTCTTAAACTGTGGACTGAAAATGTGTGAAAGAAATCTGGAACAGCAGATTAACATCCTGTTTTTTTTTTTTTGTGAAGTTTTTTTGATATGACAGTGAAACTTGAGCTCTATTAAAAATGGATAATGGTTAAAATCTTCGAGTTAGTTTTGTGTGAAGATTGGTACATAAGCTAGTGAAACGTGAGCTTTATTAAAAACATCTAATATTTGGCATGTTGAAAGAATTTGACTTACAAAAATGGCTAATGGTGAATATGTTCAAGGAAGTGGACTGATAAAAGCACAAAGAACACATCCATATGTGAACGGAGTGCAAAAGCTGAGGTACTCGGATTAAACTTGAATATATGCCTAATAGCTGAAGAAGTGAATATAAATTAGGAAACAGTCCGTTTCATTCTAACAGATGATCAGGGATAAAGAAAAAGTTCCTCATTCACGGTACTTTGAATATTGATTAAGGAGCAAAAAACAACATAAGCTCCACAGTTCCTATGTTCTTTTGACTAATATAGATATGTTTGACAAGTTCATTACAGGCAATGAAACGTGATGTTTTAAATATGACTGGTAAAACGCCAGGTTATTCAATGGAAAATGAAGTATTTACCTCAACCGAGAATTAAAAAAAAAAAAAAAAGAAGTAAGTCTCACATGGAGTTCAAAAATAAACTTGTATGTTTCTCTGGTTATGAGGAGTTGGTTTACTACAAATACTTCGTAAAAGCTTTCATTTAACATGTTTATTTAGATGTTCAGAAAGGTTTACAAAAACAGATTGAAAAAAGTAACTTGAACTATAGTCTGAAAAATATATTATGAACCATGAAAATGCTCCTGCTGCTGATGTGTTCAGATTTCACGTGTTTCTAGCTAAAATAATTCATAATAAAAACCTACCATCGAACTTATTGAACCCTTTCAGATTTTGGGCAATTTCCAAAAGTGAAAAATATCATCAAAGGACAAAGAGATGCAGACATCATTGATATACAGTGAAACGTAACTACATAACTGAAAGGAATTACATCAAAAATGTTCGAATATTGTCAGCAATGGCATCAAGTTTTGTATTCAGCATTTAACAATCATTAAGTTTATAAGAAACATGGATATTCTATATTAAATCGAAAATATTTGGTCTATTGAGGATCTATTAAGGAAAACATACTATCCATTGCAGTGGGGGAAAAGTGTACCATAGGACCAACGTTTTGTGCTGTAAAGAAAGAAGTCCGCAGAAAAAGAAATTCTCAAACTCAAAGGTAAGGGAAGAAAATATAGCAGTCGTTTATTATTCAGCTATGATCGCTGAAAATCGAAAAGTTCATTTTAGTTGCGTCCTTCTTCTCCCTTCCTCTTGGTGGTGACGGGGTGTGGGTGAGAGCTGACTGTTTGACACACGCCTGTCATAGCAGACTGGGTAGGACGGATTGGATCATCAGAACCTTTGGCTCGTCTGTTTTGAAAGCTGCCTTCAACTCTCCCAAAATCTCTTTAATTGTTTTCTTATATAGAGATTTAGGAGAACAAATCGAACCTCCTCGAAAGTTCGATAATACTAGCGAAACACGTGATAATACATCTGTGATTATTTTAAAATCACGTCTAACTTTGCAGGTTATTCTGCCCGCAGGTTCTAGTCTCGTGACACCTTCACTGATTGACGACAGCGCCGTCTGTAATATTACAAAAGTATGCATTTTATTTCTTATAAGAACTGCATATTTAGATCAGAAGCGAGACGCTTAAATAGTAAAAAGTAGTATTTGGGAATTTCACATGGATTATACTACTACACATTTTGCTGATTCATTTACGGCTGAAAATAATTTTACATTCTTATGACGCTAAACCTTAGGCAAATCACTTTAACTTTTTTTAATTAGGATATATATATATATATATATATATATATATATATATATATATTGTGTGTGTGTGTGTGTGTGTGTGTGTGCATATAAGTGTGTGAGTGTATTTATATATTCTTAAAGCAGCACCCTGCAATCAGAAGTTGTATGATCACGTACCACCCATCTCACAAATCATTCAAATGCTGCACATTGCTGAAAAAGTAATGAGTAAATCATAATTGATATTCTCCGAGGAATTCCATACGTGGACAAACGGGTATTAGCTGACGAGCAAAGACATATTCATCAGCTCTGTGTGAACACTAGATGATGAGTAAAATACCTGCCTCGAGCGTTGGACGAGAGGGATGGATGGCAAAAGTGATTCCCTTGAATCCGTGTGAGCAGCATCACTCCATGATATATATATATATATATATATATAGAGAGAGAGAGAGAAAGAGAGAGAAAGAAAGAAAGAAAGAAAGAAAGAAAGAGAGAAAGATGCATTTATGTACGTATGTATGTGCGTATGTTTAGTTATAGTTGGCTATTGATGTGCAGGAGTGTAATAACTATCAATGGTTTAGAAATTGAATCACGTAAAAACGGGTTAAGTAAAAACTAAAAGACACTCTGAAAATTAAAAAAATCTATCCATATGTGTCGTTGCATTGTGTTGTTTCTAATCTGAATTTAAACCAGCAAAGTAAATATAAGAAAATAGTAACTAACAATTGCATGACATATCCACTGATTATCTTTTTTAGAGGAAAAATATGTAGAATCCTGTTTCTAAAAAACACTATTTCTTAAAGAGAATGTTACGATAAGAATAAATTTATGCAATAATATTTACCACCATCATTGATAAAATATTCAGAAAGAACGTACTAAACATCAATTAAAATATTTAACACTTAAAAATGTACCTTCTGACAATTTGAGTAAAGATCCTGAAAAAATATCAAACATGGACGAAATGTCGGCATGTAAAGAAATTTGCCAAAATTGGATTCGTAATACTTTGTCGACGTAGCATAAGATTTTATAAGAGAATTAAGTACATAATTATTTCATCATTTATTTTCTTAAATGCACATACATTTATAGTTTCATGTGTTACCTGCTATCAAACGCGAATACATGCCATAATCATGTGCTGCAGTGCTAGAATTTTAATTTCAAAACTTAAAATATATAAAATATTGAAAATATAGAATATTACGGTTAAGAGTTTTACAGTTATTGTCTTCATGTGATCTGGTAATCCGTATATCTTACTTATTTTACCCTAATATATATATATATATATATATATATATATATATATATATATATATATATATTGTTCAGTAGGCTTATTAGCAGGCGTAATCAGTCTAGCCTAACAGTAACTATAACTTCTGTATTGGGTTTCTATTCTATTCGGTCGATCAATACACGTAGCCCTCTACCAAACTTAACTGACCTTATTTAAATAGCGTAACTCTTTCAGCATCTTTGGATAGTTATTTCTAAAATTAATTATTTATAATGAGTATCAGAGTCACCTTCTCGTGCATGGTTCATGGTCATTTGGTTAGATAATTTTAAATGGGATAGCAAAATAGAATTTTTTTCTCCACATCACAGAGACAGTGGCCTACGGAATAATTTCCTCAAATTCAGTTGAACGGTTTCACCACAGACACGAACGGTCATTGGCTACTCCCGAAGCAATAGAGGACATTTTGAAAAAGAGAGGTGGAGAGTTGCGTAGTGGAGTCATAGTGGGAGGCCAAAGGAAAGGCCAGGGAGACGACAATTTTCGTCCTTATCGATTGGGCTGCGTAAGGAATGTATTGATTATTCGAGAAGTCTCTCAGTTGATCACATTGCTGTTTCCAAATTGAGTTCCTCATCCTTCAACCGTCCATCCACTTAGTCGTTTGTTCTTTCTTATTTTCAATTTATTTTTATTTTATTTTTCTGTCATCTTTATACTTTTTTTCATATTCTTTCTTGCTTTTCATTATCTTTATTCTTCTTACAATGTTCTTTCATTACTATTCGTCTATTTTTCGTCCTTGTTTTTCTTTCTTTTCCATTCAACATCTTATGTTATTTCCATTTCTTTTTATTTAAACTTTTATTTTCTTTATTTTCTTACCATATCTAAACTTTTCTCATGAATTATAATCAACCGAGAATTACTTATAAGAACCACTATCTTTATAATTTCTTTGGGTTGAAATTGTTATAGCTGATAATATATACAGGCTCATCAGAGTTGCTTGAAATTCTTGGAATAAATAATATCATTATCGTATAATGAAAAGGACAATATTACTACATGGCATATTGTGGTAGAAATATTAATAGATCATTGAGTATTAAGGTAATGTATAAATTTTAAATTTATAATGACGATATACTTTTCCTAATAGTTTTAGTCTGAAATTGAACGTAATAGCACAATTGGAATTCGATCCCGCTTTTGTCGAGATTGTAATCTACAACTATAGCCATTCGGGCAGAATAGTTCGCAAACAAACATATATTCATCCACCAATGTGTAAATTTTCGCCATTTTAGATTATTACTTTAGTGCAAACGCTTTGTTTGTTTCATGTTTTGCTTACTGTGCAGGAAACTATATTAAGTTTGGAAATCTCAGTGAGGAAAGCAGTGTCATGACGAAATTTCCCCAAGAAATTCCACCCAAATTTTGGAAATGGCATTCAGTACTGTTTGGCATTGAAATCAGAAAATTTAATACGAAGATTTCGGAGTATTTTTGTGTCAATCTGAAGATCACAGACAACAAAATGATTTTCGTGATGCTCACAAGAGATATTGTCGTTAAGTATCCATTCATCTTTCTACGTGGCCTCATAATCAACACGGATAGATACATCAAGTTCCTGGAAGAGATAGTGCTACCTGGACCCAGTTTGGTTGTTGGGAGATCCTACGTCTGGCAAAAGGACTCAGAACCATACCAGAAATCACGATAACTCAGTGTTGACTGAATGAAAATTTCTACTTATCAAACCACCTCTATGATCTGACCACCTTTTGATCTCATTATGTGTACAGTGCAGTTGAGTGAGAGACCTAAAAAAAATCCGGGAAACAGCAAAGATGAACTGAAGTCAAAGATAATGGCTGCATTTAATAATGTTGTCATAACTATTCGTCGGAAAGACTAGCAAAATATTCCAAATTTGTCCAGAGGTCGTTTGAACATATTTAATCTATATTATTTCAAGATATTTTAATTTTTGGTTGGGTTAGTTTGGTGGTAAAGTGAAATGTCAGTGTTACTTACGTCTTTACAGAACTTTGATGACAGTGTATTAATTGCACATGATACACACACACACACCCACACACACACGCAGACACACACACCCACACACACACGCAGACACACACACACACACACACATACACACATATATATATATATATATATATATATATATATATATATATATATATATATATATAAGAAATACGTTAGCAAATGATTCCAAATTAGGTATTTAGTTTTTTTTTAAATATTTCATATACTTGTGCTCTGCACGTGTCTTAGATATTACGTCTTTTTCAGGATATTTCGAAGATTTAAGATTTGGTAGTGGATAATATAGTCAATATAGAGGACGAGGTCTTTTTAATTTCAGGATTTGTATCATTGAATGTACCACTGTAGTTAAGTGGCAGTGAAGACTTCTAATTCTTCTGATGTTCAGTGTGTGTGTGTGTGTGTGTGTGTGTGTGTGTGTGTGTGTGTGTGTGTGTGTGTGTGTGTGTGTGTGTGTGAGTGTGTGTGTTGACGCATGCAGCCATGTATATTCATCTATTTATACAAATATGTACTATATAGTTTTTACTTTATTTTGTGTAGTTTTAGATTTGGGTCTGTAAATGTCCTGTATTTTTAATCTCTTTCACTCTCTCTCTCTATGTCTCTCTCTGTCTGTCTGTCTGTCTGTCTGTCTCTCTCTCTCTCACTATATATATATATATATATATATATATATATATATATATATATACATATTAAACTATCTTTTCTCAGTGCAAGTTTACACATGTTAGTACACAGACACATATATACTCCCATGTATACACACATCCGTATAGACATATTTTCAAGGGTGCCATGTTGAGTTTTGTCAATCTCTATTCTCCACCTGTTTTACACACACACATATATATATATAAATATATATATATATATATATATATATATATATATATATATATATATATATATATATATATATATATATAACCCTCTGATATAATTGGGTAAGACTCCCCCAGTGAGTATCCTGTTTATGACATTAAACAATCTGATGGTGAGGTTCCTGGATTGGAGCTTTGGGAAATACAGAATACTCCTGCATTGCCACTGCTTCCTGGTCCTCTCTGGCCCGTAGTGGTTGCACTTGATATAGTCCTATCTCTGGGTCGAATGGAACTCTTTGGGATTTAAACTGTAAGTAAACTAATGATTTATATTAATTTGTATTGTTAGAAATTGTGTTTTTTGATCATTTTACTGAGGGTAAACAAATGACTGCTTCTTAATTGAATTGTTTGTGAAACGTAGCAATTGGAATTATTTAATTATGAGCAAACGAATGAGTAAAGTTGATTTGAATAGTTTGTGCTAAATAAGAATGTTTGTAACAATTGGATATATGAAATATTAATATTGAATATAATTCTTCGTAATAGTTGGAATACTTGAAACCATTTAACAATGTACAAAATCGAACTTGGCTTGTTAAAAATATTACCAAGAAAATGTGTCTACAAATCACATATATGTAATATATGTACTAAAACAAAAATATATATATATATATATATATATATATATATATATATATATATATATAAAGTTTTGCTAAAAATGATGAAAAATACATAAAAATCGCACACTATAATTAAGACAAAGCTTAAATTGTATTTTTGAAAATGTGTTTAAGCCTTCACAATCAAAATTATTTGTTACTTTTAAGATTCATGCAACTCTTACAATCATCTGAGAGCTCAGTCTAATTTTTCCAATGCAGTTTAACTCGTATAAAAATAAGATTAAACCAACAGAACATCATATTCTTTGTGAAATATGCAAATGCAATGTAATACTGACATCATGAAAATGGTATAAACACCAATAAAAACAAATCAAAGAAGCTAAAGATACATCTATTCTCTGGATTTTTGCTGTACAAGCTGATACAAAAAAATAAAGAGGAATCGGATCAGATATAGTGATTAAATCTATAAAAAATATGACTTCTCATCAATGTGTCACTCGCAACAGATTATGATATATCAGGTAAAGTGTATAATAAAACAAATACCTAGTAAAAGAAATTGAAAAAAGTATGGCATCTTAAAGCTGAACAGTACTAGCAATTTGGGATCCGTAGATAACACGATAAACGAAAGAATGACAACAACTCGGAAACAAAAATGGGAAGGAAAACAACTCTATGGCCGCTTTAAGCGTCTAATAAACTACATCTCACACCAGAATACCTGGACCTGGCTAAGAAAAGGAAACCTTAAGAGAGAAACGGAATCCCTCCTAATAGCAGCATAGGACAACGCCATAAGAACGAATCATATCAAAGCGATAATAGATAAGACGCAACAAAACAGTAAATGTAGGCTATGCAGTGACAGAGACGAAAGGTTCAATCACATTATAAGCGAATGTAGCAAATTAGCACAGAAGGAGTACAAGGCGAGACACGTCTGGGTCGGCAAGGTACTCCACTGGGAAATGTACAGAAAATTTCAATTCGACCATACATACAAATGGTATATGCACAACCCGGCGCCTATCCTAGAAAATGCCTCGCATAAACTATGGGACTTTAACATACAAACGGATCAACTAATCCCGGCCAGAAGATCAGACCTCATAATAATCAACAAAAGAAAGAGAATCTTCAAAATTGTTGACTTTACTGTCCCGGCGGACCAAAGAATAAATCTGAAGGAAAGTGAGAAGAAGAGTAAGTACCTCGACCTTGCTAAAGAATTAAAAAAATACTGTGGAACATGAAAGTAACGATTGTGCCAATTGTGATTGGTGCGTTAGGCATAGTAACTAAAGGATTATTAAAGGGCCTGGAGAACTTGGAAGTTGGCTGACGGGTAGAGACTATCCAAACGACAGCATTGCTAAGGACGGCCAGAATACTGAGACGAGTCCTGGAGACTTGAGGAGACTTGCTGTCACTCAAACTCCAGTGAAAAACCATCAGCTAATACTGATGTGAAAAACTCTAGAGGAGTAAATAATAATAGTAATTTCCTGTGAATAAAAAACATACTATACACTGGAGGTAATATTATCAACGAGTAAAAAAGAATAGGTATCTAATGGAATTTACTTTTCCCGAGTACTGAATTATAAAAATTAAGGAAAGTGATTATTTTGGCAAATTATTGGACCATGCCAAAGAACAAAAAAAAAAAAAAACGGTGAAAAATGAAGATACTACAAAAGTCTTTTCGAAACTTATCCCATGAAAAATATCGTTCACATTAAACTCTCACATTTGAGCCGAATAGACATAGATACAAATTTTGTGGCTATCTATGAAAAAGTTTTCCATCTATAAATGACATAGAAACGCACCCCAGTTATTATTATAGATCATATTTGGACGATTGCCCGTATTTTTATTGCTTAAATGTGTTGTTTCTACTAATACATAAATCGTATTATCTGTATTTTTTGAAACTCTTGTACTATGTATTTTATCATTATATAATACTGATGTTTTGATATTTCGTCTTTTACTGAGGGTTTGGATTTCTTAAATGATGCATTTTCTGTTAACGTGTATTTTTCGTAGATTATTTTCTACTTTTCTCTAATTCAAATAACATTTATTATATATATTCAACCATACTTTTTCATTAGATCTGTTTCTTTGTTTAATGGCATGTAAACCTACGTGGTTTATTCAATGTTAAAACCATCCTTTTAGAAGAATAGTTGTTCCACTTTTTAATCCATAGCTGGTGGATGATAAAGGGTTTTGTACCTTTCCTAATGGTATTCGAAAGTGAATTCAATTGCGTGATTGGAGTTTGAATTCGCGTATTACGATGTTAAGGTCCAGTCCGTTAACCACTCCTTAAGTAACTCCACCCCTGGATTTTTGGTTTTGTAAATATCATCTTTTCGTTTTTCCATGTTATTCCGATAAACTTTTTTTTTTCCTTCTATTGCATAAAGTCAAGGATTAATTTTTTTGTAAATTTTGAGTTTTCTTTTGGATTTTTAACGCGTCTCAGTTTATAGATTCATTTAATGCATTTATCTATATCTTAAATATTTTGGGCGTCATAATTAGTCATTTTCTAGCATTAGTTTAAACTTGATAGAAAGTCGAAAGTATAGCCATTTTGTGCTTGTGATTACACCATGAGAATGTACCATTTCATCATTTCTTCTCCGTTTTCTATAGTCTTACACAGGTGGAAGACTTTAAAAGAATCTCTTATTGTTTTGAACTTAATCCATCGAAGGATGGGCAAGTACACTCTATCCTTATCGAAATGTACTTCTTACCGACCTTCCTTATCGAAGATGCTTTTAAGAATAAACTATACTATTGCCAACTTCTTTTTTAAGACTCTCTTTTCGATTTTGATTGTACAAATTTTAACTGTACTCACTTTCTCGGTTATCACTTATTTGCTTTTACTCTCTATCATATCTTATCAAGAAAAACAATGATAGGACGATGCAAGTGCATTTATGCGTTTCAAAAAAGTGGTAATATTCAGAGAACAAACGCATCTTCAGTCAATAATTGACCTCCATTTCCCTATTAAGTTATTCCTCCACATGGAAAATACACTATTTTTCAAAAACCATTGAAAGTATTTGATTATATTGAAACTACCTCTATTAAATCCTAACTAGGGTTGTTAGTTTGTTTATTGGGTAAATAGATGTTTGGTTGCTTGGTTGTTTGGGTTTTGACATATTAACCTTTGTAGGTTATTTAATTCCAAATCCATTATTATACAAATAACCAGTTCTATTTTAAATAAATCCGTCTAGCATGAGTACACAGTTTAGTTATCAAGAAAATTTCTATTTCAAGCTATTCAGCTTAGTCAAACAATTCGAATTCAAACAATTTAGTTTAGCGTAAGTACAGTTTCAATGTCAAAAATATTTCAATTTCAAATAATTCAATGTAGCATAAGTAAGCATTTTAATTCTATTTAACCCATAGATAGGACCCTATAAGGTGCTACTACTTCGGGGCAGAGTGGATTTAGGAGCGATGGCATTGAAGGTGTGCTCTACATTCCCCAAAGCTCCAGCATCAGTAGAACCTCACCATTAGATTGTTTAGTGTCGTATCAGGGACACTAGTAGGGTGGGGGATCTTACCCGTCTGCAGAGAAACAGTCGGTGTATTCTACAACCCCAGCTGACTGGACAATGGGTAAATTGAATTCTAATAATTTTTTCAGATTTATTTTCAAGAACCTTCTAAGAATATCTAGATAATATACAGAAATTTACTGCATAAAAGCTTTAGGATCGTAGTAATATTCCAATATTTTATGTAATATCATGAAATAGCGAAAAAGTTGGCATATCCTCCGCTGAAAATAACCTGAAATAGTTTTGGGAAGGAAATTAATCTTGTCACACAATTTTCTGGATTAAAATGCTTGAAGAAATGTTTGAAAACAATCCCATTTTTTCATCTGGGACTGAACACCAGAAACAGAATTTGATAGACAACTAAATCAACCAGACAGCATGCACTAATTCGGAATAAAATAAGATAAAAAAACTTTAAATAGATTACAGATATTGTTGAAATGTCGGATTGTATCACTAGCTATAAATCGCAGACATACGTACACGATTATACATACGTGGACCATTCAATAAGTTTCCAGACTTTTTTGGTACAGGCATTCAGAATTGATGTAGACTCTTGAAAATTCAGTATGTTATTGTTATACATCTTATGAGATGACTGACTAATTTTATGATTTCAGGTTCAAGTGAACAGCTACAGCAGCAAGTGGAATACACCCCTACTAAATAGCCTGATTGTCACAGCTGGTGAATTTTAAAAATGCAATCTGGACGCCAGGACACTTTAGAAGAACGATATGCAATAGAATTCTGTTTTAAACTTAGAAAAATGTCACAGAAACGTATGGAATAATTTAGACTGCTTTTGGAGCATCTTGCATGAATCGAGCATCAGTTTTTGAGTGACATAAGAGATTCAAGGAAGGCAGGGAGTCTGTGAGGGATGATTAAAGGTGTGGGAGGACTAAGGAAGTCAATACACCAGAGTTGATTGGCCAAAGGGTTAGGGTTAGGGATACTACGTTGAGATTTTAAGGGAGTTCAGGAAGAGATTCCGTCGGAAGAGGCTAGCACTGTTTAAATCGGGTCAGTGGCATTTCCACCAGGACAATGTACCCGTCCACAACTCCAACCTTGTCACAGATTATTTGACCAAGATGGGCATCAAGACAGTTCCTCAGCCTCCCTATAATCCAGACCTTTCTCCCTGTGAATTTTGCTTATACCCTAAGCTCAGGGGCTGTCGTTTTGAGACATTTGAAGAGATGAAAGACGCTGTGACGAAGGTCATTGAAACGCGCACACAAGAGGACTTCGATTGGGCCTTCCAGAATTTGTTGGAACGGTAAAACAACTGCATTGCAGCCAGAGGAGATTACTTCGAAGGGGACTAGAGTTTCATGCATGTACTATTAATAAAGGTGCCCATACGGAAAAAAGTCTGGAAACTTATATAATCACCTCATATATGCATTAGTGTAGGTCGATTTTGGAACCGTAAAATATAGCATTCAAAAAAAGTTGCAAAATAATGTCAAAAGTTACCACAAGAAAAATCTTTCTTCAAAAATGTGTATTTATTTACGGAATCAAACTTCAAGACCAAATAAATTGGTATTTTATCACGGCAACACACGTCGCTTAAATAAAACCTGAGTTTTAAGAAAAATAAAATAATACAATAAACTTGGTAATAAATATTTTTAAGTTTAGTATTTATTTTCTTTAGAAATTAAATGAAAATTATAAAGGAATAAAAAAAGGAAACTAGAATATCTAATATAATATGCGAATAACTATTTACATATGCTGTTTTATTCATTGTATATTTTTATGGTATTCACCTGTTGAAACTACCTCCCCCTAAACGACTGTTATCTTCTTTTTTACTATTTAAGATTTAAATTATCACGAATCTCTCTTGAATTTTTCATTAAAATAGACTTTACGATTAAAAAATACAACTTATATAATTATTCTGATTTGTTTATATTTTTAAAGATAGTGTTTATCCATTAAAAATGTTTACAAACTAGATACGGTAGACAGAAGTGCTATAAAAAAAAGTAAAAAGGAAAGAGAGGGGTAAAAAAAAATTACATTCAACACTTACTGCTTCAACATCAAATCTCCAGGGTTATGTTTCTTCCCCCACCTACACCTCTTCTCCAAGTGAAGAACCAGAGGAATATTTGCGGCCAAAGAGTCATCCAAAAGGGCCTTAGATTCCAAGATATGCTCTCGAGTTAGCCAGGGGAGACATACTTCTATTCTTGGAGCCAGCCTTGCCAGTACCTTGCTCTTGATTTTGAAGGCTGTGAGCCTTCTTATACCCAGTATTAATATAAACGATATTATTAGTGATAAATGTAAAGTTAACAGGCCAAAGACTAAAGTGAAAACAACTGCCCAACAAAAACAGGATCAAAGTAAGGAAAATCTTATATATATTGCATTTGATGGGAGAATGGGTAAGGACACATTGCTGTATAAGAAAATTTCGAAGTAAAATGGACAGAAAACTAATGGACCAGAACACTATTTAACTTTTATAAAGGAGACACCATATGAAAGTAAATATCTGACACAGAGTTCTTCCTAATATTGATGCAATAGGTGATGTTCATGCAGAGCAAATGGTGGATATTTTGCATGAATTCAACAGTAAGAACACTATCAAGACTATCCCTATTAACAACACTAATGCCAACACAGGTTGTGAAGGTGGAATGGTTGCAAATTTAGAAAAAAAATGCTTAATCTTCTCACAATCGGTTCCTATCTGCACCATAATGAACTACCTTTCAGAGCACTTTTTTAAAAATATAGATTGTTGCGCAAACAGCCCTACAGCATTCAGTGGCCCCCTGAGGAAAATATGCTCAAAGGATTTCCATGATTTACCCCAAATATCATTTTACACTATAAGCAGTCATGTGGATTCAATTTTGAAAATTGATGAAATATATAATCTCAGTTGTGACCAAAGACCCCTGAATGTATACGCAATAAGTATTTCTAGAGGTAAGGTTGACTCTAGATATGCCTCCAGGAAAATGTGTCCTTTAAACCTGGCAAGATAGTTAAATTGGCCATCTGGCTCATGTGTTTATGGACTCGTGGTGCATACCCGAAAAGGCTCACAACAAAACTCCTTAGTTTAATAAATTTTATCGTAAATGTATATGCCACTTGTTGGTTTGAAATTAAAAGAAATTATAAATTCCACAATCAGCAACTGCACCTTTTTAATTTGAAGCAGAGGATTAAGGAGCAGCCTCATGAAATACAACAGATAGCATTAAGAAATACACAAGTAATACATTTTTATTTTACAGCCTGAAAACCTTCAGTATTCCATGGTCAAATCTGAGGAAGTTAAAGAAAGAGAAGAAGATTTAAAAAGAATCTTGGTAAGTAAATATTTATTCAAATATCACTGACTCAGTTATTCCAATTTATAGAATCATTTTTAAAGATTTTATTTAATTTCACCATAATTGTTAAAGCAGTAATGATTGGAATTTTTTAACAATTCAATTAATTAATTTTTATATTCTTTCAGGAGTGGGGAGTCAACCAGGAAAAGGTTAAAAAGAATACCAGCTATTAATTGTAATGCCACACATTGAACACAATTAATAGATTTAACATTATGTGGCATTTTTGAACCACCGATGACGTAAGATTTTTCTGAATCTGAATTACGAGATCATTGTTAAATGCAACCAAGTTTGACTCATCAGATTCGCCCTCACATTTTCATGCCATGGAACAGGCAGTCAAGGTAACAACAGAAGCTTCACAAACTGTATATGGTTTTGAAGCAAGGCACATAATAACCAAAGTTTTGAGTCAGAAATTGAGAACAGCATTTTTGTCTAAGGGCTTTTATGTGGAGCAATTTGACTATATATTAAGCTCAATTAAAATAGTATTTGTTTTTTCCTTATTTTTTGGTTTGTTATATTTTCACTTATAACAGAAAAAATCAATTTTTAAAGTATTCAAATATTCCTGCTTAATTCATAACGTTAAAAGGCAGTTTATAGAAGCAGATACTGAAAATGGGGGGAGGGGGTAGATTTTCATTTTGAAGATTAGTCATCATTTCTCTAATTATTATCATTTTTATAAAATAAATGGACATTCCCTGATTTAAATACTAACATTATTTGGTTTTCACACTAATATTCAAGCCAAATCTTGCAAAAACGAGGAATTTTCAGTATATTTTTGTCTACGATCTTTGATACCAAACACTCGAAAAACCGTTGAACTAGTTGATCAATTTTTTTGTATGAGTACTTACTAGTTCAATACACAACTTTCGGTAAGTGAAATTTTTTGATATTTTCAGAAAAGTGAAAAAACCAACCTCCCCTAATATGCATATATATATATATATATATATATATATATATATATAGAACACTCAATTTTAACAGTGTTGGTTGTCACCGATTCACTTTGTGTGTTTGTGGTGAACCAAGTGCGATATAATTTAGAGAGTAGTTAATATCTAGGATAGAGCTAAAAAATAATAATAATAATAATAATAATAATAATAATAATAATAATAATATATTAGATTTATATATTTAATGTCATGGAAGTCTTTCTGCGACCTTTGGTTTCATTAAGTTTTTACAAACACCTATCTTCGGGCAGAAAACGAAAGGAAATGAATAACTCGAAAATCAAAAATTACTCTCAAAAACCGCTGGGATTGTGTAGAAATCTCAGCGTGTGCTAGTTAGTGTGTGTGTGTGTGTGTGTATGTTAGCGTGGGTAATAGTTTCGTATTATTGTGTGTGTATGTGTAAGTGGTGTATAGTGTATGTTTATGTGAAGTTACATGCGCCACGCGTTGTTTAACCAAATGGGAGACGCAGTTTTATCTAACATTGCTACAGTAGGAGCGAGAAAAAATCTTTATTTATTTCTATATATGTTGGTGATTATCATCATTGCATGCCGATGGAAATAGAATAAATATATGATTTGTAAGCATGATGAAGCAAGTGTAGTATGGTAGGCCAGAATCAATGTAAATATTGTGGTGAAGGGATGTTTTATTGCAATATACTTGAAATCTTGTACAATATGGTATCTTATGTAGGAAAGAGATTTAAGCTAGATTACAATAATAATGTGTATTGTGTTGATGATATAGTGTGAATATATTATAGTTATCCATGATTGTACGCTCGTGAGGAATAAAATGAAGGGGTTGCTAAGATAGTATTAGCTATGATTTTTTTCATGTACGATGATGATTATAACTGAAGAAGTGTTATCACAAAATTAAGGGAATAGATGGTGGGTTTAGGAGGAATTAGTAATAGTTGGAGGGGTTGCGATGGTTATTCTTAATATTTATCTGTGTTGGTTTAACGTTATCTGACTGATGATTTATTGTAATAAATAATGGAGTGGTAGATAAGATGAATGTACTGTGTTGAGGAATATTATCAACGCTCATGAAAACATAATGTTAACAGATAGTGAGGGTGTATGAAGAGGGATATAAGGGTTAATGGAGAAAAGGGTGCATACATTGTGGCAGTGTGATGGTTGGTAGAGAAAAATGGTACTCGCAGTGCTTCAGGTGTGGTGTGGTGTGGTGTCATTTGTTTATTTTATATAGGAGTAGGGGTTTTATGTGGGTTATGTGTATAGGTCGAAGTATGAGAGAAGTTTGTTTTCATACCTACATTTGGAAATAATTTCAGATTTTTTATTTAACAGGCTGTTTTGTGATGGGTAGGTCATGATAGCTAATTTTTCGTGGAGTCAAAGAAGGAATATATTATGTCGGGTTATATGCAGGTGCTAGCTTTAGTATCTCCGAGATGAGTGTGGGAGAGATGCTCATGTCTTTTAGGTGCCATATGTGTGAAGATAAAGATGTGTTGAATGAGTAATTTCTGTTAGTGAGAGACTGTTTTTGTTTGTGAATTCTTTTTTATGGTGCCCTCCGTTGCACCTATGTAATGCCTGACATAGTTGTTAGTTTTTACAGTAGCTTTGTATACAACGTTTTTATATAGGCATTTTCCAAGTAGGTGGCATGTGTTTTTGACTCTATAATTGCATTGGTTGAAGGTACTGGTGATGGATTCGATTTTTTTATTGTGTTGTTTTATTTTTTTGGAACATGTTCCTCGTACAGCTGTAGCTGACCTCAATATTGTTTCTGTTAAAGATTTTTGCTAGGGGCCATTATTGGGGAAGTTCTTGGTAATTAAGTTTAGAAAGTGCTTACTTATATTAGATGTTATACATTTGTTGTAAGGTGGGTTAAACCAAATAGTATTCCTATTCCTGTGTTTAGGTTTTATATATTGTACACTTTATATATATATATATATATATATATATATCTTTTAGATAAAGTCCAAAGAAAAAATCACTTTTGTCTAGTGTTGATGTATAATTAATCCAAAATTAATTATACGTACCGTTAGTATTGAGCACTCATGTTGGATACTCCAACACCTTGGATTCCTTCTTATATTATCTTCATATATATATATATATATATATATATATATATATATATATATATTTATGTGTGTATATGTATGTGTCTGTGTGTGTGTGTGATATTTTGTGAGAATCTCAGTTTGTAAATATTAAGTGAAATCTGATTATTGTCTCCCGTACTTGCTTTTAACAGCTTAAAAGATATATTCTTACCACCTTTTGATAAAATCTAAGTTTTTGTTTGTTAGTTTGGAATGAAAAATAGGCTGAAAAACCAAAATGCATAGCTTCCTTATACACGAATGTCTAAGGACAAAAAATATCATTGGGAGCAAAAAAGCAAAACGTTCATATAGGGAATAAGATTAATATTATCAGTATTTTATTTTTTTTAAAATTGTTTCCCGAAGTTAAATCATTATCCTGAAAAGTGCAATCCTTCTTTTCAGCTATTCCTATATTTATGGTGTATATGTCGTTGGATTGTTTAGATTGTTCATAATAAAGGTCAATATCAGTTCTCCAAGATGCTGTAATTAACTGCAGATGAGAGCTGCCATGTTGCCATAGTTACATAAGAAAAATTGGATGAAATCATGGTTGACTTTGATTTGACGTAATAACTTTTGATCATTAAACCAGTTTTCAGTGCAAAGTACTTGAAATAAGCCGAAAATTGATTAGAGAAATTATGATTTCCTCTCTGCTCAACAAACTTTTACTAATGTATGAATGTATATAGCAAGAAATTATATTAAGTGTAAAAATACACTGCGTGTGCTGGGAATTTTGCAGTAAATTTTTGTGAGCATTAGAAATGATATTATTTTCTGTACAACTCAAGAAAACATTTGTTGATTGCTTATAGATCTTCAATTTTTTTTCACCACCCTCTCATCCGTGCTTAGAATACGTTGACTCTATCCCCTGCAGAAAGATAAGACCTTTTCACTACAAAAAGAGATTCCTAGGTATGTCACTAAACTGCATCTGATGGTGAGGATCCAGTTCTGAAGATCTGGGAATTGTTGAGTACTCAGTTTATTGCAATTATTCTCATGTCCACTCTGACCAGCATTTTTTACGGTCATATCTATGGGGGTTAATAGATCTGTTTGCAAATTATTCGTATTCGATAATAACGTGTTCAGAATAAAGATAATCTTAAAAAAACTACTTCCCGAAAGATGTGAATATGAGAGTGATTCCCTAGGCATGAAATGTGCTGTTGAATTCAATCAATTAATCAATCTATTTCGCTCAGAAATTCATTGAAAAAATAACTTCATCTTGCCTCAGTGTCAAACAAAAAAGAAAGCAAGAAAAATACAATTATCACAATGTCAGTGAAAGGCATGGATGGGGGTGCTGCAAGGAAGAGTTAAGGTTCTTTAAAGATGAGGCTTTATATTCTATCGTAGAGACAAGCACAGAAAAGAGAGTTCATTGTCAGCGTCTATGTGTGTGTATTTATATGTATGGGTGTACGCGTGAAGGTATACTAGAATGCACATACACGCGCACGTATACAAAGAGAAAGGGAGAAAGTAAGAGAGAAAGAGAGAGAGAGAGAGAGAGAGAAATAAAAAAGGAAGAAAAAAAGATTTAACAAAGCTAACAAATATCTTAGCGCAGTAAGTGGACAATTTATGGGACACATCGCTACTCTAATAGGATTACGAAGTAGTTGTAACGACTACGAATCCCTTCGGCGCCTGGTGAACGACGTATCTTGATTTTCTTTTTGAATGTGAATGTTTATGTGTCTTTGTGTGTGTCTATGTGTGTCTCTCTGTGTGTGTATGTGCATATTGTTTTTAAAGTTGAACAGTGTTACCTTCATTAATAGAATTGATGGAAAGATAAATTCTATGCTGGTTTCAATCAGCTTTGATTTAGATGAAAATTATTAATTGATTTTAAACAATTTACAACATATAAATATTCACTGTAAGATTCACTTATTATTGATAATGTAGCATAGTCAAAATACGAATACGTAAAATGTTCATATGCAGAGACACTGACGACTTTCTTTAGTTCAGGTTCGAAACGTTTATGAACTTTTTTTGACTTTTAGTTTTTCGACACGAGGAGTGAGACCACAATTTTTACTATGCTGACTGTTCCTACATCGTCCTTCAGTCAACTCCCCAGCTGAACTGGCCAGCCCAGAGTTCAATCTCAACTAACTGACCCAACAAACGCGCGGCGCATCCCGTAGTCCCCAGCTGGACTGCCCTCGCCAAGGTTCAAATCTCAACTAACTGCTTTTTTCAAAAATCACAAAAATTCCCAGACCATCGCTTCCGGGCATGATGTCATTCACAAACCTGTCCTATTTACTATCTGGGTTTTTTATTATGACATTTGTGATTGTCACATCCTCCGCGTGCGAGCGTGAACACCTGCACTAAGAGCTGAACGCAGTTATATAACAATAATAAATAAGAAGACTTGTAAAAAAAGATAATAATAATTTACGTTGCATTTAGAGTATATATATATATATATATATATATATATACTGCGCTATCGACAAAAATCCGATGATTTTGTATATATCACTGTCTTCCTACAATACACACACACACACACACACACACACACTTGTATATATATATATATATTGTTTAAAATGAATGGGCCCACAATAGAAATTGTTATTTTGTTTTCTCCAACTAAATTAACTAAAAACAAATTCTTTGTAGACCTATTAATTCTGAAATATTTACTTTTCCCCCCTCATTTAACCAACAAAAAAAAAAAAAAATATATATATATATATATATATATATATATATATATATATATATCATCATGTTGCGCTGGTAGCACGGATATCCCTGACCCTCTCTCGCCACTCCTCCCTATCGTTCACCGCCCTAGGCAGGTCCTCAGGACAACATCCCGTTTCCTCAAAGAGCTGCTGAATGTATGTTGGTGCTGGTCGTCCTGCTTTTGCACGGCCATGTGTGGGGGTCCATAGGAATACATCTCTTATGAGTTCGTCCCTGCTAATCCAGCAGTGTCCTGCATGTCTGGTTCGTCTAACTTGAATAGTTTTTGTGATAAGAGGCAGGTGGCCATACAGTTGGTGTCTTGTGGGGTGTTGTCGCCAGGACTTGTTCAAGATTGCACGCAGCATTCTTGTTTAATTGCCTTCTAGCTTCTTCTCAAGCCGTTTTGTTAGGGTCCATGTAGTGCATCCATATAGCAGTATCTACGCGACCACTGCTTGAAAGAAACTGCGTTTCATTTTAGGTCTGATTTCCATATAATCGATAGCCTATTGATAGCTGTCCATGCTTTCGTTAACCTCGTGTCGATGTCCTTTTCGGTTGATTCGACGCTGCTTCCTAGGTAAGTGAATTTGTCAACTAGTTTAAGAGGGGTTCCGTCTAGAGTGAAGATGTCCCCCGTTTGATCATAGCATATATATTCCGTTTTGTGTGCATTAACATAGAGGCCTATACCTGCGGCGGCTCGTTCCAAACTATGCAGTAGTGTTTCGGCTTGGTCAGGTGTATTTGCCAGTATCGCTATGTCATCGGTGTAGTCGGCGTCGGTAATTGTTGTTGCGGGGGTATCTTCTGCTTCTTTTCTCATTCAGCTCGAAGCCTTTCTCTCTGATTTTGTCAATCGATGTTCTAAGTACGAAGTCTAGACAAATGATAAAGAGGTATGGAGCTAGCGTGTCCCCTTGTAGTACTCCAGCTACAATGTTGAAGTATTCTGTGTCTCCATCTGGTGATCGTACTTTTACTTTGGTGTTTCTATAGAGAATCGTTATTGCTGCTACGGTTTCTTTAGGTATGCCGTATGCTAGTAGGATTTGTTCCATCTTTACTCTATGAATGGAATCGAAGGCCTTGGTAAAGTCGACAAATGTTAATGTCCCTTGTAGGTTTTTTGCTCGTACATCTTCAAGGATTCTACGGATGGTTAATATTTGTGAGGTCGTGGATCTATTTCTTCGGAAGCCATTTTGGTTTTTCCTAAGGATGTTGTCGATTTTGGGTTCTATGCGGTTTCGTAGTTGGGCATTGTAGATTTTGGCGGCTATGGATGTAAGTGTTATGCCTCGGTAGTTTTTAGCTAATCCGAGGTCCCCCTTTTTAGGGAAAGGGAGGATGCATCCCTTCATCCATCTATCTATCGGATTTTGATTATATACTGCTTTGCAGTGTTGGAGCAGTATGTCGTCGAATTGTCTGGTCTTCCATACTTCTGGGGTAATCTCGTCCAGCCCTGCAGCTTTCCTATTTTTAATTTTTCTGAGAACCGAGTCGAATTCTTCTTGTGTGAACGGTCCTAGTTCAATGTCCAATTGTTTACTAATTATTCTGATAATTGGTTCATGTATTATTTTCGGTGGGTTTCCCAGTAGGTTTTCGAAGTGCTGTTTCCACAGTTTTATTCTTTCTTGTTGGTTTGCAGATTTAAAAAAAAAAAGCCTTTTTATGTATCGTTTACTATAATTATTCATATAGAATGATCAATATCGGTGACAGAACATATATATCTAAGATGTGATTGAGTAGTCCAAGAATTACCATTGTTTAGCGATTTAGTTTTTTGCTTAATCATCAAACTTTATATGCCGAGGATATGAGGATTGGTTATTGGTGTAGAAATCGCACAGGAGTGAAACTGACTTTCAAGAAGAGCCGTTGAGTCTGTATCTAAATGATTCTAACATTTACATCGCGGTATCGCTTATATATACGATATTCGAGGTTCGGCTGATAAATTATGGGTTGACCAAGATATTTTGATGAGATTCAACCAAATGAATATTATTTTTTATCAAAAAGCCCCTTGTGTTCGACACGCTTCTTTCATCGGTAGAATTATGATATTGTAAAAAAAAAAAGATAAAGGACGCCGGTTGATTGTGAGTAGTTTCTCAGCGGGATTTACTTGTCGACCACGGGACTCTGGAAAGGAAAGTAAAATATAAGCGAAAGATAATTGAGGTCAGCAAAGATATTTAGAGAGAGGGAAAGGCTATAAGGGAACAATAGAGGGGTAAGTTTATGTCGGGATAGCAGCGGAGGCTCGGGTTAAAATTGAAATGTATCAACAGCAAATCGGTGAAGAGTTCTTATTGGTTGGAAGGAACCCGTATAAAAAAAAGAAGCCGTTAGGGGTGTGGACGTGGATAGAAAACACAAATAGACTGTCAGTTGACACCAGAAAAAAACATGTGAAGCCGGGCGAAATCCACAGCCCCCATTTTGCGGTAAGCTCAGCAAAGAGATGTTACACACGCCGCAAAGTTGTGAAAACGGAAGCAGCAAGTAAGCACCTGGTCTTACCATAGAAAACCACAAATATGATATCAATGTCTTCATTCCCCTCTTTCTCTCTTTCTCTCTCTCTCTCTCTCTCTCTCTCTCTCTCTTTCTCTCTCATCGTTTTATTTCTCTCAATCTAACTAAAGCAGCCGACTCATTTTTCATACGCTTCTCTTATCTCGACGAATACTAAAAGGTGAAGTGGTGAATAAACTTTTTTATTAGCGAACCAAGACGGTGTTTTGTGTGTTCGTCACTTTTTGTCATGACGACGTTACAACAGGGGACCGATTGAAAATTAAGGCATAGTGCTACACACATAGACCCATTAGAACACTGATGGAAGAAATATCTATGTGATGTAGTAGTATTACAAACGTCGATTTGAGAGCCGTAGCGCAACAATATTTTCATCACCCTGTAGTGATTTGTTTGCCAGTTTTCTTCCTTTGAAATGTTTGGTTTTGGAGACTTTGATTTTTCAAGTGCTTGTCTCACTTTCCATCTTAGCTTATCTGTCCAAGTCTGAAGAATTTTCAAGGATACCTCCTTGATTACAGCTATCAAATCTTATATAATCTCAGATATGCAATCTAATATAATACGTCAATGTAAACATTTAGAAAAACTGACCCAAACATTGGTACAAATGACAAACCATCTATCATTCCTATACAAATGGCAAAATCTCTATCTAGTTTCACCAGGCTTAACATTGAAACTACGAGTAAATTCTGTGATAACTGAACGGGTCATAAAAATAGTAGGACATGTGCTGGTCCAAGATTGAATACATAATAACAGCTGGGGTAATCCTCAATTACAGTCTGAATTCTCAAGGAAGCTTGGCCAATTGCTGGAAAAAATGTCAGTGATTGAAGACGGAACAAAAATCCAACAATATTTGATCAAATCTTACAAGAATTAATTCGATGTTGTTGCGTCAAATTATCAAGTTGGAAAAGATAAAAACTAGGTGTATGAAAACCCGAGTAAAAGCCATTGTTAATATTATTGTATAGCCACATAATACATACGATCTTTGTTATTATAAAGGATATGTCTTTCAGGTTGGATTTTTAATATACACAGAAACATAGTCAACAATAATGACGAACGAACACACTTCATTAAAAAAATATACCTCTCACACTTTATTCGCAAAAGGTTTGCGAAAAGGTTGATGTTGGTTATGTGTGAGAAGTGAGTTGGAGACGGAACAGATTGCCACATATTGACCCCAAGTTCCTGGGGACCATAGCAGCACTTCTTCCTCATTTTGCTGGGCTGCTCAACCCGGGTCCCGAGGGCCCAAGCGCTCAGTCTGGCGCTGGCTCTCACTACGACATCTTGTACCCAACTGCGACTCGAACTTGAACTGTGACAGCAACTCGAACTAAACTCTGCCTGCCTCGGACTCCACCTGCTTCAAACCGTCTGTGGCACCTGGTTGTATAATTGTTTGACTTCCACTTGCTCCATGTGGGCGTATGTATCTGCATTGAATTCAACCTCGTCTACAGGTCAAGGTGATATCTTCGACCGGGTGCAGCTGTTTTTTCCGCATATTTACACAGGTGTATCTCTTAATTGACGGCTCGGTCGAGGGTCAATATGTTACAACATTAGTAAACGGCAGCTAAGCTCCACTAATCATTCAGTACTAAACAAAGGTCTCAAATTCGCCACGACCATCAAGCAAAACACCTAGTTAGATTTGATTGACTCGATCTAGGAGGTATCCTGAAAAATTATCAAGGCCTGGTCAGATGAGCTAAGATGGAAAGCTGGACAATCATAACAGATATAAAGGCCTCCAAAATCAAACATCTAAAAAGAAAAATATTGACCATCAAATCACTAAAGGGTCACAAAAATATCACATCCCTACTGGCAGACAAAATCAATGCTACTGTCGTAATGGATACGGTCGAATACACCAAAAATATAGCAGACCTGATTGGCAATGGTCACTATTTTAAAGTATTAAAAAATCCAAACCTGAAAGACATATCCTTTATAATAGCAAAGATCGTATGAGCTCTTTGCTCTTATAAAGACATAGGAAAACAGACCGCTAACGCAACATTACACCAAGCAAACACACATAAGTGGCTTTTGTAAAATTTATAAGGATGGTATTCAAATAAGACCTATTGTCAGCCACTGAGGTTCAGCATGTCACCCATGGAGCTGTTTCCTTGTAAAGATAGTCATCTACCTAAAGGGTTATTCTTATCATATGTCTAGCACTCAGTGCACTTCGAGGAAAAATTCAGTTATGCCTCTATTCATTCCAACCAGATGCAGTACGTATCTTCACGAAGGGAACCCACTGATAGGACACTAACAGTTGTACAAGACAAGTTGGCTGAAGACCATTCACTGCAGGAATGCAACTTTATTTCAATGCACAATATGAGGGAGATGTTGATTTTCTGTGTGGAAACGACCTATCTCAGGATAGGGTGCGGTATAAATCGAAAAGATGAAGACAGGCTACGTGATCGTGGTTGTCGCCAGTATTGGCAAACGTATACATGGTATTATTTTTCAAAATTTCTGAGATTATTTTTATAATTTTTACGCTATGCTTCCAGCAGGACACATGGCATAATGGTAATAGGCGTTGGTTCCCTAAAATTTTAAGAAGACAGTCATCTGGAGGTTAAAGGTTCAATCCTGACTGCAGGCGAGTAACCGTACAGGTATACTTAACACTTGTACCCGGTTATGGCTAACGGAATCAGAACAGGTGTCCACCGTGTATTTAGTAAAGGGCGTAGTTCGAAGTTCAGCGAAGGTTCCCGAAACACCTGAAAAAAGCCGGCGGACACATCGGCCGAAACATTATGGAAATAACCATAAAGATGAAGACAATAATCCGAAAACCCTTTATGATAAAAAAAAAGTATACATTGTATACTTCGAAGAAATGGCATTAGGATCTACACAACTAAAGCCATCCATGTGGTTTTGTTACGTTGATGATACACCCATTATCTGATCTCGCCGAGAAGAAGGTCGAAAACGACTGGGCCATATGAACTCAAACAGACCATCTATACAGTTCACTCTAGAGAAAGAACAAAACCAAAGATTATCCTTCCTAAATTATCAATTACTCGCATAAGGCAAAGATTCTGGTCAGCTGTGTATCAAATGCCAACCTTCACCGGACAGTACCGTATCTTCAACTCTCACTATCTATATAATGTAAATAAAGGTATCATTCATTGCCTAAAACCTTGAGCAAAAACCATTAGAAGTGACAGCGATTCATATTAAGAAGAGTTTAAAAAAAAAAACATTCATCGCAGCAACTACCGAGAGAGAATAATATCGGCACTAAGATATCTGGGTCGATTAACAGAAAACGACATCCAAAAATACAACAGTTTGCTTGCCGTATGTCAAAAGCCAAGCCGAAAAGTTTCAAAAGTTATAAGGTCCATATATCATATCAATATTGAGGAGTGGCACAACTCTTGGTAAAATTCTCTTCCGAGTCAAACTCCTAACAGAATGCAGCATGACCAAGAACTGCGAATACTCCATCTCATACAGTTGAAGTAAAGTATACAAAGGCGAGACATGCCAACAGTAAAAAATAAGGCCCCAAAAATATTGAAAAGCAGTACGTAAAGGTGAAGTCGAAAATATAGGTATGTCTGATCATATATAAAAAGAAAAGAGAAATAATCTGCCTTTATGGGATGAAATTAAAATTGTAAATAGGAAAGGACATTTGGGGATAAGGTTTCTGAAAGAAGTTGGACGACAATGAACTGTTGAGTAGACCAAGAATAGATATGAATACAATATGGGACAAATTATCAGAAAGACTCGATAAAAAAAATTGCTATATGAGCAAAGGTACAAATCGTACATGATAGTTGATGACAGAAGTCGATGGTGACCCGAAGCCTCACTTTTCAAGAGCAACTACACCGGGATATTAGTGATGTGATACTTCTAGCCGTGGATTTCTCCACTTTACCCTTGATACGTACCTTATAATACTTAGTGTTAAGTAAGGAGTAATCAAGTACCATTTTTAAGTTAAGTCTTTGGTATAACTCGACCTGGAATTGAACCTCGGTCTCCGGGGCCATGGGCGAACACCCAACCCACTAGGCCAATGAGCCGGTTTTAGTGAGTAGTATCTCGTGAGTTGATGGAGACATTTGCTTTATAAATAGTCCAGGGGAGCACAAGGCCTAACGGATAGCGGCATTTGGTTGAGAAATCATCTGTCAGTTGCAGGTTCAATCCCAAATGTAGATAATAAGGAATACTTTCAAAAGGTTCACACTCGTACCCAGCCATCGATTTCGGAGTTAGAACTATCTAAATAAAGGGTTCGTTTGGTAGTTTTTGTGTGGGCTCCCGAGTTCGACATGAAACACCTGAAAAAAATGACACATCGTATAAAACACAGCGAAGACAATTTTCTGAATAATCTGTGTGATTTGGTTTATTTCTTTTCTCAAGATTTTATTTACGATTAAAATGTTGCTTTCCTGAATTGAATAAGAGTTTTGCATATATATCCGTTGGAATCGAACTGGAATTATTTGAAATAAGTAAAATCAAAATTATAGATTAAACTTACTTCGTATCAATAATTTTGGTTACAGTATATTTTACATTCTTCGAGAATAATGTTAATTTTTATTTTTATTTTATTCTTGTAAAATATCTGTTTACTCTTCATGTGTATACAATCCTGCACTCAGATAAAATTCGTTATAGCCTGGGGAGTAGCTTTAATCGTTGGTGATGTGAAAAGGAACTACGCTAAGGTCTTACGCTGGAATAGATATCCTTACTTAAATAATCACATTTTTGACAGGAAACATATCTATACACACACATATAAACGTGTGTATGTTTGTGTGTGTGTGCGCGTGTGAGTAAGTGTGTGTGCGCGTGCGTGCATGCGCGCGCGCATGTGTGTGTGTATGTGTGTGTGTGTATGTTTGGTAGAATCATTAAAAGACGAAATATTCATTCTGGTGTTTCTATTGTGATTACTGTCAATTTCGCATAGTAGTTAATTTGAATGCTTTACAACTCATCAGAAAATCATACAGGCATCTTCTTATAATTACAAACCATACACAACAGAAGTCTTTGTCCCTCTCACATATAATCAACTATAGTTTTGACTAGATATACGAAGACACGTCATCGCCTGAAGTAGTTGTTTGAATGACGGTTTCTTACGCCTCTTAAAAGCATACAAATTATGGTAAATTACAGTTAAATATCGTATTCGCTTTCATATCTAACTTTTCTGAATTATGCTTTGTAATTACGGTTAGCTTCCAGGAGAAAGCTTTCTTGGTTGAAGAAATATGTCTACGCTGACAGAGTTGTTTAGTATTTCTTAGGTTTTAACAGAATCTTAGATGTTACTTATTGAAAGTACGGTATATTTCATTAGTGAAAGAGATTTGCCTATAGAAATCTGTACATCCAAGTGTAAACGATTATATAGACATAGAAAAAAAGATTTACGCACGCACACCTATATCCATTCATCCAATCTATCTATCTATCTATCTATCTATCTATCTATCTATTCTCATATATATATATATATATATATATATATATATATATATATATATATTATATATATATATATATATATATATAATTCAGTACAGGTATTAACATATTCAATAACTAACCCTACCACCCACCTTAACGGAATGAGCAAAACACATTTAAAGAACGCTCGAAATAAATATAAAAAAATCACGGCAACAAAAACAACCCCTAAAGATGAGCAGCAAAATGGTTGAAAGCGCTTGGGTTCGCGTGAAGAACTTTCTTCAGTGTCTTGGCTAAGAGATAAGAAAAATATCAAGAAGACTCAAACGTCTTCACCAGAAGATTTTCTAAAGTAAGCGATCCGTGGCCTTTAATCGAAAATGTTTAAATAAAGACTTGCTGCCTAAGTATTCAATATATATATATATATATATATATATATATATATATGTGTGTGTGTGTGTGTGTGTGTGTGTGTGTGTGTGTGTGTGTGTGTGAATATATATGTATATATATGTAGTGTGTGTGAATGAATATATATATATATATATATATATATATATATATATATATATATATATATATATATATGTTTCCGCTTTTGTCAAAAAGGTCTGATTCTTTATCCGGTACGATGGTTGAAATTAGGAATCTTGGCAATTAGAAGATTGTATCGTTTAACCAAATTATCGAATTCGGACAGTTCAAATTATCTTTCGCATGATTCAGAAAACACAGGGCTTAGTAACGTATGAGTTAGTCCAAAGATATCATCTATGGTGAGGAGAGACATGCTCATTGATGAGTGTCACAATACTACATTTCATGTTTACAAACACAATCATTACAGAGAGATGCAGGATTTAGTCACAGAAAAATACTGCAGAGGTTGGCCTATCGAGAAAATGAACGACAAACAATTCGGACAGGAATTTGTTAGCCGGTGGATCTTAACACCATTGTAAATGTTTGGTTAAGTTTCACAAGGTTTATGAAGATTTGGAGCAGAATGATACGTTGCCGGAACTCATCGCTGTAACCTTAATAGAATAAACTCTATGAGGTAGATTTTCTTCAATGTGATAAAAGTCTGCTAAAGGAATTATCTAAGTAATTATCAGATAGAATGAGAAATATTTCCACTTAAATTTGTTCAAATATTTGATGATTATATGATTATATGAATGAGCTACCCAGTTACCCATTCGTATCATCCTGTATCATATTATAATATGTAATCTTACCAAATTCACTATAATGTATAATTCTATATTATAACCGTATATATATATATATATATATATATATATATATAATTTACTATAATCTATACTATACTATAATACATATAATATATCAAAATCTTTACAATATTATGTATATCATAATTGGTGTCTTAAAATAGATGCAACCATTTGGTATGATAATGATTTTTTTACTAAGACAAGCGGAATACCGGCCATTTGGAAAACGCTCTGTGAAAAATGCATCTGTGGAACTAAAGACATCAGATAAAGTTTTTTCTTTAAATTCTTATTCAATCAGCTTCCATGATGTAGGGGAGGAGAACGCAAATCATCACTGGCCTCATGCTTTAGGACCTATAATATTTATTCTTTCATTTTAGTTATAGAGGGCACAGGAGTCGGTGGAAATGGGTGACGTGCACAACATGTAGGGTTAGTTTCTTAGTTCTTATAGGATTATCTTTGGAAGTTCACTCCTCTTCCGTACACTCAAACACTTGTCTCCCCGAACGACAGCTGCAAAAAAAAAACAACAAAAAAAACAAGTGAATTGAAAAATCTCATTGTCTTGCTTTGGAGTTTAAAAAACATTCTGTCACACTTCTGCCTCACGTTAGTAGTAACGTAAGAGCAACACTTGCCAGTGCTTAAATGGCTAATCTAGTCTTGTGACTTCAACAGTTCCTGGTTGCTGCTTTATTTCAATTCCTGGTGCCACATCCAGCATATTTTACTACACATAGCTCACTGTAAGAAATGTTTAACTTTGTTAACTCGTCTTTCTTCAGCCTGCGAGCATTTTTTCATTACATCTATTCGCACCCCAGTACCATTCACTTATAATGTTACAAACTCATGATCAGGTTAAACTAACGATAGATTTGTTCCGGTTCGAATAGTATATATTTCACCCGAGCATGATGATTTATAACCACAGTATATTCCTCTATTTACTCACCATAGATATATAAAAAGAGATAACCCAATGAAAATTGGTTGAATGACAACAAAAATTGCTAGAATGACCTCTCAGGTTCCAGATCTAAAAAACAGCAAATGTCTAATGAATTAATTGAAGGTAATAGTGTGTGAGACAACAGCTACGATCTTCAAAAAGTGAAACAATATTATGAAGAATATAGAAAAGACCTTGATAAAATCATGTTTGTTTTTATTATGACTTCTAATAGATTTTAAACTGTAATCCTATTTACCCCACCCCGCTCGGGCAGAATATGACCCAAGGTCAATTTTTAATCGGAGTTTAACAGGTTTGAATTCAGAGTTTTCCTTCTCCTAGACTAGTTGCCTCACCAAGGCTGAAGAATCCAGTCTGTCCTACTATTTACCCATAGCTGGAGGGAGAATAATTGGATTTATACCTTTCCCAAGTGTATTAGTGATATGTGAAATGCAATCAGTCTCGCCCAGGATTTGAACTCGTGTCGTCGTGTCCATTTCCTACGACGATAACCATTTCACCACGGGCACCTTTAAACTGTAATACTAAAGATAAGATCACAATATTCTATTTCAAGACGTGCTTTGAAATATGTGTTAATATTTTAAATATTGATTGGAATATATTTATTAATTATTTTCTTTACTGTATATACTATTTTTCAGACAATATTTCTGAGATGAGGCGTGTGCAATTATTATTAATTACACACTGTGGACTGCTACACTCATTTTCGATGTCATACTCATAACATGTAAACTGCTGTACACTTGGATGCATGGTTGGCAGTATTAATACGTCAAGTCAAATATCCTAGAAGACCACCATCTGGAAGTTGTAAGATCAATCCCTGGTCCCTGTTTCAGTAGCTGTAAAAATAGCAAAGTGGCTGACTGAAAATGTCTCCAAGGTTTGGGTAATGAGTACGGTCAACCTTCATGATTCAAATAAAGTGCTCGGTTCGGAATTCCCGGAAGGTTACCAAACATGACTAAAGGAATCCGAAGATCGTCATTGAGTACACCTGCCGAAATCTTGTAAGGACTGCTGTTTCTTTAAATTAATCTTATGCATAGTTACCAATATTAAACAAGAAAGCTGTATTTGGAGTTAAGAAAAATATTTCTAAAAATCTTTAAACAAGTAATTTTTGGAAGAAATAGTCTAAATACAATACCCAATAAAAAAAAAACAATAAAAATTAGTTGTATCTGTACAGGAGACACTTAAAATAAATTAACCAATAGAATAGTAAACACCTAAAGTATAAGGATAAAATATGCCTCTATAAAAAAAAACACTTTCGCTACCAAGAAATTGCATGTAAATAAACATAATATTTGAAAGAATGGATTAGAAAAACAAAGAACAAAATTTAAAAAAATCTGAAAACAAATGAAAAATAAGAAGTAACAAAAACAAGGTAAGATTGAGAAAAATATAAAGATAATAATAAGGTGACACAAATGTATCAAAATATATATAGGGAGTAGAAAAAGAATCCATCGATCGAAAGAAAAAAATAAATACGTAAACACCAAAATACAAATGATTATCAAAATATGTACTATATTTTTTTTTTAGAGAAAAATAAGAAATAACACCATTAAAAAATGAAAATGCTTTAGAGTAAAATATACAAATTCATTTGAGAATTTTGATGCGAAAACAAATTTCGGATTAAAATATCGAAAAAATAAAATAAAAATCAATCAAACAAACAAACAAACAAAAATTACGATCAATTGAAAAGAGTCCTAAATACGTGACTCAATCACGTAAAATATAATTACGCAGAAAAGGAAAAATCAGTTCTAATAGAAGAGATCAGAATAAAGAAATAAAAGCTTCCATTTGAATATAAAAATGAATTTGATTTGAACATAAATATAGTCTTATAAAGGATTAATGAGAAAATCCGTTGGTATATCAACATGTGAAAAATCTTAACGCATCTCCAAAGAAACAATAATGCCCGTTGTATAATGGATAAAAAGAGGGACTGCGGCTTCGGTGTGAAGGAGTTCCAACACTATTCTTCCAATTACGTTGACTTTCGGCTAAGGGTTAGAGAGTATCACTGCTATTCTTCTGTGTGAATAGAATTGGCTAAAGATAATCCAGGAAGGATGATATCTAATTAAATAAACTATACTACAGAAAAGGAAAGGGGGCTTTCTACGTAGACCATTATACTGAAATTTTCTAGATTGATTTTATACCTTTCTCTCCTTCACTATGATTATATAAACTCCTATATTCTCCCTTCTTTTCATCAAGGGATAGTAATCAACCTTGAATTTTGGTAAAAATGTTTCATTGTGATATCGTAGTAAACGAGTTCGAAATCTAGTCATGTTATTTAGTTCACTTTCGGATTAGTACCCGTGGAATAGATACCATCATCATCATCATCATCATGTCGTGCCGCTAGCACGGATATCCCTGACCCTCTCTCGCCACTTCTACCTATTGTTCATTGCCTCTGGCAGGTCTTCTGGGCTACATCCTGTATCCTCACATAGTTGCTGAATGTATGTTCGAACTGGTCGTCCTGCTTTTGCCCGGTTATATGTAGGGGTCCATAGGAGTACATCCCTTATGAGCTCGTCCCTGCTTCTCCAGCAGTGTCCTGCATGTCTGGTTCGTCTAACTTGGATAATTTTCGTGATGGGAAGCAGGTGGCCGTATAGTTGGTGCCTTGTGAGGTGTTGCCGCCAGGACTTGTTCAATATTGCTCGCAGCACTCCCTTAACAAGATATGAATGAAATACCACTACTTCAAGTTTGGTGTTCGTATTTGATAAACTGCGATGGTTAATATGCCATTTAACTAAACCTAACCTTCCCAGTGTCACCACATGCTTTCCGTTTCTGGTCACGAATTTTCTTTTTGTTTTCTGTTCGAATTCACTGGCAAACGGAAGGGACAATACACACATTAATGAACCTATCATTTTTCAGCCCAGTCGTCAATTTTTAGAATATGTTGACAGTATCCTTAGCCGTGAGGCAAGGATCCCTCGCCAAAAAAGTGGTATGCTGGGTATGGCACTAAACTGCATCTTACGGTAAGGCTGCAGTTCTATAGATTATTCCTAGAGTAGTACTTCATTTTAGGGTCCGATCAATATGCCAAGAAAACTGTTAAGGTATCTGTATTCCATATCACCATGAGCAAGAAAAAATCAATCAGTCAATCCATTATTTCTTGTGTGAAGTGGGCTAATAATATAATAAAAAACGAATTGATTCCCCGCAGTACTTTTAATTAGTATTCCTAGTTCAGAAATTGTGTATAAGTTAGGAAAGTAAATATAGAGAAAAATACTACGTTTTAAATGAAAATTGAATAATTGACTACATCTTCAATTAATAAATTTTTATTCAATAATGGAATATTTTACTGTAATGCCTTGTCGTACAAGAAGACACGATAGATTATACAAAGATTGACTCACATAATTACACCCTTAGAATGAACTAAGTGTATATCTTTATTTCTTTTTATTTCCAAAGAATTAACTACTTTCTTCCTTGAAATGTTTGCTTATAAAACTCTTGAGTTAAAACCAAAACATATGAATTTAACAACACATGTATATTCATATTCTCTCCCGGAGTTATCAAATATCGTTAGCAACTAAATCTTGCATATTCTAATTTCAGTTGAAAATTTCATCTGGCTAAAAAGTTACGTATTTATGACATTGTTCTTCGGCAGAAACTCTTACAAATTCTTTTTAGCCCGCGTTGGCGTTGATAAAATGATTTACTTACGTGTATAAATTGTAAGTTTAATTGTGAAAATATTACTCTATGACAGTTCGAAATAGAAGAAAAAAGAGGAATGGGACTTTGTGGTATAGTTAATAATCTTAAAGACTATGGCAGCCTTAACTAATATCTAAGTACGCATCTGTTGTCTGATCCCTTTAGAGGTGTTTATTACTTTTCCTTTTCGCTTCTATGACTGTGTTCTTCAATGTAGGTAAATGTAATGAATATAAAATGTTTCATTCGCTCAGCCACGTACCTTAGAGCTATACTTAGTAAAATTAATTTCGAAAGGTATTCAGTATAATCAGTATAATTTTGACTGAATTCCCCAATCAATTTAGCCATGAACCAAATTCAACTGACTTTTGTTAATATCTATTTTTAATTAATATACCAAACATTTAAGGAAGTCTCATAAGACAGAGGCAAGAAAAGACAACTAAATTGAGGATGGACCTTCTATATAATTGGTGAATTTATGAGATGAATTAATGTTCTTATACACTAATTTATTCAAACTGGAGTTCTGATCTAGGCATTTATAATCACATTTCCTTTGCCGTTGTGCCTTCTTGGGGTCCCAATTGCATTTAGAATATGCTACGAAACTTGAACGAAACTCTTTATTCAATCCGATGAAGTTGACTGTTCTCATTTTTCTGTCATTAATAAGTAATATCTCATTAATAATCTGTTTATAAGTCTACCCCTAGTGAATTGAATAAATAGTTCAGATAAAGATTCAGAGATCCGTAGCCAATATGACAGGCTCTTAAAAGGGTTTGACCGCACAATATTCTAACATTGCGATTATAACAACAAAATGTCATACTAGATTACCAATACATTCTATAGCTTTTGTGACGATCATTGTATGAATGATTGAATAAGCATATTGTTATAATCATAAACCTATGATTGCGGTTAAAATTAATGATTCTGAAGAGTCGAAACCAAGTTTATTAACTAGTTTTATAATATTTCCAAATATTTAATGGACCTGGTCCTTTCAATTTCGGTTTTTGTATTTAGTTGGTTGAGTTTTTGTTTTTCTGGCGGAGGGGGTTTCAAGCTATATAAACATTCACGACAACAAAATACGACACACTGTATGCCGTATGATTACATGTTATATTATGATTATATATTATATTATGATTATATTATTACAAAATATTCTTCTATTTTATGTGCCCTTGTTAGCTTGGAAAATTAATAGTTTAGAACAATTATGGACAAACTGCGACACGCAGGTTGCACGTAGTCCATGGTACTTTTGAAATGGCTCACCTAATATCACGAAGGAAATAACATTTATTCGGAATAAGCATTTTTAATCTAAAGAAAGAAGTTTTAATCAAAATTTAACTTATGACTAATGAAAATATTCAGTATAATCATACAGTGTACGGATTATATTCATATTGAATTTATATGATTTTCCAAGTATTCGCTTTAAAAAAAAAAAAAAAAATTCGTAACGTACGTATTGCTTTCAATAAGTTTCCAGACTTTTTTTGTACAGGCATTTAAAATTATCGCAGACTCTTGAAAATTCAGTATGTTATTGCTATACATCTTATGAGATGACTGACTATTGTTTATGACTTCAGGTTCAAATGAACAGCTACAGCGAGAATTGGAATACACCCTACAAAAGCCTGATTGTCACAGCTGGTGAATTTCAAAAATGCAATCTGGGCGTGGGGAAGAACGATATGGAATAAAATTCTGTCTTAAACTTAGAAAAAATGCCATACGATGAAAGCTGGGCCTACTGCTATGACCCAGAGACCAAGAGACAGAGCTTCCAATGGGTGAATGCTGGCTCTCCCAGACCCAAGAAGGCCAGACAGAGTAAATCCACCAACAAACTTTTGATGATCCCTTTTTTCGACAGTACTGGCATGATCTACATGCACTGGGTTCTCACTGGACAGACCGTCAACAAGGAATTCTATGTTGAGGTTTTAAGGGAGTTCAGCAAGAGATTCCGTCGGAAGAGGCTAGCACTCTTCGAATCGGATCGGTAGCATTTCCACCAGGACAATGCACCAGTCCACAACTCCATCCTTGTCACAGACTATTTGACGAAGATGGGCATCAAAACAGTTCCTCACCCTCCCTATAGACCAGACCTTGCTCCCTGTGACTTTTGCTTATTCCCTAAGCTCACAGGCTGTCGTTATGAGACAATTGAGAAGATGAAAGAGGCTGTGACGAAGGTCATTGACACGCTCACACAAGAGGACATCCATGGGGCCTTCCAGAATTTGTTGGAACGGTACAACAAGGGCATAGCAGCCGGAGGAGATTACTTCAAAGGGGACCAGAGTTTCATGTGTGTACTATCAATAAAAGTGCCCATACGAAAATAGTCTGGAAACTTATTTAATAATCCTCGTATCACGACACTTGCTTACTTCATTTACATTGATATCAGTGACATCCTATCAAGACGTCAGTTTTTATTGAAAATAAATTTTTACCGAAGAGAAAAAAATCGATTTTACCTTTCCACTAAGGCTTTGTGCGAATAATGGATGTTTGATTTGGAGGATCTGCCGGGAGCGATGGATGAGATTGAAAGAGATAGAGTCTGGGAAATTCTCTCTGTCAGCAGAACTTGATAATGACGAACGAAGCTGCTTACGTGAAATTGGTTGAGGTATCTATTATATACCCAAACTATGAACACTAATGTGTATATCGCATTTCTCATAAATACATGGGATACTATTGTGAGGGGGTGAAATAAGCTGACTCAGTAGTCACTACTAGCAGTGGGTACTTTCCTCTCACCGCTGGCAAGTATTGTATTTTGTTAATTTACGGATTTCCATTTCATTTCCAACCTTTGTTTTGGTTATTTCTCAATCAGTA
>OY757906.1:107822503-107907503 GCA_963585895.1 Sepioteuthis lessoniana | reverse complement strand
ATATATATATATATATATATATATATATATATACAGAAGGGTGTATAATTAGGCAATAAGTTATTATACCGCATGTTTTGTTAAGGACGATGGAACACTGTTTATTCATTTTTTTAAACTTTATTTTTTCAAGGCTCCTTGTCTTTTCCTCTAGTTTCTGAATCTAGATGGTAAGGGAGTTGTCTCATATCTTCTGCCGAAGCGCTTTCGACCATGCTTTTGGTCCTCATCAAGGGTAGTGTAGTCTGAAGTTGACCGTTTGAACGTTTTCAACGTTTTGTATTAAAGTTGTCAGTTGGAACGTTTTCAATATTTTATTTTAAAACGTTCGGTTGAAAAAATGTTTACAAATTTAATAAGTGAGTTTTAGTTATTTAAAATATTAAATATGTTCAAACAGTCAACTCAAAACTACACTACCCCTTATAACGACAAAAATTATGATCGAAAGTTATTAGATCCCAACACTAGAAAAATAACAAAAGGACATGAAAAATAAAATAGATAAAAGAAATAAACAGAATTCCAACGACTTTTACAAAACTCGCTTGAATATATATATATATATTAATATATATCATCATCATCATCATCATCATATCGCGCTGGTAGCACGGATATCCCTGACCCTCTCTCGCCACTCCTCCCTATCGTTCATCGCCCTAGGTAGGTCTTCAGGACAACATCCTGTATCCTCACATAGCTGCTGAATGTATGTTCGTGCTGGTCGTCCAGCTTTTGCGCGGCCATGTGTGGGGATCCATAAGAGTACATCTCTTATGAGTTCATCTCTGCTTCTACAGCAGTGTCCTGCATGTCTGGTTCGTCTAACTTGAATAGTTTTCGTGATAGGGGGCAGGTAGCCGTACAGTTGGTGTCTTGTGGGGTGTTGCTGCCAGGACTTGTTCAGGATTGCACGCAGCATTCTTGTGTAATTGCCATCTAGCTTCTTATCCAGCCGTTTTGTTAGCGTCCATGTAGTGCATCCATATAGCAGTATCGATGTGACCGCTGCCTGGAAGAAACTGCGTTTCATTCTATTGGTTAGGTCTGACTTCCATATCGTTGATAGCCTATTGATAGCTGTCCATGCTTTCGTTAACCTCGTTTCGATGTCCTTTTCGGTTGATTCGACGCTGCTTCCTTGGTAAGTGAATTTGTCTACTAGTTTAAGAGGGGTTCCTTCTAGAGTGGAGATGTCCCCTGTTTGGTTATAGCACATATATTCCGTTTTGTGTGCATTAACATAGAAGCCTATGCTTGCTGCTGCTCGTTCCAAACTATGCCGTAGTGTTTCGGCTTGGACAGGTGTATTTGCCTGTATCGCTATGTCATCGGCGTAGTCGGCGTCGGTAATTGTTGTTGCGGGGTAACTTTTGCTTCTTTTCTTCGTCAGTTCGAAGCCATTCTCTTTGATTTTGTCAATCGATGTTCTAAGTACGAAGTCTAGACAAATGATAAAGAGGTACGGAGCCAGCGTGTCCCCTTGTAGTACTCCTGCTACAATGTCAAAGTATTCTGTGTCTCCATCCGGTGATCGTACTTTTACTTTAGTGTTTCTTTAGAGAATCGTTATTGCCGCTACGGTTTCTTTAGGTATGCCGTACGCTAGTAGGATTTGTTCCATCTTTCCTCTGTGAATGGAATCGAAAGCCTTGGTAAAGACGACAAATATTAATGTCGCTTGTAGGTTTTTTGCCCGTACACCTTCAAGGATTCTACGGATGGTTAATATTTGTGAGGTCGTGGATCTATTTCTTCGGAAGCCATTTTGGTTTTTTCTAAGTATGTTGTCGATTTCGGGTTCTATGCGGTTTCGTAGTAGGGCATTGTAGATTTTGGCTGCTATGGATGTAAGTGTTATGCCTCGGTAGTTTTTGGCTAATCCGAGGTCCCCCTTTTTAGGGAAGGGGAGTATGCATCCCTTCATCCATCTATCTATCGGATTTTGATTGTATACTGCGTTGCAGTGTCGGAGCAGTATGTCGTCGAATTGTCTGGTCTTCCATACTTCCGGGGGAATTTCGTCCAGCCCTGCAGCTTTCCTATTTTTAATTTTTCTGAGAACCGAGTCGAGTTCTTCTTGTGTGAACGGTCCTAGTTTAATGTCTAATTGTTTGCTAATTATTCTGGTGATTGGTTCCTGTGTTATTTTCGGGACCCAAGTTGAGATCTTGATCGAAATTTCTCTTCTCGTTATTGTCCTTAAGAAATGCATTAATATTTTTTTCTCACACAAACTACTGAGAAATAGTCGTCCATACTGATATCTTTAGCCTTGAAGAGGCAAAAAATTAAGGAAATCTCTAAAATCAAACCAGCTTAATTCCAAATTTAAAACTGACCATGTATAATATATTGCTCAATTCAAACGAGTAATGTAAATACATATATATGTATTTCTGCATATATATATATATATATATATATATATATATATATATATATATATATATATGTGTGTGTGTGTGTGTGTGGACTTATACATAAATTTTTAGAAGTATCGAGAATGAAGTTGTATTTACGAAGGAATAAATTTATATGTAATAAAATGATTATTATTTTTCAACATAGTTCTTTCTGCGTTTAACATATCTATTGGAAGCAGGCATCATCAAATAAAGGGGGATGAAAGAAAAAAGTACTTCAGAAAAGCAGGAACATTTTTTGATGCCAGGCCCTGCAACAGAAATCTCATCAAAGGAATCAACACCTTGGCAGGCCCCTTGCAACATACATTGGACCATTATTAAAATGGACGAGGAAGAAATTCAGACAAATCAAAGAATGAACAAGGCAATAGCTAACAACAATAGTAACATTAGAACAAAATGAAAAACTGCAAAAACTAGAAAACGGAAATGTTAAGAAAAAACAACTGTGCAGATATATCCTGTGACAAACAGTGATATTAGCCACGAGAAGACTTTGACTTGCTAAGAAAGGGAAAATTTAAGAGAGATACTGAATCTCTTTTAATAGCAACACAAAACAATGACATATGAACCATTTATATGAAAGCATAAATAGACAAGTGTAGATTATGTGGATAAATAGATGAAAACTTTAATTACATAATAAAAAAATTACACATACAATCATAAAGGGAGAACAGGACTCAACTCGACAGGGAATTAAACAGATGTTATTAGCACAAGCCAGAGCTTGTTCAAGAGAAAGGGGTGCATAAAATTCAGCGGAATTTTAAGATACATCCAGAAAACAGAATCCAGACCAGGAGATAAAACGAAGTATTTAATAATAAAAAAAGAACTAGTCTCCGAGTGGATAACATTGTTCCGGCAGAGGATGGAGTAAAAAATAAATGAAAGTGAAAAAATAGACAAATATTTGGATGTTGTCTGATAACTAAAAAGCAAATTGTGGAATATCAGGAGTGTCGGTGGAACCAATGTTAGTTGGTGCGCTTAAAAGTGTCCCCAAATATTAGGAAAAAAAATTCTAAATCAGAGGTAGAAAAAACATTCAGAGCATAGTATCGTTTAGATCGTCAGGAAGACGAGAGATGATATGTTGTCAATCTCACTCCAGTGAAATCTACCATTAATTTCTTGAGTGAAAAACTCGTAAGGAATGAACTAATAATACGATTAGATTTTTAAAGAATCTTCACATTTTGAATTTCAAAAGCTTCCAAACAGATAACGTCCAATGTATGTTTCCATGACAATAACGAAAACATTATTTTTTAACTTTAAAAGAAAATGTCATATCTGATATGAAATAGGCATAAATTATCAAATCTAATAGCTTGTTTTCATTTTAATTTGTATGTATGTATGTATGTATGTATGTATGTATTACTCGTTTATTATCTCTGTTCGGTTATTTTCCTCTAAAGCGTTAGAGTCTAGTCATATCTATATTTTTATCCGTTTGAAGATGAAAATGGCACACACCCTACCGTCAAATAAGGTGCGCCTTTTTCATCTCAGAGCATATGGAATCAATTAAATCAGACCATTCCCTCAAAATCAAAAGGTCTCATAGAAAGAACCTCGGTGCCTGAGGAAAATATAAATTTATATCAGTTACAACAAACTGAACAAAACTAAGTAAGCCGACCTCTTTATAAAAAAACAAATTTCAACGGTATATATATAGAATTTTAAGAAATAGAGAGATATATAAACAATAATTCTAGATATTCTCTCACCGAACTTGTAACTTTAAAATAGAATAACAGAGCGTTGGCCAACCGTTTCAATCGGTTTTAGTCTTCCATTGTTATCATTGTTCATTTCATTGCGACTGATGATATATTATCTCTTATTCTTGTTTATTCTTTCGAACATCAAACACAAAAAAACAATCAGTATGATTCTCCATAAATATTAATTTGTAAAAGAAAGATAAGTAAAATAATGACTCAGGTGCAAGAAAATGTTTTGCACATTAAATTAAGGTTTGGTTTGGTTTGATGGGTTTTATGGCATATCAACCTTTGTAGGTTATTTAACGCGAAATCCACTTTTATGCAAATAATCAGTTCCATTTCAAATAATTCAGCTTAGCATGAGTACATAATTTAATTGTCAAAAACATTTCTATTTCAAACTATTCAAGCAGTTATATATTACAATTCAGTTTAGTGAAAGTACAGTTTCGATGTCAAAACAGCTCTATCTTAAACAATTCAGTTTAGCATGAATACGCCGTTTAAATGCGAAAATCAGTATAGCGAAGGAAGGATGGTTTAGTTCTATTTAACCCATAGATAGGACCATTATCAAGTGCTACCACTCCGGGCCAGAGTGGACTTTGGAGCGATGCCAATAAAGGGGTACTCCGCATTCCCCAAAGCTCGAGCATTGCTGGAACCTCACCATGAGATTGTTTTGTATCATATCCAGGACACCCATTTGGGGGGAGGTCTTACTCCTCTGCAGAGAAGCAGTCGGTGCAAATTAGATTTAGAATTAATGTGTATGATCGAATGTTTCAAAATTTGAACTTACTCAAGTCGCTTATTTTGGGTACAAGCTAATGATTATGGGGCACACGGACATAATCGAACCCACGACGACTTTTATGTCAGCCTAGCTCTCTCAGCATAATATTATGTGAGTAAAAAGTGGACTGTGAAGTCTATCGCAAGAAATTTCTCAACTAAACGACCCTTCAAATATTTTGACTTATGGTAGATGGCAATTATTTGAAGAGTTTAGTTGATAATAATCGAGAGTTCATTTTGCAATAGTTAGTCAAAATATGAATAGTCTTTTGACGAAGGTCAGGAAACTTTTGTACCAGAGGTGTAGTTACCCACTTAGAGCAGCATTAAAAGAAGAGAAAAAAAAGAGAAAAACAGATTCCTTTAACTAATTGATAATTAACATAATCAAAATAATTGGATCTTAAAACTATTTTTGACAATATACGAAAATTTGGTATTTACAATAGCTAAAGCAACTTCTAATGACAGTGCTAAATTCCGATCTTCTGTCAACGTATATGACTCTGTACATATTGTGAGACAGGAATAGAATTTTCTGCTGAAGGTCGAATCAGAGAAAGTGAATGATTGATTCAAATAGGTACTGCATTTTATTCTGCTTACTGGCATGGTTTATAAACGGGAATTGTTCTAAGTGTACATGAAGAGCGTATTAATATCAGAGGATATCCCGAGACAGAGTTAATTGGTAACCAAGCAACATTTGGAAAAACATAGTTCAGAAGTTTTTTACTTCACTGTATTCATTTGATATTGAACCTTTTGACTATTGCTTATTTCCTGCATTACGCATTAATCTTAATGGATGAAAAAAATAACAATTATTCCTAAATTCTTTACAAATAAGTATTGTCCTGAAAAGATTGAATAATTTGAGTTACCTGAGAGATAGCAAATTATATTTCATCATCATCATCATCATCATCATCATCATCATCTCGCGCTGGTAGCACGGATATCCCTGACCCTCTCTCACCACTCCTCCCTATCGTTCATCGCCCTAGGTAGGTCTTCAGGACAACATCCCGTATCCTCACATAGCTGCTGAATATATGTTCGTGCTGGTCGTCCTGTTTTGCACGGCCATGCGTGGGGGTCCACAAGAGTACATCTCTTATGAGTTCGTCCCTGCTTCTCCAGCATGTCCTGCATGTCTGGTTCGCCTAACTTGAATAGTTTTCGTGATAGAGGGCAGGTGGCCGTACAGTTGGTGTCTTGTGGGGTGTTGCCGCCAGGACTTATTTAGATATGTTCAAAAAATCTAAAGAACAAAATTGATTATTTCTTTATATTTTTATATGACAGAATATACGTGATTTTTTTTGTTTTTTTACTTTGAATAAAATATATTTTTTTAATTTTAAATTTCATTAATGTTAAATAGATTTTAACCAAATAATTAGGGTAAACACGTAGGTAAAACTGCCCTGGGGAAAGTTATTTTTTATATGGTCGAATATTTATCAGCATTTCTTTCGCCAGAGGAATTATATGATTATGTCATATCTCTAATGATTATGTCATATCTCTCGTGACTATGTCATATCCCTCGTGACTATGTCATATCTCGGGTCACTATATCATGTCTCTAGTGATTATATCATACAGCGATTAATCATGTCATATCTCAAGGGATTATGATATGTCTCTGTCCCGCATAGGCCTAGTCAACCATCAACATGCCTGCAGTCGACGTGGACAGCCTTCTTCATAAAACTTCGTTCACGAAGTCTAACCAAGAATGTTATGTCTCTAGTAATTTTGTCACACCACTAGGGATTACGTCACATAGCTAGTGACTATATCTCTGGTCAGTGTATCATGACTCTAGTGATTATATCATACATCCAGTCACTATGCCATATATCTAGAGAGTGCTCTCACTCTTCTGAAATCTTTCGACAGTCTAAAAACAAAACAAAACAATAGTACTTAAACAGTATTTTTCTCTCATGAGATCGCTTTTGGAAATTGTAGAATTCCTCTTATCCAGAATATAGGACACTTGTTCTTGTATATCTTATGAAATTCTTCTAGTGAATATATCATATTTCTAGAGATTATTTCCTACCTATAGTGAATTAATCATATATCAAGTGATAATGTCCTATTCCTAATGATTATGCCATATCTCTAGTGATTAGTACATATGTCTTGTGATTATTTCCTAACTCTTGTGATTATACCATATCTCTTGTGATTATGACAAAATTCCTGTGCTTATGTCCTAACTTTAGTGATTATACCGTATCTCTAGTTGTTACCTACTATTCATAAATTGTTGTACAGTCTAAAGCCATAACAAAACAAGAGTACTTAAATATTTTTTCTCTCTGATCGGGTTTGGCCATGTTGAATTCTTCTCATCTAGTAGATAGGAAACTTCATCTTGCATCTCTTGTAAAATTGTTCTAGTTTCGTCTGACCATGCAAATAAATACGAGCACTGTAATTAAGTGAAGATATTTATCAACTTTATATGATTAGATAGAAAAAAAACGAAAATGCTTTCTACTGAGATATTAAGACAATCTTATTAATGTATGAATAACTCCATGAACAAAAATGCTAACAATTTTTGATCACTGGTTTTATTGCTACTGTAACACAGTTGCCGTGATAGTTAATAATATTATTATCTGGTTTGGGTGGGCCACGGGTTTTTCAGTTATCTGTTAAGTTAGCAAAAACCTTTGTGCAGAAATGTTTTTTCACATTGGAAAATTAAAGCGAGTATGTCAATGATCTACACAGGAAGACCAAAATGTAAACAAAACGGATTAATGTCACAGGTTTCATTGGAGAATTAAAATTTGTGAATTTGGGACACGTGAGAGATGACGCAATAATTTAGCAAGAAAACATCACCTTACCGATATCCTAAATTTAGATATATGAAGATTAGCCAATTTTGAGAAAGCAGTCGGTCAGACTTCTTGTTTTTGAGTTGTCAGCACCCAAGCAACTTTGTTCAAAAGAATCACCCCAAACGTCAGAAAATGTTCCGGTTAAATTGTGTCATTACATTTCTGTGAATCTTCAAAACACTGTGTAGTATTGACAAATAGACTATCTGGAAACGCATTTGGGGCCGTTACCAAGATAAACCTAAAGCAAAAGTACTATGACAAGTATAGTACCACATTTGGTACCGTTACCCGGATAAGACCAATCATTATTATAACATTTGGTACAGCAAATGTCGCGAAAAATTGGTATATGCTTTGGCGCTGGTACTGGCAAAATATTATTACATTTGGCACCGTACCCAAACGACAGTGTTACAAATGGTAACCGCCCTTTGTACATATTATCTCATTTGGTGTTATAATTGGTGCCATGCCAAACCATAGTATTATATTTGTTACCGTACCTAAGATAAGTGCACAGACAGTGCAAATCATAAGGTTACATATGGTGCCTGATAATCCATATCACAGCCAGACGCAGGATTGGGCCCAGAAAACCAATGGCATAACTAGACGCAGTATTCGACCCTAAAAACGCATAGCACTGGCATAAAGAGGATTAGCCCCGAAATACCCGCGGCCAAGAGATGATACTATATTTGTTGCCGTGCAAATATATTAAATATATTCTTTGGTACGGCTAACCACACCAAACTATAGTGTTATAGTACGCACTCCATTCGGCACAAATTATATATATATATATATATATATATATATATATATATATATATATATATATATATATATATATAATACCTTATTGTGACAAAATTCCCCAAGTGGAACAAAATTTTCTGCAGCATATTACAAATCTTTAAAGGAGTTGCTTAATTCACTGTAATAAAAAGAATAGAAAAAAAAATAACACACGCCACATCACTACTAGAACCCATGCAGATAGATGAACATCCCAGTTGGAAACCCTTACGCCAAATAGATACAACAACAAAATGAATCACCCAAATAAGTAGATTATAACACTTCAATTCACATTAAATTGTATTTGACATATTTTTTGATAGTTAATTACTATTCAAACTGATATTTTTACTGAACATCTTCTGGAAAGTAAACAGCAGACTATTTGTTAACACGTGCAAAGTCGAATACTAAAATCATTAAGCATTAGCAGTTGAATTTACGAGCTGTCTGTCTTGAAATATAATCAATAATTTACTGATTTTGGAAGTATTTATTTTTGGCCTTAAAGAACACATGATGATTCTTCCAAAAATCAGACATTAATATTTAAAGTGATTTTAATCAGTAAACTTGTATTTTTTTCAAAATTTGGAATCACCGGAACATCTAAATTGCTCCTAGTGGATAGTATTCAAAAGAACACGTGCTCAGGATACTGATAAGTAAATAATTGGTATGATGAATCAATTCAATACAAGATTTTGCACATTTTCTTCTTTTTTTTATACCATAAGTTAAAATATTTTAAAGAACTTATCATCACCATTATCATCATGTCACCCTATCAGCATGAATATTCCTGACCCTCTCTCATCACGCCTCTCTATCATCCATTGCTTTCGGCAGATCCTCAGGGCTACATTCTGTATCGGCACAGAGATGCTGTATGTAGGTGCGAGCTGGACGTCTTGCCTTTGCTAGTCCATGGGAAGGGGTCCACTTATGAGCGCATCACTGTTACTTTAGCAGTGTCCGGCGTTTCTTGTTCGTCTAATTTTGATGGTTTTCGTTATGGGTGGTAGGTGGCCGTATAGCTGTTGCTTAGTCGTGCGCTCTCCAGGACTTTTTTTCCATATTGCTCGCAGCATTCTTGGGTAATTGTCGTTATGCTTTTTCTCCGACCGCTTAGTTAGCGTCCATGTGGTACATTGATATAGCAGTATCGACACGATCGCTACTTGGAAGAAACTGCACTTCAATTTATCGGTCAGGTCTGACTTCCATATGACCGACAACCTATCTATAGCTGTCTATGCCTTTGCTAGTCTCATGTTGATGTCTGTCTCGGTTGATGAGACACAGCTCCCTAGGTAGGTGAATTTGTCAACTAGTTTCAGAATGCTACCATTTAGAGTGGATATGTCACCTGTTGGATTAAAACTCATACATTCCGTCTTGTGTGCATTGACATGGAGGCCGAAGCCTGTAGTGGCTCGTTCCAGAATATGTATTAGGTTTTCGGCTTGGACGGGTTTTCCTTGATTTTATCGATAGATGTTTTAAGTACGTTGTCAAGACAGATGATAAATAGGTGTGTGTCTCCTTGTAGTATTCCTGCTACTATGTCGAAGTAGTCTGTGTCTCCATCCGGAGAACGAATTTTCACTTTGGTGTTTCTCTAGAGGATCATTATGGCTGCGACGGTTTCTTTGGGTAGGCCATAGGCGAAAAGCATTTGCTCCATCTTACCTCTGTGAATGGAGTCAAATGTCAGCAAATGGTATTGTTGCTTGTTCGTTTTGTGTGCGTACACCTTCTAGAATTCGACGGATAATCAAAATTTGTGAGGTCGTGGATCTCTTTCTCCGGAAGCCATTACGTTCTTAACTATGTTCTCAATTTTTGGTTCTATGCAGTTGCGTAGTAGGGCATTGTATATTTTGGCCGCTATGGCAATAAATGTTATACCTCGGTAGTTCTTGACAAATCCGAAATCGCCCTTTTTAGGGAAGGGGAGAATGCAACTCTTCATTCATCTGTCTATAGGATTTTAGTTATATACGTGATTACAATGTCGGAACTGTATGTCGTCGAATTTTCTGGTCTTCCGCACTTTTGGGGGTATTTCATCAAGCCCCGCTGCCTTTCTATTTCTATTTTTTCTCAGTACCGAATCGAGTTCTTCTTGAGTGAACGGTCCTAGTTAGATGTCTAATTGCTTACTTATAATTCTCGTGCGTGGTTCTTGAGTAACTTCCGGAGGGTTCCCGAGTAAATTCTCGAAATGCCGTTTCCAAATGTGTATTCGATCTTGTTGGCTGGTAGCTTTCAGTTTAGCCTTAGCAGTGCCATTCTTTCAGCTCACTTCGTTTATCGTTTGCCATTCTATCCTAGATTGTCTATCTTCAACCGAATCTCTAATCTTATCGATCTGATTTTGTCTGTATTCTGTCTATTCTTTTAGGTATATGCTAGCTAATTCATTTGGTGCCTTCTTAAGTTTCAGGGCATTGGTATTGGTTGGGTTCTCCTATTGCGTTTGGAGGCAGTTTTCACGTCTGCACGCTTTTCTCTAACCTCTAATGTCTCCCAAGGGACTCTGTATTTTGTCCATTTTTTAGTTGGAATGAATTCCGCTGCCGCCCCTAGGTGGGCGTTTACGAAGTTCTCATATTCTTCGTTCGAAGTGTGTGTTTTTTGTCTGTTCTTGTAGAGCATTCAAGAACACAGATACACACATAGCGAGGATATTAAATATCACGATAGTGACCAGGGATGGACGCTAGCCACTGCATCAGTATGGAAAAAGTTTGAAAATGCCACAGTGGAGGGGTGTAGGTATACTTATAGGATCAAGAGCCCTAAAATCACTAAATAGCACAGAGAGGACACAACTTAGGATGATAGCAGCTACTTTTAAAGGCAACCCCAGAGCAACAATAAACTCTTGCTACAGCCCTGCCAATGTTAGTGTAGAAATTGAACTCATCACCTTCTATGATGAGTTATCCTCTCTCCTACATGACATCCCGAAACACAACGTCCCCATCATTGGCGGAGACATGAATCCCCTAATTGGGAAAAATGGAAACCCCAAATTCAGCCAACACAATGCGTCAAATAGAAATGGACAACATCTAACAGATTTCACGATAGAAAATAGATTAAAGTGCCTCAATACAAACTTTCAAAAAAGGAGAGAAAACTATGGACCTACACATACCCAAACAAAATTATAATACAGATAGACTACGTATTTATAAACAAGAAATGGTATAATAGTGCATTGAATTGCTAATCTACTCCTCATTCGAGGATGTGTCCACCGATCACCAAATTGTCACGGCAAAAATACGACTGAGCCTACGAAAGAATGCCACCTAAACAACGACAACCGTGCACTAATACTGGGCCCTACTTAATAACAGAAATATTAGAGATAAATATACGTTAGCTCTAAGAAAAAAATACGATGATCTACAAGAAAAGAACTTTTAAACACCTTAATTCTCGCCATTTCTCCTCAAAAACAATGTTTACAATGAGATCCTTTAAAGGATCTCAACCTCAAATTGTGTTTCATGAATTTTCTCCGTGGATCAACGTGTATAAAGCTGAGGATTTATCTTTTCGAAATAGTAGTTATATAATGTAACTAATCTATTGATTCCTCATAATATTGGTGAGTTTAAGAGCACAATAATCTAAAAACAACCTTCGTTTCATGAAAAAATAGATAATTCGCGAAACCTCTGTTTACGATTTTGATATTTTCTTGCCAAATGATACAACGAAATATGTATTATACATAAAGGGAAGCAATAATTAGCAGATTTAAATTGAATTTTGAAAAATGGAAATATACGATCGTTTGTTTTTTTCCGTCAATATATTATGTCAAAGAATTTATCACATATTTCTTTTTCTTTCGCATGACTTTTAACCATTTCTGTATGAGCAAAGTAAATAGTTCAGCCACAATGGAAAATGATGATTCGGCATTGATTGTAGGACTTTTTCTCTAATAAAATGTATTTGAAAGTTTTGGTATTCAGCCTTTACGTAGCCTATAAAAAGCTCAACAAGTTTATTGATATGGGAAAATAAATGAGAAACTCTGAGATTCCCTTTACATTATTCCGTGGTCAAGTACTGAGTATACTATATGTATTGTAATATTTTGAAGTAGTTTAAACAGATAGGTCAGATTTCTGAAAAATATTTTAAAAAATGAATTAAATTTGAGTATATAAAAAAGGAAAATAGTGGATACATCAAGAAAAAATTGAAATATGCTAAAAGCGAAAGTACATGAAAAAAATCCTCGTCTTGCTTTGATGTGATACCGAGTGATTTTTTTAATCCTCTACAATTTATTGTCTCAAAAATTTTGATGTCTGGCTGAAAAGTATATGTAAACTAGCACAAATAAACGTCGTTGACTGGGTTCAGAAAAAAAAACTTCAAAAGTTGTACTCTTTTGAAAGTCACTGCTTCGATGCTATTGAATGTTTTGGAGCGGAATATCCGCAAGATTTTATTGCTAGTCATCGACCAAAAATTATAATATAGTTGAAATAATATTAAATTCAGTACTCAGTTATCCTAATAAGAATAGTGTTTACAATCATGTAGATTATAAATCTATATCGATTCTTGAAAGGAATGCCAGTTTTGTGTAAAAGAGGTGTTTCCTTTAAACCAGATTTAATCATATTTGAATACAAACTTCTTATGCTTTATCTCAATATTTCAGTTTATAAATTGAAGCAGCAATCACATAGACTGAGGCTTTTTCATGTAATATGCAAGTAATTAAAATCTTCAGGGAAATTATAAAGACACATATATTGCAATGTTTATTCACGAATCTCACAAACACTTATGATTAAATATATATTATAGTATTGTTTAACCGGCTCATTGGCCTACACGGTAGAGTTTTCGCCAATGGTCTGGAAGGCCTGGGTCCAATCCCAGGTCACGTCATACCAAAGTCTTTAAAGATGGTACTTGATACTTACTTGCTTAACACTCAGCAATATAAGGTACGAATCAAGGGTAAAGTGGAGCAATCCACGGAAAGAAGTAAGGCCCTCCTCTACATCTCGGTGTAGTAGCAATTGAAAAGGGAGCCTGCTGGTCGCCCTCGACTACGGTCGCCAACTTTACTTTTTACTTACTTAGAGTAATGTAAAATTTTCATTATAACTATTTATTATACTGCACAAATCAAGTATGATAATGGAAATATTTATATCACGGATATGGCTGCATAAACATATTAATAGAATTTTTAAATCCAGAAAATAAAGTAAATAGAAAAAAAGAAATAATTAAAACTGAAACAATAATTTATCAAATCAGTTAACACTTGAAATATGTGATTTAGCATTTTCGCCGATTGCCAATAACCACATCGTTATACACAGCCAGATAAAGATCCTGGCTTCTTATAAACATCAGCAATGTCATTTTAATTTTATTAAAATCAGCAGCATTTGAATTTTCGCCGGGACCGTTTACCCTCTTTAAGTCCCCTATTTACACTGGAAAGTGAATTTCACGTAGCTCACTGTCTTTCTCGAAAAATGTTACATTAAAACACATACTTTCTTTTATGTATCCTCCATGAAAACTGAATGAATTTGCACTTTCAAAGGTAAAAATGATATGAATCTCAATGGTGAGGGGCAGATAAATATAACTGGTAGGTGTCGATATTTTAGATATTGACATTTCATAGTATTAGGTAGTTATAGTTTTATTTTCACCGAAATCAAAGATATATGAATTGTCACTGGGAGAGTTTTCCCCCTTTAAGTCCCCTACTCGAATTGGAGAGTACATTTCATGTAACTCAGTTTCTTTCTCATAAACAGCAAAAATACCCGTTGATGATTGGGTTCAGAAAGAGCCTTCTCAAACTATACTATAATTTATATATATTGAAAATGTTTAAATAGACCAAAGTTCGTCCTCGAATTAAACAAGACGAAACAAAAAGTATCAAGAATATATATATATATATATATATAAGTTTGAGATAGTACACATGTAAACATATATATATATATATATATATATATATATATGTGTGTGTGTGCGCGTGTGTGTGTGTGTGTGTTTACACGTGTTATCTTACACACACACAGACGAATATATAGATATATACAATACAAACATACAAAGATCATCTGCAGACACCAGAGGTTTTATACGTATAATCAACTCCAATGGAACTTTGAGGGAGAAAAATCTGTGGATTAAAAGAATCACATCTTATTAAAACCATCATTACTATTGAACAAAAACCGACTAAATCATTCAGAATTTCCTGAACTAGACGCTAAATCTGAAACCCAAGTATATGAAATTATTAAAACCTAAATGGAAAATTTTAAATCATTTGCGCACATATTCAATCAAAGATCATATATATATATATATACATATGTGTGTGTGTGTGTGTGTGTGTGTATGTATATATATATATATAAAGATGATTGTTGTAGGTCAAAAGAAAGAATAAGGATATAATTTATATTCGTGCCTATGATTTTAGTTAATCCCATTATTCGAGATAACGTTCAATTAACCAAAACATGGGATTAATATGAGATTTGAGGTGAAATGAATATAATAAAATAAAATAAAAAGATAAGAAGAAACCATGTGATGTGTATGTACTTTTCTATGGAAGAGTAACTGAATTAATAGGCACGAATATAACTTTTGAATTTAAAACTTTACTTTTAAATTTTGAATTTAATTTAAGATAAGTATTACTGTATCTTTACGTAAGGTTATTAGGGAATGTTTTACTTCCCTAAATTATTATTAAATCTAGAGTTTTAAGTTGAAATGTATTCAGAATTTAAAAATTTCAAAAATGTAATTTACTATAATTCCGACAGCTAATAAAAAGTAAAAACTGCAAGTGGGCTAAATGGGGAGGAAACTCTTCATCCGTCTTCTACCTTATCCCATCTTTTCTTCCTGTGTCTATTCTGGATTATTTCATCCATTAGATCGGAAGAAGACCAGTTATTTTTGGTGTTAACGATTCATATCAATACACATAACAGGATGGAAATAAATTTATGATCCTAATTTCACCGACTTTTATTTTCTAAAATATATATATATATATATATATATATACTCAGGAAAATGAATATATGAACATATATATACGTACATTGATATACATTCATTTCCATGTAAATATACGCATATATATATATATATATATATATATATATATATATATATATATATATATATATTCACTCTCATTGGCCCAGCGGATAGAGTGTTCGCCAATAGCCTGGGAGACCTGGGTTCAATCCCAGGTCGAGTCATACCAAAGACTTTAAAAATGGTACTTGATACCACCTTGCTTAACACTCAGCATTATAAGGTACGGTTCAAGGGTAAAGTGGAGCAATCCTGGGAATGGAGTAGCGCCCTCCCCTACACCTTGGTGTAGTAGCTATCGAAAAGGGAGCCTTCGGGTCACCCTCGACTATGGTCGCTAACTTTACTTACTTTACTATATGCGTACTTATATATATGTAAACACATGAACACTCATATATACATACTTAAAATTATCCATATATATATATATATATATACACTTATATATATATATATTAATAGGTAGACATATATATCCAGTTAAATTATATATATATATATATATATATATATTTAAAGACAGACAGATAGATAGATAAAGAGAGAGAGAGAGAGAGAGAGAGAGAGAGAGAGAGAGAGAGAGAGAGTAGATATTTTGCTAGATCTGAGAAGATGATGAAAACAGGGGATATTACAAAAACGCAACGAACGGATTCACTTCAGAATATTTCATTCTCATTTATTGAATATAAACGTTTGTCATAATCTTTAAGATTAACGAAATATATACCATATATACAAACCACATCACAAAACATAAAAAATTTCACTCATATCTCAAAACGCACCAACCGCGTAACTACTTCTCACGCAGGCATATATTGTATTTCATGCAAAGTGTGTGACAAACATTACATTGGTGAAACCCAATGCAAAGTAGAAAAAAATTTACGAAAACAAACGATCAATTAAATCAAATGACCACCGAAATGCACCTTTTCTCACATGGTAGATCTAAAAAACACTTTCAATTTTTCCCAAGTCACTCTAATTAAATGCATACATTGTAAAAAATCCCGTTGACTGTTTGAATATGCCGTCATTTACATAAGCGACCAAATTCTACAAACACCTGGATTTTACCAGATTTCACTCTCTTTCGCAAACATCATCATACATGAAAATAATATCAAAAGAGAAAATGGATAAAAAAGCTTTAACAAAGAAAATGAAAACTTTTCCTCTACAGTGCCTTCACATGTTTTTCCTTTTAGTGCTTCTGTAGCTTTAATTTTTTTTTTCAATCAGATATACTTATGTACTAAAACAAATTGACAAGAGAAGATGTACCCTGGGTCCACCACCACCTCTCCAGCATGTATGTTCCTGTTTCCCCAATTACTCCTTTCCATTCCTCCCTCTCAAGATCTCCCCCTTTCTCATGTTATCTCTCTGTTTTTTCTCACTGAAAATAAGTATAAACCAACGACCCATAACACGACCATTCAATCCTAGATCTATTCACTTTTTTCCCTTTGCTGTCTTTTGCCTTTAGATCTTACCCACTTTTATATTCCCATTTATACACTCTTATCTATTTCCTCTTTTTGCTAAACTTTAGAAAAAAACTTGTTGCCTTATTTGAAAAAGTTATCTTTATATATAACGACGAAATATTCTTAACTGAAACCATTTTCTAGATTTTTGATATTTTCACGGTTTCATTTATTTTTTAATATATACATCATAATCATCATGTCATGCTGCAAGCACGGATATCCCTGACCCTCTCTCACCACTTCTCCCTATCGTTCATCGCTTCAGGGCTAAATCCTGAATCCTCACATAGCTGCTGTTTGTATGTTCGAGCTGGTCGTCCTGCTTTTTCCCGGCCATATGTGGGCGGCCATAGGAGTACATCACTTATGAACTCGTCCTTGCATCTCCAGCAGTGTCCTGCATGTCTGGTTCGTCTAACTCGGATAGTTTTCGTGATGGGAGGCAGGTGGCCGTAGAGTTGGTGCCTTGTGGGGTGTTGCCGCCAGGACTTGTTCAATATTGCTCGCAACATTCTAGTGTAATTGCCGTCTAGCTTCTACTCCAGCCGTTTAGTTAGCGTCCAAGTAGTGCATCCATACTGCTGTATGGATGCACTACTACGACCGCAGCCTGGAAGAAACTGCGTTTCATTTTATCGGTCAGGTCTGATTTCCATATGATCAATAGCTTATCGATAGCTGTCCATGTGTTAGCCCTGTGTCGATGTCGTTTTCGGTTGAAGAGACACTGCTTCCGTATTAGGTGAATTTGTCTACCAGTTTCAGAAAAGTTCCGTCTAGAGTAGAGATGTCACCTGTTTGATTATAGCACATATATTTCGTTTTGTATGCATTGGCATGGAGGTCAATGCCTGCGGCGGCTCGGTGAACCCCCACATATGGATGTGCAAAACCAGGACGACCAGCACGAACTTACATACAGCAACTATGTGAGGACACAGGATGTAAACCTGAAGACATGCCAGAGGCGATGAATGATAGGGAGAAGTGGCGAGAGAGGGTCAGGGATATCCGTGCTGGCGGCACGACATGATGATGATGATGATGCTAGTATCACTGTCATCGGCTTAGTCGGCGTCGGTAATTGTTTTTTCGGGGTACCTTCTGCTTCTTTTCTTTGTCAGCTCGAAGCTGTTCTCTCTGACATTATCAATCGATGTTCTAAGCACGTAGTCTAGACAGATGATAAAGAGGTATGGGGCTAGCGTGTCCCCTCGTAGTACTCCTGCGAAAATGTCGAAGTATTCTGTATCTCCATCTGGTGAACGTACATTCACTTTGGTTCTTCTATAGAGAATCGTTATTGCTGCTTCGGTTTCTTTTGGTAGGCCGTATGCTAGTAGGATTTGTTCCATCTTCCCTCTGTGAATGGAATCGAAGGCCTTGGTAAAGTCGACAAATAGTAATGTCACCTGCAGGTTTTTTGCCCGTACGCCTTCCATGATGTTGTCGATTTTGGGTTCTATGCAGTTTCGTAGTAGGGCATTGTAAATTTTGGCTGCTATTGATGTAAGTGTTATACCTCAGTCGTTCTTGGCTAATCCGAGGTCACCATTTTTAGGGATGGGGAGGAGGCATCCCTTTATCCATCTGTCTATCGGATTTTGATTATAGACTGTGCTGCAGTGTCGGAGCTGTATGTCGTTGAATTATCTGGTTCCATACTTTTGGGGGTATCTCGTCCAGTCCTGTGGCTTTCCTATTTTTAATTTTTCTAAGAACTGAATCGAGTTCTTCTTGAGTGAACGAAACAGATTCAAGACACAACAAGAGAAGACAGAAAAAAAGTATCCCGAATGACGAATATGAGAGTTTTGTCAACGCACACTCCGAGGCAGCTGCGAAGTTTATTCCAACAAAACCTCGAACTAAATAAAGAGTCCCACGGGAAGCGTTAGCGGTGAGAGAAAAACGTGCACACGCGAAAACAGCTCCCAAAAGCTATCGGAAGAACCCAAGAAACACAAATGCCCGAAAACTAAAGACGGCAAAATATCAATTAGCCGGCATATATCTAAAGGAACATATAAAATCAGATGGATAAGACTCAGTGGAAGGTAGGCTATCTATGATAGCCTGGCAAACGATGAATTAAGTGAATTGAAGGAAGAGCGCAGCCAAAGCCAAATTGAAAGCTGCAAACCAACAGGAAAGAATAAAATTGTAGAAACAGCATTTCGAAAATCTACTAGGAAAACCCACCGAAAGTTACGCATGAACCAATCACCAGAATTATTAGTAAGCAATTGGACATTAACCTAGGACCGTTCATCAAGAACTCAATATATATCTATATCTATATATATATAAATTAAGTATATATGATGATGTAATAACCATGACAAGAAAATTCGGGTAACACTTACATGCGAAGTACGGAACACTGTACAGCTCTTTCGACCTTATTTGGTCTCATCAGCATTGTATACCATGATCTCCACCACTGGAGATCAAACCAGCAAACATAGAATGAAAAGCCGAAACTCTAGCACTGGACCACCGGTCCATGACATATATGAGCAAGCCGAATCAACCAGTTATGGCTACTGCGCAGCCTCTTAACCATATGATTCCTGCTTGTGCCAATGTATCTCTGCCAATAATCCAAGAAACGTCGAAGAACTATAGACTAATTTGAAAGGAGAATGAGAGAAAATATCCTCTGATGAATGCTGGAGAAGCAAAAGATGTCAAGGTGTTATATAAAGTAAAGATCTACACATCGAGTGCTAATGAATTATAAACCTTATTTTCATTTAGATATAATGTATCTTTTATAATAAGTACGATTTTGTTAATCGTTCTGATGTTCTTGATCGTCTATTATTTGTATGTTATATAACTATCCTTATAAATTAATCAAATTAAGTTCATTGAGCTTTATATTCTTTAATTATATAACATACCTTCATATCCAATTTTTACTTGATAAAATGTTCTATGAAGCTTTGAAATAATAAGTTATTTCAGATTTAAACTTTTTCTTAACATCTTTCTGATCCTCATGCTCGCTACACTATATATATATATATATATATATATACTTACAAAGACAGAATCGGAGATGAAAAGATAAATCCTCTATCTAGAGAGAGGTTTACTTCTTCTGAAATCAAAGTTAACAGCACTTTTTTCTGGGCCAGAAAGTTAGGCAATTGCGCTTGCTGGGATTTCGAAAATATCTAGTCTAAGAAAATATTTTTAACAATCTATCTCAACAAATTTTCTTCTTTAGTTTTATGTCAGTCTGTTCATGTTTACCAATAAATTGGCGGAGGTCGCTTTTGTTTCATAATGTTTTAGTACCGCTGTAACATGATATGATAACTTATAAAGAAAACGATAGGCTAATTTCTAAGGAAAGAGAGAGAACAAGAACAAGAACAAGAAAGCAAACATGGAGGCAGAAATTCAACCTCTAAGTGACTTAGGCAAAGGCAGTTGAGGGTCAGTCGGTCTCATGTGAATGGCTGCGTTTTTTTTTGAGGATGACTAGAGAAAACTGGATGTCCCAAGATCTGGTACACCAGGGGAAGTGGATGTTCCTCCCACCGACACGAGGTGGAAGGGAGGGGACGACTCATTTCTGGGGGAGTAGACGGCAAAACGTGATGAGTTAAAGACGGTTGAACACGAGCAGTCAAGAAGTGAGGAGGCGAAAGTTTACGAGCCCTCTTTTTGGAGGGTAGGCTCTAAAAGGACTTACACTGGACGCGACGCAGTGGACAACACATGCTAAAAATATAAAAGAAACGAGGAAGAAAATTGAAGGTCTGTGTCTTCTCTCTGTTTCTCACCATGGTATGCTGCTTCTCTTTCCTAACCTATCGTGGTCGTCTCAGTTTCTATACTCTCTTTCTTTCTCCCGGCGAATATATTTAAGTTATTGTAATAAATAGACGTTTAGGTATTTAAAGAGACTTTCTTGTGTCCGTCAACTTTTACCACGGCATGGTCACAACAGATTCCAAGAGATATCTAGACGGTGCTGTTATGTACCATACTCTCTCGTTGATAGCGTTATTGTACATAAATTATTTTTGGTACTGCAACAATACACTGAACTTATTTTAGCTTAGGAGTATAGTGTAACAGAATATATCTATTCAATATTTAGTTCATTCACTTACTTTTCAAACTTTATATAGCTATATGAGACGGTTAAACGATGCCATCAGCCTAATTATATTAAAAGAAAACCTAACCCTTTTAACTACCGACTTTATTCGTGCTAAAATAATTCATCTACAAAATGTTAGAAACAGTCTTGAATAAAATTTGGAACACCTGTCTCGTTGATCAAGAGTAATCTTTACATTCACAAACTGGTAATAAATAAGCTTTGTCTTGAGATTTCAAACGAGTTAGTTATCAACACTGTTGTTCTTTATGAGAAACGCCAGGTGATGCAATGTTATTTGATTCAAGTTCAAGTTGGAACCTATTAAAGCTGTTAACGAGAACTCATTTTCATTGTCTGGAGAGCTTTCAGACGGTACGTGAAGGTGAGTAATGAGTCAAAATATACAAATTATATTCACACCTTAAGTGCCGATATTCAAAGAAACCCTAATGGAATACTATCATTTTCATGTAAACAAAAGCAGCGGTTTCAATTAGCCGTTATTCCACTTTTCTAAACATATTCGAAATGAGAATACACGCACACACATACATACATACATACATACATACACAAACACACACACATACACATGCAAGCATATATATATATATATATATATATATATATATATATATATATATATATATATATACAATAACTCTATGGGTTAACCTGGCTCAAAATACTAAAGATAGGATAAACATATTCATATCTAATATACAGCATTGCCTTTTCAGTGATAATATTTGTTAAAAGAAAAGTTGATGAAAAAAATTAACTCTAATAACAGAGAAATAACAAAAGCAACAAAGAAGAAAAACTTAATTGATAAATTATGTTCTTTGGAAGGAAAGGATTGATTGATCGATTGATTGAATGATTTTAGTGGCTTCTCAACTTGTCAATTGGTTATTCTATGCCTACAAGTTAAGAAATCAAATTCATATCATATTCATATTGACAGTGTTTATTTATCTTTCTTGAGAGTTGTATTTTTAACATTTTTTTTAAACGGTTCTTTTGGATACGAATTATTCTTAAGCAGATCTATTTGAAACATTAATTCAGCCAAAAACAAAATTCTGGCTCTCAAGCTAAGAGGGGACTAAGGGTAAAGCAATGAAGGGGTACTCTACGCATCTCAGATCTTCTCAACTGAAACCTCGCCACTATTATAGGGACTTTTGTCTTATATCTTAGACGCCTCTTTTCGGAAACGTTCTACCTCTCGACAGGATATAGAGTCAGTGAATTCTACATCCCGATTACAAGCCAAGAAAATGAAAAGATAGAAAATAAGAAATTTGATTGAATTTTCAAATTTTAAATCTATTTTAAAGTAGATATATTCTGTTTGTGCATTTTGCTGTCTGCACGTCAGAGTGACTTACAGATGAATTTCGGCTCCTGCATACTTTTCATATGTTGTTCCAAAACATGAAAAGCTTGATTAAGTTTAAGATTAAGTTTTTTTTTTTACACACACTGACAATAATTTTTGTCTAAGTCAATGGATATAAGATTTAAGTTAATAAAATGACGGCTAATGTATGTCTTTGAAGCCAAAAAAAACCCCAAAAACTTTGAAGTTTTTTCTGAGATTTTCCTTTCAAGATAACAAAAATTAATTGCAGACAAAATGTTTTTACATGGTAATTTTTTCGCAAATTTGGAGTAATGCAGTCTTACAGTCTAAAAGTTTGTAATGGTACTGCCGCACACATTGATGTAACAATCAAGATCAAAATGAAATCGATTATATATTTAATTTAAAATTAAGAAGTTTTTTTTTTCTATGTTGAATTAAATCTGATTGACTGGGATTCATCCTTTGTATAAACTCCAGGATATATATAGAAAAACGTTACAAATGTCTGTGACACTGTCCTGATCATTGTGTTTAGAAATGCAGATTGTTTTTAGTCTTTAAAAAGCGATGACGAAAAAAAACCTTCCTAATTTCTAGTGATAACAGTTTTTTGATAATGACCTGAATATTTTAGAAACATTAGTGTCATAAGTGAAATAAAATTTGAATGGTACGGTAAAACGGGTGAACGTTCGGTATACATGCTAGTTAAACTGAGCTATGTCAAATTAAGTTTAATATTGTTTACTTTGGTATTAATCCTAGCAGTTATAAAATATAATTCGTTATTTGTTAGCGTAATACGAATAGATTTCAGTGAATTTTGTAAGTTTTCGGTATTTGTAGAGGAATTTTTATTGTAATGAACAAACACACAGGTCCCCTTTATAATAAGATGGCTTTCTGTATCATATTGATGACTGGCGAGAGTATTGTTTTTATTTTTGGAATATTTTTCGTTCGGACAATAAAAAGTTCCATACAGGTGGAAATACGATAAAGAATATATTAACATTTCAAATTCGTTTCCATGTATATATATATATATATATATACTGAAAGCAACATCCCACAAAAAAGCGGCTGTTCGGTCACCAACCTTCCATCTCTAAAACAATCCAAATCAGACAAAGTAGACAGGTGGGAAACAGCTGGAGAACATAGAGTGAGCTAATAAGCAATAATCTCCTGTGGACTCCTTCAAACGGACGTGCACGTGTTGGAATTCTGGCTAGAACCTATCTCCAACAGCTTGGTACATGAAGAGAATATAGTCTAAGGAACCTGCCTAATGCGATGTACGATAGAGACGAATGGTGAGCGAGGGTCAAGGAAATCTGGGAACGTGTCACGACATGATGGTGATGATAATAAAACACAAGTGCGTTCCACACTCATTGAGTACCCCATTTACAAGCTCCTGTGTCATATATGTTTCCTGACGAAAGTAACAAGCTGGAAACATGCATTCATGTAAGAACGAAAAAAGAATAAATCTTAAATAATATCAATCTCTTTGTAGAACCTATTCATTTCAATAAAGTTATTTCTCTCTTTGGACCTACAAGGAAAATAATTTTACACACACACACATACATGCATATATATATATATATATATATATATATATATATATATATGTGTGTGTGTGTGTGTGTGTGTGTGTGTATGTGTGTGTGTGTATCGCTTAGTGACAATATACATTTGAGCCTACGCAGAAATACAATGCAAGGAACCAAAGTCATACACTATGACTGCATTTAAGTATTCCTTTCTACAAACGATTATTTATGCACACAATTTTAGTTAACTATGCTTTTTTTTAATTTGTCCTTTGTTTTTCCACAGATGTATGATTTCAAAGATCTTTATGTAATAATATATACTTTGTTGAGAGTTTTATGGTGTCAAGTATTTCAAGCAATTATATAGTTTCACGTAATCAATGATAATCTTTTGCAAACAATTTTAGCAGGAAGTAAGTTTTCGTAATATAAAACATTTGCACGCAGTCCAATAATTTCCATCATGTACTAATAATTTCAAAACCGATATATTTGATCCATAGATGTGAGAACAGGTGCTTGGGATCAAAGTGGGCGTTGGAGTAAATTCACCGATGGGGTGACTCTCACCCACCAGAGCTCAAAAACCAAGTCATTATAACCTTTTTCAAATTTTCGGCAAAATCATTGTTTTTATAAAATTTGTCGTGAATATTCCTCACACTAATCAGATATAATAAAGTAAAAATCTCATATCAATATTCAGTTTCAATTTACGCTTGAAACTGCTCTCTTATTTATCGACACTCCCCCCCCCCACACATATATATATATATATATATATATATATATATATATATATATATATATATATATATATATATATGAATTTTTTTTCTGTATCATAGTGATGAGTGACGAGATTATTTCTTTTGTCTTCTTTGGAATATATTTTGTTTCGACCATCAGAATTTCCATAGAGGGTTATATACAATGAAGAATATATAAACAATTCCAATTCGTTTCATGTCTCTCTCTGTCTCTGTCTATCTCTTTGTCTCTCTCTCTCTCTCTATTTATATATATATATATATATATATATATATCGATCTGAGCAAAGATGCATCTGAGCCTACGCAAGAATACAACGCATACAACGAACACCACACATTATTACTGGCTATTTCTTAACAATAGAGATATTAGCAATAAATGTAAGAAAATACAAAGAAACAAATTTGATGCTCTTAAGGAGATATTCGAAACACTTATTCCGAATGCCGAATAGGAAAAGATCATCGACGCCCATATGTAAGTCGCAATAGAATACATATCAACCAAAATTACAGCCAAACATAGAGTTCGGTGTGAGACAGTACTTAAGAAAAAAATGATACAACGTGAAAACAGTATCCCTATGTTATAAAAAGAACCAACGAATGCCAACAAAAGAACCCGTATAATGCCAGCTCCCAAAAACTTAAGAAGTCACAGAGAGAATGATATAACTCATACTAAAAAGAATAAACAGAAGACATTAAAAGTCAGATCAATAAAATCAGGAACTCGGTAGAAGATAGACAATCGGGAATAGCATGGCAAACAGTAAATGAAGTGAGTAAAAGGAAGAGCACCTCCAAAGCTAAACTAAAAGTTGCCCACCAAGTAGAACTGAAGAAAAGAAAAATTAAGGTTCACTCCATTCTTGTCACTAGCGGAAATCTCGGATACAGTAGTAGAGTCTGTCTGTTTCTTTCCCTGGTCATCAAAATAAAAAATAAAAAATAAAGCAAGTCCGACCGTAGGTCTCTCCTTACTCGCAACTCGATTGGTTATCTTCGTAATAAACCAAAGTCCGACCGTGAATCACTTCTTGCTCTCTTCTCGTCGCAACACGATAACTGAAGCAACACTACTGTTTTTAACTCTGTCCAAACTGGCCAAAACTTGCATGAGAACGTCTCTACGTTCTAAAAATCGCACCATCACCCTCAGTAATGTTTCCTTTCTTCACACGTTCTCGCCCGTTCGGGATACCGCGTAAGTCATTTTTTTCGTTACAAGAATGAATACATATATTGAAAGAATATTTTAAGATTCTGTACGGAAATTCCACTAAAGTTAAAGATAAATCATTCACGAAAATTATTAATTAACAACTAGACATCAAAATGGAACAGTTTACTCAAGAAATTGACGTAGTACTAACAATTTTTTTTAAAAAGCTATTGATCTTGATTAAATACCTCAAGAATTGGCGAAGATAAGAAAATTCACTGACTTACTGCTCCGATACTGCAACACCGTATATAACTAGAACAAAATAGAGAGATGGCCAATGGACTGTATCCACCTCGCCCAAGAAAGATGTCCTCTTAATTGCCAAGAGCTACCGAGACATAATCATTTCTTCCAGAGTCACTAAGATTTAAAATGCTATGCTACTCAACCGCATCGAACCAGAAATTGAGAGAATTCTTCGAGAAAATCATATTAAAAAGAAAAAAGAAAAAAAAAATTTCCAGATTTTGACAATACCTCGAGTTATTGAAGGTTTTTGTGCCAAAAATCTCGAGTTGACACTCTTATTAGTAGATTTCTTCTAGGAATTTGACTCTATACACAGAGGAAATATGGAGCAAATACTACTAGCGTATAGTCTCCCCAAAGAAACTGTCACAGCCATAATGATGCACTATAAAAATATAAAAGTAAAAGTTCGTTCTCCGGAAGGAGACACAGATTTCTTTGTCACGGTTTCTAATGTTCTGCAAGGATATACATCAACACAATATTTGTTCAGAATCTGTCTACTATAAGTACATCGAACGTCCTTAGATCTAATAAAAGAAAATGGTTTTACAATAAAAAGCAAGATGCAAACTAACCCTGCAGAAACTATTTCGGATGCAGACTACACAGATGATATCGCACTTCTTGCAAATATACCTTCTGAAGCTGAATCTTTTCTGCATAGTCTGGAGTATGCAGCAAAAAGTGTTGTCTTGCACGTGAATGCGGGCAAAACGGATTACGTGTGTTTTAATCCAGGAGACATCTCTCCTCTAAATGATGGTTCTCTGAAATAAGAGGATAAGGTAATCTTTCTCGGTAGTAACATCTCATCCTCTCAAAATGACATCTAGTGACGGCAGGGACTGCTATCGATAGGTTATATGGAAGTCTGACCAATCGTAGAAAATAAAACGCAATTTCTTCCAAGCATCGACTGTGTAAATTCTAATATATGGATGTACCACATGGGCGTTGACAATGCGTATTGAGAAAAAGCTAGACCGAAACTTCACAAGAATGCTCCGAGCTATACTCAACAAATCTTGGAAGCAACATCCCTCAGAACGGCAACTGTATGGCCACCTACTTCCTATTTCTAAAAACGTCGAATAAATCGAACAGGACATGCGGGACACTGCTGGAGAAACAAGAGACGTTCTGCTATGGACCTCTTTATACGGACGTACAAGTATTGGCCGACCATTGGGAACTTATCTCAAACAGCTGCGTACGGATACAGGATGTAATTTGGAAGACCTGCTGGGAGCGATGGATGAGAGGGACGAATGGCAAAAGTGAATCCGAGAAATATGTGACAGTAGCATGACATGACGATGATGATGATATATACCAATATATTGAGTTCGACATGAAACGCCTGGTGAAGATCAAAGGATGCATCCGCCGAAACATTGCGAATATAACGTTAAAGTTGAAGACAATACTTCGAAGGATCTCATTGATAAAAATATAATATTGTTGTTTTGATACCACACAGTCTTTATTTTCTTCTTTGGTCATGTTTGAAACTGTTTCGAGAAGAGATAAATATATAATAGATATTTTTAAAAATATTCACACCTTTATGTCAAAGTCCCATAACTTTTTTCTCATCAACACACAAAAATACGCAAATACAAATATACGCAGACATATATACACACTGAACTACACATACATACTCTCTCTCTCTCTCTCTCTCTCTCTCTCTCTCTATGTTTTTTTTCACACTCACGCATATAGATATAAGTTAAATGGACTATTTTAAAAATGAGCCAGAAAGGAAACATTGCACACACACACACACACACACACACACAAGCGTGCAAACATACACACACACACTCACCTACTCATAGAAATAAGATTTTTTTCTGATTAACTTTTTCAGGACACTGTTTTGCTCATGTATATGTGGAGGTGTGTGGGTGAAGCTTTTTTTTATTTATTGATTTTTTTTTCAATTTTTGGAAAATATTACGAAGATAATAATCATAACGGGGTCTTTTTCATGAACGAATCTAAAACGGCCTTATATTTCCCTTTCTCTCTAATCTCGACTCATTATCAATAATATTGATCAGGATAACAAAGTTAGTCATTTTTCCATTAATTCGTATTTTCGTCCTGACTTGATCACTTTCCCGCGAAATTAGATGACATAGATTAGAATTATTTCTGGAAGGAGAAACACTTACACCATGTATCATCTTTTGCAACACAAAGTGCCTTGTCTTAATTACATCCTACGAACTGTAATGAAAATCGCTACGCTGTCCGCCCAGAACCAATCAAAATACAAACTTTGCTAGATATATGACCACGTCTAATTGAAAAGTTAATGTAAAGACAAATAACGATGAATTCCTATATAAAATCTATTGACTAGACTGCTTATTTATTCTAGATATCTTGCCGTCACTTTTGGCTTGAATTAAAAGTCACTAAGTGCTGATTGTTAATATTTAACTACCGCTTATTTAATCTTATTTTCCATTACTTGTTATCGTAATTCATAAAATTCCACTATCGTTATGTATTCAACAATCAGTAATTTAAAAAAAGTACCAGTATGGAACATTTTAAAATCACTTTCCTAATTCTTCGTGGCTTGCCTTCTGTTAAAGATAACCTGCTGCTAAGACAACGTAGGTCCAGAAGCCGCAGCAGCAGGTATCCAGATATAACTTCATACACTGTTTACACTATTCCACGATATCCATTATTCACTCAATTGTTGCAGTATACACTTCCTTTTTCGACAAATTTATAAACACCGTCCTAAATGATAATCATTTTCTTAAATTATGATAATTTTCTTTCCGTTATAAAGGAGTGAATCTTTTTTTTCTCTCTAATATCTCAGAAAACTCATTCAATATATTGATAGTCCTGAATCTCATACCAACAGATTGAAAAATTGATATTCTCATAATTCATTGTCACTTTTTCACACAAACTGTTTTGATACATATTATCATGATTCAAATTTCTAAGGATTTACTTTAAAATTGACTTACCCCAGTGAGCGGTGCTTAGAATACTTTAACTATATCTCTTGCAGAGGAGTTAGGTTATATATAGAAATCTCCTCTGATTGAATGATACAATTCAAGCCAACTCACTTACAAAATGAATACATAAAGAAATAAGTAAAAACACCACAAGCGTAACTTTCATTTGAAAAAAAGGTGAAATTAACTAGATGTTGTTTGGACGATGGCTTAAAACAAAAGGAATAAAACACATCGCTGTTCATGTAAGCTCTGTACATCCATCCGATTGAAATGCAAAAATACATTCACCAATAAAATAAGAATTTTTTAAAATCAAATCCCGAACTTTCCCCAAAAAGATTTTAAAAAAAGGAATTGATTCCGAGGACATCGACCAAAGAGAACCGTAACGTGTCGAATTTCACACAAGATCAAAGACCGCTGGCGCCTAAAAATCAACATCACAGAAAATCAAATCCCGGCATTTCCAACACAAGATCAAGACCGTTCAAACCTTACCAACCCTAGTCACACCACTTTACCGCGAGAAAAAAATATAAGCCGCCCATTAAGAATTTACACTCATTCACCAACTGGCCCTTATCTGGTTTGCCCAGTTAGCTGGGGCTGTAGAATACGCCAACTGCACCCCTCCCCTAATGAGTGTCCTGTACATGACACTAAACAATTATGGTAAGGTTCCCGTTATGCTGGGTCTTTGGGGAATGCAGAGTACCCCTCCTATGCCATTACTCCCTGGTCTACTCTTGTCCGGCGTGGTAGCACCTGATAGGGCCCTATCTGTGAGTTAAATAGAACTGACGGCATATTTATGCTAAACTGAATTGTTTGACTAAACTGAATAGCTTGAATTAGAAATGTTTTTGACAATTAAACCGTATTTACATTTAAACTGCGTGCTTATGCTAAATTGAATTATTTGAAATGAAACTGTTTTTTGACATCGAAACTGTTCTTACACAAAATTGAATTGCTTAATATATACGTGTTTTGAAATTTAACTGGGTAAACAAAATCTGTACTTATACTAAACTGAATTAGCTGAATTAGAACTGTTTCACTAAACTGGATAGCTTGAAATAGAACTGTTTTTCACAATTAGACTTTACTTACGTTTAAACTGCATACTTATCCTAAACTGAATTGTTTGAAATAGAACTATTTTCATAAAAATGGATTTGGCGTTAAATAACCTACGAAGATTGATATGCCAAACACCCAAACAACCAACCAACCTTATTTGGTGGAAGAAGAGAGCCAGTCAAAACAACTTACACATACTCACCTCCTGACCCTTATTTGGTGGATGAAGTAAGGCAGTTAAGAACAACTTGCACCCACTCACCACCTGACACTCGTGGTGTAATGGTTAAAGCGATGAACTGCGGAATCGTAGTACGCGAGTTCGTACTCCAGTCACGCTATTACGTTCACTTTCGGGCAAATACCCTTGGGAAAGGTATGAACCCCCTTATTCTCCCTCCAGCTATGGGTAAATAGTAGGACGGACTAGGTTCTTCAGCCTTGGTGAGGCAACTAGTCTAGGAGAAGGAAAACTCAGAATTCAAACCTGTTAAACTCCGCTTAAAAATTGACCTTGTGTCATATCCTGCCCGAGCGGAGGGGTTGGTAAATAGTACCACCTGACACTTAATAGGTAGTTGAAGTTTGCCACCCAAGAACAACTTGCACTTACTCACCTCCTAACCCTTATTTGCTAGATGAATAGAGCCTCCCAAGAACAACTAACATTCACTCACCTCCTGACCCTTAATTGGATAAGAGAGCCAGTCAAGAACCTCTTTTGACCACTCTCCTCCTGACTCTTATCTTGTCGGAAAAGTGAGCCTCCATTTCTAACATACCGACCTTTATTTATTCAAAAACAAACAAAATTAAATGTATTCCTCTCGTCCGTTGTCACTTGCAACCATACTTTTGTCAATAACAGTAAGAAGACGGTAAAAATGCATTTCCTGGCTATGGCAGTAAATCGTATCTGGTGATGAGCCTCTTGTACGAAGTAGTCTGGAGATTGTATTTTGTTGACGTTACACCCAGACCCAATTTGACTCAGAGTTGTAGTAGCCCTTGCGGTATAAACCATGGGTCAAATAGCTTTTTTTCAGAAAACAATAGTATTAAATCAGAATATTTGGAAGTATAAATGCGTTCAAAACATTCCTTAATCGAATAGCTACGGTAAAACATAAAAGCACACTTCGCATTAGAGAATAATAATTGATATATCTCTTTGCAAACAATAGTTAACATTAAACGACCAATACGTTGTTGATATGTCATGAAACAGTAAAAACAAGCCAATTCAGAACTGACCAAAAGAGCAATAAAAAATACTGATTCTATCAAAACCAGTGTTTTGTTCAATCACTACAAATGAAAGTGAAACTCAAAAGGATTCGTCCTGAATTAGTTAACAGAAAGGATATCATTTTCCATCCGATGACATCGAATGGGAGACTAGACAAGCATTATTACAATTTGTTTGAAAATCTTGAAATACTCATACCGTATTACAGCCATTAATTGGCATTTATTACACTCTGAAATAATTATCTTAATAAAGAAATTCCTTGGGAGACTCTAAAAGGCACTTGAAGTAGTTCTTTGTCAAGAGAGATGAAAACGAACCGAAACAATGAAAATATAAGTGAACAATAATAGTAATATATAATAATAATAATCGTTATTATTATCATTATTATTGGTGCGCTCAGTGGGGAAATGTCTGGAGGAATTGGAAATCAGTGGAAGACTAGAAACCATCCAGCCAAAAACATTGTTGAAATCTGCTAGAATACGGTGAAGATTCCTGGAGATTTTTGGAGACTAGCTGTCACTCAGATTCTAGGAAAAGGCCACCGCCTACGCTTTTGTGAAAAACTTGCAAAGCGTATTGTGAAAAGAAGGATAAATACCTCGACCTTGCTAGGGAACTGAAAAAACTGTGGAATATGCAGGTGACAATTATACCAATTGTAATAGGTGCGTTTGGAACAGTAACTAAGGGATTACTAAAGGGACTAGAGGACTTGGAGGTTGGCGGACGAGTGGAGACCATCCAAACGACAGCATTGTTGAGAACTTCCAGAAAACTAAGAGTCCTGGAGACTTGAGGAGACTTCCTGTCACTCAGACTTCAGTGAAAAACCATCGGCTATCGCTGATGTGAAAAGCTCTAATGAGTGAACAATAATAATAATAATAATAATAATAATAATCAACAACAAAAGAAAAGAGCACGCTCAGAATTGTGAATATTGCTGTCCCAGCTGACCTCAGAGTAAAGTTGAAAGAAAGTGAAAAGAAGTATAAGTAACCGGACCTTGCTAGGGAATGGAAAAAAATGTGGAACATGAAAGTGAGTTATACCAATCGTAATTGGTGGTTTTGATACAGTCACTAAAGTATTGGTACAAGGACTGGAGGACTCGGAAATAAGAGGACGGGTGGAGACCATCCAAACTACAGTATTGCTGAGATCGGTCAGAATATTGAGAAAAGTATTGGATACTTGAGGAAACTTGTTGTCTCTCAGTCTCCAATGAAAAACCGTCATCTAACACTCATGGAAAAAACTCTCAAGGAGAAAAAAAATTACACCGGCCAGTAGCAGCACTCAAAACATAAGAACCAACAACAAGAAGTAAGAAACGAAAAAGGGAAGAGGAATAACTGTATGGATACTTCGAGAAACAAACTGATGAAATTTCACATGAGAATACCTGGACATGGCCAGAGGTATATAAACTCAAGAGTAAAGATGAATCTCTCTAAATAGCGACAAAAACCAACGACATAAACCCCAATCTTGTTATCGTGATAATAAATAGTAAGCAAAAGAATAGTAAGTGTAGAACATGTGGTGATAGAGACAAAACTATAAATTACATAAGTGAACGTAGCAAATTGCTGCAAAGGGAATATAAGACAAGACACGATTGAATGAAAAGGTTGATCCACTTGAAAATGTGGAAGAAATTCAAATTTGACCAAACTGCCGAATAGGGCATGCACAAACAAGAAATCGTCCTTTTCATGAGGCCCATGAAATTCCCGGCCAGAAGAGTTGACCTAGTGGTATTAAACTAAGAATGGAAAACTAGCTTTATAATAGACTTTTCCGTCTCGGTGTTTTGCAGAGTGAAAAACAAAGAAAACGATTAGAGAGTGTAGTACTTGAGCCTCATCAGAGAACTAAAAAAGTTGCGGAACATGAGAGTAAAGATGATCTCAGATGAAACTGGTGCGCTTGGAACGGCCCTCAAAGTGTTGGAAATCGGAAGAGGAATAGATACCATAAAATCTTCAGAATTACTAAAATCTGCCAGAATACTAAAAGAGTCATAGAGACTTGAAATAGCCGAAGAAGGGATCTTATGTTCCGCATCCTTGACCGGTGTCAGAGTAGCAAGAGCGACTCGTTTGTCTACTTTGGCGCGAAGATCATACAAAGAACCGAGGCCGAAAAAAAATTCCAAGACGGCAGGAGAAGGATAAAAGAGTTAATTAGTTTGGATAAGACCCCGAAGCAGTCAGTTTGGAGCAGAGAATTAGTGAGACTCCGGAATATGGAGTCTACACGCAGATCAATTAAGACGATTGCCAGGTGGGTCAGCTTTTTTGGTAGCTGTGTAGGACTTTCACAGACTTCTTGTGTTAGCCATAACAAATACACACAAAATGCTTAAAAGTGCCAGACTTCAACTCCCGAGTTTTGTGGTTTTAAATCTGTGTTCGTCTGTTTCTTCCTTCCATCGTTTGTTAATTTTTTGTACAGCCTGTGAAACGCCCATATGGCAGGGTGTGAGAGTTAACAACGGTATCCGGACCACTAGATGAACGGCCACAACAACAAAACCTGCTGCTGTTTGTGGGCTTTTTCTTAATGCTGCTGTGTCTCTTTTGAAATTATACATTGCCCGAGTTCCTATTGTCACGTGGTCTATCATTGAGAGGTGAGAAATAAGGAATTTCTACTACCCCCCCCCAGTGTTTGAATTAAAAGGCCGCCAAAGACTGACCGTTAAAAGAGAAATAAGGAATGTAGGTCAACTTCGGCCGGCCGTTGAAGGAAGAAAAGATTGTGGGTCAAGCTATCTGTACCCCGTAACCTCGCCCAGGTGGAAAGAGATAATAGTCCTAATGAATCGCCAGGAAAAAGAAGAAAAGAGGCTAAATGAGTGGCCAGAACCCTAAAGCGGAAGTAGCCCCCTTTTCGTCAGCGGAAATACGGATAAAGAATGTCAGTTTTGGAACGGAGGTCGCGGTGAACAGAGTCTCAAGCCAAACTCCGGGTGAAGAAGCGGAAAGCTCTTGGACAAGTTGACAGACGTATTCAAGCCGAACTATGTAAAAAAAAAACTAACTCCGCTAGCCCGCGAAAGAGAAAATACTCTCGGAAGGAACCCGTAAAAAGCTAAGTAAACATTAAGACTTTCTCCCTCCACCCTTCCTAAGTGCTGCTATTACATATTCTCTCTCTCTCTCTCTCTCTCTCAACTTAAAGAAGGAACGGAAGACAAGATTAAAGAAAGACATTAGTATTTATATATTATCCGCTGATAATATAGCCGACACGTTGAATATGTGTGTCCGCGTGTATTAAAAACCTTGTCATATTTTAATGTCCCCACGTGTTGAAATTTATTCATTGTGTTGTCTGCCTGTCAAGTTGTCAGATGCATGCTCTCTTTTCAGGTTCGTTCGCCCCATGTTATTATCGCGTAAATTATCCTGTTCTTTCCTTTAAAAATATTATACGGGAAACCGGAATTGTTGACTACTATAATTAATATCATTATATTTAAACCATATCCTCCATTATCCTAGGGGCAGGAGGAGGTAGTGGCCTGGTGGGTGTATGTGTAATGTGAAATTTTGGAAACCCCTTGCCAGCGGCGGTCAGTCTAGCCCCAAATTAACCCCCACATAATCTGCCAATTTCCCTACGCCCCAAAAGGGAATCTTAACTGGAAATTATTTTGCGAGGGATCAAGTGCAAGGCTGCCCCGTCTTCTCAGGTGCAAAAAATAAATACCCGTCTTGGGATAAATATTTTAATTTGCCGTCACACCATCTTGAATTACGTATTTGTAATCCTGGCTGCTTCTTAGAAACAAACAAGATACCTCGTTATGAGTGGGAAATGCATAACTAACTTTTATAGAAGTGGAAGTTATCGTAGCTAGCGTACTGGGCTGTAACATTAGAGAAAGCACGTTCGAACTCCAGTCTCGCTATTGCATTCGCACTTTGACAAATAACCTTGAGAAAGATATAAACTTTCTTATCTCCCTGTTTTACGTTTAAAAAAAGTACCACTAATATACTTCTACAATGAATGCTTTTCGATATCCCATTGGACGAAACAAAGCAAACCAAACTATTTTACACACGTTAACATGAAATGATGTTTACAATTCTTAATTCCATAATCAAAAGAACAAATACCAAAACAGAGAGTTTTGGCCGAGAGTATTGAGCCAATATTCCATTCAAGAAAACCTTATCATTTTTATTATATATCAATACACTTTACTCTTTCATTTACTGCGGTTTGAAAACCGATCTATTAGCTGCAAAACGGCGTTTTTATATAAGTTAGTCATAAAATAGATTCAGATATTTCTATTAAATGTTTTCTGTGTTTGCTTTGAAACCAGCATTTACACAGTCGTTTTTTGTTGTTTTTTTTTTAATTTTTTCGAACCCAGACGACGGTGGACAAAACATCTTGAAGGCACTGTTCTCCGCGAGATGACCAAAGTAAGGCAGCAATAACTTTCTTGCTTAGATAGATAATCAGTGAAGCAATAACAGCTACTGAAAACAACCTAAGGTCTGTGTGCTATAACTAAGCACAACTTAGCAAATTAACAGCGTGATGGCTGGTAGGATGTAAGTACTTATCCCCACCTCATCACTTAAACACACATATTACTATTTAGTAATTGTTGATTCGTGCGACAGGCAATTAAATATAAAATATAAGTGGAAAAAAGTTACCTCCCTCTTACTAAAATCAGCATATGAAGCCACAGCCTTTTGGTAAAATCGAACACACATACCAGTTACCAGAAGGAAATATGCTATTATTTTAGCAATAAGTCAACCTCTTCTTAATATGAATTTAAACTGATACAACTTTGGTCAATATGAGCAAGCCGCCATACCGTCGATGATCAATATTTTTGCATTAATTTCCAAAGAGTTTGTGGTCATTATTACATTCCTTTCCTATTAAGAATGTCCATTTTCCTATTCAAAATAGATTTTGCATGCTGGATGAGTTTGTAAACCATGCATGCTTGAATATATGATTGTCAGTAAAAAGGCAGAAAAGATTACTTTAAAAATGTATTTAAAACATTTTTTCTTTTTCTTTTTTTACAGTTCATGCTCACAGTTTCATGAAATAAAACTCTCTCTCTCTCTCTCTCTCTCTCTCTCTCTCTCTCTCTCTCTCTCTCTCTCTCTCTCTCTCTTATTCTGTTTACAATACATGATGGCGGAGCTGTTTCTTTTCTCAACGATTGGGTCTATTTATTCAATAGAGACGCTGAGCCTTTATTTGGTTATGCAATATGTGGTTGAACCATTTGGCGTCCGCAAATTTAATAACTTCCCAGACAAAATTCATTGATTGCGTCAGGTTCACGGAGATTGGTATATACAGGCATATGGAGGCACCAACCGTGTGTCACTCTACATAAAACATCATGTAACACTCAGGGAACTTACTCTGTACTTTACTGCAAAAAAGGCAAATGAAGGAGAAAGTTTACTCAATATAGAGACACCTATGATGATCATCATCATCATCCTCATCATCAAGGAGGATACCTTTGATTCTTTCTTTCTCTATCTCTCTCACCAAGCGTCCGTATCAGGCCTCTCTCTTGGTAAGTCTTCTAGACGGCATCCAGTGCTCAAAAAAGGTGACGAATGTAACGGTTGCCTGTCAACTAACACTAGTGTATCCAGGTGTAGGGGTTCATAGTCTTTTTCCTTACTTCATCAGGAGTGTCCAGCATGCCTTGTTCATCTTTCTTTGATGATTTGTGAGATGATTTATAAATCCTGTACAACTGTGGTTTTGTTTAGTGCTGCTTACAGCATTGGTTAAGAAAACCACATGTAAAATATTTTATAATTTTTTCCCAGGCGTTTCTTTAGAATCGATGTGGTGCAACTATACCATAGTATGGAATAATTTCCGTTTTGATTCATTTGAGAGATCAAGTTTCCCTAAGGTTATTAACCTATCAATAGCCGCCAATGCTTTACTTATTGGCATGTTGACATTCCTTTCAGTAAAATGAATAATCGCTTTCGAGCTATATGAATCGGTCTATTAATTTCTGAGTTTTACCACTTAATGAGGTTTTGACCCCATCCGAATTAGAATACACACGTTAGATATTTAATTCGCTTTATTTATATCGAAAAATTGACCTAACATGATAAAACTTAAGAAGAAAAGTTTTAGTGAGACCTTTTCCAAATAGGAAAGACGCGAATATAAAGGTAATATACATTCTACCTTTAGATAACAGGGGTGTCCTCGTGGTGTAATGGTTAAAGCGATGAACTGCGGAATCGTAGTACGCGAGTTCGTACTCCAGTCGCGCTATTACGTTCACTTTCGGGCAAATACTCTTGGGAAAGGTATGAACCCCCTTATTCTCCCTCCAGCTATGGGTAAATAGTAGGACGGACTAGGTTCTTCAGCCTTGGTGAGGCAACTAGTCTAGGAGAAGGAAAACTCTGAATTCAAACCTGTTAAACTCCGCTTAAAAATTGACCTTGTGTCATATCCTGCCCGAGCGGAGGGGTTGGTAAATAGAACCTTTAGATAACAGAAAGAAAGGCGGAGAACCTCTCAACAGAAGTGTGATAAGCAAAACAGCAAATATATAGGTAGTAGTTGAAAGGATTTACGAAATAATTCGTCTTTCATCTTAGAACTAGTGATTGATACGACCTTTCAGATCTTTGAACAATGGTAAATTGTTAACGAAGTAACTGAAACTGATATTTATGAAAATTTGTATGTCACTAGGCCACAGAAAGGAAGAGCGCGGTGAGTTTAAGAAAGTTACGAAGTGTATATTCGCTGAAACATAGTGAAAAAATATGGAAGGTTAATACTCTGACAAGATATTCAAAGTAATGCTTTCTCTCAGATTGTAAAGAGCAGTCATATTATTTGTCTATTAGTATATATTGTTGTCATTCTTGTAAACGATCTGATAAATTCTGATGATTAATCTTGAGTTCAGTCCAATCTAGATCATTTGATGATATGTCATTTGTTAACTTGTTGCTTAATGTTTTACGGTATATTAACCCTTGTGGCTTATTTAATACCGATTCATATCTATCTATCTATCTATCTTAATAGAGTGGTAAGTTGATAGGTAGATTTATATGATATGTATACAACTAGTTTGTATATAACCTTATCTTTAAACGATATTTATTGCTCCTTTCCACTCACTAAAATGGTTTCAAGTATTGCTATGTAACAATAACAATTCTATTTGTCAACTTTTCTGTGTAATATGAATAATTTGCTCACGGGTGTATGGTTATAGATAACTGATTATAAATATCGTTAGTAAATGACTGAACGATTCAATATGACCCAACCATGATATCCAAACAGGTACTAATAATGTATATCAAAGTAGACCTGGGAGTAATAGCAATGGAGAGGTACCTGATATTTACCCAAACTCCAGGTCATGAGCCACACTACCAGATGCAGCAAAGACTCATACCTAGGATACTTTTTGGCGAAGTCTTACCTCCAAGCAGGGGCGCAGTTGATCCATTCTACAGCCTCAGATGAAAGGGATTTTAATGATGTATATATATATATATAGAGAGAGAGAGAGAGTGAGAGAAAGAGAAATAAAGGTTGTTCAATATTGGGGATAGAGCATATGTACATACGTAAATGTAAGCAAGTGTGGAATAGTCACGTTGTCAACGATGCTAAGTGACCATCAGTCCCCCACTTCTTTGCTTAATGATCTAACAGGTGAGTAACTAACTACCAGGACGCATCGTTGAAGATTAATCTAATCTACTCTTAGTTAGATATACACATGTGCGTATGATCTCTCAACGACATTTATCACTCTTTATTTATAAATATAGCAGATTTGATTATAGATTTATATGTATATGTAGGTTTGTTGCTCTTGTATATATAATATATATATATATATATATATATATATATATATATATATATATATATATATATATATATATATTTCATTGAACATAATAGACATTTTTTGTCTACATATTTTTTTTAATCCTTTCGAATTACCGTATTCATCTTATGATATTCAGCGGGAAATGGTTGATAAATCTTCTATAATTAGCTATTTCCCAATTACCGTCTGTCCAACTTTGGACCATCATCAGGGGAGGATGTATTACAAAAGAGATGCAACTTTTGTACGTACATTACAACTTTGTAAGAAAACCGTCTGTACAGTTGTATTGTGTGGCGTTTACTTTTTAAATTTGTTTCTATACATAGCTTCAGTAGCTAAAGATATTTATATATATTAGCACTGGTTTCAAAATGAATTCTGTTAAGTTTGGGTTGTATGTTCCTAATATGTAGTGCCTCGAGAATCTGGAGTTTTTGTTTTTATTTTGATGTTCTAACATTATTGTGTTTTCGGTGAGAATTTTCCGTAATTCTGTTGTTGGACATGAATGTTTTTTTTTAAATGCAGTGCTATGAAACTTGTATTAGAAAGGTACATTGTCTTCTCGATAGGGTAGTTGAGGTTAAACCAACATATATATTCTTATTTTCAGAAATACAATCTTCTAAAGGACATTTAAATTGATATATTATGTTGGCATTTTGCAAAACTCCAAATCAGGGAGAGAAAGTTGGAGGTTTTAAATTGATTATAATATATAATATGATTTATTTTTTTATTAGGATCAGTGGGGAGTATGGTTCTATGAATCAATATTTTTGATATTTTTTCATCTGATTTATAATTGTAGTGCATTTGGTGACGGTAAAAAGTTTGAGATATGTTTGTCGACTGGTTGGAATAGTACAGTGTTTATTTTGTTGCTTAACATTTTTAATCGTACGTTTAAGTTGTTCATCAACAATAGTTAGGAAAGCCATTATTGATGAGAGCCTGATTTTTTCTTATGTGTAGATCAAGTAATCAAATCATTTTCATTCTCTTTATGACATATTCTAATAGCTTATATATTAGATATTAGAAAGCTATGAAATATCTTTGTTATCAAAATATGTGTGATGAAGACAGACGGAAAAGATCTGTCTTACTGTAATCATTTCATTAAGAGAGATCAGAATTTATTTAATGCTTAATCATCTTGACGGTTAGTAAGCTTATTTCTTTGCTCAAATGTCCTGGTGTTGAAGTTTCAATATTCACTTGGAGTCTTTCTACGTCATATAAGTGAGTGCTCCAAGTTCATTAAGTAATTAACAACACTAATAAACAAACACTTGTTATCATATTATGTTTTTCATTCAATAAAAAGAACATAAACATTGAAATATTCAGAAAAAGGTTCAACATTTTATTTTCGGGAATCATAAGTTATAAAATTTTCTATGCGAGTTTTTACATCAACGGCAACTTGTAGCATTAGGTCCGAAAGTTAGTATCTTCCTCCCTCTACACCTGTTTTCCGTATACTCACCGATCACTAAATTGATCATGTCTAGATGGTTTCAAACCTTATCGGAAACTGCAGTTCCGACTGTTTCTTCTTGGACATAGGGATCGTTTATCTCATTTTTTTTTTTTGCCAGGTTTCAGAGCACATGCACTTATCCATTTTAGGAAGCGTTTGGATTACATTTCATCTGAGGAAACTGCGATATTTATTTATTTTATTCATTTCTGTTGCAGAGTTTGTTTTTGGATAGTATCTCTCTGAGGTATTCGTTGGTTGAAATTTTAATATCACTATTATACTGAAGGTATATACTTCTAAAATCCCAGGGTATGTGTAGCTTTCATGATTGGTTATTTAAGTATTTTCAAATGATTCGTTTTTTCTCTTATTTATTATTAGAATTGCACAGTATCAATAAAAAAAATATAACTCAGTGTTTTGGCTTGATTAGTTAAACAATTTTTATTAGGTTTTTACGTTCTTTTTTAATTTGGGGATTTTTGTCATTATTCATGTTCATTGTGTGGTTAAAAATTTTGGCATGTTTTATATGTATGCTCTTTGGTAATTTCTTTGTACAATCTTTTCTAGCATTGTCTCTATAACGTTAAGAACCGCATATACGAGGATCATCAAATGAATTTCCAGCCTTTTTTCGGATGGGCACTTTTATTGTTGAAACTCTAGTCCCCTTTCAAGTAATCTCCTCTGGCTGCAATGTACTTGTTCTACCGTTCTAACAACTTTTGAAAGGCCCCATGGAAGTCCTCTTGTGTGAGTGTGTCAATGACCTTCCTCACAGCCTCTTCCATATCCTCAATTGTCTCATAACGACAGCCTCTGAGCTTAGGGAATAACCAAAAGTCACAGGAAGATAGTTTTGGACTATAGGAAGGGTGAGAAACTGTCTTGTTGCCCGTCTTGTTCAAATAGTCTATGACAAGGATGGAGTTGTGGACTGATGTATTGTCCTGGTGGAAATGCCACTGAGCCGATTTAAAAAGTGCTGGCCTCTTCCAACGGAATCTCTTCCTGAACTTCCTTAAAACCTCAACATAGTAATCCTAACCCTAACCCTTACCCTTTGGCGAATCAACTCTGGTGTATTAACTTCTTTACTCCTCCTACACCTCTCAACATCCCTCACATACTCCCTGCCATCCTTGAATCTCTTATGCCACTCGAAAACTGATGCTCGATTCATGCAAGATAGTCGAAAACCACTCTGAAGCATTCCACACGTTTCTGTGGCATTTTTCTAAGTTTAAAACATAATTTATTTGCATATCGTTCTTTAAAGTGTCCTCACGCCCAGATTGAATTTTTTAAATTCATCAGCTGTGACAATCAGTAGGGTGTAATCCAATACCTGCTGTAGCTATTCATTTGAACCTGAAATCATAAAAATTGGTCAGTCATCTCAAGAGATGTATAGAAATAATTTTCAAGAGTCTACACTAATTTCAAATGACTGTACAAAAAAAGGCTGGAAAATTGTTGAAGGCACCACGTAATTAGTAAACCTGTAATGTTTGCCTAAGTATTTTATATATGTATGGCGTTGTCATCATGTGGTTTGTTCCAATCTGCAATTTTTCATTGCTTTTATAAGCTAATCCTTTACTTTATCAGAGATTTTAAACATTTTCAACCTTTCTAACATCTATATGATGGGAATATATAAACCATTCTATTACCTCTACAAGCAAGGGTAGATTTTTTTCCTTGACTTTACTCTTAGTTTACGTTTTTCTATACATTATAGGTGATTCGTTTCTCAAGTTCCTTTGTGTCATCTTGTTAATTCTTTGGTAAGATGTCCGTAATTATAATCATTATTATTATTTTGCACATTTCAGAGTTTATCTTCGGAGCGTTGGCCGATGGTTTCTTACTGGAGTATGAGAGACGGTAAGTCTCCTCAAGTCCCTAGGACTCTTTACAGTATTCTGGCCAATTTCAGTAATGCTGTAGTTTGGATAGTCTCCACTCGTTCGCTAATTTCCAAGTCCTCCAGTCTCTGCACTAATCCTATGATGTCTGTAACGAGCGTAAAATTGCTAACACCATCACTATAATGTTCAATCTTTTTTTTTTTTTTAGTCCAAGTACTTATCGTTCTATTATCTTTCTTTCCGTTTTATCCTGTGCTCAGCCGGAACGGTAAAATCCATTATTCTCTTTTTTTGTTGTTGTTGTTGACTATCACTAAGTCTAGTCGTCTTGCCGAGATTAGGTGATCCGTTTCTATTTTATAATCTCAGAGAAGTTTATGCGTCTCATTTTTCTGGACGGATTCTGGGTTGTGCATATACCATATATCTGTATGGTCGAATTTAAATTTCTTGCACGATTCCCACTGGATCATTTCCCCCAACCAGTCGTGTCTAGTCTTACACTCTTTTTGTGCTAGCTTACATCATTATCTTATTAGGTGATTGATCGTTTCATCTCTATCACCACATAACCGACATCTGCTATTTTGTTATGTCATGTCTATTTTTATTTGACATAGTCCTTATGGCGTTGTTTTGTGCTGCTATTAGAAGAAATTTAGTTTCTCTCTTAAGGCTTTCCTTTCTCAGCCGTATTAAAGTTTTCTCATGTGAGAATACGTTATTTTGTTTCTTGAAATGTCCATACAGCTGTTCTTTCCTTTTTTGATTTCTGGTTATTTTATTCTGTTAATGCTTGTGTTGTCAGCATTATTTCTGGTCGCTGTGATCTGTTTTCTTCGGCATATTCTAATTATCATTTACTCCTTTCCGAGTTTTTCACACCGATTTTGGCCGATGATTTCTCACTGAAGTCTTTGTGACACCAATTCTCTTGAGTATTCTGGCCGATTTTAATAATGCTGTTGTTTTGATGATCTCCCCATGTCCCCCGATCCCTGTATTAATACTTTGGTGTGGGTACCAAGAGTACAAATTAAACCTGGTTTCACCATCACTTTCATTTCCCAAAGCTTTTTTCAAATCCCTGGCAATGTCCAGGTACTTATCTTTGCTTTCATTGTCTTTCAAATTTACTATGTGGTCATCCGGGACAACTAAATCCAGTATTCGACAAACTCTATTTTTCTTATTGATTATTACTTGGTCTGGTCGTCTGGCCGAGATTAGGTGATCCTCTTGTATCTCAAAATTTCAGAGGAGTTTATACGTCTCACTCTCCAGGATAGATACTTGGTTGCGCATATACCATTTCTTCGTATGGTCAAAATTCGATTTCTTTCACAGTTCACAGTGGATCACCTTGCCCACTCGGTCGTGTCTAGTTTTATACTCTTTCTGTGCAAGCATGCTGCTTTCACTTATTATACGATTGACCGCTTCGTCTCAATCACCACATAATCTACATCTGCTGTTTTGTTGCGTATAATCTATTCTTGCTTTGATATGATTGGTCTTGATGGCGTTATTTTATGCTGCTATTTGAAAAAATTCAGTTTCTCTCTGAGGGCTTCCATTTTGAGTCACGTCCATGATTTCCCGTGTGAGATGTCGCTAGTTAGTCTCTTAAAATGCCCATACTATGGTTTATCTTTCCATTTTTGTTCCTGGTTATTTTTTCTCTTTTGATCCTCGTGTCGTCGGTATTGTTTCTGATGGCTTTGATCAGTCTTCCTCTGTGCCTTTCTAGATAGTCTTCAAGTCGCTATATCGATGCGTCAATGCCATCTTCAAAGCTGGCAATTCATATTCCTATTTATTTTCTGGACACGCATAATCTGTCAACGGATATAAGGCTTTAAGCATCGTCATTATTTATCTTGTTCTCTGGTCCATCTGTTTAAGTTCTTCTTTGCTCGACTTCTAGAATGGTCCCGGGTATCTTACGAGAGGGTACAGCCCAGGAATTTATGACTTTTATAAGTAGCTTTCTACTTCTGAGGTACTAATATTTTGCTTTTTCTTTCATCTCCACTTGTTTGTTGGAGTCGGCTTCCAATATTCCTAAGTATCTGTACGTTTCCTTTTCTCCGAGGGTTCTGATTTTGTCTTGATTTGGTAGTTCAATTTCTTCCGTCAGGTGTCATTTGCCGCTTTTCTTAAATAGCATGGCGTATTTTTCAATGCTAAATTCAATCCCAAAGTCCTAACTCTATATTATCACTGCCTGTATTAGGGTTTCCAATTCTTTTTCGTTTTAGGCAAACAGTTTGATGTCGTTGATGTGCATTTGTTGATTGATTTTTTCCTGCAATTTACTAAATTATTATCTGCTTATGCCTTTTCTGAGTATGCGGTTGAGTAGCATTATCGATCACTATTACAAATAGTAGTGGTAATAGCGCATCCACCCTGAAATATACCTCCCCGGACCTTCACTTCAGTAAAGTTTTTTCCCTCCTGCTGTCTAATTCACTTTCCAGGTTTTCATGATTTTCTTCATGAAGATTATAATTATTATTATTATTTACCGCTTGAGAGTTTTTACATCAGCATTAGCTGATGGTCTTTCACTGGAGTTTGAGTGACAGCAATTCTCCCCAAGTCTCCAGGACTATTCGCAGTATTGTGGCCGTTCTCAATAATGCTGTAGTTTTGATGGTCTTCCCTCGTCCGCCAACAACCAAATCCTCCAGTGTCTTTAATAATCAGTTACTGTACCAAAAGCACCTATCACAATTATTATAATTGTTACATTTATGTTTCAAATTTTTTTCAATTTCCTTGGTAGGTAGAGGTACTTATCCTTCTTTTCATATTTTTTTCAGTTTTATTCTGTGGTCAGCCCGGACAGCAATGTCGACACTTTTGCAGATTCTTTTTTTTTTGCTTATTATTATTATTATTGTTGTTGTTGTTGTTGTTATATCACTAATTGCATTTTTTACTCTTGATTTAACTAAAGTGCGAGTGAAAGTGTGTTCTGTCGGGTTTGGATTCCTCCTCTGATCTACAATTCTTTCAGTCTTTTTCAAAGCTTTTGGAGGCCGTTGCATATACACCAATATCAATTGGGATCACCGTCACATTTATGTTTAACAAATTGCTGGACAGTTTGACAAGATCCACTTAATATTTTAGCTCTCTGTCATTTTCCCTCTGTTGTTCATCTGAAAAAAAAATCCAGTCGATGAAAGGTTATTTTATTCTTATTAATCAACACTCGGTCCGGTCTTCTGTTCAGGATTATGAGCTCCATTTATATCTATAAATCTCTGAGAATAGTATGCACATAATTTTCTTGGCGAGATTCTGTATTTGTCAGAGTGCGATAGTCAACGAGCATATCTTAAAAAAACTACTGCATGATCGGAGGCTTGCTAATCGTAACGGTTATCATCGTAAGATATAGAATCGGTGACCCGGATTCTAAACATTGGCTAGTCTGTTCGAGTTTACTCCACGTTAATTAAAATGTGAAAGGCAGAAATTAATCTGCTTGCCACAAGGAAATAGTTGAGGTTTGGGTAATTAACCCTTGTTAGTCAATCAGTTTATTCATTCAGGTTTTAAGTAAATACATAGCCGATCCACACTGAGTGCCCCACTCCTATAACCCCACTTAATACTCAATGTACATTTATAATCAGACTTTATTTAACCTAACGGGAATTTTAAGAAGCAAATATTGTTAACTATTATGATTGATGTGATCTGGATTCTCACTGAGTATTCCAAATGCATCCTTGCTTTTCTATAGGAAGTATGAGTGCGAGTACAAGCCAAAAAAATTGGCAGAATCGCAAAAATAGAAATTGATAGATAGATAGATAGACAGAGAGAGACCGACAGAGAGAGAAAGATTTAAAAAAAACAATAAGAAAGTGTGAATAAGACGTAGTGAGTTGTCTCATTCAATGTGCCCATCACCTTCGCCATATTCTTGGCCAAGAATTGTTCAGTTGGAACAAGCGATTCGTTGCTTCTCAAGTCTATGGGAACATGGCGCAAATATTTCAGTCACGTTTTTCCCCTTTCCGCCTGAGTGCTATCGCTTATGGCCCGAAGAGTTACACAAGTTCCGCAAAGTCGGCGCTCGACGCAAATAGTTCGCGCGCCAATGAACGGGAGTATCGGTAATTGAACCACACACACACGCGCGCGTGCGCAGAGCATAAATAGATGCTCTCATACACACATACATACATTCAAAAATGCATTGATTGACGAACGTATGCACACTCACGTTCAATGACTACGCCCGCATGCATACATACATATGCACTCATTGAACGTTTCCTAGATAGATAGATAGATAGATAGAGATTGGAGCACTTGGAGAATAGTGAGTTTATCTGGCTGATGTAATCAATTTGATCCTTTGCTGATTATATTCTTGTACCAGACAAAACTTTATTTGATAAATTGGGTATTTAGCCACAGAAAAATGGTTAACAAGTTAATCTGGTCTTCTTTTAGTGATTTAAATTCTAATTAAGGTCTACATATATCTAGTCTTGTCTCATCTTTTAGGAAAACGAGCGTGGTTGGCTTAGTGGCATATTTCAGAAACCAATATTAGCTAACAGAAGTTAATCTAATCATTCTGACATTCAGATTCCTAAATATTACGACCATATGATAAATTAAACTGAATAAAAAAAAATACACAAGTTTTCCAAAGAATAAAGGCAACGAATATAATTTTAAACACTAATGCAAACGACATGAGTTTCACATAGGAGTGATCGGCAGTGTCCTGATGGACTCAGCAGGCATGGTCATATTCAAAACGATGCGGCTTGCTTTACTCTTCTCAAAAATCACATACGGAAAAACATGTTTGAATCATATTTCTCTCCAGCTAGGTGTAGGTATTAATCAACACTCGGTCCAGTCTTCTCTCCAGGATTATGAACTCCATTTATATCATTAAATCTCAGAGAATTGTATGCATATCATTTTCTAGGAGAGATTCTGGTTTTTGCATATACCATTTGAAACTATGCAAACCTTTTAATCTCTTGCACAGTGGATCACCTTCCACATCCCTTCATACCTAGTCTTGTATTCTTTTTCTGCTAGTTTGCTAGTTAGCTTATTATGTGATTATTCGTCTTATTTGTGTCGCTGCATAAACTACAATTGCTATATTGTTGCCTAATATCAACTAACGCCTTACATAATTGGTATTTATGTAATCATTTTTTTCTGTTTTTAAATTCAATGTTTTTTCTTGAGATTTCAACTTCATAGCAGTCTCCGGGTCATCTCATGTATCACTTGAAGTATCCAAAACTTGTTTTTCTTTTTTTTCCTTTTTTAATTTTCACTGTTATTTTCCTATTTCTCTCTATTTGTCAGAGTGTTATAGTCAACGAGCATATCTTACTAACTACTGCATGATCGGTATTAGAATGTTGGTACTCTCTTGGATTGGTAAGGCAAAGTGTTGAGTAGAAAAACTTTGAATTTCATCATCTTCATCATCATGTCGAGCTGCTAGCACGGATATCCCTGACCCTCTCTCACCACTTGTCCCTATCGTTCATCGCCTCTGCAGGTCTTCAGGGCTACATCCCGTATCCTCACATAGTTGCTGTATGTATGTTCGAGCTGCTCGTCCTGCTTTTGCTCGGCCATATGGGTGGTCCATAGGAGTAAATCACTAATGAGCTCGTCCCTGCTTTTCCAGCAGTGTCCTGCATATCTGATTCGTCTAGCTTGGATAGTTTTCGTGATGGGAGGCAGGTGACCGTATAGTTGATGCCTTGTGGGGTGTTGCCGCCGGGACTTGTTCAATATTGCTCGCAACATTCTTGTGTAATTGCCATCCTGCTTCTTCTCCAGCCGTTTAGTTAGCGTCAAAGTAGTGCATCCATACAGCAGTATCGACACGACCGCTGCCTGGAAGAAACTGTGTTTCATTTTATCGGTCAGTTCTGATTTCCATATGATCGATAGCTTATCGATAGCTGTCTATGCCTTCGTTAGCTGCGTGTCGATGTCTTTTACGGTTGATGAGACACTGCTTCCTAGGTAGGTGAATATGTCAACCAGTTTCAGAGAGGTTCCCTCTAGTGTGGAAATGTTGCCTGTTTTATTAAAGCACATATATTCAGTTTTGTGTGCATTGACATGGAGTCCAATGCCTGCAGCAGCTCGTTCCAAACTATGCAGCAGTTTTTCGGCTTGGTTGGGTGTATTTGACAGAATCGCTATGTCATCGGCGTAGTCGGTGTCGGTAATTGTTTTTGCGGGGTACCTTCTGCTTCAACTAGTCTAGGAGAAGGAAAACTCTGAATTAAAAACCTGTTAAACTCCGCTTAAAAATTGACCTTGTGTCATATCCTGCCCGAGCGGAGGGGTTGGTAAATAGTACCTTCTGCTTCTTTTCTTTGTCAATCGACGTTCTAAGCACGTAGTCTAGACAAATAATAAAAAGGTATGGGGCTAGCGTGTACCCTTGTAGTACTTCTGCTACAATGTCGAAATATTCTGTGTCTCCATCCGGTGAACGTACTTTCATTTTGGTGTTTCTATAGAGAATCATTATTGCTGCGACTGTCTTTTTTGGTAGGCCGTATGCTAGTAGGATTTGTTCCATCTTCTCTCTGTGAATGGAATCGAAAGCCTTGGTGAAATCGAGAAATAGCAATGTCGCCTGTAGGTTTTTTGCCCGTACGCCTTCAAGGATTCTACGGGTGGTCAATATTTGTGAGGCCGAGGATCTATTTCTTCGGAAGTCATTTTGGTTTTTCCTAAGGATGTTCTCAATTTTGGGCTTTATGCGCTTTCGTAGTAGGGCATTGTAAATTTGGGCTGCTATGGATGTAAGTGTTATACCTTGGTAGTTCTTGGCTAATCCGATGTCACCCTTTTTAGGGGAGGGGAGGATGCATCCCTTCATCCGTCTGTCGATCGGATTTTGATTATGAGACTGCGTTGCGGTGTCGGAGCAGTATGTCGTCGAATTGTCTGGTCTTCCATACTTCTGGGGGTATCTGCTGCTTTCCTATTTTTATTTTTTTTAAGAACAGAGTCGAGTTCTTCTTTAGTGAACGGTCCTAGTAGAATTTAAACCAACTGTAACAGTTGGAGTAGACTGACAGTTGATAATTAAGTCACGGGTTCTCACTTCCCACCGGGTGTCTCATATTTTGGTCTTATGGTAAACTAAAAAAAATCAATGAATGACAAGTTTTGTGGTACAAAGACTTATTGTGATCAGGCGGCCGTAGTATGCTTGAAATCAATGAGGTTGCTTGTAAGGAACATCAACTGATAAAGGAGGGTCAGCTTTGTCTGTCGGAATAACAGCAAAAACAGTAACCCTGTCGGGTTTGCTCAAGAGAAAAAAAAGAGAAAATTGACAGTTTGAACTTTATCTTTCGATATCTTCTCATGAATGATGTTAAGAAAATTGTTAATTTGATATTTGTTGGAGAGCAAGTATAACTCATGTTCAAAAGAACTTTTACTTCCATAGATTAATATTAAGCAACATAATAAACGAAATAATATAAATTGATCCTTATCAGGAAGCTCATTAACCTTCCCATGTGTCACACTACAGGATCCATATAGGCCGATACATTTAATCATATGATGAATGAATAACAAGGTAAAATTATATTTTTGGTGTCTATTAACAGTTTATGAGATTTAATTGAGAAATTTTACAACAATGAAGAAAATATAATTTTTTGCTGAATCATCAAACTTATGCAGTGTCATTAATTGAAACTGTTCATATATAAATTTGATAGCATGAAAATATTTAAATGTTTTGTTTTGCATCAATAATAGAAATAACGGAACCAATGTCATTCAGCAATCCAATTTTGAAGTTTGACTCTGGCATTTTTCAGTATTCATTCTTTTAAGATTTTCCAATATAATTCGAAGAGTATTTCCATCATTTCCACGATTAGAGATCACACACTCCCCTATAGTACGCATTTGTACTTCATTGCAGAACATGAGTACTGCATCATCAGGTATAATAACAAGAAGTATACTGATTTTATATTGGGATTTGATGATGTGACATATCATTAGAGTCTCTTGCTCCCGAACAATACTCTAGTAATTTTTATCAAGAAATATTCCATCTCCACCGATCATTAATGCTATGGAATTTCATCTGCTGTTTGCGTGATATGTCATCGGAAATACTTTGATCTAAAGAAAATTTATGGTCAGAATTATATCGTCGAATTTTTCTGGAGTCTGTACAGAGTGTTGATAAAGAAAAATTATACAGACAGTGCATGAGATTTCGAGCGATTGCTCCATCTTAAATAAATGGTTTCCTAAGCAGTAAACATGGTATCAGTTTTTTGTTCTGTTTTTTTTTTTCTGTTTTTTATTTCTTTTTCAGAGGCAGGTTTTCTTTTCCTTATGTCTTCAGGTTAAAAATGCTGTTCGAAAATTTAAAAAAAAGATGGGCAACAACTTTAAACTCTTAAGACTCTCGTTGAACTCTAAGAAAATATCATCATCATCATCATCATCATCATCATCATCATATCGCGCTGATAGCACGGATATCCCTGACCCTCTCTCGCCACTCCTCCCTATCGTTCATCGCCCTAGGCAGGTCTTCAGGACAACATCCTGTATCCTCACATAGCTGCTGAATGTACGTTCGAGCTGGTGGTCCTGCTTTTGCGCGGCCATGTGTGGGTATCCATAAGAGTACATCTCTTATGAGTTCATCTCTGCTTCTCCAGCAGTGTCCTGCATGTCTGGTTCGTCTAACTTGAATAGTTTTCGTGATAGGGGGCAGGTGTCCGTACAGTTGGTGTCTTGTGGGGTGCTGCTGCCAGGACTTGTTCAGGATTGCACGCAGCATTCTTGTGTAATTGCCATCTAGCTTCTTCTCCAGTCGTTTTGTTACCGTCCATGTAGTGCATCCATATAGCAGTATCGATGTGACCGCAGCCTGGAAGAAACTGCGTTTCATTTTATCGGTTAGGTCTGATTTCCATATAATCGATAGCCTATTGATAGCTGTCCATGCTTTCGTTAACCTCGTTTCGATCTCCTTTTCGGTTGATTCGACGCTGCTTCCTAGGTACGTGAATTTGTCTTCTAGTTTAAGTGGGGTTCCTTCTAGAGTGGAGATGTCCCCCGTTTGGTTATAGCACATATATTCCGTTTTGTGTGCATTAACATAGAGGCCTATGCTTGCTGCTGCTCGTTCCAAACTATGCAGAAGTGTTTCGGCTTGGTTAGGTGTATTTGCCAGTATCGCTATGTCATCGGCGTAGTCGGCATCGGTAATTGTTGTTGCGGGGTATCTTCTGCTTCTTTAATTCGTCAGTTCGAAGCCATTCTCTTTGATTTTGTCAATCGATGTTCTAAGTACGTAGTCTAGACAAATGATAAAGAGGTACGGGGCCAGCGTGTCCCCTTGTAGTACTCCTGCTACAATGTCAAATTATTCTGTGTCTCCATCCGGTGATCGTACTTTTACTTTAGTGTTTCTATAGAGAATCGTTATTGCCGCTACGGTTTCTTTAGGTATGATGTGTCCATAATTTAATCAAAAAATTCATTAAAATTGATTAAATAATGAGTTTTGTAAGAACTGCAGAATTCACTAGTACAAAATGTACATGGAAAGACTAACCACCCAATGAAAATCATGTAATCTAAATATTTTAAAGATTACTCCATCATATTATAATAGAATTTTTTTATTTTATCGAAAATTCCATCAAAAAAGATAAAACTGTGAAAGTTTTAGGTTTTAAATATTGCTAAATACAAAAATATTATTTTGAAAAAGAAAGCAACGAAATTAAAAAGTAAACAGTTTAAATGTATTCCTAATGTTATTCTTAATTAAGTTTTTCTCTTCTTTCATAATGTTCTCTTTTACGGCTTTAAAGTAATATATATATATATATATATATATATATATATATATATATATATAGTATAATTACCACTTAAAAATAATATTCGTACAATGACCAGTTTAAAATGTAGATGGGCTTACATATTCATATTCAATCAATTATAATCTAATCTGCAGATTTTTAAGAAATCGTCCAATTTTATCTGTGGAGGCTGCCTCAGTTATTTATTATGCCAATATATCGTGAATGATAAGAGCCATCGAATTATTTTACTCATTAAGATTTTATATCTACTCACTTTTAAACAATATACAAGAAATAATCTCTTTGTTAAGATTTGGGGTTATATTTCATTGTGCTGTAGGGAATCAAACATTATCTTTTTTGAACTGAGGGCGTGGTTTCGGCGATCACATATCCGTTGATCGTGTGAACATTTAGAATCCTAATTCTTTGATTTTTGCCTACGTTCGTCGTAGGAAGAAGACGTGGTCTTTTTAATCCACGCCTATTTAGCAAAAAAATCGACACAATTTTTATTTATTTTCCATTTAAGAAAATGAAGGTGTTTTTTTGCCAAATCTGGCGAGGCACCCAATTTCATCTCGCCGGGAAAACTAGAAAACAAGACGTTTACATTATGATTTTTTATACCTTCTATTATGTAACTGTAGGGTCTATGTGTTATGCCGCATTAATTGTTGTAATATTCGTTATATTGTTATATGTGCCTATTAAATGTTCTGATTGTGTAAAAGAGTCAATTCCGTCCATCACTATGGTTTATTAAGTGTTAGTGTAGCCAAGGCACAGATTGCTATCGATAGGTTAACTGTCACATGGAAGTCACACCTATCCAATGAAATAAACGCGATTTCTTCCAAGCAGTATTTGTTTCAATTCTACTATATGGATGCACCAAATAGACGCTGACTAAGCGTATAGAGAAAAAGCTAGAAAGGAACAGCAAAAGAATACTGGAAGCAACATCCCAAAAAACAGCAGCTGTACTACCACCTACCCCTTTTCTCGAAAACCATCCTAATAAGATGAACAAGATTTGCAGGACACTGCAGGAGAAATAAAGACGAGCTCATAAGCAACGTTCTCCAATGGATCCCTTCGCACAGACGTGTAAGTGTTGGGAAACTAACGAGAACCTATCTACAACAGATTTGTACGGTCACAGGAGGTAGTCTAGTGGACCTGCCAAAAGCGACGGTTGATAGAGATGAATGGAGCGAGCGAGCGAGAGAGAGAGAGAGAGAGAGAGAGAGAGAGAGAGAGAGAGAGAGAGTCAGGGAAATCCTGCTCGCAGCACGGTATGATAATGATGATGATATATCAATGAATATATTTATCATATTACTGGAACTAGTTGAGTGAGAACCAATTAAGCATTCTTCTCAGTACTCAGATCTGTGATCTATAATAACACATCAATTTACCCAAAAGCTTGTTTCCATTTATAGGATAAGTACTTGTCTTTTGGGAACGATTATACGTTAACTTCTTGTCCATTTTATAATTTCTTTTGCATTTTGGGACAGCACAACCTTACGGCATATATTTTTTGGTAAGTTACTTCCGTGATAATAAGTAAAAAATAAATTTTGAAATATTACAAAATAAATGCAAAAATCAGTCGAGTCAGGTAAATCAAAGCAAGGTGATCTGTCTTTTTTGATTATAGTACAAATTATGCCGTCAGCATTTAAGGTCCGCCCATCGAACAAATATTTTATTTTTCGTAGTCTTGAAAGAATTTCCACTATTCACCGATGCACGAATGTGTAAGTTACGAGTATATGTTGTATATATACTATAAAATATTGAAAAGAATTTCATCCATAAAATATGAAATGGAAATATAAAAAAATCGATAATACATAATAATGTACATTATTTCTGAAAATATATATGTATATTTTCTTTTCTTGTTCGACCTCAATATTATTTCTGTTATTCTTTTTGAAATCTTGTTCGAAATTTTATTTTCCGCCCACGCCCGAAAAAACGCGTATCTATCTATATATCTATCGATCTATATATATATATATATATATATATATATATATATATATATATATATATATATGTATCTTCATTGATGCCCTGTAAAGTTTTTATGCAATGTATCTGAAAAATATGGTATTAAATAAGTCACCTAGGGTTGATATATTATTAAAAGAACCGTGTCTTAACATTTATCTCGTATTTCATTTTCTATGTATATATTCCTCTTTCTCTCTCACTCTCTATTTCTTCTCTCTCTCTCTCTCTCTCTCTCTATATATATATATATATATATATATATATATATATATATATGTAAAGAGAGAGAGAGAGAGAGAGATCTTCGTGTGATGATCCAATATGCTAGAGATGGACAGTTATTAAACACCTTTTATTCTACGCTATCTTAATCTAAATCTGCATATGCCCTATCACCGACAGTGAGCAATCTTTATTTATAAATACTGCAAACTGCATTATTGAGTGATTACGGACATGCTGAGACACTCAGCGTTGCCAGTCTATTATAACAAATTGATATTAACAATGTACAATTCTAATTTATCCTTAAATTAAAAAAAAAGTATTAGAAAGGTGGACAATATTTATTTAAATTTAATGTAAAAATGACTACATATGTTTAAACAGAATATTCTTCAGGATATAAAATTACGAAGACGGTGTATTTATTACTTGCATCTAATTTCATCTTATTTTATTCCAATAATTTTTCATTTTTTTAAGTATTTTACACTTAAATTGTTCAAATGTTTTTTATAAAATCTGTCCAGTGATCTTTTATTAACGATATTGATTCAAATTTGTTACTCTAAAGCTCCCTCAAAAAAGAGGAATGAAATGGCTTTTAAAATAGTTAATCGTTAAAAAATCAATCATAAAAATCTGAGACTGCATTTTTTATTTGCTATATATTCATTCTATTAAATTCATAACATTTGAACAAAATTAACGTCATAATAACAATGTTTTTTTTCCATTGACATTCAAAATTTAATTTCCTTTATAAAATATACACAGTATTAGAATTGTTCAAATAGATAAAATATTGGAACGTTTTCTTTTTTAAATAATGAAAAAAGGAACGGATTTAAATTCGCAGAAAAATGCTTGTAACTTCCAAAAAGGGTTCTTTTCTTAATTCTATTATATTTATTTAAAAAAAAATAATGAACTGTGTTATATGCAAATTGAAAAACAATATTTTCTCGCATTTTTTTCAATATTTTATTCTAAAAAACTCTTTGTCTTATTTTATTTTTTTCCATGTTTATCATAGTAAATGAACAAAGTAATAATTTTCTATGTTTTTTTTTTATCAAGTTTGTTCATATGTTTTAGAAGCGAAAGGGAAAAAATCATTTTAAACATTTGCTGTCTATAAAACTCTACGAAAAATGTTAATTAGATTTTTTAACAAAGAAAATTGTATCTATCCGAAAATATATTTTGGAATTAAAATAAAAACGATGTTTAAATTATCACCCACAAATGTAACAGTTAACTTGAAGGATTCCATAAAATTTAAGGATCTTTTATAAAATTTTAAAGGATCTTAAATTAACTAAATTGAAAGTAAAAACGCAACGTACAAATCTTTGCTGAGGTCACTTCTAAAATATTTTGTAAAAGTGAAACGCAACCAAAAATATGCTGACGCTTAGAGATTGGAGGAAGCAAATGGTGGTAAGAGAAAAATGTAACTCTGAAATATATAACCGTTAGTCTAATATCAAGAAATTGTGTATAGCCTCGCTATAAATTCTTGTTACGGTAGAATGATATAGATTGAAAAGTGTTTTTAAGTAGAGGAATTATATATAGGGAACTGAATTACCAGAAAATCCGGCTAACACCCACGCACGACATACGGCTGTTTCGATGTTATTTGGTCTCATCAGCAATATATACTTTGATCTCCACCACTGGAGATCGAACCGGTGACCACATATTACAGTGCTGATACTATACAACAGAACCACCAGTTCATATCGCACACAGGTGACGCCAAATTAAAGTGTTGTTTTTTTTCCAACCAAATTGTGCAGCAGTTTTGTTATCAATAGGCTTAAGGCATGCAGACACGTGTATATGTGTGTGAACTTTAAAAAGTTGAATATATATATATATATATATATATATATATATATATATATATATATATATATATATATATATATCCGTGCTGCCAGCACGATATGATGATGATGATGATGATGATATATATATATATATATATATATATATATATATATATATATATATATATATATATATATATATATATATATATATATTACCGTGGAAAGCTTTGATAACGCCTCACTTTTACAGTGACTAGTCCATTTCAAACATAAGAAAATTATATCTATCATCAATCTACATAAGAAATTGATTTAAAAAACTGAATTCTTTATAGAAAAACTTGCTTTAGTTAACAATTCATTTCCTTTATATCCAACTAAATCTTGAATAATTTTAAATAGAATAATTGAAATAACTAGTGTTAGAAAAATAAGTTGCGTTGTGGGACTCAGCATTATATTTGTAGGTTTGTATCTGATGTTTGAACCAACTAAAAGCAAATATTTTGAAAATTAACTTGTTGTTAGATGTTTTAACTTGATTGAGTAACATAGCATTACCTTCCATTCATCCATTTTTGTCCCCTGGTGAGGATAAGCTTTATATGCCCCCATATATAGTAATTAAAAGAAAGAAGTTAAAGAAAAAATATATTCTTTTTATTTTTTCGACCTTCTTTAAACAACTTTCCCATTTGTAAACATATTTGACAAAAAGATGTTTCTCCATAGACAACACATTTTCTTCTTCAAAAATTTCCTGGCGGGAGCCTGTTCAAGCTTGTAGCACACTGTTTCATTTCCTGGTATATTAAATAGGTTCAAAAGAAGTATTTCTGACTGAAAGCAAGAGATAAAAAGAAAGAAAGCAAATTTAATAAGAAAGAAAAAATGATAACTGCACATGAAAAGTGTATTGTCTGGTTTAAAGACAGAGAAGAAGAACGAAGTGAAAAGTAAAAGACGGGAAGATATATATGAAGAAAAACTGAAAAGATAGATAGATAGATAGATAGATGTAATAAAAGAAAGAAATTAAAGAAGATTATTTTTAGTTCTACTTCATGCAGTTATAAATAAAAGAGATGAATCTATTTTGTTTTTAATGTATATTATTCTTCTTTAATTAAGTTATATACCAAAAAACAAATGTTCTCAAAAAACAAATGTTTACAAAAAACAAATGTTTTAAAAAACGTGTAATTTTCACGGGCACTGATAGTATTTATAACTGTCTTACGTTCTTCTCTAAAGTTTCTTTTTTTGTGTGGGCGCTAAAATAAACATTACTCTTCTTGACAGTTTCAGCAACATTAACAAAAAATTGCAAACCAAGTTGTTTAGAGTTTTCTATCTCACACTTTTTATCGATCCCACACGGCAAACAAAATGTCCGCCAAGGACTTATCCTTACCGATACTTGCATATTTCAAGTCCTCATTTGCTTTGAGTAACACGACTAAACACGCTGATTTTCTAGTCTATATTGACCTTAGTAGAAAATCTCTAAATAATCTACTCTTTTAATTACTCTTTTTCCTCGAAAGGAATCCCGTAACCTGACACTTCTGATCCCATAACCGTCCGTTAGAATCCCAACCTTAAAGTATAAACAACATCCCTCATATGCTGTCTTTACATCTCTGTTGCTTAAAAGATGTAGCTTGGCTAAAGACCGACAACCATCTTTAAATAGATATGTTTTTAGTAAAACCAAAAATTTCTGTATTTTCCTTATTTAAAGAAGAAAAATGTTAAATAACTACTTCTTAACAATGATCACAACATAAGTAAAACGCAAGAGAAAATATACACATGAGACTAAATGGCTGTATTTAAGAAATCTCCACAAAAATTCCTTACGATTGAACAATTTAGCGTTCCACGAATAAAGTTATATTAGAATCTTTATTTTCATTTTTGTATGAGTTTAGCTTTTGCATTATCATTTTTATTATTTTATATGTAAAAAAAAAAAATCAATTGAATGTTTTATGTTTTATTCTTTTTTATTTATCTTTTTCTCTTATGTTTTTCCCATAATTGTGTGTATCAGATTTTGTGGTTTTTAGATTATTTCTTTGGAGTTAGTCTCTTTGAGGTTTTTCATACTTTTTTTATTTTATTTCGGACAATTTTATTTTTGTTGTTGAAGAGAAGTCAATAATTCTTTTTTTAATCTGGGATAAAGAAGTTTTTATGTTTTTTTTTTCTCTTTTATTCTTTTTTGTTTTATCATTTAACGTTCCTGAATGTGATTCTGAATAGTTTTATTTAACTCAATACTTCATGAGAACGACAATAAACATCTTGCTATGAAAAGTGTGTGCGTGAGTGTGCGTGTGTGTGTGTAAGAGGGAGAGAGAGAGAGAGAGAGAGAGAGAGAGAGAGAGTCCAAAACATTTTCATACTTCTTCATTTTTTTCATTGCATCATTATCTATTTATCTATTTATCTGTATATTTAACCAACTTCTAAGGTTAAATCGCTTACATTTGCTGAGGTTCGAACTTCATAACCTGGTTTAAATCTACTGGAATCAAGCAAAGACTGCCGGATTCACTAAAACTATCGAATTCGTCTGTCAATGGATGTGCGCTATTTTCTCTTCTATCATAAGATACTGTATATGTAAAGTTTACTTCTGTAGGAACAATGAAAAGATAATGTAATGAGCTCTAAATAATGTTTTGCTTCTACCATAAAAATGGCTTTCATATATCTGCCTTGAAATTCAGCAAATCATATTTATCTCAAGGACTGACTCGGCTAGGATTTTTGGATATTGATTTTCATATACCACGCGTGGGTGGCATAACAGGACGTCTACCTCTTTCTTAAGGTAAACAAAACACGGCAGAAATCGTACGTGAATTGCGTGGGTGACTCGCTGGAAGGAAGTTTGACCACAAGGATTGTGAGGGCGTCCTGATAATTATATAACCACTGAAGACTTTCGACCCAAGGAGAGCAAAAGAGTCGATAGAAGAGTCACTGGACGTCACACCACTCTGTGCGCTGGCGTTATGCCAGTTTACCCAAGGTGGAGTAGTTGAGAAATGCCTGAGCTGGACGAGACGCATGAAGCAGAGAGACATGAAGAAACGGTTTCGAGAAAATGAACGAACGCGCAGAATTTAAGTGGATTAAATGCCTTAAGATAATGCCAGACGCACGAAAGCATAGAAGCATGAAGAAACAGCCTTGCTAAAGTGGAAAGCGGTTAGGATCCCAGAAGAAAAAAGATGTGTGCCTTGAATATACCCTAAAGTTAAGAAACATGGAGAAGAGGGAATGACTGAATCTTTTGAGTCGGCCCAGTACCAGTATCGCGCAAGTAGAATGAAGAAGAAATGATTCTCTGAAAATTTGTGCCTCAGCTTTGTGTGTATTCAAACTTAGCTGTCCTCAACCTTCTTCTTCACTCCACTATTTGGTGATAAAAGGAAAAAAAAGCGGATTATATTTTTATACTAAAGAGTTGTTGTCTGTTTCCCTATATACAACATATGCAGCTATCTCTTTTGCATGCATCACCATGCACATATTTACTTAAAATATATTATTATTTATAGGGAGTTTCAGAAAATATTATATCATTTCATAATCTTCTCATTCTGTGATCTCAGGTTTTAACTGCATGTGGAGAAATGATTCCAAATTCTATGTTTATTGTTTAATTTATTTCAGGTATAAAAATGTCATTTATGGAAAAATAAAAGACGTTTCAAGATGAAATATAAAAAGTTTTAGTTGTTTCTACACACGCTGTTTAAATATGACATATTTTAACGCAAATTCATAATCTTATTATATTACAAAATTATATCAGTTTTTCTGAAACACACTGTACATCGCAAATGATTTCAAATTGTTTGAAATACCCCATTCATATAATTATGATAGATGTAATTTATATATATATATATATATATAATTTTTTTCACATATTATAAGCACAATTAATCGACTACCAATATTAAGACTAAATACTTTACTAGAAGGAACTCTGAAAGATGATCTAATAGAAACTTCCAAAATAATTAAGGCAATTCTTAAATTTGGTAGACTTATCTATTTTTCTAATTTTTACTATTTCTTCTCAAATTGGAAATTGATTCTCAAGATTTTTAGAATTAAGTCTATTAACCAACTTAATTTTTTGCTTATAGATAATATATTATAAAACAAATTCCCTAATCAGATCCAATACAGGAAGTTAAAAAAGACTGAATTTGATTATTTCAAAAATTATGGTAGGAAAAAGAAGTTAAGGGAGCATTTTAGGGACTATTAGATTAATTACTTTGCAGGATTTGACCTTTATATAGATATTGTATTAATATTGTAAATATTCAGAGCAAAGATACTTTTTTCCTATTGTTGATGTTAGAAGAGACTAAAAAGGTGAGATTTCCAAGGAGGTGGAATAACAAACAAACAAGCAACCGAAAAACAAAAAAAAAATGATAAGAAGGGAAAAATTCTGAGAAACTGATGGAGAATGATAACAAGTGCTGTCTTAGAAGGGTCGTTTTACTAGGACTATCTTGAGAGTATACGAAAAATCATTCGGTTATACGACAAAAGACTGCGGGCATGAAATGCCGAAATATTATGGTAGAAAATGCTGAACTATGGCTGCAAAATTCACTGAGACAAGGAAAAATGTCACTGGTGAGTGATATTTAAAATGATTTTATCAAAGAGTTCTATGCCTACCTTTTAGAATGGTAACTCTGTTAGTTTAAGGGGAGTATAGGGGTAGAAAAGAAGGGAAATAATACTAGGTAAGAGATGAAGAGATAGTAGTAGTAGGATACATAGAAGAGTCACATAATTAAAACTGTCTGGAGAAAATCCGCTAATCATTGGCAGATATGGATGATATAGATGAAAACTTAACATTAAACGCAGACCAAGGGTCATAAGAAGCAAATGCCACCAAATTTCTCTGGCTCGAAACAACTAATGAATAGCAACAACCATTTTTATAACAAGCGAAAATAAAGTTGACACAAGGACATTGAACTAAATTTAAACTTAGAAAATTTAAGGTGGATTCGTTTTTTCTTTGTGAACTGCAAAGTGTACACTCAGTTATAAGAGACATGGTCACATGTGTGACTGGGTGCAATAAATAAACAACCAATGGGTTAGCAACAATATACTATCTTTTAAAAAAAATGACAAAACATAATTCAACGTGAGATACAGACAACACGTTGGGTGTGATGATCGGCAGGTGGTCCCTTGATAGTTAATATGGGGTACCCAATCAGAATCCTGCGAATGGTGGCTGTTCTAATTTCAAGTACAAAAGCAACGGCTTAATCTACTACTCAGCTTAGGGACACCAACGGAAGAAATCGACTCTGGAAGAAACAAAATGTACTTCACTGTTATTTCTAGAGCAATCCTATGCATACAGGGGATAGAAAAAGTGACGATCAAAATTTCGCCTGGAAACACTAGATTTAATACAACAAGCAAAAGTCTTGCTGACCAAATTAAAATAATACGGAAGAAATGTTGGCTTTCTTATTTAAGATAAGTGAAATATATCAGTTAGTAAAGAAAGAAGAATATCAATAGATATCACTACGCTAACCGAAACACTAACTTCTGAAAAGCAAGAACCCGCTAACCTAACTGAAACTCAACATATAACAAAACAAACAAAATAAATGTAGAGTTACTAAAGAAAATGATGACAGAAAGGAAGACTAACTTACTCGCCTGGAAGCAAGACAGTCTAAAAAAATCATGATAGAAAAGATAAACAAATTATTACCGTATATCCCAACGGACAACATCATTGATTTAAAGGAGCTGATTTATGCAGGAGCAAAATTAGTGATAAAATCGGTGCGCCCCCAAGGAACCCAAACAGATGCGAAAAAATCTGGATGTGAAATTAGACTAAAAAGATAGGTAGAAATATTACGACAACAAGCGAAGGTGTAAAGAAAGGAAAAACCTCGGGGATATGCAGGAATGAAAAGAGCAAAACAAAACTAAACAAAACAACAGAAAAATCTTACAACAAACTTGAAGAGATAAATCAAAAGATACTGCTGAAATAAGGGAAACTTAAAAGATCCCGAGACGGGGTCATGCAATGCAATCAAAATAGGTTTTTCCGAAATAATGAAGTAAAATTCAGTCAACAAGCAGAAGAAGGCAGGAGGATATACCCTCAAAATTTATGTAAATGGGACAAAACTATTCTGGAGTAAAATATTGATATGAAAAGAACATAACAAAAAATCCGCATGAGAAAATCAAACGGAGAAAAGGTTACAAGTCCTCGAAAAAGGACTTGAGGTTGTAAATACACATGGAATTATTCAGAACAATACAGAAAAAAAAGTACCGAATTGAAAACGCCGGGCTGCGATATTAGGCATGGAGCCTGGTTATAAAAATGCACTTGTATCCCATCCTGCCCGTGCAGAGGTATTGGTAAATATATACATTGATCAATACGTCCTCAAGGAGAGCAAAACGAGATGGAAAATAGAAATGGCGAGGACTGACGACATGTAACATACCCATGATACGGATATGTGTGAAATGTACATAAAATGTTTATAACTCATATATAGATAACATAGGAATCCGAAACACAAAAAAAACACTTACGACTTCTTAGTTCAGGTACGAAACTTTATTACCTTTGAGTTTAAAGGTTTTTCGACATAAGGAGAATGATACACAATTTTTCTATGCTGACTTTTCCATCTGTCCCGCCACCACGCGCGGTACCCGCTGCAAGGCCTCGGCGAGCTCCGAGAGTCAACCATCTTCTTTGGACGCAAAAATTCAACTCACTGCTTCTTTACTCAAATCTCAACCCACGAGTCCGGTGAATGATGTCATTCACACCTCCTAGTCCCATTTCCCATCTGGGGCTTTATTTTGATTTCTATGAATGACACATCGTATGAGCGCGCGCATGAACACTTTCGCTCATATTGCACCTAACTAACCCATGCGCCAAGCCCAAGGTTCTCAGCGTAACTAAACCGAAAGGCAAGATATATAAAACGAAATCCCTCGGCAATTATATTACAGACAAAGAATTTGGGAGGTGCCCGTGGTGTAATGGTTATCGTCGTAGGAAATGGACACGGCGACTCGAGTTCAAATTCTGGACGAGAATGATTGCATTTCACATAGCACTAATACCCTTGGGAAAGGTATGAATCCAATTATTCTCCCTCCAGCTATGGGGAAATAGTAGGACAGACTGGGTTCTTCAGCCTTGATAAGGCAACTAGTCTAGGAGAAGGAAAACTCTTAATTCCAACCTGTTAAACTCCGCTTAAAAATTGACCTTGTATCATATCCTGCCCGAGTGGAGGGGTTGGTAAATAGGATTATATTACAGACAAACAAGCAAACAACATGATCTTGCAAGACTATCAAAAACGAATAAGATATCCAACGAGGTCATAAAGTTTATCACGGAAGGCGCCTCTGGTGGTGTAATGGTTAGCAAGCTCGACTAGCAAACCTACACGAGTGAGTTCGAGTCTCATTGGGTGCCCCTTTCATATGGCCTTGTGCCACATCTAAGCAAAAAGCTTAGTAAATTTCCATAAAGTTTATCACGGAAGCCATGGAAAACTAGAAAGTGTAATTGACCACAGGAGGAAAAATTTTAGTTGAGGTGAAAATCCTGAGAGGTATCTACCAAGAAGACGTGATTTTGTTATAACTGTTTAAAATAGCGATGATGCCACTTAATCCTTTTCTTAGAAAATGCACGGATGGTTACAAAGTTACTAAATCGCATGAAATATTAACTACCTAATATACATGAACGACTTGAAGCTGTGTGCAAATTACGAAAATGAATTGGAGACTCAAGAGACACAAGCAATAAGAATGTACAGGTAAGATATTGGAATTTAATTTTGCATAGAAAAATGTACGATACTCATAATGAAAAGCGGGAAAAGACAAATAATGGAAGAAAAAAACTAACAAATGAAGAAAAAATCATAACGCTGGAAGAAAAAGAAATTTACAAGTACTTGGAAATATTAGAAATGGATACCATTAAACAAGAAAAGATGAAAGAAAAACACAAAAAAGTATCGCAGGAGGACAAGAATCTCATCAAGGAGAGTAACACCTTGACTGTCCCCTTTGTAAGATAGTCGGGACCAAGAGAAGAACAAATGGACCAGAGGGCAGGAGAGCTAATGATATTGGATACACCTTAACATTCGAGAGGTGACAGAGACACACAACAGGTGTCCATAAAAGAAGGAAGCAGGTTCAAGATAGCGCCAATGCATCAAAATAACGACTCAAAGACATCAAAGAGCAAAGACAAACTAATTACAGCGATTAGAAACATCAGCAACTAAGAAATAGGAATGGGAAGAAAAACAACTAAATGGATATTTCTGGTGACAAACACAAGTTAATATGCACTTGAATAAGGTTGATAGATTATATGGGCTGGGTTGATTTCTTTGTTTAATGACATATCAACCCTTGTGGGTTATTATTATCAAAGTTATCTTTGTAGAACAACAGTGGTAATATTTAAACCCCAAATAAGATAAGTGTGCTCATTACTTTTCCAAGAGTAAACGTCCGAAAATGTATGTAATAACGCGACTGGTGTTCAAAATTGTTTACTACAATGTTGCAGTCAAGTACGTTAACCACAACACGACGGGACTCCTCCACAGGTTATGCAGAAACAGAGGAAAAACAAAATAAACAAATGCAGCAGACAAACACAAAGAAAGTATAAGATTAGGAACGACGACTTAGGGAAAGTGGTTCACTGGGAATTCTGCAAAAATTAGAATTTGAATATACAAGTAAATGGTATATGAACAAACGGGAATCCATACTAAAGAAAGATACGTATAAAATTCTGTGAGATTTTGATCTGCAAACGGATCATCTTATCCCAGTCACAAGATCTGACCCGACTGATCATTAACGGGGAAGAAAGACTTTGCTATCTAATTCATTTTACTGTTACAGCGGAACACATAGGGAAAATAAATAAAGTAAAAAAACAAAAGAAAGAACTGGATGTTGGTGGAGAAATAAAAATAACTCTATGATATGAAGGTGCTGGTGATAACAACTGCAGCTGATGCTCTTAAAATGGTTCATCGCAAGATAAAAATGACTAAAGTATTCGGAAGCATATAGAAAATCAAGAGCACACCATTAAGACCGCTAGAATCCTTGGAATAGTCCTGGAAAGCTGAGGGGGCATATTTTTACTCAAACTCCTGTGAAAGGCCTCCAGCTAACACTTGAGAGAAAACCTTGAAATGAATGAAATAATAACATGATAAGTATTTTCTTTCTTCTTTTTAAGAAAAAGTTCCTTAATTTAAGACCTACGCGAACCTGGTAAAATTTCTGATTTTGTTATTATTTGTAATCGAACATTTATTACGCTAAGAATTAAATCTATAATCCTCTTGTGGATAACTGTCTGCATAAAGAAGAAATCTGAAAGAATATCTCAATCACAGATCGATCAAGCGCCCTTTAAGGTTGAACTGTAATTAATTTCGAATTAGCGGCAATATTGACATCAAAGACATCGAATAAATTGTCCATGGGTAATTTTCACCCGTTATGTGAGTGGAATGGTTCATTCCGTGACCTTCTGAATATTTCATAACCCTAGTTACGATCGATACCAAATGCGGCAGATTTAATAGGATAATCCTACCATTTGTGATGCGAAATAACCCAATCTTGATTGTCCATCACAGATTGGCAAAACTTAATGTATTTAAGGCCGAAGCATTATTGAAAATACACTTCTGCCTGCAAGAAGACACACTTTCCCGTGTTAAAATCTTCCTGAAAATGTAAAATAAACGAATTTTAATGAAAATTTATACAAATGTTCACTATTTTTTATCTTTTTATTTTTTTACTTTTGCTCATGAGATTAAGATATATAGATATCTTAGGATAATGTGGCATTATATGTATTTATCGCACTCTTTTGGCACATGTAGAATGTGGAATAAGGTCAGTTTTAAACTGAGTACAGCTTATTTGAGTTGGTTTGGTTTCTTTGTTTTAATGGCATATCAACTCTTTTTAGGTTATTTAATGCCAAAGCCATTCTCCTATTTAAACAATAGCTGGGAGGATAAGGAGGTTCATACTTTTCCCCAGGGTATTTGCCCGAAAGTGAACGTAATAGCGCGACTGGAGTACGAACTCGCGTACTACGATTCCGCAGTCCATCGCTTTAACCATTACACCACGAGGACACCCCCAGTTTATTTGAATTCAAAATTGTTCATCTCTTAGACTGACTGTCTTTAATTGTTTCAGGTTGGCCTCTTAAGTCGTGGGTGATCTGAAGGCTCCCTCTTCAATAGCTATTACATCGAGGTTAGGGAAGGGCGCTACACTTTTCCCTGGATTGTTCCATTTACCCTTGATCTGTACCTTATAAAGTTGAGTTTTAAGCAAGGGGGTATCAAGTAGCATTTTTTTAGTCTTAGGTATAATACGACCAGGGACTGAAACCTGGTTTTCCTTAACTTAGGCGAACAATCTAACCACTGACAAAAAATCCAATTTTGTCCTAATATTTAACCAAGGCTGAAGGGAGAAATAAGGGATTTAGGCTTTTTTCAAGGACATTTACAAGAAGTGTTAATTAGGTTCGTCCAGGATTTGAACTCTTGTCGATGATTCCTTCAGTGACAGCGATACTCGTTACACTAACTAAGCCACGGTAGTATGTCGTTGTAGCAGCAAAATTTAGTTAATCTCTATTATGTGGATGCCTCCCATGAAGCAATTTGATAAGTAATTTTGCTGACCTTTTTGCTAATAAATAGAGTTCGATTATTACTGCTTTCGGTAAAATTAACCTTGTGCTGGAATAAATGAGAAATATTGAATAACTCCAATGCTTAACATAAAGTTGAGGTTAAGAATGTTTTGAATCTATTTCATTACTTTAATCTATACTTATGTTGATGCACTTAGCATAATAATAATTGTCGAAATGAAATCGGCCACTCGAGATCAAATACTGGACACAGTTGTTTGCGTATCACTTCGCACTTATATGCTTGGGGAAGGTATTAACTCATTTCTTCTCCCCACAACTATGAATAAATAGAAATGCTGACCGGGCGTAAAATAGAGGGAAAAAGACAGTTAAACAAGTGTTAGGTTTCATTATTGCACATCGTTTCTGGAGAACAAGGAGCACGCCTTGCGACAGTCCCATTTAAAGGCAGCAAAGAAGGATCTAAACGCGAATTCTGTAGCAGATATCTATAGTTTCTTTTTTTACGTAGACTTTCTCGGTTCAAGATTACATCAAAACATGAGTATGTGCTCTTAATGTAACGGTTATGGTCATTGGAAATGAAATTAGTTATCTTATTTCAAATCCTGACGAGACTGTTTGCATTTTTACTTCACGCTAATAATTTTAGGGAGGTGCCCGTGGAGTAATGGTTATCGTCGTTGAAAATGGACATGGCGACACGAGTTCAAATCCTGGACGAGAATGATTGCATTTCACACAGCACTAATACCCTTGGGAAAGGTATGAATCCAATTATTCTCCCTCCAGCTATGGGTAAATAGTAGGGCAGACTATGTTCTTCAGCCTTGATGAGGCAGCTGGTCTAGGAGAGGGAAAACTCTGAATTCAAACCTGTTAAACTCCGCTTAAAAATTGACCTTGTGTCATATCCAGCCCGAGCGGAGGGGTTGGTAAATATCAATAATTTTAGGGAAGACATAAATCCATCTCTTATCCTACAAGCAATTGTTGAATAGTTGACCAGACTTGGTTCTTTAACCCTTGATAGGTGACAAATCTTGGTGAATGAAGACTGAATTTTAACCCATTTTACTCCTCTTCAAAATCACTCGCGCATTGTGGAGAGGTTGGATAAACACATACTTCTATATTAAGCTTATACATTATATCTAAGTCATCTTTTGAAAGGAATATGTAATAAAAAATGTATAATCTAACCGTATACCACTGTAGAAGAAATTCCACATAAACTATATATATATATATATATATATATATATATATATATATATATATTTCAATGAAAATATTGTCAGAGAATATAAAACTCCCAAATTATTCTATTCTTTAAGAAGAATTGCTCAGCTTGTGCCTTTTTAAATTGATTTCCTTCTTCAAATTTTAAATAGTCTCATTTTATTTTTGGCTTATCTTTAATTTTGCGGTAAATTTATTATTTTTGTAGTTCTATTTGTAAAATAAATTTGGATTTTTTTTTATATGCATATATCGAGTCAATTTGATGCCAGCATTTTTCCTATATTTATTTGTCTGTGCTAATGAAATTAATTGCTTTAATTATCAGTTTATTATTGTCTTTTTATTGTTTGGAACAATTTATTTCAAATTCTTATGCATTCGTTTTAATTATTATTCAATCAAATTATTTCTAATAACGCAAAATATTTACTCTACGATGAAAAATGTGGTCGATGATTATAAAAAGATTAGCTTGCTTGTCAGTTTGATTTTCAGTGGGTATCTCCATAGATATGGCCTTGTGCAATGACCATTTTTTTTATATATGTCATGGACCGATTATTACATAGGTCACGACGTAAGCTCCAACGGGTGCCACAGTGGTTTTGTATGGAAAATATTTTTATATTTACCTGGCATAGATTAAAATATTAATTTACCACGATATAAGAAGTCACGTTGACTTCACCAGGTGGTTATATATTATTATCTGTCCCACAAATGGATATTATATGCTTTTTTAAAATCTTATTTGACAGAAATATATGAGTATATCATGAGTTTTCATTTTTGTGCGTTCCAGTCTGTATAAATAATAAAATTTGTTAGTTTGCTGAAATTAATCAAGAATAAAAAGAAAAAAAATATAATCATAAATATTGCGTTTGATTAAATAATGTCGGGAAATCAAAAAGAAGTCCAATAAAATTAATTGTGTGTCAAAATTCATTATTTGCTTCAACAGAGTAGATTTGATCTATTTTATTCATCCCAGGTGAACAAATTACAGCAAATATTCCAAAATTTTATAAAACAACATGTAAAAATATTCGGAATATATCATTGTTGGTAATCTTATAGGGAATCTCAAATAGGGATTTACTCAAATTTTTCCGATCGTGCTTCAGCAAGTGGGACAATTGTTCAAGACTTTTGTTAATGAAGGTATTGGAAAATTGATATTTTTTACCTGCTGGATTTACTTACCTAATTCTTAGATAACCAATGACGTAACAATCTTTCGAGTCAAATTTTTAAGTATTAGATATACTCCTTAATTATATACATATACACACGCGCATGTGCTCACACCACATGTTAATTCATTTCAAATGGCGGGTGGTACTGCTTGGTTAAAAACTCGTTTAGATGAAGAAATAAATAAAAGGTTGACCTAGTCCCTCTTAATGAACGAAAGTCAGCTTGACAAATAAATATACGCAATCAGCGGTCGGCCTACATATAGCCAAAATTAATGAAGAACCCGAGACAGCACAGAAAAAATCCTTTGCAGTTCATGCAAGATGTTTAGGTGAATTTGTGGCGAGTTAGTTTTAATTGTATGCAAATGCCTTTCTTATCTGAGGTCAGAGTGTTTTCGATCGTCAGAGAGAGGAGGCCACCGGATATTGTATGTTTAAACGTCAGTGCTGACACTCAGGATGTTTTGATCTTTCAAACTAGAAGAGTCTACTTCGTATTAGAAGCGAATCACGTGAGATACCAACCTCTCTCTCTCTCTCTCTCTCTCTCTCTCTCTCTCTCTCTTGTATTTTTTTCTGTTTATGGGTGAACGACTAATAAAAGATAGCAGTAAAACTGAAATTCATTGCATTTGAGATCAGTTAGTATTAACGGAACAAGCGAAAGATCTAACATCCAGACAACAGTGGAGACGAGTTCGATTCTTGGTAAACAAAACATCATACAAGAATTCGACCTCACTTCACAGAAAAGACAGATAAAGACCCTAGCTGGCCTTATTGTGTCACACTCACCACTCTATGAACAATGATCATGAAATATAGCATTTCGAAGAGTTTACAGCCTTTCATTTGCAACACTTGTATTGCCCACGTTAAATACACAGTCCTAAGAATTATTGAGGCAAATTTTATTCAGTGTCTTTTTATGAACTGGAAATTAGTGTATCACTTACGTAAGAAATTCCATGAAAGCATAGTTTGGTTTGGTTTTGGTTTCATGACATATCAACCTTTGTAGGTTATTTAATGCTAAATCCTTTTTTATACATATAAACAGTTCTGTTTCAAACAAACCAGTTTAGCATGAGTACACAATTTAAATATCAAAACAGTTCTATTTCAAGTAATTTAGTTGAGCTTAAGTACACAGCTTAGTTCTATTTAACCCATGAATAGGACCCTATCAAGTGGTACTAGTTCGGGCCAGAGTGGACCTTAGAGCTATGATAAGAAAGGGGTACTCTGCATTCCCCAAAGCTCCATCATTACTGGAGCTTCACCATGAGATCATTTAGTGTCATATGCAGGACACGCATTGGTGGAGTCTTTCCCCTCTACAGAGATGCAGTCGTTTTATTATTCAGTGCCAGCCAACGGCGCCATAGAAGCACAGGGTGATGATATAGTAGATTAGTATTTAATATAAATATTTCTTCCAGGCAGCGGTCACATCGATACTGCTATATGGATGCACTACATGGACGCTAACAAAACGGCTGGAGAAGAAACTAGATGGCAATTACAAAAGAATGCTGCGTGCAATCCTGAACAAGTCCTGGCAGCAACACCCCACAAGGCACCAACTATACGGCCACCTTCCTCCCATCTCGAAAACTATCCAAGTTAGACGAACCTGACATGCAGGACACTGCTGGAGAAGCAGAGATGAACTCATAAGAGATGTACTCTTATGGATCCCCACACATGGCCGCGCAAAAGCAGGAAGACCAGCTCGAACGTACATCCAGCAGCTATGTGAGGATACAGGTTGTTGTCTGGAAGACCTACCTAGGGCGATGAACGATAGGGAGGAGTGGCGAGAGAGGGTCAGGGATATCCGTGCTGCCAGCACGATATGATGATGATGATGATAAATATTTAGAATATATTTAAATATATATATATTTTCAAATTTTGCCAGATTCTCTAAAAACAAGCAGATTGTGTATACCAGTGTTTTTCAGAGGCATTTTAAAAATAGGTATATAAAACGGGCTTTCTATTGACTATCTTCGATTTACAACAATTTATGTTTCTATTTTCTCAATTCCAAGAGAGAACGTGATTTAAAAATCCTTTTCTTTCAGGTTTGGGAGAAATATATATATATATATATATATAGAGAGAGAGAGAGAGAGAGAGAAAACGAAATAGTACTGTTTGTGGATGACAATATATATGCTCCCCTACCCGTATAGGGTTGAGCTCTCTAGCGAGGGAAGTAAATTGTTTGCCACTAGCGTAATGCAAGGTTCTTCATATGAATCGAGCTCTCAGAAGATGTTAAACGGGTGTGTGTAAACAAAAACAATTGTGATACTTAAGCGTTTGAATTTTCCTTTGCTTGCACTAGTTTCCTCGTGGCTGTGTGGTAGAATCTTGGATTAGCGCTTGAGTCAACCGGGTTTCGATCCCAGCTTCGAGAATCTAGTCTGTCTGAAGAGTTCTGTTAGAACGAAACAGGTCTGCTTGTGGATGACAATATATATACTCCCCTACCCCTGTAGGGTTAAGCTCTCAAGCGAGGTAAGTAAATGGTTTGCCACGAGGGTAATGAATTGAGCTTTCGGAAGCGGATATATGTAAACAAAAACAATTGTGATACATAAGCATTTAAATTTCCTTCGTTTGCGCTAGTTTCCTCGTGGCTGAGTGGTAGAATATTGGATTGGCGTTTGAATCAACCGGGTTTCGATCCCGGGAATCTAGCCTGTCTTGCCGCACTGAAGAGTTCTGACAGAACGAAACAGGGCTGTCTGTGGATGACTATATATCAAAGATTATTGTCCTCTCTGAATATAGCGTTTCATTCGTTTGGCAGAGATAGAAATGTACCATGCAAAATACCACATTTATTTACTATATTAATTTGTGATCAGACGATTACCCGTGTAAAAAAACAATGTTTGACAAAAGCTGTTCTTGGAAATTACCAATCTTTTTACAATTTTCATCAGCTCTTCTTAGAAAGTTTTCACGTGCATTATTGATGAAAAAAAAAAAATTACTATAAATGTATTCGAAAAATCATTCTTTAGCTTCATCTTTGTAGTACAAGATAGAGTAGGTTCATTATGGAAAATCAAGATTGGCATGTCTGAACACATTCGAGATTGTAAGTTTTATTCTTGACGTCCTTAAATTAATCATACGGCTGTGTTTGACAGTTTAGAATTTCTTCACTACTAGAACGATAGTTTGCTCCCTGTTTCTTCAGACTTGCCTGATGCATCTGTCATTTTTATTATAGCGGATTTGGGCCTCCTGTAATCTTTTTGTATTTTTACTGTTCATTCTTTACCACATTTTTCTTTGAATTCTTTCAAAGCGGTTATGAAAATGTTTATTGTTTGTTTGTTCGTTTTTTATTCAATCTCAAGGACAGTTTTATTAATCGTACAAGTATAGCAAAAGGCAATAATGTCATTTTAAGGCCTACGTTAGCATGAAAAGTTGTGGTTTTTCACAGACATCTTTTTATGAAGACAGACATAATATGCAAATGTGTACTAACTGAATATAATCTTTAAATAACTGAAAGATCTATTTTTAAACTTTGTCTATTCATTGATGACTTTTTTTGTGAAGACATTCATAATAAATAAATGCGTACTAACTGAATATAATCTTTAGTTAATTGAAAGATTTATTTTTAAACATTGTGTATTTTCTACGGATTCTTTTACATTGTTATATTTAATTATAAATAAATGTGTGCGGCTTATTATTTAGAAAAAGATTTTTTATTTGGAAATTAAAATGTCATTAGATAGAGGAATTTTTTGATTTGTTTGGTTCCTTTTTTTTTAATGGCCGGTCTGGAGAAATAAGTCGGTTCAAACCTTTTTTAATGGCAGGTCTGGAAAAATAAGTCAGTTTAAACCTTTTTTAATGGCAGGTTTGGAGAAATAAGTCGGTTCAAACCTTTTTTTAATGGCAGGTCTGGAAAATAAGTTGGTTCAAACCTTTTTTAAAGGCCGGTCTGGAGAAATAAGTCGGTTCAAACCTTTTTTAATGGCAGGTCTGGAAAAATAAGTCAGTTTAAACCTTTTTTTAATGGCAGGTTTGGAGAAATAAGTCGGTTCAAACCTTTTTTAATGGTAGGTCTAGAGAAATAAGTCGGTTCAAACCTTTTCCAAATTTATAAGTCCAAAAGTGAACGTAATAGCGCGACTGAAGTTGAAACACGCTTACTACGGTATCTTACTACGGTTAAAACGTTGGACTGGGGAATTGTAGTAAGTGAGTTCGAACTCCAGTTGTCCTATTACGTTCACTTTCGGACAAATACATTTGGGAAGGTATCCTCCCAGGTATGGCTTAAATAGTATCTCTTCTGTTATTGTAGAAGAATGGCTTTGGTATTAAATAACGTTCAAAGGTTGATACCCATTAAGCAAAGAAACCAAACCAAACCAAACTACGATATCGAAGTCCCGTAAACTAGCAACAACACGTCAGAGGATTACGCCTCCTCTTATTATTACGTTTGGTCAGATTTTTTGGTTTAATTGTCTATCAATCAATGTGGGTTTTATAATGCCAATACTATTTTTGTAGATGAAGAGTAATGGTAATATTGCTGCTAGGGAAGAAAGGTATCATAGAATTTTAAAGAATATTAGTTCTAAGACAAACGTAATAGAGTGATTGCAGTTTGAAATCGCTCTCAGTGATATAGTAAGCCGGCACGTTAGCCACAATGCCTCAGATATTCCTCGCAATTTTCACGATATTGATATTTTATTTATTCATTTTTTATTGCAAAATTAAGAGGTTATACGGAAAAGTTATTGGCATAAAAAGGACAAAATGGTTTTTAAAAATGACACAAAAAATCCTATACCATAATCATTTCGCTTTTAAAGTGGCCAGGAAAATCATTTCTTGATTTTCTTGAAAATAATTAATTTCTTTTTTCTAAAATCCGAGAAAATTTCAGCACTCTTTTGTATAAGAGCAAATATTTTGAGTGTTGCTAAAGGGATACCTCTATTAATATGCATCAGTAATAATACAAATACAAATAGAGAGAATATTAAGAAATAACATAGGTTATATACTTAGAAGACAATTATTAGGGCCTCCCATATTTATAAAGAAATATCATCGATATTTCACTTCAGGGAAATTGATTGATTTTAACACTAAATTGACCCACCTCATGTTATTTTAATCATAGTTGTTAGGTGACTGCGTTCATTGTATGTATACATTTCGATTTTGTATAGTTGTTTCGGAAGATATTTTGCACATAGATACATGATATAAAATGTTCTTGTCTAATGCAGCTAATCTTAAACTGTTGTACGGTTTCAAGTATTTCAACCTAATAATCATAATTGTAACTTTTTAACTAATTATTTCAAGTTAATCATAGTCATAAGCTTGTACACAGTTATATGTTTTCACATAATAATAATAATAATAATAATAATAATAATAATAATAATAAGAAGAAGAAGAAGAAGAAGAAGAAGAAGAAGAAGAAGAAGAAGAAGAAGAAGAAGAAGAAGAAGAAGAAGAAGCAAAAGGAAGGGTAAATTGTTAGGCCTTGATGGAGAGCTGAAAAAAAAACTATGGAACATGAAAGTGAACATGATACTAATTGTAATTGATGCAATCGGTACAGTAACCAAAATATTAGTACAATGACAGGAGGACTTGGAAATAAGAGGACAAGTGGAGACCTTACAAACTAGAGTATTATGAAAATCGGTCTGAACACCGAGAACAGTCATGCAGACTTGAGAAGACCTGCTGTCACTCAAATTCCAGTGAGAAACTATCAGCTAACCCTTGGGTGAAAAACTCTCAACAGATTAAATTAATAATACTTCGTAAAGAATCATAACTTGAAGTAACTATTCTTAACACAAATACTTTAAAGGGAGAGAGCATCAAGTAGCTCAAATTCTAGACGGAGCTATATGCATTTCACATACTGCTAATTCCCTTGGGAAAGGTATGAGTCTACCAATTCTACGCCCAGCTATGAATAAATATTTGGGTAGACAGGGCTCTTTAACCATGCAATGACAACTGGTCAAGGAGATTTAAAACTCTGATTGCAAATCTATTAAATTCCATTTAAAATTGACCTTGCGTCGAATCTTACTCGAGTGGAGTGGTTGCTATATATATATATAGCATTTCTATTAAATAGGAAAAATCTTTAAAAAAATCTATTTGGCCATTAGATAGAACATTGACACTTTGGTTCTGTGTGAAGCGTGGAGTAATGGTAATGAAGAAAAACTTCATATTCCTCCGATCTTCAGGATTGACGTTTCTTCATCAGATGACTTGTGCAATAACCAGGAAACTTCTTTTACTGGAGGTATTTCTGCTCTGCAGGGGATTCAGTTAGCATATTGTTATCTCCATCGACAAGCTGTAATTCTATGTTGAATTTGTCTCTAACTGTATATTTTCGACCAAAATCTCATTAACTACCCATACATCCAAAAATAGGTGTCTAATCAACTACTTCACGTATCTTTGAAGCAGAGTCTCATCTACTGAAAAAAACATCAACAAGCGACTAGGGAAGGCATTGACTGCTATCAATAGGTTATCAATCATATGGAAGTCAGACATATTCGATAAAATCAAACGCATTTTTTCCTAGCAGTGGTCGTGTCAATTCTACTATGTGGATGCACCAGATGGACGCAGACTAAGGGTACAGAGAAAAAAGCTTGGCGGAAATTGCACAAGAATGCTAGGAGCTATACTAAAAAGATCCTGGACGTTACATCCCTCAGCTGTACTGCCGTCTTCATCCCATCTCTAAAACGATCCAAATAAGTCATGCGGAACACTGCTGGAGAAGTAAGGACGAACTCAATAGCGAAGTCCTCCGGTGGACCCCTTCACACAGACGTGTATTTGTTGGTCAACCCACTAGAACGTTTCTACTACCACTGTATGGACGCAGTTTGTAGTCTAGAAGCCCTACCGGAATCCCGGTATGATAGAGACGGGTGGCGAGGGAAAGTCAGGGAAATCCGTGCAACCAGTGTGATATGATGATGATAGTTCGGTTTGTTCAAAGAGGATCATGAAATTCACGGGTCTACAGGAGTAATTGGGGACTGGATGTTGAACAAGTGATAAAATAATCTATTTAAATAACTAATTGTTTTGTCAGTTTCCGAAATAAATAATTGTCCAAACTATTTGGTTATATCATTACTAATAAGACAATAATTTCTTCTGCGAATTAATTTTTTTATTTATTGCGGACTTTTTGTCCTCTTCTTGGTAGTTTTTTTGTGTTGTTTCTTCTTTCATTACGTTTCGGCCAAATTTCACCTCTGGCCTTCTTCAGGTGATTAAACGCGACCTCGGATAAGAATGCTGAATCTTGTAACCGTATCCCCAGTAATTACTGCCTTCCATAGTTGTTGTCTATCGCACCACGTTTTTGACCAAGTAAACCTCTGGCCGGCTTGGGTGGGATTTGAAATTTGGCCGAAACATAGTGAAAGAAGAAACAACACAAAAAAGCTACCAAGATGAGGACAAAAGTCCGCAATAAATAAAAAATTAATTCTCAGATTAAGAAGCCTCATCTCAAAATGATTCCAATTAAAGACAAATTTCTTCTGCCTTATTCATTCGATTCGTTTCTTTTTAAAGACATAAGAAACTTCGTGGGATATTTAATGTAAAAGCCATTCTTGTCGAAGTACAATAGTGGTACTCGTTATCCGATTACTAAGGGTTTATACCTTTCCAAATGGTATTAGTCTGAAAGTGAACGTAACATCGTCACTGGAGTTTGAACCTGCTTACTACCATTTCATTGTCCAGCATGTTAGCTCTTACGCGACGTGTTCCCAACAACTTTATTAAGGAACGTAATACATCTTTTAATGTATATCAAACGGGCCCTGGTTCTAAACATTTTTGGTGGCGTCGCTATTATTTCGTTCCTTCACCAAACCGATTACTATCACTGGCAAAAATATATTGCAATATACCACTCTCGAAGGAAGAAGAAATTTTACAGTCGAATGCTATTCAAAATTAATTTTTAAAACATAAAAGAAAGCAGTAATACATTGTTAAACTCTCATCATCAGTTAAATGTACAATGACCAAATTACTTTTGGTCGTTGGGGAGAGTGCTCGTCGCGTATTGGTTTAAGTGCTCAACTACTGCCTGAAAGAAAGCGAGGCTATTATGTTCACTTTCGGACTAATAACCTGAGGAAAGTTAACCCCTTATACAACCAGCTATGGGCTAAATAGTATTACTGCTGTTGTTCTACACGATGGCTTTAGTATTAAATAACCCATGAAAGCTGGTATGCCATTAAATAAAGAATGTAAACTTTCTTGCAGTTTCGAGAAACTATCACGCAAGAAAGTTTGGTAGTTCTGAAAAGGGCCACTCAGTAAGCTACTGGCAAAGCGACAAGTAACGATCCCTAAGTGTGAGCTACTATTGGTTAAGAATAGATCTTCCTTCATATATTAGAGAATATCACTCCACGTGACCCTTTTCTTGAGACTGGTCCAGAGAGAATTTGCAACATCAATAAAAAAAGTAAGAGGTATTTTTCTGCCCACAAGCATATTTTTTTCCTTTTTCCTAGTATTGTCTCGTAATCTCTTTATTCTCTTTCTGTCTCTGCTAACTTTCTCCAAGCCCTGCAGCGCCACAGAGCTCTAAGAAAGGAGACCTAAAAATACATCAGCGAAAGAATAGAATATGAGAATTAGAAGCTGAATCTCGTGCAGAATAATGGGAGTGTTTCATCTATTATTTTTTTTTTGTTTTAATTTTAAGAAATAGAGAGAACAGATATGTTCATATTTTCGGCCCATGAACCTTTGAACATACAGTGCTGAATTTCATTTAAGAGGATACAGAGAAGCAACCTCTTCAGAAATTGGAACGGACAATTACACTCTACTGTACCTTATTGATTTTGGCTCACAGATAATCAACTCGAGCCCAAGAACTGATCTGATCCACTTGATGTTAAGATACTATTCATATCTTAAATACTAGTTACTGAATGAATATGACAAAGGTGTGATCAGGCTTAGGTGAGAGGACGCATGGTAGGACGTTTAGATGCGGGAGGATTTGGGTTGAGATGCCAGGCAGTGTCAGCAGGTTCAGAGAATGGCTTGTTAAGGGAAAGATGGTGGACAAAAACAGACGCAGAATAAATGAGAATCGAAATTGAATGGAATTATGGGATAGAAAGCGACGAAAACTGAGAATTATGCGTTAAGCGATGTTTTAGATTTATGGATAAAATGAATTGGGAGAGGATAATGAAAAAGAAGAGAGAAATAACGATATGAATATAGGGAAGAATATATACATACATACATACATACATACACTTTCTAACTATTTACGTAGGAAATAGAAATGGTGATCGAGTCCAAATTCTAGACGATTGTGTTTGATTTTCACTTCGCACTAAAACCCATGAGAGAAGCATGACTCCACCTCTTCATTTCAATACTGTCAGTAAATCGTATGGCAGACTGGGTTATTTAGCCTTAGTTAGGCAACCATTTTTGGAGAAGGAAAACTCTGAATTCAAATCATCTGTACTTCACGTTAGAAATAATGGCCATGTGTCACATCCTGTTAAATGCAAAGGTTTTCAGTAAACCCACCCACACCCACAACACACACACACACACACACAAACACACACACACACACACATATATATATATATAATGAAATATATAAAATAAAAGGAATATTTACGCACGGTCATTCATTTTTTATTCTTCACTGTTAGTTATTTCCTCATCATGAGAAATGTTTTGGGAAGAATTTTCTGGGAAAGACATTATAAAATTATATATATATATATATATATATATATATATATATATATATAAGAGTTTATATCCCCAAAAAAAAAGCTAAGAAGAATGATGTGGTAACGTAGCATATCCATCCGTTGAATACAAATACAAATAATTTTTTCAGAAACACACAGTTTTTTAACTGTTCATTTTACGATTATTGTTATCGTGAACATATGATTGTGTGATCTGCACTAGGGAGACATATACTAGACCTGCTTGAGGTAAATTTACAAATAGCTGAGATTTGCTAATTTATTTCTATTCTTTGTCAAAGCGGTATTTTGCGGAAGAATTAGTTTGATTTTAAAACCAATTTTCTCTAAGGTTTGACATATTTTATCCATTTATCATCATGATATAATACTAGTGTTTTTTGTTATTTTTCCACTCTTTCTGCGGTGGGAAATTTTTAATCTCCGTTGAAGTCGTAGCTGTTTAATCGGAAATGAAGTTCTACATAGACAAAAGCACACGAGCATGCATAAATGTACGCGCATATGCGCGCCCACGCGGGCACACACACACACATATATATAGAGAGAGAGAGAGAAAGAGAGAGAGATAGAGAGAATGCGCCTAAACGGCAGTAGACACTCAATCTCTTTTTCTAATGATTTTTCAACACAAAGTCCTTATAAAAGTCCTTAAACAAACATACATATGAATAAGTTTTAGGATTATATTTTAAATTAAATCTATCAGGACCTACTTAAGATAGGCAAGAATACTGAAAAGTGTCTTGGATACTTGCGGAGACTGGCTGTCATTCCTATGTAATTCCACCAGACAAAGCTGGTGTGAAAAACTCTCAAGGAATAAAGAGGATAATTCTATGTTAATCGCCAGTGAATCCTCCTCTAAATTATGTCCAAAACGGCTGGAATTGTTGAAACAACCGACTGCATATTTCCAGTGGATTAAGCTTCCTACTGCCCACCTCAACGACTTTCTTGAATATGACATTAAATAATCTGACAGAGAGGCTCCAGTAATACTGGAGCTTTGGGGAATGTGGACTACCTGTTCATTACCATTGCTTCCAGGTCCACTGTGTCCCAAATTGGTTGTACCTGCTTGGGTCCTATTTATGGGTTAAATACAATTATTTGACATTCAAAACAAATGACATGCTAAAAAGAATTGCTACGTATAGAACGTTTTGATCATTTAATAGTGTATGAACTAATGAATGATGTTTAATTGAATTGTTACTGATACACAGAAATACTTGAAACCATTTAATCGCGTACAAATAATTAGCTTAGGTACGTTTAGCAATTTTATCTACCAAATGCGTTTACAAATCATATATATTTAATGTATATATATAAAGAGGATTTAGCATTAAATAACATACAATGTTTGATATGCTATAAAACTAAACCAAACCAATGATCTATATTCTCATCGGTTTGGCTGAATTTTTAAATAGGTTACCCATTCGCTACAAGAAAAAAAAGCCAGAATAAAAATGTTATCGACAAGGGTTTGAAAATGTAGCGTAATTCGGGGTACCTTAATAATATAAAGTTGAAAAAGGTTTCAATTTTCCCAAATATAATCAAGGAAATAGTCTGTACATGGAAAATGGTATTTTCTAGCTTAACTCTTGCTATATTCCGCGGGATTGCTCAGATCTTTCTCTCTTTTTCCGGAATAATAAGTGTTAGGTGATACTTAAGAGGTTTTCTCTCATATTTTACTAATTCTACACCATAAGCAAGAGTTATACCTCCAGTCAAATCGATCAACAATTGGCCTAACATAAGATTCCTGGCAATATTTATTCGCTTTTTTCTTTTACAGATCGACCAATTCGCATTAACCCAATATATATATATATATATATATATATATATATATAAGTTGGGGACCGTAGTCGAGGGCGACCAGAACACTGCCTTTTCAATAGCTTCAACACCGATGTGTATGGGAGGGCGCTACTCCTTTCCCTGGATTTCTCTACTTGATACGTACCTTATATTGCAGAGTGTTAAGACAGGAGGTATCAAGTACAATTTTAAAATCTTTGGTATGACACGTTTCCGGGACCATTGGGAAACACTCTACATACAAGGGCAATGTACCGAACCCAAATAAACTGATGTAAATTTTGAATAAACGGAACAGATGACAATGATCAGTGACTATATGCCACTATACATGTCCAAACCAAAAAATAATAAACATTCACACAAGTATAAATTAATACATACATGCATGTATGTACACAAATACATATGTACATTAATGTATGTACCGGGATGCATACAGAAATTTCATATATGTGCACAAATATATGCATTCATACCTCCATATATATATATATATATATATATATATATATATATATTTATGAATTGGTTGCCTATATATATATATATATATATATATTTATATAGGCAACAAAACAATATATATATATATATATATATATATATAGATAGATAGATAGATAGATAGATAAGTTGCCTATACATATATATATTGTGGATTTGTTGCCTAAATCCATATATATATATATATATATATATATATAGGCAACTAATCCATATATATACATATATATATATATTGATTAGTTGCCTATATATATATATATATATGGATTTGTTGCCTATATATACATATATATAGGCAACTAATCCATATATATATATATATATATATATATATATATATATATATATATATATATATATAGTTGCCTAGACGTATATATATATATATATATATATATATATTAATATTTATGGATTTGTTGCCTTTATATATATATATATATATATATATATATATATATATATAGGCAACAAATCCACTACTAGCATGATACAACACACAGTCAATTTTTATGCAGAGTTAACATATTTGTTTTTCAGTGTCTTCTTTTTTTAAGCCCGTTCGACAAATTTTGGTTAAAGAACCCAAACTGATCTACGAATTTACCCAACGCTGTAAGAATAGCTGGTTGCGTAATTTCCCAATGGTTTTAACGTTATGTGAAATGCAAACAGCCTAGAACAGATTTTTCTTTAACTTGGGTCATCGAGTCAATTTCCGTGCGACGATAACCAGTCCATAATGAGCACCTAGTTGCATATATGTATCCATATGAGCATACATGCACACAAAACTTTTACATATGATTGTACATATTTGCAGGTACAAGAGGAGATTTATGTACGCGTGTATTGTATGAGATACTTCAAACCAAGCTGCCACTCATGTAGACACTCAATATTAGAAATACTTATTTTGACTTATTTAAAATATGGAAATAGAAATGAAAGCCCACAAAAGACAATATACAGAAGTTGATATTTATAATTTTATCGATGTCTATAAGGAAGCCCTTGTCTTTTAATAGTCATCATCGTAGAAATTGGACAGGACGAAGAGGCATTTTGTATTCCACGTATAGTTTTTATGCGTGAGAAATTTATGAATTGACCTATTCTTACTGCCGTTATGGATACGCTACAAGACTAGGCTCTTTATACTTGATATGGCATCCGCTTTTGGGATACAAAATCTGTGAATTCAAACCAGCTAGACGCCGCTTAAAGAGTGACATAATGTTCCATAATGCTTAAGCATGGAAGTTGGTAATTACATTTACATGATTTTATTGAATGAATTTATATACAATCCAAGGGTGTCGATTATTACAAGATGCCTAAAATGAGATTATACTATGTGTTTATCTACCACTTTATTTCACTGATATATACTTATGAAATGTTTTTTCAAAAGCACTGAACAAACAACCTCTAGGCTATTAACAGCAGAATTTACATCTACTATGTAATGTTCCATTGGAATTTCGAACTTTTTGGTTGAAGTCTTTAATCTTATAACAATTCTTTGTTAATCATTGATCTCTGTCAACTGTTTATGGTGTTGTCACATTAGGCATTGTATAATTTAAATTGAGTTTGTTGAATACATTTTATGTTTCTTAGTGTCTTCTATGATCTCGGCCTATCATATTGAATCCATTCAGTATAGAATGTGAACCATGACATTCCTGGACGTTTAGTGAACAAACACGGGCATGTCTTAATAAAAACAACAAATAACAGTGTGGGAAAAGTTCATTTCATAAATCCATTGAGAAAAAACAACAACAGTTGAAAAATGATGAAAAATATAGATATCATTATAAGTCTGGATGATAGATCTAAAATTTTAGCAAATATTGCTATATTGCATTTGACATAAATCAGTATCGAATATGACAGCATGATGAAAAAAGAAAACTCACTGGATCTCAATAAATAAAAAAAAAACACATCCAAAAGAACAAGTCTATCTAAATCCCTTAAAATTATTTCTGATTAAATTAATTACATTCTTCAGATTATTGCCCTTTCCTAGAATTTAATATTAAAAACGCAATTAGCGTAACGCTTATCGTTACAGAAAATGGAATCAACTTTTGGATGAGGCAATTTGTCTTTCATATCACGCTAATGACCTGAAAAAATGAATTATTCCATCAGCTTTTCCTCCAGTAAAAGTCGATCAGACTGACCTCTTTAGCCTTGGTTAGGCAAACCTCTCAGTTAAGGAAAACTCTTAATTCAAAACAATTATTCTCTGCTTGAAATTCCAAAGTTAAATCTTGCCAAAGGCGGAGGGGTAGGTTAAATACATATCTA
>OY757906.1:107740003-107820003 GCA_963585895.1 Sepioteuthis lessoniana | reverse complement strand
TATAGGTACGACTTAAAAAATAGTGTCATGAAAGCGTTAAACTAGAATAAAAATAACAATCTAAAGAAGATCTGTGAACTTGTTTTTAATTTTGTTACCAGAGTCGTATTTTGTAATGTATAGGATAAAAAGATAAATCTCCATATTTTGCTTCTAATATCTTTTACTTTAAATATGTTTAGTTTCTTTGTCAAATGATATATAAAATTTTATGAGTCACTTAATGCTGGAATTTCATGAATTTGTAAAAGTTTGATTCTAATTGAAACCATTTATATTTTGGACGTTCCACTGCAATCATTTTACCACACATTTTTATCTGTAATAATAATTAGTTTGCCTACAGTTATTGGATATCAAGTACACCTATTCAATTAGAATAATTTGCACCCAATTATATGGCTTCACTTATTTAGTACTTATAATTTTCAAAACAGATCTATTTATCTGCAGATGCGTTCCTAAGATATTCTAACACTTCGTGTCAGTGGGACCGGATACTAATAGCAAATAAGAGTAGGTAAACGGTCGTTAGTGCTATATAACCGGAGCCTTACCATCAGATTCAGTTAAGTGTCATATCAAGAATACTAAATAATTTTGATCCTCGGCATATGTTTTGATACATTTGAAAATAGTCAGTAATAAGATGGCATCATTAGCGAAATGTTTGTCATTCTAAGCAGTGGAAGCCTACACTCGCGTTCAAATCTAAGGCTAAACATTTTGCCTTTCACTTTGCTCTAATGCCCTTCTAAAATGTATGATTCGGTATTTTCTGGTGTCCCTTTAAACTATAGAATAAATGAGAGGGCAGTCATTATTTGTTGGCTTTGGTTGGACAACAAGGCTAGAAGAAAAAAAATTAATTCAATCGATCTTTAATTCGTAAAAAAATCAACCGTCATTGACAAAATTCGAAGGTAAGTACATGTGCAAATAACAAATAATCCACTCATATATTACAATGATTAACCAACTATATATGGAGGTGCCCGTGGTATAATGGTTTTCGTCGCAGGATATGGACACGGCGACGCGAGTTCAAATCCTGGACCTGACTGATTGCATTTCACATAGTACTAATACCCTTGGGAAAGGTATGAATCCAATTATTCTCCCTCCAGCTATGGGTAAATAGTAGGGCAGACTATGTTCTTCAGCCTTGGTGAGGCAACTAGTCAAGGAGAAGGAAAACTGAATTGAAACCTGTTAAACTCCGCTTAAAAATTGACCTTGTGTCATATCCTGCCCGAGCGGCGGCGTTGGTAAATATGATTAACCAACTATATATATATGTGTGTGTGTGTGTGTGTGCGCCAGAGAGATCCGTTGTGTTCATGAGCAACCTCATACAATGTTTTATACTTGCTCAGCTGCTTATCTATACACAGATTTATTGTAAACACATTAAAAAATAATTGCACGTCACAATAATTTTTAGATATCGTTTACAAAGAGAACTTGGCGAAAAGCCATCACTACTGATTCATCCGTGCCAAAAAGAATCGCTAGAACATCATGATAGTCTAATATTTTGGCCACAACTCTACCATCTTTTTTTTCTTTTTCTTGTTATTATTGTGAATGTCAACACAATCGTGAATATTGATTGAATGATCAGCTGTTCTATAATTACAGTCAGATAACATTGTTAACGAATATTTTACTCATAGAAGAGCTTTATGTCGGCGGGGTTTAGAATACGCTGACTGTCTTCCCTTGGAAAATCGTAAGTTCTACCTCTCCAAAAATATGGGTAAATAGTAGGACAGACTAGGTTCTTCAGCCATGGTTAGGCAACTACTCTAGGAGAAGGAAAACTCCGAATTCAAACCTGTTAAACTCCGCTTAAAAAATTGATCTTGTGTCATATCCTACCCGAGTGGAGGGGTTGGTCAATAGTCATCATCATCATCATCATGTCGCGCCGCCAGCGTGGATATCCCTGACCCTCTCTCGCCATTTCTCCCTATCATTCATCGCCTCCGGCAGGTCTTCAGGGTTACATCCTGTGTCCTCACATAGTTGCTGTATGTAAGTTCGTGCTGGTCGTCCTACTTTTGCACATCCATATGTGGGGGTCCACAGGAGTACATCGCTTATGAGCTCGTCCTTGCTTCTCCAGCAGTGTCCCGCGTGTCTGGTTCGTCTGACTTGTACAGTTTTCGTGATGGGGGGCACGTGTCCGTATAGTTGGAGTCTCGTGGGGTGTTGTCACCAGGACTTGTTTAATACTGCTCTCAACATTCTTGTGTAATTTCCGTCTAGTTTCCTCTCCAGCCGCTTCGTTAGCGTCCATGTGGTGCATCCATATAGCAGTATCGACACAATCGCTGCCTGGAAGAAACTGCGTTTCATTTTATCAGTTAGGTCCGACTTCCATATGATCGAGAGCCTATCGATAGCTGTCCATGCCTTCGTCAGTCGTGTGTCGATGTCTTTTTCGGTTGATGAGACGCTACTTCCTTGGTAGGTGAATTTGTCTACTAGTTTCAGAGAGGCTCCGTCTAGTGTGGCAATGTTGCCCGTTTGGTTGTAACACATATATTCAGTTTTGTTTGCATGGACATGGAGGCCAATGCCAGCTGCGGCTCGTTCCAGACTATGCAGTAGTGTCTCTGCTTGATTAGGCGTATTCGCTAGTAACGCCAAGTCATCAGCGTAGTCGGCGTCTGTGATTGTTTTTGCGGGGTACCTTTTGCTTCTTCTCTGAGTCAGCTCGAAGCCATTTTCTCTGATTTTCTCGATCGAAGTCCTAAGCACATAGTCTAGACAGATGATAAAGAGGTACGGGGCTAGTGTGTCTCCTTGTAGTACTCCTGCAACAATGTCGAAGTATTCCGTGTCTCCATCTGGTGAACGTACTTTTACTTTGGTGTTTCTGTAGAGAATCATTATCGCTGCTACTGTTTCTTTTGGTAGGCCGTATGCTAGTAGGATTTGCTCCATCTTCCCTCTGTGTATGGAATCGAAGGCCTTGGTAAAGTCGACAAATAGTAATGTCGCCTGTAAGTTTTTTGCCCGAACGCCTTCAAGGATTCTACGGATGGTCAGTATTTGTGAGGTTGTGGATCTATTTCTCCGGAAGCCGTTTTGGTTTTTCCTAAGGATGTTGTCTATTTTGGGTTCTATGCGGTTTCGTAGTAGGGCATTGTAGATTTTGGCTGCTATGGATGTAAGTGTTATCCCTCGGTAGTTCTTGGCTCGTCCGAGGTCGCCTTTTTTAGGGAATGGAAGGATGCATCCCTTCGTCCATCTTTCTATCCTATTTTCACTATAGACTGCGTTGCATTGCCTGAGCACTATATCGTCGAATGGTCTAGTCTTCCACACTTCTGGGGGGATCTCGTCTAGCCCTGCTGCTTTCCTATTTTTAATTCTTCTGAGAACTGAGTCGAGTTCTTCTTTGGTGAAAGGACCTAGTTTAACGTCTAATTGCTTACTAATAATTCTGGTGATCGGTTCATCCGTTATTTCCGGTGGGTTTCCTAGTAGATTTTTGAAATGCTGTTCCCACAGTTTTACTCTTTCTTGTTGGCTTGCAGCTTTCAATTTTGCTTTGGCTGTGCTCTTCCTTCTACTTACTTCGTTTATTGTTTGCCAGGCTATCCTGGATTGTCTATCTTCCACCGAGTCTCTAATCTTATCTGATTTTGTATGTATTCTGCCTGTTCTTTTAGATATATTCCTGTTAATTGATGTTGAGCCTTTTCTAGTTTTCGTGCATTTGTGTTTGTTGGGTTCTTTTGATAGCTTTTGGAGGCAGTTTTCACAAGTGCACGTTTTTCTCTAACCGCTGGCGTTTCCCAAGGGGCTCTATATTTAGTTCTAGGTTTTGTTGGAATACACTTTGCTGCCGCCTCAATGTGTGCAAAATTTTCATATTCGTCATTTGGGGTACCTTTTTCTGCCTTCTCTTGTAGTGCTTCGAATCTGTTTCTTAATTCTAATGGATATTTATCTCTAATATCTGTTGTTGAGTAGGGCCCAGTCATAGTGCTTGGTTGTCGCTTTACGTGTGGCGTTTTTTCGTAGGTTTAGACGTACTTTGGCCGTAACTATTCGATGATCGGAGGACACACCCTCGAAAGAGGAGTATGCCTCGCAATTCATCGCACTGTTTTCCCATTTCCCGTTTATAAGGACGTAGTCTATCTGTGATTTACTCTTATTCGCGTATGTGTAGGTCCATAATTTCCCCTCCCTTTTTTGAAAGTTTGTATTGAGGCATGTTAATCTATTTTTTATCATGAAATCTAATAGATGTTGTCCATTCCTGTTTGATGCGTTGTGTAGGCTGTATTTGTTGTGTCTGTTTTTCCCGATTTGTGCATTCATATCGCCGCCAATGACTAGCAGGTTGTGTTTCGGAATGCTACGTACTAGGGAGGATAGATCTTCGTAGAAGGTGACTATTTCGTTTTCTTCGCTAACATTGATAGGGCTGTAGCAGGAGATAATTGTTGCTTTGGGGTTGCCATTAAACGTTGTGGCCATCATCCTAGGTTGTATTCTCTCAATGCTGTTCAGTGTTTTTAACGCTCTTGGTCCTAGAAGCATTCCCACCCCTCCTACCGATGCATTGATAGAGTTTTTCCATGCGGATACAGTCACCAGCATCCACACATTACCAGTTTCGTGATACTTGATATCTTCGGTGTGCGTGTATCGGTGCTCTTGTATGCAAATTATGTCTATCTTATGTTCTACGGCTGATGCAGTTAGCTCTGATAGTTGACCTATTCTATTTAGGGTTCTCACCTTAAATGTCGCTATCTGTATTGTTTGTTTGCATCTTAGTAGTTTTTGTTTGAGTTTGAGCTCTGTAGCTGATTTTTCGAACACTGAGGCCAGGGCTCCAACCTCAGCAGGACGCGCCCCTTTTTTACCCGCGCGAAGAGCGATGCGGTTTATGTATCTGGTTTGAGTACGAGTCATGGTTATCTTTCGATGGCTGTTTTTATTCTCATCTATAGAAGCCACTCTTATAGATGAGCAGCAGTAGTTCCCCGATCGAACTGACAATCCTGAGCGTTAAGCCGCAGGACTCACACGTACATCACGCTGCTTCCCATGTGTATGTGTTAGAAAAAAAAAAAAAAAAAAATGAAAAATGAAAAAAAAAAAAAATTTTTTTTTTTTACCTTAAGTTTTAACTTGGTTAAAGTCCAAGACTTCTGTCTGTTAAAATTCAAATACATTTTGGGGTATATTTCAGCCTATCATCCGATTCCGGCCCTGACAGGTTTTTATTTTATTGTTAGAATTCGATTTTTGACTTCTGTTGCTTTTTTTTTAAATTTTTAACTGAGAGTGTGCAATAAGACTTCTAAGCTTAAGAAAGTTCTATTTCTGTTTGCCCCGTATACTAACGCATTCGACCAGCGTCGTTATACGTCATTTTATTTTATTTTATTTATTTACTTTGTATTTTATTTCTATTTTTTTTATTTTTATTCTTTTTTTTTCCTTGGGGGGGTCAATTTTGGGGTTTTCTTTAGCAAATTTAGAAGTTCGTCTTCCAAAATAAAGTTTTTCCTGAAAATTAAGTCGCATAAGTCTTCATTCTTCATTTAAACAACACAGAATACAGCTGAGATTTAAGACATTACTATTTTAAATCAAATTTGCATTTTAAATGAACAGTTTAGTAGAATAAATTTACTGACCTCTGTGAAAAAACTTCTGGAAACGGAATCACTTCCAACGTATGCATACTATTTCAACAAATGAAGGATTGAATTATTACTAATTTTTAATAGTATTTATATTAAAGGTTCCACTCCTATATCATGGTCATCTACTGGGGTGGACAGAGAGAGAGAGACAGAGACAGCAATAGTACCTCTCCAAAAATATAAAGGAGTATACGGTTATTACAGTAAACAGCATCTGATGATGAGTCTAATTTTCAGGATATCTAGGGACTGTGGATTACCTCTCATTGCCATTACTCTAAGGACCATGCCGTCTTGTAGAGCTGGTTTTACTTATGGTCCCATCTATAGGACAAATAGATTTATTTCAAAGTCATCTGTATACAATTGGTCCGAATCTAGAAAAAAAAAGCACAATAATCTTAAGAAACGACTCGTATACGTAAATATGAATATACAATGAACGCGATTCCCTAACTTCTTGGCATAAAATAACCCTGATGGGTTAAGGTGTTGTTTACATCATTTAAACAATCAAAATTGTTAAACGGTTCAGTCAGGTAAGTAAGCAAGAGCATAAAAGATGTACAAAACTAGGCTGAGATTAATATTTGGCAAAATCAATGTGTCATCTAGTTGAGAATAAAATTTCACACTGATCTCGAAATATAAAGCAAAATGGTACTGAGATCTCTCGAAAAAAGTTGTCTGATACAAAAGCGAGATGAAAAGATGATGACAAGTTCATATTAGGAAAAGGAAAAGGTCAGATACGTGATCACAGGAAAATGCCACTCACTCAACTACTCGTGCAGCAGCTTCAATACGAACCTGACTCAATTGTGGTGAGAAGTAAAGTGGATTTTTCGATAATGGTGGAGGAGCGGTTTCACATGCTCAAACATTTCTGTCGTTCTATGTAGTTCTGTTAGTACCTCACTAACAGATGGCTTAGCCTTTAAAAAACATAAATTTTGTGTAAGTCTGTTTATGGCGTATAACATGAACGTTCTCGTGGTTTGGTTAGGTTTCTTTGTTTAATGGCATATCAACTTTCGTGGGTTGATACAAAAGCGAAACTAATAAAATAACATTAGTGAAAATATTTAACTCATAGCTGGGAAGTATTACAAGGTTCCTTACTTTCCCATGATACTAGTCTAAAATGAGCGTAAGAGTGATACTGGAGTTTTAACACGCTCAGCTTCTAGCCATTATATCTCTGCGACTCTCTGTTAATTTCTCATGATTAAAATTTTATTTTCCGTCACTCAATAGGGTACCAGGTTCCCTATATTACACTAAATATATGCCGATCTTCAATATCTTATCCGTCAAACTTATGCTTGCGTAATTTATATTCAGTATATTTTTCTGGGTCAAATAATTACAAAGAAATGAAGTACTCAGTGAAGTTTAGTGCGTTGTTGCGTTTATCAGTCTAATTAGTGTGCTAGTTTAAATGTTCAGACAATTTACTTAGCTTAATAGAATCCTCTAAAAGACCAAACACGTCAGCTATTTGTATTCCACGATTTCACTGAACAAGCGTATTTAAATGCGTACGTAATATACTAAAAGTTGTAACAATAAGATCTTTATGCTCATCGATAAGCTTAATCTGCTAGAATGTTAGGAGAAACATTAAGACGCTGGAACTCACTACCATGAAAAACTAAACTATATGAACAGCTTGCTAACTATTATATTGCAACGTAGAAACCAATATGTTCTGTATTGATAATGACTAATATTGTATGAGAGAAAAGTAAAGTAAAAATACAATTTCTATCAAGTATCAGGGCTTGTAGGGATCTATTCTCTCCTTTTAGTTTCTGGGGCTTTGGAAGTCATCGAAAATGGAAGACAGACACAACGGTCAAGGTAGCGACTTTTCTCATATCTTTGATAGGTTCAACTCGCTGTCTGTTTCGCTTGTTTCCTCTTACCCCAGTCACTATAAAGAGAGATTGAAATCTGTGCTTCGAAGAATACCGAACTCTCACGTACATTTTATGTGAGCAGACTCAGCCGGGCAGCCTTTACAACAATTTAGATGGCAAATCGAGTCTAGAGATCAATAGTAAGTCCTAGTTACCTATTGTTTTCAGTCAGGGGAGTTTGACCCGGTGTATATTGCTTAACTTAGACTCCTGGAAAAGATGAAATTTCTCAACTTGTCTTTTATTTGGGCTTTTAATATTCTATTTCTTCGTACCCCTACCATTCGCTAACAATGTTAACACTCAACAGTGAACGTTTTTTAATGAATCGGGGCATAAGATATCGTACAGTGGCACAAGATAATAATAGTTGAGCGTCTAATAATACAAAACAATTAATATAATAAACCAAATAATATAATTAACCAATTAATATAATTAACCGCATAAAAAGGGACTTCGATGCCAGAATAATAATTGTTAAGCTACAGTAGTCATGCTTGAAAAACATTTGGCTTAAATTGACCAAAAGAAATAGTAATATAGTTCCCACGACGGTTCAACCTGGCTTCATAAGCAATTGATTTGGGAGAAAAACTTCTAAACGATACATTAGTTGGCTTATTTATAAGGAATGGGAGAAGTCTCTGTGACATAATGACTGAAGTGCTGGACTGGAAATTCAAAGAAAGCTAGTGTAAACTTCAGTACCGCTATTACGTTATCTTATGGACTAATAAAAATATGAATCCCTTTTCCCTCATTTCAGCTTTGGGTTGCATAGTATAACTGCAGTTCTTCTTCAAGGATGGATTTGGCATTAAATTACCAAGGAAAGTTTATATGCTATTGAATAAAAGAAAACAAACTATATATACATTAAGACGAGTTTAGAGTAAGGGGTAAAGACATTGGATTCGGCGATTCGTTTCCACATCCTGTATAATGTTGTTTGCCTTTCAATTTAGGCTTATTTTCTTAGGAAAGGCATGAATCCATTGTTTTCTACCTGCAGTGATGGATAAACTGAGATGCTGAGAGGATTATTTAGTCCTATTGAAGCAACCTCTCAACAAGTTCATGTTTTATCGTTTACCAAAACGTGATCTTTATTTAATACCTGTTCATACAATTATATATATACATACATATATATATATATATATATATATATATATATATATATATATATATATATATATATATAGAGAGAGAGAGAGAGAGAGAGAGAGATGCGTACATTATTTTAAGTGATTAATTTATAGATAGCTGTTTTTAAACGATTTTGATCTCATTTGCTTGCACACATTTAAATAGTTTCAGGTATTTCTATCCAACAGTAACAATTCCATTTAATATTAATCATTTGTTTTGCCAGCAGTTAGATCGTTTAAAGTAATTCTTTGTTACATCACTTATTCTTTGTCAATTATTCTTTGTATGAACAACTTTAATACAGCTATATATTCGGAAAAAAAACAATAATTATTATAATCCTTAAAAATGGTTGAACAGTTATTTTTTACCTATATATGCCATCTTACCAAATTCTAAGTGGACCTGAGAATAATTATAATGAAGGCGTACTCAACATTTCCCCATACTCTAAGAGTGGAACCTCTCAAACAAATGAAGTTTAATGTCTTATCCTGGAAATTCTCAAAGGAAAACTGTGAATTTAAACCAAAATTGATATGCTTGAAGACTGGCATTGAGTCACACCATATCCTTTGGGAAGGATTTGGGATAAACTAATTCTTAAAATAAAAAAAATGTTTGAATAAACAAGGCAATGTTTTTTAATTTCTTTGTTTAATGATATTCGTGAGTGATTTAATACAAAGCCATTTTTGCAGAACCCAAATCTGATAGGAGAAAATATCTGTTTCGAGGGTATTTTTCGGAAATTAGACATAATAGCACAACAGGAGTTCAAATTCACTTGTAACAATATCACAGACCAACATGTTAACCACTACGCCAAGAGCAACCCCTCTGCAAAGCAACTGAATTACGTACATTTAGATCATTATTCAATATACAACCAAATTGTAAGAGCATTCAAGCCTCTCCCACTTTGGTCAGCTATTTACTTTATCTTGAATAAAGTTCAAAATAAGATGAAAATTGTTTTCGTCAAATATTGATCAATAGAAAATACTTTTTTACGGATCACCCTCAATCAGGGACGGAATTGATTTATTTTTCTGGTCATTTATTTTTTCATAATAGAAGCTCCTCATTAAAAAAATACCACAGACTAGATAGCGAAAACACATACCATGCTATAGAAATGTTCGCAAATATAGACAAATATAATCAAAAGTCCTATTTGTAGAACATATTGACAGGGCATTATATTTACATGGTAAACAAAGCCAGTTGTTTTCCTTGAAGATTTCATTCATTCTCGTTTTTGTGTGTATATTTCTACTGCATTGATTACTTATCAGCATAAATATTTTGGTAATGTATTAAATGTTTGCTGTGTAGAGTTTAGATTGATCGATATTCACGTTTTTATTGATATTCTGTCAGTTGTAAAAGAAAATTTTATCTTAAAAGTGGGATAAAAATTGGGGACAGCTTATTCCATTATGTATTTCCAGTCCACAAAAGTATTAACACACAGATACACGCACACAACGATATATATATATATATATATATATATATATATATATATATATATATATATATATATATAGAGAGAGAGAGAGAGAGAGAGAGAGATATTGGAGGGTTCTTGTGACGTAATTTTTATTGCTATACGAAATGGACACGGTGAACTGAATTCAAATTCTGTTTGCTTTTCACACAGCACTTAAAACTTGGGAAATTAATATGATTAAATACTAGGGCCGACTGACTTTAACCTTGGCATGCCAACTGATCAAGATAGAAAGCTCAGAATTCGAATCACTTAAAGGTGACCGGCAGTTAGAACCTGCTCGTTCACAGGAGTTAGGTAAATACAGACTTACGCACACATATGCAGGCGCGCGCGCGCACACACACACAGAGACAGAGACACACACACAAACACACACTCACACACACAGTTATATATATATATATATATATATATATAGGGATGTCGAGAAACTATTCCCCAGCATGCACTTAGAATGCCTACACTCATGGTGTAGGTCCTTTCAAAATGCACATTGGGATTTTAGAGGCATTAGTTAAATTCCGATAAACATTAAAATTGACATAATTTTTTTAAAATCAAATATTCAATCAAACTTAACATAACACGGTCTTATGATTTATTTACTTTTGCTTATGAAGATATAACAAATTTGCCCTATTGTTCAGAAACCTACGCCTGGCTAAATATTAAAATATCTAATATAATTTTTCAAAATAATTGAAGAATGTAGAAATACATGGAGGGTTGTGAAATAAATACGAGACAAAGAAATGACGTTTAGGTAAAGGAAAAAGTCAGACTAGAGATAATAGAAAGTTTCCATAACTTTGTTATTGGTGTTGCGACTTCCCTATTGACTGGTTTCAAAAACAAAGAGATGCCAAGTGAATTTCTTGAGTCAAAGATAAATATCTATTGTATCCCGACTCTTTTGGGCTGAAGGGTCCTTTATTCCTGAAATTTGCTTGTCATTCTGCTACTGGTTTACTGACTGATTGACCATTTTCAAAAACACCAAATCTTACGCGTGATGATTGGTTGCATGGCCTATTATATTAATAATTCTTAACGCTCACACGGACATGAAAAGTAGAGAAAATGATTAACAGACAACTAAACAAAAAGCACAAGTATTTATTTCAATCAAAATAACGCATCAACAGAAAATACAACGAGCAAAATAAAGTTACTGTCCGTGCACTGCTGGCCAAGATATTACTCAAATGTCTTTCTCAGTGAAGTCCAGCATACTATTATCATTTGACTAATGTTCTTTCGTCTCTTGGTCATTAGACGTGTGCCCTGTGTATAATAGTGTATGGCACAATGGCATTTTATTGTGGATACCAGTCGCAGAGCCGTAGCCCATACACGTGCGTTGGTGCCAAAATAACCTCGGGCCCCGTCAGCATTCCCCTAAAAAGAGAAGCTTCAGGTGCTAGACGATAAACCAAACCACGCCAAGGGTGAGTAAAAGCCTGGAGGTCGACACCCTGAGACCCAAAATGTGTCTGTCTCAGCTGGGCTTCACCGGCACCCATGTAAGGCTGCGTCGACCGACATCCACCGAGTAGAGACCTTTCGGTTCACGTCCCATACTTCTAACACTATACCTTTAATATTATTGTTTAGAGTGCCGCCACTTCCGAGCAATAGAAATCGGTGTTCAATCTCCAGTGTCTCATTTAATTCCACTGTGACAATAATATAAACATTTTTTTAGTATATATATTGTGTATGAGTATATATATATTTTTTTTCTTGATTAAAAATGTGATAAAAACATATTAAATGTTTTAATTAAAAAAACTGCTTTTCAAATCTCTTTCTCACGGGAAGCAATATACGAACACCTAAATATTTTTTCGTACATTGTATGATGGTCATCAAGACCAGAAATACATTTATAATGACACCAAGGAAGAAAAATATTTTCTATATATATATATATATATATATATATATATATATATATAATATATATATATATATAAGGGTCTTTTAATAAAGAAGATTAATTTTGGAAGCAATGTTTACAGTTGCTCCTTTTTTAAGGTAAATCAACTGGGATTTTTCAAACCATGTTCTAACAAACTATAGGCAATACCTGGCACCAAAATCTGATTCTTTACAAGAGACTCCCGGTGTTTTAACTCTATGAAGTATCGTTTTTTTCACAGGTTCATTGTGGCAAACCCATGTTTCGCTTATTTTCATATATTTTTTCTGAAACATGCCTCTCCGCACACATCGCATATTCTTTAGTAAGTTTTATATGATTTGCCCTTCTCAGCCACAAAATGTTTGAAGACAGACTTCTATTCAAGCCCTGAACAATCTGTTAAATTTTCCAGCAGTTTGAATTGATTTAAAACGAAGACTTTTACGATGATAAGATAAAGTAAAGTTGGCGACCATAGTCGAGGGTAACCCGAAGGCTCCCTTTTCGATAGCTACTACACCAAGGTGTAGGGGAGGGCGCTACTCCTTCCCTGGATTGCTCTACTTTACCCTTGATCCGTACCTTATAATGCTGAGTGTTAAGCAAGGAGGCATCAAGTACCATTTTTTGAGTCTTTGGTATGACTCGACCTGGGATTGAACTCAGGTCTCCCGGGCCATTGGTGAACACTCTAACCACTAGGCCAATGTTCCAAACAAAATCGAGTCTAATTTTACAATAAATAAATTCTGAAAAAAATTATTTCTTCAGTGAAATAAAACAACTACATATCTACAAATGAAACCCATTTCCCCCCCCCTCTCTCTCTCTCTCTCTATATATATATATATATATATATATATATATATATATATATATATAGGGATATGGACTAATACACACAAAGCTTGACAAAGGTATTAGTTAATTTTTTAAAAACTTTTGCCCATCTAATATCAAATATATTTAATGCGTGAGGTTTGGGGATTCAAAAAAGCTGGAGATTAAGCTGAACAATACGCATTTATTATGTCAAATTAGTGTTTTCACTTTTACATTGATATTTAAGAAACATTAACTCACATACACTGATGCAACAAAATAAGATTGTAATGTTTTGTTGTACAGTGTTGAATTTAAGTTTTTCAGAAAAAATGGATATGCAGTGATATAATATGGGTCCCGTGTATTGCCATTCCTGAAACAATACACATATTGATCTTTGTTTATGTTCATCTTTTCAAATGCAGATATATTACTTGTATATTTAATCTCGAGTAAGTTGAAAAAACAAAACAAAACTTACTCATGGTAGAGTTATAACAAACACAGCCCCTGTGTATGTGAATTTGTCTTATTGTGTATTTTCATCTTCCAAGAAATCATAATTGTGTTCATATCGCTCTGCCACATCTTTTTACGTCTCAATCTATTTTATGAGACAATTTACAGGCAAATTTTACAAATCTGATTTTCAAGGAAGACAGGTTCATCTTCACTTGTCTATCGACAGACTTCTTATCAGTAGAATCGTGTGTACATTCCAATATTTGGAGAAATTAAAATAATTCCATATAGTGCTTTGTTTGTTTGTTTTTTTGGCTAACGTGCTTGTTTCTTTCTTTCTTTCTTTTTCTTTCCTTCTTTCGTCACATGCATTTTGATTTTTCTTTACATATATGTGATTTGACAGACGTTTTATGATGCCAATATTGTTTCAGAAAACACATTCATCCCACCTTTGTAAGTTTGTATCTTCATAAGACTAAGTGCTTTTTATTTTGACGCAAAGTCAGTACTCGATTGAACGGATTATTTTCGAATTTGATTATAGATTTGACAGAAAAAATACGTCTCCGACTAAACGCACTTATATTTTAAAACTTACATAACTTCTAAATAACCATTTCACAAGTTGATATTGCAAAAAACACATTTTTTACGTGATGTGTAAAGAAGATTTCACTGAAAAAAATTCTGTGAATAATCTTTTTTTTTTTTGCAAAGAGAATTTCCAAGTGAACTAAGCTTAAACTCTCAACGGTTTGTTGAAATAATAAGGTTTGAAACAAAATACTGCTTAATGATTTTTTTAAGCTAATAGTTTATTCCACTATGTGAATAAAATAGAAAATCTTGATGTTTTCTATAACAAACAATTTTTAAAATGATTTATCACTTAATATGCAGCTTTTCTCACGTTTAACACAAAATTTCTGTTATAAACTTGTTCAATAATTATGTCAAAATGAAGAATTACTAAAGTCATTAATATTTATCATTTTTTAATTCTTTAACATCCCTTCTATGGTTGGTTCAATGATTTTTCATTTTCTTAGCTTCTTAACCTTCTTTTCCTTTTATTTTCTTTATTTAATCCAACAAAACATAATATTTCCTTAATTTTTTCTCCTTTTTTTATTTACCTTTATTCTAAACGCATCTTTTTATTAACTTCCTTTTCGAATTTATCTTCCTTTTCCTTTCATATATTGTGACATTTGCCTATCATCAAGTCCCCAACAAATTATTTCATCACTTTTTCACTTGAACATTTTAGCCAACAGAATCACCACGTGACTCATACAACTGAATTTAACTCTATGTTGGCTAAGAAATAAACGCAGACACAAGGCCGCAGGAAGACACGATGTGTCGCGTTGTCCCAGTACAATATAATCGACCCAACCGCCCCGATGTAGACTGTGCAAAATCGATAGTGAAAGAATTGTGTATTAATATCGGGCAAATATGGCATACAAAAAGGCAGTCTATTTTGTGGAGATTATAAAGATCTGATCTAAGTAATATTACTGGGTCATCAGTTGCCTTAACATATTTGAGGCTCAGGGGTGCGCAAATATCAATAGGTACGTAAGAAACCATATTAAAAAAATTAGCCATACCTGTTGTCTAAATAGAGTTGGAGGGAAAATATCTACAGTGTATGCAGTAAAAATAGGAAACACACACACACACACACACACACACACAAAACAAACACACACACACACACACACACACACACAAAACAAACACATGCGCCCATGTATGTACATCTGTGTGTGTGTAAGTGCGTTCACGCAAGTGTGCGTGGTTCTGCTTATGTAATAATGTGCTTAATGTAATGGTCTATATATACCCTAGCGTAAAAATTCAGCACTACTGGTTTCTGCTATATTTTACTTTTTGATTCAAAATTGTCTTGACTTACAAAATTCGATTAGAGATTTTACCAAAAATAAATGTAAAATATCGATATCTTATAAAACTGTGAGTACAGGTAAATATAAAATATAAAATGCCGTATTTGACGTTATATAAGGCGCAAATTTTACCAAAAAATATCCTTCAAAATTTTCCTGCGTCTTATATGTATAGGTTTAAAATATGCGGTAATCGGCTGAAATTAGGTACCTGGCCATTCCAATTACTTTTGGTTTTAGAGTAACTTTCACGTACGTATTGTTATTATTGAAAGGGTATTATGCAGATTAAAAGTGTTATCATTGATAATATTCATTATATTAATTTTATCACGTTTAATATTCCTACTTTGTTTTTTTTTTTTGTTTTTTTTCTTGATTTGCCCAGCTGAAATTGGGGCGTGCCTTATACACCTGTGCGTTTTATATGCCGTCAAGTACGGTAATAAATAGCAAGTTGTTTTTTTTTTTTCAAAGTATCCATTCGCGGGAAGGTAATTTATGGCACAAATTGTCAGAAACAAGTATATTTCAACTTACCTCACACGATCAAAATTATTCACAGTCTTACAAAAAACATTAACAACTTTTTAGGCTTGAGAATTTGATATACCTATCATTCGCTTTCCTCCACATTCTGTTTAGTATTATGCTGATTTAACTTGGTATTTAATTTTAGATTCTTCCTGAGCAACTAAGCATATACATCAGTATTTTGAATCGAACAAGAGTTCGCACGTCATGACGTATTGTCGAATATATTCTTAGAGCGTAACCTTTACAATTGATTGAAGAGTATCAATAGTTTTGCAGATATTCCTTAATTAAGCTTCTTCTATAAGTTGAGCATTGTCAGCTTTGAAAATAGTAGGGATTAATGCCAATTAGTGGTCATCCAAAAAAGGCCGTTCATCTCTTTTAAGATCTTTCTCTAGGTATCTTTGTCACTTGAGATCGACTAGCAATTTCACTATGTTGAACTTGCAGTTTTAAAAACAGCTTTTCGAAATTCTTACTGGACTGCCACCAACTCATCTTCTTTCTAGATGTTGAATTGATAATATGTATGAGGATCATTAAATAAGTTTCCAAACATTTTTCGTATGGGCACTATTATTGATATTACACTCATGAAACTCTAATCCCCTTCGAAGTAATCTCCTCCGGCTGCAATGCACTTGTTGTACCGTTCCAACAAATTCTGGAAGGCCCCATGGAAGTCCTCTTGTGTGAGCGTGTCAATGACCTTCGTCACAGTCTCTTTCATCTCCTCAATTGTCTCAGAAATACAGCCTGTGAGCTTAGGGAATAAGCAAAAGTCACTGGGAGCCAGGTCTGGACTAAAGGGAGGGTGAGGAAGTGTCTTGATACCTATCTTGGTCAAATAGTCTGTGACAAGGATGGAGTTTTGTACTGGTGCATTGTCCTGGTGCAAATGCGATTGACCCGATTTGAAAAGTGCTGGCCTCTTCCGACGAAATCTCTTGCTGAACTCCCTTAAAACCTCAACATAGTAACCCTAAGCCTACCCCTTTGACCAATCAACTCTGGTGTATTGACTTCCTTCATCATCATCATGTCGCGCTGGTAGCACGGATATCCTTCTCTCTCACACTCCTCCCTATCGTTCATCGCCCTAGGCAGGTCTTCAGGACAAAATCCCGTATCTTCATAAAGCTGCTGAATGTATGTTCGTTATGTCTTGGAATGAGAAGTTTTCGTTGAATAGGACGCCATGAAACAAGACGATCACTTTTTAACTTTTCAGTGGTCCTGAGGGATTCTTTGGGATACAAATAACGTTGGTCTCATACAAAGCACCTTGTTGACCTGCTTTTTTTTGGTGAGGGAGACAAATCTTACTAGTAACCAGTCCCTATTAGTTTTCCAATGACTTCAAGTCAATAGTGCATTCTTTACGTGGTTGTTTGTTTGATTGGTTCGTTGTTTGTTTAATTGGTTGGTTATTTTACCGGTATGTAATCCATTTTTGAACCGCCCTATTGGCCCAGTGCGTAAAGTTTTCGCCAATTATCTGGGAGACAAAGGTTCAATCTGGGTGGAGTTATACCAAAGGCGTGAAAATGTTACTTGATGCTTCCTTGCTTTGCATTATAACGCACGTTTTTTGGGTAAAGTGGAGCATTCCAGGATAAAGCTGCTGAATGTATGTTCGTGCTGGTCGTCCTGCTTTTGCACAGCCATGTGTGGGGGTCCCAAACCTCTCACCATCCCTCACAGACTTCCTGCCTTCTTTGAATCTATTATGCCACTCAAAAACTGATACTCGATTCATGCAAGATGGTCGAAAAGCAGTCTGAAGTATTCCCTACGTTTCTATGGCATTTTTTCCAAGTTTAAAACGTAATTTTATTGCATATACTTCTTCTAATGTGTCCTCATATCCAGATTGCATTTTTGAAATTCACCATCTATGACAATCGTGCATTAGTAGAGTGTATTCCAATTCCTGCTGTAGCTGTTCATTTAAACCTGAAATCATAAAAATTGGTCGGTCATCTTATAAAACGTATAGCAATAACATACTGGATTTTCAAGAGTCTACGACAAATCTAAATGCCTGTACAAAAAAGGCTGGAAACTTATTGAATGCATCTCTATAGCTGTTTCTCTATATGTCTTGGAATGAGAAGTTTTCGTTGAATAGGACGCCATGAAACAAGACGATCACTTTTTCACTTTTCAGTGGTCCTGAGGGGATACAATAACGTTGGTCTCATACAAAGCACCTTGTTGACCTGCTTTTTTTTGGTGAGGGAGACAAATCTTACTAGTAACCAGTCCCTATTAGTTTTCCAATGACTTCAAGTCAATAGTGCATTCTTTACATCCGCTGTTATTTTATGTTTTTATACAACATGATTGATTACTACATATATTCTGTTGAACACTCTTTTCGTAGAACATAGTTTAAATTATCTTACAATGCTTGTTAACGATGATTTTCACCAATTCAAATATTCCGCTTTATTTGAGTTATGGGTAGAAAAAATCAAAGCACAGATACAGCATGGAATGTTTTCTGAAAGTAGAGTTGAACTGCGAATTAGCATGCATGATTAAACTGAATATGAGCAAATGTCACAACGTATGAGCAAAAGATGTTAGTGTATTTTTTTACCGCACATTTGAATAGGATATTACGTTGGAGAGTGCGTGGTTGTTTGTTTGATTGGTTCGTTGTTTGTTTGATTGGTTGGTTGGTTGGGTGTTTTACCGGTATGTAATCCATTTTTGAACCGCCCTATTGGCCTAGTGCGTAAAGTTTCGCCAATTATCTGGGAGACAAGGGTTCAATCTGGGTGGAGTTATACCAAAGGCGTGAAAATGTTACTTGATGCCGCCTTGCTTTGCATTATAACTCACGGTTTTTGGGTAAAGTGGAGCATTCCAGGATAAAGTGTAGCACCCTCCCTTACACCTCAGTATAGTAACAATTGAAAAGAGAGCCTTCTGGTCGCCCTCGACTGCGTTCGCTAATTTTACTTGAGTTAAATCTATTCTTGGCTTATTTGATGTAGAAGAAATTATTGTCCCCAATAACATACGATAATTTTTTTCACTTTAAAAATGTAAGCATCACATTATCACCAAAAAACATATTTGACTCATAAATAGGAGCTAGCAGTTACAACGACGCCTGTTTAGTAAAACTGGGAGGAATGGCAAAGTGACGAGACCCCAAAGATCTTAAACTTAAATGAGTCCTCAAAGCCTTTAAACCTTAAATATGGTTATAATACAAATATAACCATATTTCCATTTTACCTTTTGAGACAAAACACGATAGCTATATAAACAATAAATTATTACGTTCAAATATTTATATTCGATACAAGAATATATTCGTTCGCATATATATATATATATATATATATATATATATATATATATATATATATATATTATTCCAATTAAGAATTATTGAGTATTCAAAGTGGTTCATACTTTTCCGAACGGAAGTAGATATTTGATGAGTAGTAGTTTTCCACGAATCTTTAAAGTCCCAAGAAATCTAAAAAGGCATGTAATATAATAAAGAAACTCCGGTTGATTATTTTAATACTAAGTAGTTTACTAGCTAGACAAAAATGCTCCCCAAGTGTTGATCGGAGTAGCAGCGGACGCTCAAATCAAAAATAAAAATGTATCATTAGCAAATCGATGATAAATTCTGATGGGATGAAAGAAGCAAAAACGGACAAGCCATGGTAGTGGATGCGGTATAGAAAACAAGAAAAGAGAGTTCATTTCAAGAAGAGACACGACCATATGAAGACGGTCGAAAACATCGACATCCATTTCGGGTGCGAATATGAGAAGCCAGAACCCAGAGTAAGCACGTGCGAGAACCACAAAAAAAAAGACAAAAAAGATTATATCAAGGTCTTTGTTGGCTCTCACTCTTCTCACAACGGTTTGTTTCTATCTAGATATCATAAAGAAGTTCCAGGTTTCATACTATTTCTTTCTTCTCGACGACTACTAAGAGGTGTAGTAGGGAATAGATTTTTATTTTAGTGAACCAAGGTGGTGTTTTGTGTTTTTATCACTTTTTCTCACGGTTAGGTTACAATGGTGGTCTGACTAAAACTTAAGGCATACTGCTACACTCATAGAACCGTTAGAAACGTGGGGGTACAAATGTCTATGTGGTGCCGTAGCGATTCAAATGTCTGCTGAGAACCATGGTGGTGCAAGCGTCTATGTTATGTCGTAGTATTATAATCGGTAATTTGATAACGTATGCGTTTTAGGCATATAACTTTTTTTGTCTTCGTTCTTTTCTAGTTGCCACAGTAATTTTAGATTTAGTTAAAATACAGCGAATAGTTGTGCAATTTGAAACCTAATTTTAAATTTTATCATACAAGGTGTCAAAACACGTGCAATAACTTCTCCTTATTTGCTACCAACAAAAAGCCTATATATATATATATATATATATATATATATATATATATAAAGACAGCTTCACGCGATGTAATGATTACAGTTATCGGAAATAGACACTGTGACTTGAGTTCGAATCCACTGGAGTTTCCCCAGAAATAATACCAATGGTAAATGTATAAATCCAAATATTACTCTTCCAGTCGTGCAGAGTAGGCTCTTTAAGTTTAGTAGGTAGTCATTCTGGAAGAAGGAAAACTAAGAATTTCAACTCCTATTAAAAATTCACTTTGTGTCACATTATATATATATATATATATATATATATATATATATATATATATATATATATATATATATATATATGATTTTGCACTGTATTTTTACGAATGGCAATTTTTTTATGAAAGTTTAATTTTTTTCTCATTCAAATATTCCAATTTTTAAAAGATTTTTCCTAGAACCTTATATGATCAAAACAAATAAGATTTTGTATTATTTATCCCCAAATTCTAGCGCATTAAAAACTTGTAAAGAAGAACATAATTGCATAAATCTACATATGAATGAATCCCTTTGATTATAAATGTCTCTAAGTACAGACAGGAATACCGTGTTAGACAAGAGAATTTCAAAAACACGCAATTACATTTGATAAAGCGTGTACCATTTCCATTTTTGCCAAAATTTCATAGCAATTTTTCTTTAATGTCAATCAATATTTGGCTCGAGCCTTTAAAATTTTGTGGGAAAAGTGCCTATGCATGTGTGATCCAACCTATATCCATCTTCTAGAAATATTATCGACAACTTGTTTCAGTTTTTCAATCCGGCATTTGATTAAATTACAAGTGTTTTCACGTACGGTGAAACCGTATTACAAAAAGCAATTGAAACCGAAACGGGGATCCTAGATTTTCTAAATTTTGTGAACTGAAGGGTGGAACTAAGTTGAAATCTGTAAAACCTTAGTAAAAATAATGAATAAATAAAATAAAAATCATTTCGTAGTTTACAAGGCAATGTCAGTTTGGACAGTCCTTGCTACGATTCTAAAGATCGTTCAACACGTCGGACCAAACGACCCATGTCAAAAACGGATTACGTCAATCAAACACAAAAGAGGATCGCCTTAAATTGAGTGAACACAATCCAGTCATGGATCTTGCTCTTGGACTGGACCAATTTAAACTTATTTTGTTACAATGCTAAGTCACTAATACTGGAGAGAAATACTATCCTTATCTCATGGACTTATTTACAATGTGAGCTATCAACCATCTATAACCTCTTACTACTGTCTGCGTATATCTTCTCTGTTTCTCCTCTTCTCTCTCCCTATATATATATATATATATAATTTAAAATGATCTTAACATTTTACAGCATGTTTAGAAAGAACTGATATTTATGTTTGATGACTTTCTTTTCAGGATCTGAATTGTCATTCCTGGGTGGAAAAAGACATTTTCTGCGTAACAATATGCTTGAACACAGTCAAAAATTCTCTACAATGCGCATTTCTGAGAGAATTCACGAAAATGCACAAAATCCAATGCATTCTTTGAACCAAAGGCAGTTTATCGGCCTAACGGATCTGCCTATGTGATTTGACGTGTGTCACAGGCATCATCCTGGTCTCCAAGATATTTGAACAAATCTGACAAAGAGATGCTTATTTTTAACACAGCCACCCCAATGAGATTCACTCATTTCTTTAATCAGTTTTACAGGGCTATTTGTCCTGACGGAATTTTTTGCTACTTCATATCTATTGGATAGAAGTATACGTATATATATATATATATATATATATATATATATATATATATATATATATATATATATATATATATATATATATATATATATATATATAACTAAATAATGGAGTTTAATCCGACAATATATAGAGGAAAATTGATAACAAGGTAATCCAAGTAGAAGGAGAGGTTTATTGAAAAGCAAAGTCGACACTATAGCGTTTCGGTTAAAATGAACACTCATCAGGGCTTTGAGGGATGATAATAGTGATGTTAAATCAATGATGTATATTTAAAAGTACAAAATAAAAAACCTTGGGAAATTTTGTTTTATAAGAAAATTTGGCCGTTTAACGCTGATTCACTAATTAAACGGCCAACTTTTTATATTTTTACAAATTTTCCCTTGGTTTTTGTATTTTGTTCTTTTAAACATCCATCGCCGATTTAACATCGTTAATATCATACCCCAGAGTCCTGATGATGGTTCATTAGAACCAAAACTCTATAGTGTTGATTTTGTTTCGCAATAAATCTCTCCTTCAACTTGAATTACCTTTCTATCAATGTTATATATATATATATATATATATATATATATATATATATATATATATATATATTTCTTTAAACACCTCTATGAATCACTCTAAGTGTGTAGAATAATAATGAATAATATTTAATTGATATAAAAATATCATATTTCTAAATAATCTCATTTTAGCGAAAATTAATCCCATATTTTTCGTGAGTGACATAGAGAGAACGTTATACAATGGAAATATCAGATCAAAACCCACCAAATAACTCTCAATAGATGATGGCTGTAATGACAGATCCCCGTATCAATCTATCCCTCCCCTAGAGTGCGTATACGCACGTATATTTTAGCGCGTGTATGATCTGAATATGTGTGAATATATCCTTACATGAATAATTCTGTGATGAAATTGGGAATACGCCACGTGCTATTCTTAGGAAACTTTTTTTTTTATCTCACCTCTCCATCTTTGCACAAATCCAGTGTGTGAAGCCAAGATTGGAGATCGTGACACCCACTCTCATCCCAATTTTAGAAAGCTGGCCAACAAAAGGCTATCCGCTGGCTATTATGGTTTTCCCCTCTGTTATTCAGATATACTGAACCCTAGAATATCTTCCAACCCGATTTTCTGCTTTTTGTTCACTTGGTTTATTCTGAGATGCAAAACTAATAAAATCCAAAATCACATATGGCTAAGTATGCACGCAGTTTATTAGATGCACAGTTTGGGACAGAAATAACTCAACTATTCCAAACTCCCATTAGTATGGTGCATTTGAACTTAGGCAAGAAGCAATTGTAGCTCAATCTACCTAATATCTGAACACTCATTCTCAGTAGCGATCAGCCACAATCATGGTTTAGACCAGTGCAAACTGTGCATTTCCTGTAAAAAAAATTATGTTAAGACTGGTGAATCTGTAATTGCTAGACATAGAGCTTTTTGGGCACACTTTAGGCTATGTCAAACTGATGCTATTCTAGATTGAGTTTTCTTCTTATAGCTGTATTGATTTTCAACTCGAAATTAAATCCTTTGGATCAAATATGAAATGAGTACAAATAGCTCTCTGTGTAGAAATTGTATATTCACCAGTCATAAAACCATGATCGTGACTGATAGTATATAAAGATAAAAACATAAGATATTAGCTAGACGGAGTTACCATTATCATTTTCTATGTTTTCTAACTATACAGAAGTGACAGTTTAAAATATGGGGCGTTTTTCACCTGCACACTGAAGAAAGAGATCTTATTTCCATAATAAAGTTGGCGACCGTAGTCGAGGGCGACCAGAAGGCTCCCTTTTCAATAGCTACTACAAAGAGGTATAGGGGAGAGCGCTACTTCTTGCCCTGGATTGCTCCACTTTACCCTTGATACTTACCTTATAATGCTGAGCGTTAAGCAAGGAGGTATCAAGTACCATTTTTAAGGTCTTTCGTGTGACCCGACATAGGAATGAACCCCGGTCTCACGGGGCATTGGCGAACACTCTCCCACTAAGCCAATGGGCAGGTTTTTCCGAAATAAAATATAACTAAATTTTAATGAATGGACCAGTAAATTCCTACATTTCTGAGTTTTAAGAATTTTGAATGATACTGCTTGTTAAAGAAATGCCTTGATAAATTGTATTTTCTTTGATGGTCATCAAAGTTATTTTTGTCTTTTTGCATAGGTTACATCAAAAATGAAAAAATGGAACGAGTCAGTTAAATACAGTCTGTTTTAGAGTTCATGGCATGACTAATAACATGATCAAAAACATTTTAGATAACTAATGTAAACACTTTAAAATAATCAGCCCTATAATCTTAAACTAATTATTAACCATTTCTGTTTAAATACGAACATCTGGTTAAAACTGATATGTAAAATCTTTAGGTTTATTTTGTTCGGGAAAACTCTGACAGTAAAATAATCAAATTAATGTTGTCACACACACACACACACACACACACACACACACACACACACACAGACACGCGTGCGTGAGTGTGTTTTATATTTTTCTACTAGTTGCAGTGATAGCTTCTTGGCAAAAGAAACGTTTTTTTGAGAAAAGGAAATGTTTTCTCAGATTTTTTAAACATAGATATTAGAAGAGTTGCAATGCCACGAAAAATTCGATGGAAAAGAATTAGTAACGTAACATAAGCATTCGTTGTTTTAAATTAATCATTATATCCAAGTCTTTTGGACCGACCATTTTTAATGAATATATATATATATATATATATATATATATATATAGATAGATAAATAGATAGATAGATAGATACGTGTATGTATGTGTGTATGTGTGCTTGAATTGCTTGTTGGTTGTTTATTTTTCGTGACTTTTGTAATTCAAATTTACTTCTGAATATTCTGTAACTGGCATCTGCCGACAAAAAAATCAATAAATGATTAATTTATCGAATTTCAAATCTAAAATACCCGCCTTAGAAATTTAGTATTTTAGGAAATCTTTATTATTAAAATGGTCTTCGGAAAAAATATACATTTCATTTGGAATTTACTAAAGATTTATTGACAGCGTATTTCTTTTTAACATGTCACATGATTTAAAGTGTCAAATGGTTAATGGGTCAACTATCCTTACCAATAAGTAAGGGAAGCCTACATAATTGTACGAGCGTCAAGTACAGATTAATTAGGGAAAATGTCAAAATTTAAACTGGCAAAAAGTATATTCTGATAAGCGAAACACCATCATTTGTCAAGAAATACACTCGTACACACACACGCACATACATACATCCACACATATACATATAGATATTTAGATATGTGTATTTATATATTAATGTATATATTATATATATATATATATATATATATATATATATATATATATATATATATATATATAGATAGATATGTCCACTCACACGTTCGGGATCACATATATGTGTGGTTAATTTAATTAAATATTACAGTGCTTGATTCAAAGTTCCTAACATTTCAAGTATATTCAAGTGTGTATTGAGAATACGAAGCAATTTTTTTTCTTTGTGGAAGGTTTTTCTGAAAAGATTTCTCATTTGAAAAGCGCAAATAAATAAAATACGTTCCTTAGTATTCACATCAGGAAATTGATTTGGCCTTAAGGGTTAGTTAATATCATATTGGAATGGGATTTTTAAGACTGCATGATGTCGTCTATGAAAACTGTTGTTTTTATACGAGTAAAATAATGCTTACTGTTTACTCATGTCATGACCTTGTAGTCGCAATATAATTTGTCTACGCGGTTTAGCACAAGAAAAATAGTTGGAATAACAAATAAACTACCAGTGTGAAAATGAAAATTGTCATTGGTTGACATATCAAATGATGATATATATATATACCGGCCATTGACATGATAAGTTGAGTGATCGCATACGGTCCAGAAGTCCGGGGTTCATTTCCTGGTCGAGTCATATCAAAGACTTAATAAATGGTAATCGATGCCTCCTTACTTGACACTCAGCCTTATAAGGTACGAATCAAGGGTAAGTGAAGCAATCCAAGGAAAGGAGTAACATCCTCTATACACCTGCGTGTATTAGCTATTGAAAATGCTGCTTTCGGACCGCATCGACTACGGTCAGTATATGTCAACGTCGTGGGAAATGTAATCAGTGAATCAATTTCAAATAGGAACCAGGCAGTTTGCATTTCACATAGCTCTAACCCCCTTGGAAAGGGTATAAACTTGAATATCACCGCTCCAGCTATGACTAAATAGTACGGCACTCTGTACTCTTTAACTTTGGAATGCTAACCAGTCAAAGAGAAGGAAAACTGTGGAAGATAGACAATCTAGAATTGCCTGGCAAACAATAAACGAAGTGAGCAGAAGAAAGAACACAGCCAAAGCAAAACTTAAAGCAGCAAACCAACAAGAAAGAATAAAACTGTGGAAACAGCACTTCGAAAACTTACTTGGAAACCCACCAAAAATAACGCATGAACCAATCACCAGAATAATTAGCAAACAATTAGACATTAAACTTGGACCGTTCACACAAGAAGAACTCGACACGGTTCTCAGAAAAATTAGAAATAGGAAAGCTGCAGGGCTGGACGAAATTCCCCCGGAAGTATGGAAGACCAGACAATTCGACGACATACTGCTCCGACACTGCAACGCAGTATACAATCAAAATCCGATAGATAGATGGATGAAGGGAGGCATACTCCCCTTCCCTAAAAAGGGGGACCTCGGATTAGCCAAAAACTACCGAGGCATAACACTTACATCCATAGCTGCCAAAATCTACAATGCCCTACTACGAAACCGAATAGAACCCAAAATCGACAACATACTTAGAAAAAACCAAAATGGCTTCCGAAGAAATAGATCCACGACCTCACAAATATTAACCATCCGCAGAATCCTTGAAGGTGTACGGGCAAAGAACCTACAAGCGACATTAATATTTGTCGACTTTACCAAGGCTTTCGACTCCATTCACAGAGGAAAGATGGAACAAATTCTACTAGCGAACGGCATACCTAAAGAAACCGTAGCGGCAATAACGATTCTCTATAGAAACACTAAAGTAAAAGTACGATCACCAGATGGAGACACAGAATACTTCGACATTGTAGCAGGAGTACTACAAGGGGACACGCTGGCTCCGTACCTCTTTATCATTTGTCTAGACTACGTACTTAGAACATCGATTGACAAAATCAAAGAGAATGGCTTCGAACTGACAAAGAAAAGAAGCAGAAGATACCCCGCAACAACAATTACCGACGCCGACTACGCCGATGACATAGCGATACTGGCAAATACACCTGACCAAGCCGAAACACTTCTGCATAGTTTGGAACGAGCAGCAGCAAGCATAGGCCTCCATGTTAATGCACACAAAACGGAATATATGTGCTATAACCAAACGGGGGACATCTCCACTCTAGAAGGAATCCCTCTTAAACTAGTAGACAAATCCACGTACCTAGGAAGCAGCGTCGAATCAACCGAAAAGGACATCGAAACGAGGTTAACGAAAGCATGGACAGCTATCAATAGACTATCGACTATATGGAAATCAGACCTAACCGATAAAATGAAACGCAGTTTCTTCCAGGCAGCGGTCACATCGATACTGCTATATGGATGCACTACATGGACGCTAACAAAACGGCTGGAGAAGAAACTAGATGGCAATTACACAAGAATGCTGCGTGCAATCCTGATACAGGTCCTGGCAGCAACACCCCACAAGACACCAACTGTACGGCCACCTGCCCCCTATCACGAAAACTATTCAAGTTAGACGAACCAGACATGCAGGACATTGCTGGAGAAGCAGAGATGAACTCATAAGAGATGTACTCTTATGGATCCCCACACATGGCCACGCAAAAGCAGGACGACCAGGTCGAACGTACATTCAGCAGCTATGTGAGGATACAGGTTGTTGTCCTGAAGACCTACCTAGGGCGATGAACGATAGGGGGGAGTGGCGAGAGAGGGTCAGGGATATCCGTGCTGCCAGCACGATATGATGATGATGATGAAACGTCATTTAAAACTTGACATCGTGTCATGTTTGGCTTCTGCGAACAGTTTCTGTCCGTCTGTCTTTCTTTCTCTCTCTATATATATATATGGAGAGAGAGAGAGAGAGAGAGAGAGAGAGAGAGAGAGAGAGAGAGAGAGAGAGAGAGAGAGAATGCATTTCACATAGCACTAATACCCTTGGGAAAGGTATGAATCCAATTAATCTCCCTCCTTCAATGGGTAAATAGTAGGACAGACTAGGTTCTTCAGCCTTGGTGCGACAACTAGTCTAGGGGAAGGAAAACTCTGAATGCAAACCTGTTAAAATCCGCTTAAAAATTGACCTTGTGTCATATCCTGTCCGAACGGAGGGGTTGGTAAATAGGATTAATATATTGTATTCGGTCTTTAAACAATGAAGATTGTTTATACATAACTATGTAGTTTTATTTTTGGGATGTATTTGTGTCCTCGTGCAAGGCATTAACAACAATTAGATTCGTTTTGTTGCCTCTAAGGCTTTCTGTGCCCATGTTATCTTGAATAATCCGCTGAAGAGATGTTGACAAAGTCGGTTAAAAGTTCACCAAAGGGAACTGGCCTAATTATAAAGTAAAGTCGCTAATGAATTTGATAACTCCAAGAGTGAAATTTTATTGTAAAATTATTATTAATCGGCTGCGTTTGCGGCATCATCTGGTTCATTAATATTGTTTTTAGTTAATTTTATAAATAGAAATGAAAGTAAAAATCAGGAAGGAATTCCTCATCAAAACAAGAGACATGCCGAAAATTAAATAAAGCATCAACAGTATAATCATAGCAACAGATAGCTGGAAAATCTACCTGACACGATACTCAAGCCGATCTAGTGAGGAGATCAGAAAAAACTGGCCACGTAACAAAAAAAAGTATAATGATTCATATGAATTTTACCCCAATTGTCTATTTGTTACAAAAACAAAAAAAAAAAAAGAAAAAGGAGTTGCCAGCATTTAGGGCTGTGTAGATGGAGAAACACATTCATTTGATGAATACATAACGAGAGCCTAGTGAGATTAATTTCAGTTGCAAATAACAATAATAAGTAAACGAAACAGTGACAATGACGAAACGTAAATTATTAAATCGCAAAAACGGAAAATGGGAAGAAAAATGCGTATGAGTATTTCGGAAGACGAACTAAGGAATATACACACAGGATTATTTGGACGCTGAGAAAAAAACTGAAAAGTGAAACTGGATTTCTATTACAACAGTAGAAAAAAACTTATTTGAACAAATAATAACAACTAAAATGGATAAGATTATGGAGCAGAGCAAGGGTGACCAATGGGATGAGATATATGAACAATAAACTATAGGAAAAGTGAACGAAGCGACTTGATACAGAAAGAGCCTAAACAATCGAGATGAATTTTATCCACGGGTATTTGAAGAAACGAATAATATTTGACCATAAAAAAATGGCGCATGTACAAGCCAGAATCATTCCTGGAAAAGGAGACACAAAAATCTCAGGGAATTTGAGACTTAAACTGATTACGAAACCAAGTTTTGTTGATAAATAGAAAATACCTTTTAAATAAGAAGAATTAGGCATCCAAGCAAATTTCAGAGTAAACGTAAAATAAGCAGAATTTGACAAAGGTATAGACCTTGTGAGAGATCTGAACACGTTATAATACATGATATTGGCAGGAATAGGAATCGTAGTTGCAGCCATTGGAATCATCCTAAATTACCGGGGAAAGAGACGCAGTGACTAGGTATTCAAGAATGAATGGAGACCGTTCAAAACGCATTACTAGCGATATCTGCTAGCCTACAGAAAAGAACGCTGAGGTTTGTTTTCACTTGGGGTTCACTAAAGGACAACATTTATTACAGTTTTTTTTTTTATCATTTCATGTATTCGGATTATTGTATTAATCTCTATTGTTATATGAACAACGTTTCTGCCCTCTTCTGAGGTTTCATGTCGAATTCAGGAGCCTAAAGAGAACTTCGAACCGAACCCTTTCTGGTGCAACGGATTTAGGCACTCGGTTAAAAGTGTCGCTAAATGAAATCATCTGAAAGCTGCTGGTTCAATTCCGACTACAGGTAAATAGCTAGGAATATTTACAAAAGCGTAACACTTATACCCGATAATGGCTACTGGATTTAAAACAATATGCCCCCGTGGATTAAATAAAGGGTTCGGTTCGAAGTTCCGTCTAGGTTTGAGATCGATATGAAACGCTGAAACACCTGAAGAAAGCCGAGGGTCACATCGGGCGAAACTTTGAGAATATCCCAATAAAGAATAAATCTCTTGTCCGAATACTCTAAATGATAAAAATCATCAAGCTTCATCTCAGAAAATTACACTAACATTTATTACTGATTTGAGAAACTCAAAAGAAGCAAAAAATAACAGTAGCAGCTTATATAAATCCCTTGTGATATCAAAGCAACTGATTAAAAGGACAAGCAATAAAAAGATCATTATTTTCCAAGTGGATTGACTGCTCATATTACTTTGACTCTCTCTCTCTCTTTCTCTCTCTCTCTCTCTCTCTCTATATATATATATATATATACACACACACACAGAAACTATACATATACACCATTTCTTTTAGTGTGTGTGTGTGTGTGACATAGCATCTCCATGTATGTGTTAGTGTGTGTGTGTGACATAGCATATATATATATATATATATATATATATATATAGTGTGTGTGTGACATAGCATCTCCATGTATGTGTTATAGAGAGGTAAGCAGTTGTACAGCTGCTTTTTATGTAGAGGATTACTTCCGAGATTTGTTTAAAACAATATGCAGCATCCGTGTATAGTTTCTATCTAACGTTTTCTCGAAGCCTCTCATTATTGTATTGAAACGGTTACAGTTTGGAAGATTAACCGTTTTATTTTATTAAAGAGATCATATTCCCATATACCGATAAGCTGTCAATAGCAATCCAGACATTACCTATGCTTCCTGTTGATGAGATATTGCTAGCAAGCTATCTAAACCCGTCTACTAATTTCAGAGTCGATTGATTTAATGAAATAACACCATCTAGATTAAAGTACATGAATATTGTTTTATCACGTTGAGATCAATGCTTCTTGCCGCTTGCTATAGACGATGAAGTAGAGATTTGGTTAGAGGAAATGTACTTGTTTGAAACACTATGAAAATATTGAGCAAGAATAATGTTGAAATAAAAGTAATTCTTCTGAAAATAAAAAGAAATTGTCGCTCTTGCGATTTCACAGATGCACCAAACATAATGAGTGAATCGCTTATTCCTGACCAGAACAAATGAATAAGATTAACTAATATCAAAGGAAACAAACCCAAAATACAAAAACGTTTATTTATTTTTTTTTATGGAATGAAACAATAAATGGGATAGCAATATTGATGACAATCTCTTCGAAAATGCTGATCGTAAGCAGGAGATGAAATTAAGACTAACAGAAGAAAGATAGAGGAATTTTGATATTTTGAAATACCAGTACAGATATAAGAAACGATGTTCTATAGAGGAAAAGAGCCACATTACCTCATGGCTCAGCACGTAATACGTTCGTTTTCTTACTGTTTGCCCAATTATAAATCCGTATTTTGGAACAAAGGACGCTGTCATTCTGTTATTCCGACAAGAACACTTAGATGTTTTCTATACAGTCGGTTTACCTTTTATTTCCAGAGGGTAGAAGATTTGATATAAATGCGGTTTCACAATCTTTTTTTCTTTTTTTAATTCAACGACATTTTTTATCGGCTGTAACTGTATCCTTAGAATTTACTTTCAAAAGACTTGGCACAGTTCCATCCACCTCATACAATAATATTGTAACACAACATTTTTAATTAAGAAAGTTTACGTTGGTTGGTTTGTTGGTTGTGTTTAATTGCATATCAACCCTTCTGAGTTATTTAATGCCAATTCTATATTTATGTCTATATTATATGAATATGATTTTTAAGAAATAATTTATAGGTAACATTATTTTTAAAAGCCCCAGAGCTCATTTGTTTGCACACAATTAAATGGCTTCAAGTATTGCTCCCAATTGTTTGCACACACTTAAACAGTTCCAGGTATAGCTATAAGCACTAATAGTCCAATGTACTGACAGTTAGATGGTTTCGTTCATAGTATTTGATTAAACAGTTCTATTTTACCCATTGTTTGGTTTGGTTTGGTTTCTTTGTTTTAATGACATATCAACTTTTTTTAGGTTATTTGATGCCAAAGCCATTCTCCTAAAAGAACAGTTGTGGTTCAATTTAACCCATAGCTGGGAAGATAAGGGAGTGCATACCTTTTCCAAGGGCATTTGCCCGAAAGTGAACGTAATAGCGCGACTGGAGTACGAACTCGCGTACTACGATTCCGCAGTCCATCACTTTAACCACGAGGACACCCCCCTCCATTGTTTGGCCTTTTAAAGTAAATACCACTTCGAGACAGTGTAAACCTGGGATGAATGGCAATGAAGAGATTATCCACACTCGAGTACTGGAACCAGCAGATAATGTTTAATGTCTAATCCAAAACGATCGCATGAAGGTTTTTTTTACCTTTTTCAGAGAAGAATTCGGCGTATTCTACAGCCAAGCCGACAGGGATTTGTATTTCATTGCTTTGTTTCTTTGTTTACAGAAATATCGATCTCCCTGGGTTATTTAAAGCCTTACCAATCTTCGGAGGAGAATAATAATGAGGCTACTGAATCCATAACAGGGAAGATAAATGGTTTATCGTCCATACCTTTTCAAAAAGCATTTATCCGAAAGTGAAATGAGTAATTCTTCTTGAGTTTGAACTCACAAACGATGATATCACAGTTCAACACATTAACCACATCACCATATGGGCTTTACCCAGTCGGCTGGGGCTGTAGATTTATCCGACTGCATCTCTGCAGAGGGGTAAGACCCCTAATGAGCGTCCTAAATATCACACTAAAGAGTTTGATGTTGAGGTTCCAGTAATGCTGAAGCTTTGGAGAATACAGAAAACCCGGAATAAACCGACTGCACCTCTGCGGTGGGGTAAGACATGTCATTCTAAAAGAGTGGATTTAACATTAAATAACCCGAGGATGTTGATATGCCATTAAATAAATAAGATACAAAGTCATAGGGGCTCACCCTCTGTAATTAATTAGACGTTAAAATTCTATTTTATATTAATAGTGGTAACTGACTATAAACTATAAAACGGTTTAAAAAATAAAACGGGCAGCAATGTATTGTAATAATACACAGAGACACTTGAAATATGATTTGAGCATTAATGTGTAAGCAAATTGTATCAATATAAGATCTAAGGAGGATAAAAAATCGAACACTTTAGTACTCTTGAATTCAGCGTTGATATGGCGGTTGGTTGTTGCAAACAAGAAAAAATTAGGTCAACTACAGTAAACTCATTGATTTTTGAGTAGACCAATGCATAGACTTAGAAATGTTCATAGAAACCAAGGATCTGGGGATATCAAGAAATTCAGATACAAAGGTTTGTATCAAGAACCAAGTAATTAGTGCACTTGGAATATTTTGGAAAATATTTGCTTTTTAAAGTATTGTTTAAAAATATTCGAAGGTAAAGAATAAAGACTACAAAAGACAGTGGGAAATTTGCGGAATCTTTCAATAGGTAGTTTCGCGGAGCAATATATATATATATATATATATATATATATATATATATATATATATATAACAAGAAAATAGAAATATTTTCGACGGTGTATAGATATAAAATAAAGACCAAAATAAATATTCAGAAGATACATAATATATATATATATATATATATATATATATATATATATATATATATATATATTCAAATCCTCGAAGCAATAAGCATAAAAAAATTACGACAAATAAAATAGTATTCAATCCAGGTATTAACATATCAAATATGATCAATAACTAACCCAAGTACCCCTTCTAAGAAAATGAGCAAAATATATATTAAAAAAAAACTTTCCAAATGAGTATAAAAACTCACTGCAGAAAAACAAAATCAAACACAGACCCTGAACACAACCAGTGATATGGTCGAAAGCTGGAGTATTTATGTGGCAAGTTTAGAATAATTGTTGGAATAGTTAAATTACTCTATTATTATTATTATTATTATTATTATTATTATTATTATTATTATTATTATTATCGGAGTATCTCATATCATCGTCAGCTGAGGGACTTTCACTGGGGTTTGAGTGACAGCAAGTCTTCTCAAGCCTCTAGGACTCTTCTCAGTATTCTGGCAGTTCTCAATAATGTTGTTGTTTGGATGGTCTCCACTTGTCTGTCAACTTCCAAGTCCTCCAGTCCCTTTAGTAATCCTTTAGTTACTGTACCAAAAGCACCAATCACAATTGATATAATTGTCACCTTCATGTTCCATATTTTTTAAAATCTCTCTAGCAAGGTCGTAGTACTTATCCATCTTTTCGCTTTCTTTCAGTTTTATTCTGTGGTCCGCCGGAACAGCAAAGTTGACAATTTTGCAAATTCTCTTTTTTTTGTTGATTAAGAACACAGATACACGCACACAGAAGATATCAAATATCACGAAACTGGCAATGGCTGGTCGCTCGCCACTGTATTCGCATGGAAAAACTCTGTCAACGCCGCAGTAGGAGGGGTAGGATTGCTTATAGGACCTAGAGCACTAAAAACGCTTAATAGCGTTGAGAAAATACAACCTAGAATGATGGCAGCTACATTTAACGGAAACCCCAGAGCAACAATCATCTCATGCTACAGCCCCACCAATGTTAGTGAAGAAAATGAAATAGTCACCTTCTACGATGAGTTATCCTCATTAGTGCGTAGCATCCCGAAACACAACATGTTAGTCATTGGCGGAGACATGAATGCACAAATCGGGAAAAACGGAAACAACAAATACAGCCTCCACAACACGTCAAATAGAAATGGGCAACATCTAACAGATTTCATGATATAAAATAGATTAGCATGCCTCAATACAAACTACCAAAAAAGAGAGGGCAAACTATGGACATACACATACGCAAACAATACTAAAGCACAGATAGACTACGTCCTTATAAACAAGAAATGGAAGAATAGTGCATTGAATTGCGAGGCATACTCCTCTTTTGAGGGTGTGTCCACCGATCACCGAATAGTCACAGCGAAAATACGGTTAAGCCTATGAAAAAACGACAAACGAACAGCGACTACCAAACACTATGACTGGGCCCTATTAAACAACAAAGATGTCAGAGATAAATACGTATTAGAATTAAGAAACAGATTCGAAACACTACAAGAAAAGACGGAAAAAAATACACCCAACGACGAATACGAAAATTTCGTCAATGCACACCTCGAGGCAGCAGCAAAATACATTCCAACAAAAATTAAAACTAAATATAGAGTCCCATGGGAAACTTTAGCGGTGAGAGAAAAACGTGCACTAGTGAAAACAGCCTCCGAAAACTATCGAAAAAACCCAACAAACACAAATGCCTTAAAACTAAAAACGGCACAATATCAATTAGCAGGCATATATATAAAGTTACAGACAGAATACATTCAAAATCAGATAGATAAGATTAGAGACTCGGTGGAAGATAGACAATCTAGAATTGCCTGGCAAACAATAAACGAAGTGAGCAGAAGAAAGAACACAGCCAAAGCAAAACTTAAAGCAGCAAACCAACAAGAAAGAATAAAACTGTGGAAACAGCACTTCGAAAACTTACTTGGAAACCCACCAAAAATAACGCATGAACCAATCACCAGAATAATTAGCAAACAATTAGACATTAAACTTGGACCGTTCACACAAGAAGATCTCGACACGGTTCTCAGAAAAATTAAAAATAGGAAAGCTGCAAGGCTGGACGAAATTCCCCCGGAAGTATGGAAGACCAGACAATTCGACGACATACTGCTCCGACACTGCAACGCAGTATACAATCAAAATCCGATAGATAGATGGATGAAGGGATGCATACTCCCCTTCCCTAAAAAGGGGGACCTCGGATTAGCCAAAAACTACCGAGGCATAACACTTACATCCATAGCTGCCAAAATCTACAATGCCCTACTACGAAACCGAATAGAACCCAAAATCGACAACATACTTAGAAAAAACCAAAATGGCTTCCGAAGAAATAGATCCACGACCTCACAAATATTAACCATCCGCAGAATCCTTGAAGGTGTACGGGCAAAGAACCTACAAGCGACATTAATATTTGTCGACTTTACCAAGGCTTTCGACTCTATTCACAGAGGAAAGATGGAACAAATCCTACTAGCGTACGGCATACCTAAAGAAACCGTAGCGGCAATAACGATTCTCAATAGAAACACTAAAGTAAAAGTACGATCACCAGATGGAGACACAGAATACTTCGACATTGTAGCAGGAGTATTACAAGGGGACACGCTGGCTCCGTACCTCTTTATCATTTGTCTAGACTACGTATTAGAACATCGATTGACAAAATCAAAGAGAATGGCTTCGAACTGACGAAGAAAAGAAGCAGAAGATACCCCGCAACAACAATTACCGACGCCGACTACGCCGATGACATAGCGATACTGGCAAATACACCTGACCAAGCCGAAACACTTCTGCATAGTTTGGAACGAGCAGCAGCAAGCATAGGCCTCCATGTTAATGCACACAAAACGGAATATATGTGCTATAACCAAACGGGGAACATCTCCACTCTAAAAGGAATCCCTCTTAAACTAGTAGACAAATCCACGTACCTAGGAAGCAACGTCAAATCAACCGAAAAAGACATCGAAACGAGGTTAACGAAAGCATGGACAGCTATCAATAGGCTATCGACTATATGGAAATCAGACCTAACCGATAAAATGAAACGCAGTTTCTTCCAGGCAGCGGTCACATCGATACTGCTATATGGATGCACTACATGGACGCTAACAAAACGGCTGGAGAAGAAACTAGATGGCAATTACACAAGAATGCTGCGTGCAATCCTGAACATGTCCTGGCAGCAACACCCCACAAGACACCAACTGTACGGCCACCTGCCCCCTATCACGAAAACTATTCAAGTTAGGCGAACCAGACATGCAGGACATTGCTGGAGAAGCAGAGATGAACTCATAAGAGATGTACTCTTATGGATCCCCACACATGGCCGCGCAAAAGCAGGACGACCAGCACGAACGTACATTCAGCAGCTATGTGAGGATACAGGTTGTTGTCCTGAAGACCTGCCTAGGGCGATGAACGATAGGGAGGAGTGGCGAGAGAGGGTCAGGGATATCCGTGCTGCCAGCACGATATGATGATGATGATGATGATTATAAGGTCTGGTCTTCTGGCCGAGATAAGGTGATCAGTCTATACGTCAAAGTCCCATAGGAGTTTATGTGTGTCATTTTCTAGGACAGGTGCTGGGTTGTGTATATACCATTTGTTGGTATGGTAAAATTTTAATTTCTTGCACATCTCCCAGTGGATCAACTTGCCCACCCAGTCGTGTCTTGTCTTATACTCCTTCTGGGCTAATTTGCTACATTCGCTTATTGTGTGATTGATGGTTTCATCTCAGTCACCGCATAGCCGACATTTGCTATTTGTTGCGTCTTATCTATTCTCGTTTTGATATGATTGGTTCATATGGCGTTGTTTTGTGCTGCTTTTAGGAGAGATTCTGTTTCTCTCTTAAAGCTCCCTTTTCTTTGCCAGATCCATTTTTTTAGTGTGGAATGTTGTTTATTAGTCGTTTAAAACGCTCATAGAGTTGCTTTTCTTCCCATGTTTTCCTAGTTGTTATCTTTCTGTTGTTCATCGTGTTGTCAGTATCGTTTCTAATGGCTGTAAACAGTCTTCCTTCGTGTTTTCCTATTTGAGAGTTTTTCACACCAGCGTTAGCCGATGGTTTCTCACAGGTATTTGAGTGATTACAATCTCCTTAAGTCTCCAAGTCTCTTCAAGTCTCTGGCCTATCTCAACTATTCTGTACTTTGTATGGTCTCCACTCGTCCTTTTATTTCCAAGTCCTTATATCAATCTTTTATTGACTGTACCAATAGCACCAATTACAATTGGTATAATCGTCACTTATATGCTCCACGGTGTTTTCAATTTCATAGTAAGGTCCAGGTAGTTATCCTTCTTTTTACTTTGTTTCAGTTTGACTTTGTAGTCACCTGGGGCAGCAAAGTCCCCAATTCGGCACCTCTTTTATTTATCATTACAAGGTTAGGTCGCCTGGCTGAGATTAGGTGATCTGTTTGTATATGAAAATTCCTGAGGAGTTTCTGTGTCTCATTCCCCAGAATATATGCTGTGTTGTGCATATACCATTTGTTCGCATGATCAAACTTCAATTTCTTATTCAAATCCATGAGGATCACCTTATCCAACCAGTCGTGTCTAGCCTTTACTCTGATTTGCTGCATTCACTTCTTCTTCTTCTTCTTCTTCTTCTTCTTCTTCTTCTTCTTCTTCTTCTTCTTATTATTATTATTATTATTATTATTATTATTATTATTTTTTTTTTTTTACCCTTTTTTTCATCTTATACTATTTTTCTGGTTTCGTTTGATTAGACTTTGGAATCATTAATTTTCAGGTGACTTAGTTGGAATATTTTCATTTATTTACAAGTTTGTTTTGTTCTGGAAATGTGTGCACACACTCTCTCTCCATATATATATATATATATATATATATATATATATATATAGAGAGAGAGAGAGAGAGAGAGAGAGAAAGAGGCACACACACAGAGATAGACTTGTATCATCAACGAAAAAGAGACATTTTTATTGAAAAAGACAAACATTTTTTTAATTTGTTTTTCATAAAAGTAAACCCAGCATTGTGTCCAATTGTTTAATAACAAAAATTATTTCAGTCTTACAAAATTATTTCTATTGAGTGTATCTATATTGGTAGCAAATATCTTATAATACTCCAAGTTCGAGCAGAGTTCTCTAATCAAATTTTGACCCAGGAGAATAGCGAATGTAAAACTTACAAAAGTATGTGAGATATGTACGGAGAAGAATGTTTTAGAGAAAGGATGTTCACAAATGTCTTAAACTTGGGCATGCTACTATTAGTCTGAGTCTAAAAAAATTCAATGAGTGGTAACGCACTGTTACTGCAGCAGCACCCAGAAAAGAAAGTCATGCTGATAGTCTTCTAGGACATGAAAGGACCCATCATTATTAGTTTCCTTGAATAAAGTTAATCTGGAAACTGCGTTTCTTATATTCTTTTTAGACACATTTCACCAGATTTTTAAATAGCTTTCGTTGGTAGATTGATAGTTATAGACGCGCGCGCGCGCGCGTGTGTGTGTGTGTGTGTGTGTGTGCACGTGTTGATAATTCTTGAAAAACAGCCTATTCTTAGAAAAATTGTATTTAAAAATCAAAATCAAAATTTCTATTTTTCCCCCTCCGAGAGCTTTTAAAGAGATTATCAAAGTGAGCACATTAAATGCCCGGATATTTACCCGAGGAATTCTGTCCTTAACACACCTTGCCAAACTGAATTCTTTTGATCTTTAAGACCTCTATTTAAAGAGAATTTATCAACTAAATACAATTGTTTATTCTTGCAAAGTTCACCTTGAGGAAATTTCGCAATAAATCCTTCCTAGAATATATTCATGCAGAAGACATCTTAACAATCTTTGTCCTTGGACAAACCGTATAGCCGTCATGACAAACAAAACGATATCCAAATTGCTACTGAATGACGAGAACTGAATCTTTTACGGAGGTAATTTCTACTATTTTCTTCTTGGTGTTGATTCCATTATGAAGCACTGCATAAACGGATATATATATATATATATATATATATATATATATATATATATATATATATATATAGGGGTTGGGGGTGAACTCATGGATTAATGCTTTGTGGGAAATGGATTGAGTGACGCGTGTTCTTATCCTGGGCGAGGCTGTTTGCATTTCACATAACCCCTCAACTCTTGGGTAAGGTTTAATGCCAACTATTCTTCCTCTTGTTATGGAGAGATAGTAATGCAGACTGGCTCTTTAAACTTGGTATGGCAAACAGTGAAGGAGAAGGAAAACTCCTAATTCCTACCCGTTAACCCCCGTCTAAAAATTGACCTTCTGTCACATCCTGTTCGTATTGAGGGGCTGGGTAAATATATACATATATATTTGTGTGTGCTTGTGTGTATCTACCTAATCTGTCCGCTGTGAGCTAGACTGGACGAAATGTCAAGTTTTAAGCCGAGTGAAGCAGGTTTGAATTCAGTTTTCCTTCTCCAATACTAGTTGCCATACCCTCGCTAAAGAACCCAGTCTACATTAGTATTCACACACAACTTGGAGGAGATAAAAGGATTCTTGCTTTTGGAACAGTTACGAGCTTCAACTTAAATGCAAAAGCCTCATCTATGATTTGAACTCGAGTCAAAGATTTCCGTTCTTGTAATGATAACCGTAACGTTAAGAGCGTTCACATTTATATTAAAGTCGAATAAAGACAGATAGTGGCACGGTGAAGAAATAATTTCTGATTAGTCATGTTTTCTTTGTACGGATTCTATATAACTTTCCTGTGCTAGTAAAGTCCACGATTTCGAAGATTCAGAAGCACCATTTATTTCCTACTAAACTACCTTCGTGCTTCGTCTAATGGATAATCCGTACTTGTTGTACTCTTGCCAGTGGCCTTTAACTGTCACTTTTAACTGTTTTAAATCATGGGTCTGGTTACTCTTACTCTATTAGAGAGCAGACTGACCGGTGCGTGGTGGAGACAGTTGTTGACTTTGTGACTGAATCGATGGAGCAGCGCGTAAATGGAACTTCGATTCCAGTGTCTAATGATTTCCCAACGGCTGGGGACAATGAAATTAGTTTGGTTTTTGTGGAGGACAATCAGGATTACATCGATCCAGCAATTTCATAATAAAATCCCAGGACAAACTAACTATTCTTTATCTCTATCTCTTTCTTTCTCCTTCCACTCTGATACAGATACACATAAGAGTGAAGACTTCCCGACACCAACAAGTATATTTCTCATTTGAAAATCCCAAGAATCGTGACGTAATTTCCTGCGCAGGTTTTTTCTTTCTCTAAAAACTCTAAAATTTCATGGATTTACTCCATAGTTAGATTTTATAGTAAAACGTTTCAAGTAAACGTTGTGGATTTGACTAAATTGTTCGTTTTCAGAGATCGAGATTTTATGGCTACTGAAAAAAATTATTTCAGAAAGGTATGAAAATTTATTGTTAATATCTAAGCATATTTGTTTGGCACAAGGCCAAGTGAGATTTTTATCTTTTGAGATTCAAAATCCATTGAAAAACATATATTTAAGCGAGATAAGTTTGCCAAATCTTGCACTAAAATCCCGAATTATAAAATAAAGTTAAAATGACAAAAAGAAGACCATAGTTATTTGAATGATTTTTTTAATGATTTTAACCGTAGGTCAACCCGGATAGGGTTATTTTATACTTGGAAATCATGGAATTATGTTCTTTGTATATTTACATCTTCATTTTTTGTTTAGTTGTATCATAACAGTTGTTTTTTTAACATTGATACGTGGTATGGAATATTTCATGAATAAAAAAATTATGATACTCGGTTAGAATCAAAATCTAAGGCAAATAGGGCTATATATGTTGATCTACCCCTTCGAACATCAGCAAGGTTGACAGTGAGACACGTTTTTGAGCTGAGTATAGCAGATTTGAATTAAGAGTTTTATTTCTCGTAAACTCGTTTCCTCACCTAAGCTAAAGATGTTGCTATGTCTATCAATTTACTCATTGTTGCATGAAGTGGATAATGAGTCAGGCTCTTCCTAAAGGAATTATCAGAAAGTGAAACTAAAACAGCGTCATCCAATATTTGACCTCGTGTTGTTGATTCCATTTCCTATGACTATCAGTTATGCCGAGGCGCTTTTTCTTAAATGCCATTTGAGGATCTCATCCTATGGACAAATATAAACTATAATAAAACTGATTCCAAGCTAATAACTTTCAGCTAAAGTTCAATAAAGACTTTGTATTGATTTCACGCTATAATCCATCATGTAACACACAAATCCTTTTAAAGAAGTGAAGATGTCTGCTCGTATGTAACAGTTATTTTTTATTTCCTCGAAAACTTTGCCAGTAACAATGTATCAAGATTACGGATCGTGAATTCCTGTTCTATTTATTAATTCTTCTAGAAAGAAATTGTGATTGTCCCAATTGTTTGCGACACTGAAATCTACACGCACAGAATGTTTATTCACAATTAACTAAGACAAAAAAGAAGCAGTTATAAAGATTCTATCCACCAAAATTTTTTCGTAGGTTTTCTCAAATTTATTTCGTGAGCAGACATTGTTATATCGTAAATAATATACAATAACAAGAATAGACAACATATTAGATTGGTATAACAGAAGTAAGTTTATTCGTACGGATGTAATAATATAACAAGTGGTTTAATAGTAACATTACTATCCTCGCAAAGGTAGTATTAAGTCCAAGCCATGGTCGATCACGTGAGTCCCGCGCTGAAGTCCTACGATAAAGGTCCTTCACTAAATGTCCTGAGCAGAGTGTTCTGTGTGTACTTGAATAATATTTAGTACTACGACTATAGTTGGGGTACGGAGAGGATGAGTCATTCCATTATATCACATATGAAGATTATTGTCCTAATATATTGTTTATATTATCATTATTATATTCGTTTCTTAGCCTCATGAATACTATTTTAAATGTTGGAGATAAATACTAAAGGGCATCATAGTGGCACCATTTAAAATTTGGTGTCAAGATTGACGTAGCTCTCGAAAGTCTAGAATTGTCTGGTAATGAAGGGCTGATTTGCTGTACTTGTTTATGTGACTTTACCATGTTGATCAATCCCATGAAATAAAAACCAGAAGTAAAATAATGTAAGATGTCAATTGTGATCCTATTGAATGCTAAGAAGAGGCATACTTTTAGCAGAAAAATCTTGGAAATGTCAGGAGTTTTGAAAGATTCAACGTATGTATTATAAGCTTAACAAATTTATAGAAACTATTGAGTGGTTTCACATATCCACTGGTTGATTATAAATACATTTGATGCAAACTATTTTGCCATATCTATCTTCCATAAAACTGTTACATGTAAGCAAAACCTGATCAACGAAAACACCACGAGCTATTCGCCTGCCACCACAGTGCATGAAACAAGTGAATATTTATGTTTATTCACAGCATGTATGTTGGACTCAAATCTGATCAAATTCTTTAAGAATTCTTTTACATGTAGGATTGTGAATAAATGTGAGCTACATTGTTTAGTTTCTTGGCTTGTTGGTTGGTTCGTTCTTTCATTCGTTTCTTTCTTTTTTAACGCATGCAAATCTGTCGGGTTATTCAATACCGATTTCATTTAACATTGTTATCATAAACCAGAGATGTAAAGTAGATATCTCTCCGCCTTTCTTTATTTAAATAATATATTTCCATTAATTTTAAGTAATATCTTCACGTTAATTTGAATAAAGAATTCCCATTAATTTTAAATAAATTCTTTCTATTAATTTTAGATAACATCTTCCAACTCATTACGAAATTCTTCGAAACAATCGAAAAACACTGACAGTCAATAACTGCATTTTATCTTCTAGTGTATCGCAATGTACGTATGCAAATCCAGAAAGAATTACAGAAAGAAAAAAAAATTACAGCTGTTAGGAGGAGACAACTGAGAGACATTTCTACCAATATCCAAGTTTTTATATCGACAAATATTGGAAAATATTCTCTATTTATCTTTTGTCCGGAATTAAAGACATCCGATTTATGGATATTGTGTAAGACTGAAATGAAAAGCCCCATCGTACCAAAGAATTGGAAGGGATGAGTTATTGCCCTTTTTTATTGGTGAACCATGAACGAATGGCGCTTTATAACCGGTGATTGTCCTACGTCCTCTTGTATTTTCTGACCGGATCTTTATTATCTGGCGTGCAGCTGAGCTACCTCATTATTCCAGAGAGAAGGTGTACTAATACATTGAAAATATGGACACGAAAATATAAAGATATGAATGGCTGCATTTTTTTTAGTTGAGTGCAACCATTGAATATTAAACACCATTTATGTCTGTCTATGTGTCCCTGGATAGAACATAGCATTGAATTCTATCTAATAAAGAAAACGGACTTAGCAAGTCAGAAAAAAAAGATGTGAATTAGAATGAGAATAAATTTGATTTCAATAATTTGTAGGTTACGTAAATGTTTTATAGGGTAATTTTGCAACTGTGTATGAACTGAATTCAGCACATTTTCCAAAAATGACTATTCTACCTGAATAACATGAAGCTACTTATGATAATGATAATGGTATGCTTAATATATATATATATATATATATATATATATATATATATATATATAGTAGATATTATTTTTACTCCTCGAGAGTTTTTCACTCCAGCGTTATTTGATGGTAATTCACTGGAGTTTGAGTGACAGCAAATCTTCAAATTCACCAGGACTTTTCCCAGTATTCTGGCCGATCTTCATGATTCTGCAGTCTGGAAGGTCCCCCTTTGTCCCCAGTCTTTCAATCCATTTACCAATCCTATGGAGATTGTTCCGAGCGGTCCAATTACAGTTGTTATCACCGTCACCCTCATGATCCATATCATATACATCATTTACTCCTTTAATAGTTTTCACACCAGCGTTTGCGGGTGGTTTCTCACTTGAGATTGAGTGACAGCAAGCCTCCCCAAATCTCCGGGACTCTTTTCAGAATTCTGGCTGATGTTAACAATGCTGTCGTACGGATGGTCACAACTCGTTCTCTTATTTCCAATTTTTCCAATCCTAGTACCCATGTTTTGGGGACGGTCCCAAGTGCACCAACCACATTTAGTATCCTTGTCACTTTCATAATACATAGTTTGCTTTAGTTCTCTAGCAATGTCTATGTATTAATCGATTTTTCGCTTTCTTTCATTTTCATTCAATGGTATGCCGGGATGGCGAAGTCAAGATTACCTACCCCATCCAGTCGTGTCTTATACAGGTTTTGCTTTAATCTACTGCTTTCGCTAAATATCAGATTAATCATTTTCGTCTTAAATACCACGAAACTTACATTTACCATTTTGTTGTTTTGCGCAGCTAGTAAAAGAGATTCAGTTTCTCTCTTGTGGTTTTTCTTACTTAGCCATGTCCAAGTCTTCTTGAGTGAGATTTCGCTTACTTGTCTCTTGAAATGTTCATACAATTGTTTTTCTTCTCATTTTTGTTTTCTAGTGATTGCTTTTCTGTTCATCTTTGTTTTGTATGTGTTTCGTTGTTTTTTTTTTTTCTCTTTTTATGTATTTATCGAGTGACATTATTGGCGATATCTTTAATGCTGGTTGGTCCACTTCCTTCTTTTTTTCTTGACCCACATTGTCTATGTATATCATATCTGGCATGTATGGCTTTATTCATAGTTATTAGTTTTCTTGTTCTCTGGTCAATTTGTTAAAGGCCTTCTTTTGCCTCTTTAAGAATGGTCCTGAACATCTTACGAGAAGTACTGACCAGGTGTTTATCCCGTTGATAAAATGTCTGATAGATAGTTTGCTTTCGATTAGTTTTCTCATTCTCCTGATATATTCTTTTTAATTTTTCCTTTCATATCTGCTTGTCGAATGGTGTCCACTCCGAATATTCCCAAGTACTTGTAAGTTCCCTTTTTTCAGAGCGTTCTGATTTTTTTGATTTAGTAGTTCTATTCCTTCTATCATTTGATATTTTCTGCTTTTCATTATCAGCATGGAACATTTTCCAAAGCTAAATTTTATTCCTATATCCTCGATGTATATTCTCACTGCCTGTAATAGAATTTTCAGTTCTATTCAATTTTGGCAAACAGTTTGATGTATTACATGTACATTAGATGGTTGGTATTTTTTTCCGATTTCCTTAGTTTGTATTTGCCGGTGATTTGCTAAGTATATGATTGAGTGGTATCATCGCTACTACAAAGAGTAATTGTGATAGTGCATTTCTTTTGATCATTCCTCTCTTGATTTTAACCTGAGCTAAGCTTTTTTTTTTTAACTCGTGCTGTCAGTTCTACTCTCCAATTGTTCATGGTTTTCTCGATAAACTTTATGATTTCGTCGGATATTTAGTTTATTCTCATGTCATTCAGACAGTCTATTATACGGCTTTTTGAGACCATATCGTATACCATTTCATAGTCAATCCACGTCATAGGATTTTTTTTTCGTCTTATTTGCTAATCGTGACAATGTGTTAATAAACGTGGACTAGCTGTCCTCTTCCTATTGTTTCCTTGCAGCATCCTTTCTGATCATTTGCAAACAGTCCAGGGGCTTTTTGCGAATAGTAGATCTCCTCTCTGATTTGTACCGTTAGTATTTTCCACATAATCGGTAGGCCCGTTATGGATCTGTAGTTGTTGGAGGTGGTTCCTTTTCTTGGATCAGGGTGGTCTTTTCTTTGGCCATCCATTCCCGTATGTCTGATTTTTCTAAACATATCTGCATTTCGACAGCCATTCTGAGTGTGAAGAAGTGACCTTTTTAAACCAGTATCGATGTTTGCCATCATGGCCTGGTGTTTACCAATTTGCTATTTTTTTTAGTGTTGCTCTGAGTGAATCAAGAAGGATTTTTACTTTTGGTCATTTTTCGAATGGTTCTAACTCTTTTTCCGTGTTGTTTATCCATTTGTCTTTCCTGTAATGTACTCTGCGTTCCCATGTTTTACCCCAATATTGTTTTGTTTCCTTGTTATCCGGCAGTTAGTATGACTTCGTGAATGTTCCCTCTATTTTGTTGCGGAATTTTCTTTCTTTCTTTTGAAATCTTCGATTTTGGCAGACTCTTTTATCCTCTCTCGATATATTTTTCGTTATCTTTCTTTCACAGGTACCTTCTGATTTAATTTCTCCGTTTGCATTGTTTGTTTTACTCGTGTTGCTTTTCACTTTTCGTTCCAAAAAAATGTCAGCGTTTTTCCTCAGTCTTATCATTTTTTTTTTGTTGTCGTAGATTACTTATGTGTGTTTCAAGTTTTATTTCTCATCCAGATTTTGAGTTTCTGTTCGTGTTTATAAGGGGAACACCGATTTTATGTCAGACTAATTTCGTCCCTACATAGATTAGTTCGTTTAATTGTGATGGTGTTTGTTGAGATTTGTGTTAATACTTCATTTATTTTTTCAGTTTCTGCCTTGATTTTTTTTCCAGTCGATGATAACGTATTAGTCCTCTTTTCAGAAATAATTCACTTTATAATCTCTATATTCATTTTTTCTTGGCTGTGTGGTTTGGGTGTGTGGTATTTCGATTGTTATTACTTTCCAGTTCATATCGGTATGAAGGTATTTTCAGGATTTAATGTGTCGATTATGGTATTAGGGTCTTATTGACTTGATTCCCTAATTATTTGTTGGCGTATTTCTAATATTTCAATATCAGAAAACAAAACATTCTTTATCATCGTCCTAATTAGCTCCGCGAGACTTTTGTTTGTTGTCTGAAATCTAGGGCAATCTTCCCAGATTTCTCACGAGCCTAGTCAGCTAGGGTTGTAGGATACACCAACTACATCTCTACAGTGGGGCAAGCCCCACCCTGCATATGATCTGGATATGATACTAAACCATCTGATGGTGAGGCTCCAGTAATGCTGCAGCTTTGGGGAATGCGTAGTACGCTTTCGTTGCCATTGCTTCAAGGTCCACTCTGAAACCGAGTGGTAGCACCTGATAGGTTCCTATCTGTGGGTCATATAGAACTCTTCTGATATTCAAACTGAGTGCAAACAAATTATTTATGCTAATAGAATTGTTAGAAATAGAGCTGTTTGATCATTTAAATGTGTATATCAAATGACTGATTTTTGATTAAATTGTTAGTGATACAAAGCAATACTTGAAACTATTTAACTGCGTGCTAACGATTGAGTAATATTGTATTCAATGATTTGTGATAAATTGTAATACTTGAAACAACTTCAAGGTGTACAATCAAATAATGACTAATATTATATTTTTAGAGTTACATAACTATACTTGAAAATATTTATTTCTGTGCAAATAAATGATTAATAATAAATTTTCCTGTTGGGTATAAATAGTTGAAACCATTTAATTGTGTACAAAAGAATAAGTACAGGATCGTTTTAAATTGTGTGAAGAAAAGGTATTCACAAATGATATATTTAATATATATATATAATAATCACACAATCAAAGAGTGCTCGGAATCGCATTGTCAGTGATGTTCTTGGGGTCTTTACAAATTTCGGGTCTACCAATATCATACTTGCACTCCCAAGCGACCCTACCGAAACTATTGTCCCGGCCGGCGATCCTGCAGTAAAAAGTTCGCCAAGCACGCAAAAATCGCACAGCACACACCTAAAAAAAATTCAAAATGCTACTGCTAATGAGCTTTTAAAATGGAATTGCCCAATGAGAAACGACACACGTCACTTTCCTCCCAGTCGCGATGAGTTAAACCACATGCTCGTTTTTCTCTAAATCTTGTATGAGTATACTCATACGCTTTGAGCAAGGTTCGGTAAGTAAAATCCCACTTACTCGTATTTGGTCGGTAATATTCATATACACTCAGGCAAAAATAAGTCTTTACAATAAAATGTTTATTTTTTCCTCTCTACCTTCTTTTATAAGTAAAAACTTGAGGAAATATTCTGCCAGACAGTTGTAGTAAGACACTGACAGTCATAATTCTAAGAGAAGATATAATCTTAGAGGAAAACCAATCTTGATACTGTAAGCAATAGGATTTTTTTTCTTTCCTTTTCCTCCAGTTTTTCCTGTTTTTTTTTTTCTTTTTCTTTTTTTGTCTGTATTTTTTTCTTTCTATACAAATCTTTGTATAAATGCTTACATTCGATTGTATACAAATATGTACATTAGGGAAAACTACACCTCCTGCAATTCCTCTCTTCCTTATCATTTCTATTTTACTATAAAATACCTCCACACTCGTTAGTCTGTTATACTCCACGGTTCTGATCTTTTAATCCATAACCAGATTCTGAAATAGCTCTGATGGCCTTTCTCTTTTGTTCTCCTATCATAGCTAGTTGATTTAGAATTCTGCATAAAGATCTTCCCGCGAAACCCCGGCAGACAACTTCAATTGGATAATATACTGACCGCTATTTGTAATATTTACATTGCTCTACTAGCTCCTGATATTTTTCGCAGGCCACATCGATGTTTTCCTCTCACGGGACTGTCAGTTCTATCAGCACAACCTGCCTTATTTCGGTTGACCAAAGAATTAAATCCGGTCGCAGGGTTATTGATGCGATCTGCTCCAGAAAATTCAATCGTTTCACTATATCTACTCTCCACTGCCAGTCTCCAGCTGTAGATAGCATTCAAGAGTTGATTTACAAGCTGAGAGGGTGTGATTCACCGGCTTTGACGGTGTAAATCGGCCTCGCTTCCGGTTTGAAGTTGCTCGCGCGGATTGCTGCGTCCAATATATCGGTTACCGTCCAAAGTACTTGGTCGTGTACCTCCCATCACCTGGTGCCCCAGGACAGGCACTGCTAATGTGTCTTAGTGGACACGATCGTATTCTTCTCTTCTCCCAAGTAAATAAGTTCGTAGGACTTAGTAGTACATCATAAACTGATTGCACTAGACATTTTAACCGACTAGCGTCGACATGCCAAAGATCAGACCCGCGTATTCTTCTTTTCATAAAGTTCTCCCATCGCATCCACGCCTCTTGCCGAGATTGACTCACCATCTTGCCTCTTCTTTCTTCCTCAACCTCTTCCTGAATTAGGTTCCGTATCTGCTTCCCCTTGGCTTTGTGAATTTGAGGACAAGGGAAGTAGCCTAGGCCACCTAGACCTATCGTCACTGTCCCCTCGGAAGCCTTCTGCCTTATAGCTCCTCGGCATTCCTCAGTTCTTTCTTTGCACTCCATATCCTTCCAGTGCAAACTTCGATGCCAGCTGCTGCAAGTTTGGGAAATTTTGAGTACATATACACCATTGGTTCTCTTCTTTGTGAGACTACAAATTCGTACACCAAGCCTTTAAAGGGGAATTGCAGTGCATTTGAGGTACCATATACCGCAGGTCTACTAAAGCTTCTATGAAGCCTTAGCCATCTTCGGAGGTAGCTGTTAATCTTCCTTTCCATGGTTCCCATTATTGTCATTGCGGAGTCATAAACAAATAACGGGTACGGAATCCTGGGGAGTACTCTGTGCTGGTATATCTAAGCTTTGAAACGGTCGCTCGGACAGCATTGGTGTCTCTCAATGTCATGTTGAAGATCTTTCCTAGGCTCTTTACGGGGCACTCTCCAACAAGGTGGGTATCATTGTACCCGATATTACAAAACGGAAGTTTTCCGCCGTTCTCCTTTCTTCATGATGAACAACCAACAACGTAGATTTAACAGGCTTGAACCTCCTCCTCGCCCACGCTATTAGTTTTTCAATGCTGCGTAGGATCCACCTGCTCCCCATATTCGATGTAGTTGTAACAATCAGGTCGTCCATGTATGCACTGATCAGGGGCTGGCGGTCTCGTGACTTCATCATTGGTTATCGACACTCGATTTCACAATCATATCTATGGCCAGGGTGAAGTGGGTAGCTGATAGCGTACAGCCAATAATGATACCCCTCTCGAGTCTATGCCAGTCGGAAATTAATATTCTGGATGAGATTCTTATCTGAAAGTTATAATAGCACAGGATAAATTCGCTGTGTTTTTTTGTTTTTTTTTTTGGTACATGATGTTTCTTTAGGGCTTCCTCAACCAACTTATGCGGGATGGAAGTGTATGCATTAGCGAGGTCCAGCAGCAAAACGGCGTGGACACCCCTACCTTCTCTGGCTTCCCTCAATATCTTGGTAAAGACGGCAGCATTATCGAGACATCCCGGAACACCTGGAATTCCCGCTCTGCTGCACTGAAATGTCAATATTATTGTTCTAATACAGAGTCTTATTCAGTCGCCGTGATAAAATGCTGAAAAAATTTTTACTTTCAGTACTCAATAAAAAATACTCCTAAATTGCTCTATCTCCCTTGAGTTTTTTTTCTTTGGGGATCCACACACCCTCTTCACATCTCTACTGGTTTGCAAATCTTCCCTTCGCCATGTCACCTTTAATATCTTCCAAAGAATCTGGAAGAGACTCGAGAAGCGTTTATAAACGCCGTGTGGAACCCCGCTAGGGCCCGGAGCTGAGGCTAAACGAGTTGCCTTCAATACTTCTCTCCCTTCCTTCTAACTTGGTTCCTCTTAATCAAATTCAGTCGTTGGCAGGTGCAGCCTAATGGCGGCTTCTAGATGGTCTAGTTTCTTGTCTCTGCCTGTGTCACTCAAGGTATCTCTGAGATAGGTGTTCAAATCTTCTGCTGGGAAATTTAGCTGGCCGCTTCGCTTATCGCCGAGTAGTTTCTTAGCAAAGCCAAAGGGATCTGCGTGGAACGATGTTCTCTTTCTCGCTCTTTCTTTCCGACGTCTTCGATGCGACTCAGATTTCCATATGGATCTTCGTCCACAATATTTCTCTGAGCTCAATTAATGGCTGGCGTTCTCCCTCGCTAGCCTGTTTGTGCTCTTTCTTGAGTGCTCTTAATTCACCCCTTAGGTCCTGTATCTTCTTTGCCCTACAGTTCTTACGGTAGGTTTTTTTTTCTTTTCAACTTCACGTAAGCCAAATCTTTCCTTGGTATAGCTGACGATAATTGTTGACAGTATGTTTAACCGCCTATCAGTGTTGCCTTTTGATGTTGTCCAGATTATTTAGCTGACGTCATCGTCGAACTGAAGACACTCACTATTGCACTTTGCTGAAGGCCACTTGATCTGCTTATAGTTTACTCTGCATTGGGGTTGTTTGGTCAATTACGTTTAGAGACTGGGCACTGTGGTGTGAATCCTGGCCGTGCACCTCCTTCGTCTCATCAGGGAGTAAACCCGTGCGTAGCTTATGACCTCTCTCATCCATACATTTCATCTTGACCTGGTGTATTCTAAGGCCACGCAGATTTTTACATTCTTTTCCGCGGTCACAAATCATTATTGTAATCCTTTGAGCGAAATAAGGGATCGGTATCGTGATATCCGTCCTATCGGGAATCTCATGTTCCCCTCAATCTCGAGATTTCCTGGGAGTGTGCTGTGTGTCGTCGTACCATGTCTAGGTTTATTTCTCACGAAATATGCATGATGAAGTGCTGGTCAACCATACTCCAGGTTACCGACTTTCTGGCTGTCCACTGTCTCTAACGCTATCACCAATACTTTCTACGGTCGTCATCTGGACTATTTCCAGGAGTCACTGCGTAAATAAGATTTAAAATTGTAATCACACACTTAAAGTGTGCGCAAGATCCCCTCGTCAGTGATGTTCTTGGGGTCCTTACAAGTTTCAGGTCTTCCAATATCATACTTGTTCTTCCAAGTGACCCTACCGAAACTATTGTTCCGGTCGGTAATCCCACAGTAAAAAGTTCGTCAAGCACGCAAAACCGCACACACACACACACACACACACACATATATATATATATATATATATACATTGAAATAAATAACCTGCAGTGGTTGATATGCCATAAAACTCAATCAAACCAAACGTAACTAAAATAGATTTCTATCCTTCCCTTCTATACCTTCTTTATGTAGGGCAGATCCTAAAATAACAGTGAATTGCAAGCTGGTTGTCTTCCCTCCTCCGTTTTAATGCATTGGTGCCTCTGATTAGTATGTTACTTAGATCGTCGTTCGTGTACCTGAAAAAGGAACAGCGAAATGTTGCTGGATGCTAAAATGTCCCCATATTGAATATCGAGGGAGCACCAGCCGATCATGACACCCAGAATTGTTATCGGGGTCTCACGTTGGGTCCTATTTCTATTTGTCATTTTTATCATGTCTAGTATGTTATGGCTATACTAGACCCAGGGATTATTTAAAATCTACACACCTTTTGCAGATGTGACTAAGTACTCATTAAGTACGAGAACGTTTAAGCGGGTCACAAAACAAATTCTTCGCTAATATAGGAAGTTTAACGGAAAAGTCTATACTGGATTTTTTTTACTTTATTTTACCGTATTACTGACGTTTTGTTCTTTAAACCCTGAGCTATTACGTCATCATCATCATCATATCGCGCTGATAGCACGGATATCCCTGACACTCTCTCGCCACTCCTCCCTATCGTTCATCGCCCTAGGTAGGTCTTCAGGACAACATCCTGTATCCTCACATAGCTGCTGAATCTACGTTCGAGCTGGTCGTCCTGCTTTTGCGCGGCCATGTGTGGGGATCCATAAGAGTACTTCTCTTATCAGTTCATCTCTGCTTCTCCAGCAGTGTCCTGCAGGTCTGGTTCGCCTAACTTGAATAGTTTTCGTGATAGGGGGCAGGCGGCCGTACAGTTGGTGTCTTGTGGGGTGCTGCTGCCAGGACTTGTTCAGGATTGCATGCAGCATTCTTGTGTAATTGCCATCTAGCTTCTTATCCAGCCGTTTTGTTAGCGTCCATGTAGTTCAGCCATATAGCAGTATCGATGTGACCGCTGCCTGGAAGAAACTGCGTTTCATTCTATCGGTTAGGTCTGATTTCCATATAATCGATAGCCTATTGATAGCTGTCCATGCTTTCGTTAGTTTCGTTTCGATGTCCTTTTCGGTTGATTCGACGCTGCTTCCTAATTTGTCTACTAGTTTAAGTGGGGTTCCTTCTAGAGTGGAGATGTCCCCCGTTTGGTTATGGCACATATATTCCGTTTTATGTGCATTAACATAGAGGCCTATGCTTGCTGCTGCTCGTTCCAAACTATGCAGAAGAGTTTCGGCTTGGTCAGGTGTATTTGCCAGTATCGCTATGTCATCGGCGTAGTCGGCGTCGGTAATTGTTGTTGCGGGGTATCTTCTGCTTCTTTTCTTCGTCAGTTCGAAGCCATTCTCTTTGATTTTGTCAATCGATGTTCTAAGTACGTAGTCTAGACAAAGGATAAAGAGGTACGGAGCCAGCGTGTCCCCTTGTAGTACTCCTGCTACAATGTCAAAGTATTCCGTGTCTCCATCCGGTGATCGTACTTTTACTTTAGTGTTTCTCTAGAGCTATTACGTATTATACCCTTATTGTGAGTTTCCCCTCTGCTTTTAGAACTTTTCTTTAATCTTGGTCGCCATTCTACACGTAAGTGGTTTCCATTGAACAATTCGTCATTTGAATACTATGACCATTCCGACAACACCCTTTGTTTACTTTTTTATTCTTCACTTTCCACCACTACGTCTTCTTTGGCCACTAGTCCCAATTTCTTCATTATTTCTACTCAGACATGAATATTATACACAATTAAAAAAGAAAATTACAAACATATGCAATGCACTTCGATAATTTAATCAGGGACATTTTAAAAAGAATAGAAATGCATTTTCGTTATCTTTTTTTTTTTTTTTTTTTGGTGGGGTTGTCTCCTTGAGCATTTTCTTTGTAAGTAGGGCACCGTTTGTTTGTTTGTTTTTTCTGCGATCCTTCACCGTGGTATCGACGTCTATCAATTCAGTGGTCGAATACCTAAAAGCATTCTTCCTTTTTTCGTTTTTATACCAAAAATTCATTACGTGATTACCAACACTATCATGACTACTTTCTTTGTTTACTTTTTATTCTTCAATTTCCATTTCCATTTCCTCTTTGGCCTCTAGTCCCAGTTCCTAGATTATTTCTACTCAGATACAAATATTATACACAAGGCAACCGGAAAATTGCAAAAACATGCAAGGAACCTCGATAATTTTGTCAGATTTTGAAAAAAAAAAAAAAATTAACGTTACAATTTTTAATTTTTTTTGGCGGGGCTGTGTATCATATTAAGCGTTCTCTTTGCTTGTAAGGCGCTGTTTGTTTTTTTCTGCGATCCTATGCTGCGGATTTGACATCTGACCCTTAATTCATCAAATACCGATTATTATTATTATTATTATTATTTAATTCTTTTCGAGTTTTTCACATCATGTTCAGCTCATGGGCTTTCACTGGAGTTTGAGTGACATCAAGTCTCCTCAAGTCTCCAAGTCTCGTTTCAGTATTCTAGCTATTCTCAATAATGTAGTAGTTTTCAATCGTCCTCCAAGTCCCTTTAATAATCTTTTAGTGACTGTACCAAAAGCACCAATCACGATTGGTATGATTGTAACTTTCTTGTTGCACATTTTTTTTTTTTCATTTCCATAGCAAGGTCCCGGTACTTATTCTTCTTTTCACTTTCCTTCAGTTTCATTCTGCGGTCAGCCATGACAGCAAAGTCCCCGATATTGAAAGTTCTCTCTTTTTTTTTTTTTTGCTGATTATTATAAGGTCTGGTTTTCAGGCCAAGATTAGGTGATCCGTTTTATGTTAAATTCCAAAGGAGTTTATGTGTATCATACTCTAGGAGAGATATTGGGCTGTGCATTTACCATTTTTTCGTATGGTTAAATTTAAATTTCTTGCACAACTCACTGTGGATCTTCTCGCCCACCCAGTCGTATCTAGTTTAATACGTTTTCTGTGCTATTTTGCTTGCATTTACTTATTATATGATTGATCGTTTCGTCTCTATCTCCATATAACCTGCATTTACTGTTCTGTTTCATCTTATCTATTCTTGTTTTGATATGATTGGTTCTTATGTCGTTGTTTTGTGCTGCCATTTGGAGAGATTCAGTTTCTCTCTTAAGGTTTCATTTTCGTTTAAAACACCCATGGAGTTGTTTTTCTTCTCGTTTTTGTTTACTAGATATTGTTGTTCTCTTATTGATTTTGTCAGTATCGTTCCTAGTGGCTGTAATCAGTCCTTCTCCATCTATTTTCTATGTAGTCTTGGAGTCGTATCGATGCGTCAACCTTGTCTTCAATGCTAGCAAGTCCTCTTCTTTCTTCTTTCTTATTACACACTCTCTGTCAACGTAGTCTCTGGGTTCTAATGCCTTATGCATGGTTATTAGTTTTCTTGTTCTTTGGTCTATTTCCTTAATTTTTTCTCTGGTTCACATCAAGAATTGTATCGAGTATCTTATGACGGGTACAGCCCAGGTATTTATTCCTTTGATAAGGTTTCTGCTTCATAGCTTTATCACAAGTAGCTTTTTGGTTCTCCTGAGATACGGTTTCTTAATTTTTTCTTTCATCTCCACTTGATTGATTGTGTCAGTTCCAAGATGCCGAAGTATTTGTAGGTTTCCTTTTCTCCGAGCGTTCTGATCTTATCTTGATTTGATAGTTTCATTCCATCAGCCAGGTGTCGTTTGCCACTTTTCATTCCTAGCATAGCACCTTTTTTCTATGCCATATTCCATTCCTATGTCCTGACTGTATATTCTAACTGCGTTTATTAGAGTTTCCAGTGTTTTTTAAATTTTTTCCAAACACTTTAACGTCATTCATGAATGTGATTTCTGTTTCCCTACGATCTACTTAGTTTGTGTTCGGCTATACATTTTCTGAGTATGTGGTTGAGTGGCATAATGGCAATTATGAATAGTAACGGTGATAGTGCATCTCCTTGAAATATACCTCTTTGGACATTCGCTTCTTCCTCCTGCTGTCAATTCTATTTTCCAGGTTTTCTTAGTTTTTTCGACAATGTTTTATTATTATTATTTACTTATTAGAGCTTTTCACGTCAACGTTAGCTGATGGTCTTTCACTGGAATTTTGTTATTATTATTATTATGATTATTTACATGATATTTAGCATAATATATACACAGTATGAAATATATACAATCTATAGAATATGTATACTATACACACACACATAGATAGATAGATAGATAGATAGATTGCATAATATTAGAGTACTGCCCAATTGGACAAAATGATATAGTAGTTGGCAATAGCCTAGGAGTCTGAGTTCACACCCTTGCAGAATCATACCTAGGACTAAAAAAATAGTACTTAACACGTAAAATGGATAAATCCAGCAGAATGGGTAGCACACTTTCCTACAGCTCGAGTAGTAGTTATTGAAAAGGGGGCCTTCGGGTCGACACTTTTATAGAAAGGATAAATATTTCCTCATATATATATATATATATATATATATAGAGCACTATATCAAACGCAAACAACCTCGTCAGGATTTGAACTCTGTACACCGACTCCATTTCCTACGACAATAACTACTGCACCACGAGCAGGCAGGTCAGGTTGTTTGCGTTTAACATAGCGTTATTACTCTTGTAAAATATATGCATCCAATAATTCTCTCTTCAGCAATAGAAAAATACACTGGGCGTCTGAGTCTTTTAACTTTCGTAGGCAACAGTTATTGTAGAAAGAAAAATCCGAATTTAGACTCAGCTTAAAATATTAGTCTCATTTCACACCTTGTTGTATGGAGGGTTTGAGCAAAAGCATATATATATATATATATATATATATATATATATATATATATGTCTATTTGAGAACTGTAGGATAACAGAGTTACTGATTCTTAGTGACTGTCAGTTACTTGCCCACGTACTCATCATACCAAATACAATTGGGAATAAAATGAAACTTCAAGACAGTCGTAGACTGATTTTGCACAGATGTTTTCACAGTAAGTTAGAGGTATTTCTTACCAATTTTGTGGCAAAGTTCTTTTGCCTGCAACGGGTTTGAGAAGCTATATCAAAATGTACGAGGTTTATGGCAACACAAAAGACATTTCTTAAGCTGTTCACGAATGCGGCAGGGCTGACAAGGGAGAATTTGGTTTGAGGAGTTATATGCGTTTCCACGCTTACTGTTTCTTTGTTGGAGGAGATGTGCTTCTTCTATCATCATCATCATCATCTTGTCGTGTCACAAGCACGGATATCTCTGACCCTCTCCCGCCACTCCTCCCTATCGTTCATCGCTTCTGGCAGATCCTCAGGGCTACATCCCGTATCCTCACAGAGCTTCTGTATGCAGGTTCGAGCTAATCGCCCTGCTTTTGATCGACCATGTCATGGGGTCTATTGGAGTACATCACTTATCAGCTCTTCCCTGCTTCTCTAGCAGAGTCCTGCATATCTAGTTCGTCTAACTTTGATAGTTTTCGTAATGGGAGGTAAGTGGCCTTACAGCTGCTGCTTTGTGGGGTGTTGCCTCCTGGACTTGTTCAAAATTGCTTACACCATTCTTGTGGAGTTGCCGTCAAGCTTTTATGTAGTGCATCCATGTAGTGCATCCATATAGCAGTATCGATACGACCACTGCTTGGAAGAAACTGCGTTTCATTTTATCGGTCAGGTCTAATTTTCATATGACCGATAGTCTATCGATAGCTGTCCATGCCTTGGTTAGTCACGTGTCGGTGTCTTTTTCCGTTCCATTCATGTATAAGTCATAGACCATGATTTTTTTAATTTCACCATTTTGGTAATATTCTGATTGTTTTTTGTTTTGTTTTTGTTTGTTTTTGTTCTTTTTCAGGATTTTGCTGGGGTTTTTTTCTGTTTTTTTAATAATTGCCGTTGCTATGTGAATTTTCGAACTTGTTTTGAAATAATTTTGAGAAAATCCATTAATAAATCATAGGAGTTAAAATAAAATTTGTCGAAAACTAAATTTCTAAAAGTCTTTGTAATATTTTATTGGACCAAATAGAAAACGAAATATTTATTTCTGTGCCAAAAATCCAGCGATATATTTGACAAATATGTTACAGTTGCTTCCATGTGTAGCCACTTCCGTCTATAAAAGGTTTTAAAATCTTTTTCATGTCTCCACTTAGTCAGTTGAGTTAGGTGATTAAAACAAAATGCTTCCTTGTCCATTTTCCATTAGACATTGCAAGTTTCTAAATCATCTGCAGAATACCTGTCTATTCTTTTTTTATCCGTCTCTGTTTATTTATTTATTTGTTTTTCTCCTACTTTTTAATTATCTTTCTCAATTTATCACTTTTATTTCCTCCTTTTCCACTTTCTAATTTTTTTCATCCAAACTGTTTCTCGAATGTACAATAATAACATGAAGAATTTAAAAACAGCAAAAATAAAGGGAAAAATGCTAATATACAAAAGACACATTTGAAAATTGTTGAACAAACTTTGAACTTTTAGTCCATCAATTTGGAAATTAAAATAGGCTATGCAGTTTACACATATAACTTGATTTTCCTTCGTCCATGTTTATTGCACTTCCCTGACAGTTCAATAAAACATCTATTATTTCGATTTAACAAAGTCTTAACTGTTTTTCTAAGTTTTCGATTTGTGGGCACGAATTCGGATATTTGACTGATCTGGTTACGGTACGCAACCCACAAGTGCTAGTTAGATTTATTCATGAAATCACATTCTTCTTTATCGACTTTTTTCCACCAACATAATTGTCTTTTCAATTTAGTTTGGCTTCTTTTTAAATGGCAATTCAATCTTCCTGGGATACTTAATACCAAAACAATCCTTGTTGGATAGAAGTTGTCTAAACTTCTCAGACGAAGCTTGGTGGTTTTTTAATCATTCACGGTATTTGGAGTATTGTCTTTGTTTTTTTGTTTTTTTCTGTTATGTTTACAATGTTTCGGTGGATATATACTCCAGTCTTCTTCAGATGTTTCTTGTCGAACAATGGAGCTCATACGGAATTTTTAACTCGTCCTTTACTTTATCTACTTGCTCTGTTTCAGTTAACCATAACCAGGAAAATTAGTTTAGTATACCTGCATTGTTACTCGGCTGCTGTCCGGATTGAACCTGCAACCTTCAGATAATTGTTACTTAAAAGTTTACAGAACCAATGCTTATAACCATTACTGTATGTGTCCTGCCGGACTGTTCTGATACTATTTACCAACCCCTCCTCTCGGGCAGGATATGACACAAGGTCAATTTTTAAGCGGAGTTTAACAGGTTTGAATTCAGAGTTTTCCTTCTCCTAGACTAGTTGCCTAACCAAGGCTGAAGAACCTAGTCTGTCCTACTATTTACCCATAGCTGGAGGGAGAATAATTGGATTCATACCTTTCCCAAGGGTATTAGTGCTATGTGAAATGCAATCATTCTCGTCCAGGATTTGAACGCGTATCGCCGTGTTCATTTCCTACGGCGATAACGACTACACCACGGGCACCTCCTCCGGACTGTTCTGATTGACGTTTTGGGATTTATAAGCATTATATTCTTACGTGACTATGACTTGCTACAACTGCATGATTTTTTACCTGTGCTCACATTATGAATTTTTTAAATTTTTTTTATCTGAGCTTTGTGATTATTGGTTCCCATAGCGAAACGTATAGTGGGCGGATTGAGTTCACGTGATTTACCAATGTTCATGGAATACCATCTTTATGTATTTTTGAACGCTATATATGTATGGTAGCTTACAGTAATGTTGAGTTAGCTGTCTGTATTTTATTTGTGGTATGAGATCTTTGTTTTTACAGAGGATCTGTGATAGCTTCCTTTCCGTATACAGGAGTGGGTTCTTTTTTATTTTACCATAGTCACCACGACTATTCATGTCCACCAATTTGTTGGAGTATTCCACCCAAACCATTACCACAGTAGCATTATCGTTGTCTGCCGGAAGGATTATATTTTCATCATCCGGTATTAACTTGATGACTAGTCTCTCCTCTTTTGAGATGTTTGGGTTTGGAGGCTTTGATTTCTCTAGAGCTTGTCTTACTTTCCATCTTGGTTCAGCCTGATCCTTGGGAATTTTAAAGGCTGCAGTCTCGGTTGGGGCAATCAAATCTACGTGAAGGATCCGCTTAATGGTAGCGGCAAAGTTGAGACCTTTGTTTAGCAGTGACTTAGCGAACTTGATGTTGGCTATCGATCCTCTGTGAGACAAAATATCTCATACTCAAAACAAAATTAAAACAGCTAGCTCAAAATACAGTGAGCTACTGCACATATATGGCCTTCTTAAAATACATAAGTATGATATTCTATTAAGACCAATTTTCAGCAACCGAGGTTCAGCATGTCACCGATCGAGATGTTTCCTTGTGAAGATCATCGGCCCATTAACAGCTAAGTCCTCATCGTATGATAAGAACTCTCCCCACTTCGTGGAGAGAATTAGTAACGTCCCCGTTCATTTCAACCAAGTGGTGAGTCTGGACGAAGTAAGTTTGTTCACAAAGTTACCGACTGATAGGTCTGCAGCTGTGGTCGAAATAAACTCTCTGCAGATCTCTTGCTGGAAGAACGCACCAACATCCCGATACATAATCTAATGGAAATGTTGACTTTCTGTGTCGAAACAATTTTCTTCGGGATAGGATTTGATATATACCTACGAGAAGGATTGGCTATGGGTTCACCGTTATCATCAGTATTGGCGAACATATTCATGAATTACTTTGATGAAATGGCATTAGAATCTACATCACTAAAGCCATATATGTGGCTTAGATACGAAAATGACACATTCATTCGCTGGCCTCATCAGGAACATTACTTGATCACGTGAACTCAGTCCGACCATCTATACAGTTCACTATACAAAAAGAAAAATATAATAAATTACGCTTCTTCGATGATTTAGTAACATGCCCTGAGAAAAGATTCAGGTCCTCTGTACTGTAAGCCTGTTATATAGTCACATATGCAGATTCACGTCTACATACGTGCACATATATATGTTGAATAATTCACAACGACACAACGATAACGACGCACGCAGTAATAAACGACGAATGATGACTTCTTTACAATTATATTTACCTCTCACTTTATTGCAAGGGTTCGAAAGGGTTGTTCAAGGGTTGCATGTGAGAGGGAGCTGGAGACCGAACATAAACTGTAATATCTTGACCCCTCTGTTATGACCGTCACGTTGTGTCTTTCTTGTTCTCTTGATGCTGGGGTCCACTCCATCGGGGTTCCCGAGAGCCCCATCGGTCGGGTGTGGCTTTCCCTACCACACCTCGTCTCTAACTGTCTTGAACTCTCCTTGCAACTGCTTCTTGGTCTCGAACTCAACTGAGTTAAATATTAATTCAACACCCACACGATCGCCCTCTGGATCTTTGAAATCGAATGTTTAATCGTCATCAAGCGGGAATAACTGTCATGCAGTTCAGACGTCACTCTCTTCCGGTGCATCAGTCTGTATTGGCACAGTGGGACCTTCACCTTGTCCCATATTATAAGCATTAATCCGCCCACGCGATCTCTTTTGATTACTGGCCATTGGAATGTGTCACTTCCTTCCGGTGCATCAGCTTGGAATAGCATTTTTGGGGGGCCGGGTCGAAGATCAAAATATAACAAGCCTACCTTCACCGGATAGTATCTAAATTCCAACTAACATCATCCATAGAATACAAATAAAGGAATCGTCTGTTGACTACAACATAGAACAAAAGCGATAAGTTGTGACATTGATACTTATGATTGATAAGTTATTAGTTTAAAACACAACCTTTATCGCCTCAAATTCCCATAGAGCATAACATCGATTCCAAAAAACTTGGATAGAAGGATAGAGAACGATACTTGCAAACTCATCACAGTATGTTTGCCTTATGTCAAAAGTCAACCCGAAAGGATTCAAAAGATATGTAGTCCATATGAAATCAGCATTATATTCACAAGTTTATCAACTTTACGGAGGTATTTCTTCCGTATCAAGTCACCAACAGAATTCAATATCACCAACAACTGCGTGTACTCTATCCCTTGCAGTAGTAGAAAATTATACAAATGCCAAATAAGCCACTCATTTAAAATAAGGCAAGAAGAACATCGAAAAGCGGTTATATGAGGTGAAATTGAAAAGTCGGGTATGGTGGAACGTATTTGAATGTCTATTTGGGATGAAGTTAAAACAATTGATACAGAAGAACACGCGAGAATTAGAAGCCATAAAAAATCAACACTTATGTTGGGTTACAGTGACTTGTTAAGTAGACCAAGTATAGATTTGAATACAATATGGGGACCAATAATCAAAAGGTTTAGATGAAAAAATTTGTAATATGAGGTTCAAAAAATAACATAGCAGTAGTAATCCATAGTTGTGTAAGAATATTATGCTTATAAATCCCAGAACTTCAATCTGAACTGTCCAGCAGGACACACACAGTAACGGTTATAAGCGTTGGTTCCGGAAACTTCTGAGTGACAATAATCTGAAGACTGCAGGTTCAATCTGGATAGCAGGCGAGTAACAATACAGATATACTTAACCTATACACCCGGTTATGGTAAACGGAAAAAGAGCAAGGGACCCCCTGTGGATAAAGTAAGGGACGTTGTTCATTTCGGACTTCGGGAGAGTAATAATACAGGAATACTTATAATATGTTCCCAGTTATGTCCTACAGAATCAGAGCGCGTGATACCCAGTGGATTAAATAAAAGACAACGTTCCGTATAGACTTTCGAGTTCGACAAGAGACACATAAAGAACGCTAGAAGATATATCCACCGAAACATTGTGAATATAACAATGAAGATGACGGTAAATGTCTTAAAACCCTGATTGATAAAAGATGATGTGGGTTCATATCTTTATCAAAGTTATTAATTTGAAATTAAGTGCAAGAGCGTGACTGTAGTTCGAACCTGTTAACCTCAATAAAGCAGTCTGGCACATTAGTAACAACAACAATCGGAGTTCCCTTGTCTTTTGGTATTCCGTAAATAGAACAGTCGTAATTTATTTGAATTAGATTTTATATAATCTTATTTATAAGACTAATCTAATTGGATTTTTTTATTTCCCTGTCGATACAGCAGAATAAAAATAAATTGGCTTTTCTATAAAAAGTAAAAACCATGAATAAAAAGTGAACTTTTTTTGAAAAAAAAACTTTTTTCAATTGAAAAAAGATGAATGTGTTGTATACTAATGAAGGAGTGAACCATTAAGGAATAATGAGACCATAACACTCTTAATAAAAAAATAATATAACTTTCTCTTTTTACTACTCGAAAGGTCCGGAATTAGCTATAATTTTGAGAGAGTGACAGAGACGAAGGACTCGTACACAGGGCTTGGACTAAGGCTCACGGAAGACTACTATATTGGCCTAATATGACTGATTTGAATGCCTTCTCACTGATTGACTGATTGACAATTCTGCCTGTGGGTATCTGATTATATATAGTTTCATAACGCATAACCTTATTTTCGGTTCTCCCTCCGGCTCTCTCCCCACGTTCTCTGCTTCTGCTTTTCTCTCGTTTACACTGCTGGAACATCCCTTATTGACGGGACTGTCAAAGGCCAATATGAAACCAACTGAAGAACTGACCTAATCTCTAAAATATAATAAATTAATGAAAAATACTTTGCTATATATTAAAAAAAAATTAATTAAAAAAAATGAGTTTTTCTAAACAAATCTAAAAAATGAATCTAAAAAATAAGCATCTCTAAAGAAACTAATTTTAAAAAAAGAATTATGAAAAAAAAAAAAAAAAACACAAACCAGACCATAGATTTCTGAAGAAAAAAATTAAATCATTTTTATTAGATGTCGAAGAATATATTTTTATTTCAACGTAGCCGCAAAATTTTGTGTGTTAATATATTTCTGTTCATTATGATTTTATACGAGGGAAGATTAATAATACAATTCCAACCCCAAAAAATTATAGGCCCTTCTAAATTCTCTTCGTGCTAGTTTGTGTGTGTGTGTGTGTGTGTGTGTGTGTGTGTGATTTGTGCGTATACCAAGACATTATGCTGTTAATATTAACGATTCTAGTGTCGCTTAACCAGAGTCAAAGATATTTGTTTCGAAAAATCCAAGACATAAATAGTATCATCATTTTGGGTTTTGTAGAATGGTCTGTAGTCAATTATCAGTTGTCAAATATAATACACAATATAGAATTCAATCTTTTACACATTTTTATGCGTTTCTCTCGTTTTGAAATTTGTTGACTCAGTATTGGATCGAAAATATCTAAAAAAAAATGTCCATGCCTTTATAATTTCCCAGTATTTCGATCTAGAAAAATAAAGACGTTTTAAATTTCTTTATTTTAATATTCTTTATCTGCAATATAATTTATGTATAAAATGTGATTTTTTTCAAAGTAAATTATGTTGTGTGTTATTGACGTATAAATGTTCGAGTCATTAAAATATTCTTGCTACTTAATCCTAAGTTATATGTTGTTTTTTGTATAACGTTGCTACGGAAGACCGATCAGTCGATGATGGCTTGTCATCTTATAGTTGATTGTTTGGTTGGATTTATGACATATCAATCATTGAAAGCTTTTCAATGCCAAATTCACTTTATACATATGTATTAATTATGTATGTTTTGTATATACATTTTGTTGATAAGATTTTTAAACGAACAAAAGGTCATTTTACACAAACCTAAATGGTTTCTTGTATTGTTATATAGGCCACAATTTGAGATTTGTCATTTGTTTGCACACATAGTGGCTAGGTAATTTCCTTTTTATATGAGTTAGAACGAATTTGTTTGTATACTACTATTGCTATTGTTTCTACACAAATAAATGGGTTCAATTATTGCAATCAAAGACTTATAATTCTGTTCAGTATTAATTATTTGTTGGCACTCAAAGACGTGGTGACAACTGTTGCTATCTAACACTAATTATTCTATTGAACCCAAGTCGTTCATTCACACACAGTCAATTGGTTCCAAGTGTTGCTATTTTATACTAATATATCGATTTAAACTCAAATTGAAAAATATTCAAGAATTGCTATTTAACCTCTATTCAATTTTACTCATTTCTTGGCACACAGATAAATGGTTCCATGTATTGCAATATATCAGAAATAATTAAATAAAATAGTTATTCGTTTAAACACAGTTAAATGATCAAACAGTTATTTTTCTAACAATTCAGTTGAGCATAAGTCATTTGTTTGCAATTAGTTTAAATGTCAAGAGCTCTATTTGACCCATAAATAGTATCCTGTCTGGTGCAACTCCTCCACACGAGTGGACATGGGGCAATGGCAAGGAAGGGGTACTCTTCAATCTCTAAGACTGGAGCCTCACTAACAGATAATTTTGTGTTATATCTAGAACATTCGTTGGGAAGCCTTACTCCTCTAAAGAGATACATTTGGCGTCGCAATTGTCGACTGATACAGTCCCAGCCGACTGGGCTCGTCTGATGGAGAAGAGAAACACAAAACTTGAACTCGTCAGAATTGTCAGAACCTCCATTGTTTTATAACATCTTTTCAGTTTCTGGGGCTTTGGAAATATATGAAAATAGATAACGGATAGAATGTACTGGATAAATTAATATTTCTAGTCGGAACCTGCTCATCGTGTATTTTTAAATGGTTCAATAAATCTCCATCCACACGAACACTGATCTCCTCGTGTCCCAAGCCTTAAAAAAAAAAAAAGAAAAGAAAATTTACAAATGAGATAGAGAGAAAGAGAGAATCAAGAAATAAGCTTCTTTTATTGAGGTTAAAAGAACAACAAACCCTGACTTAGATTCAGCGTGGGAGGAATAATCAAACTAGTCTAACCATTCACACATATATGGCTGATCTAGTCTGTTGACCTAATCAATTTTTCATTTACTGCTGTTTTTAGTTCAGGGTGTAGGACCAAACATCTATTATTACAGCTAGCCAGCCGTATGAGATTTTGAAGTTTGTCAACTCGTCTCACTTCAAGCTCCAGGCTCATATTATAAAAAAATCTCTTCTCACCATTCACTTAGAATGTTATATTTGGCTGTTTTGCTTTTATAGATATAGTAAGTAAGTTAGCGACTATAGTCGAGGGTGGACCTAAAGCTCCTTTTTCAATAGATACAATACCGAGATGTATGGAAGGGCGCTACTCCTTTCCCTGGATTTCTCGACTTTAACCTTGATCCATACCTTAAAATGCTGAGTGTTAAGCTGAGTGGTCAGTACCATTTTTTAGTCATCGGCATGACTCAACCTAGGATTGAACCCCTGTCTCCAAGCACTTTAACCGCTGGGCAATGGACCGGTAGTCTTAATTTCTTTATAAGTCGTTTTGCAGAAAAGTCTATTATTAAATATGAAAACGATTAAAATATTTAAGTTGTTCAGGATAAAGCCTAAAATTTATCAGCGTCGCATTTGTCAATTAATTAAAATGCATGAAAATTATAGCCATGATACTGACATAAGTAGGTTAGACAATATCAGTTTATATATATATATATATATATATATATATATATATATATATGAAATAAAATAAAGTGGAAAGATGAAATAATCAAACACTTACAAAGACGTCCTTACACAGTAGTAATTTGCTAAAACAAAAGTTACATCACTTTTGTAATAGATTCTCCCCTGATGATGGCCCAACGTCGGGCATAAAGTACTAGGGATACATGCAACTATGGACAATACCTAAATCAATTCACACCGAATACGATAAAAGTAATACGGGAATTCGAACGGATCCAGAAGAAAATATGTAGGCATAAAATGTCGATTATGTTTAATGAAATTTGCATGAACGAAGAACTGCTGCATATATATATATATATATATATATATATATATATATATATATATATATATGTGTGTGTGTGTGTGTGTGTGTGTGTGTCCTGTATATCACATGCTTTATTTTCAATACCATGGTTAAAAACAATTCAAATTCATTACGATTCATTAACTATGTCTCAATATCAAATTGTTTTACACATACCCTTTCAGTATAAATTTATTTACGCAAAAATCTCTCTCTTTCTGACTCACACACACACACACAACTCCTTGGCTGTTTTATGCTGATTTTCTTGTCGTTATTATTTAATTACCTTTTCGCTAAATAAAGCTCACCGATATTTTATTACTCCTAGATTTGTTGCAGACAAATTATTTACTTTCGTGTTTGTGTACATAAACTCAGTTAATCGTAAAATGTCCGACATCTTGCTTACATTTCCTGCTTGTTTTCGCTTTTGTTCCGGTTCGTTTGTGCGCGCATCGCCTGCTGGGTCGACTCTGTTAACTGACGTTTCCGGCAAATAACGCTTGCCCGCACAGAACATATGTCGGATGTATCGCCATTTTCCTCACTCGAATTAACAACCCAGCTGCAGCTCATTGCAACGGAGAGGAAGAAAGTGTTGTTTTTTTGGCACAGTATCTCATAGAAACTCAAGAAAATCGCCATATTTTTGAGAAAAATGTTTGTATTGATATTCAGAACTATAAAGTCAACCGAACAAAAATAAACTTATGAATCGTGTGAAGATTTAAAGATGATTTACATGCAAAAGCCAATATTACTGACGTGTAAGACGTGGTAATTTTTTGTATACAAGTAATACTGAATGCAGATAATTTTGCGCCAGTCTTTTATGTGAAAAATACCTAGAAAAGCAGCATTCGAAGTCTATCCTTTTGACAAGCGCAACATTTAATAAGTTTGTTTCTATCTATTACACGGTAAAATGGTTATCGTCGTAGGAATTGGACACGATGATACGAGTTCAAATCTTGGACGAGACAAATTGCATTTCACATAGCACTAATACCCTTGGGAAATGTATGAATCCAATTATTCTCCCTCCAGCTATGGGTAAATAGTAGGACAGATTAGGTTCTTCAGCCTGGGTGAGGCAACTTGTCTAGGAGAAGGAATACCCTGAATTCAAACCTGTTAAACTCCGCTTAAAAATTGACCTCGTGTCATATCCTACCCGAGCGGAGGGGTTGGTAATTATGATAACACGGTAAAATGTAATGAAAATTTAGTCTGAGATATTCTGAAAGAATGTATTCAATTGAAAACCGACTTAAGAAGCCAGGTAGCCTTGATTATACTACCGGCTGAAAGGTAATCCCCACCTTCCAAAAGGAGTATGCTGAGTATGACACTAAATTGTATCTGGTTTATTCTGTCCCAGAATTATATTACCTGTTTGTATTTCATCTCCAGGGTTTCATCTCCGTTTAAAGATATTCGTATCGAATAGAAATGTGGGCAGACTTACAACCTGAGAAGCTGCTACACAAAAATGTAAATAAGAACGTACAATTAACTCTAACTTCTAGGTTAAAACAAAACCAAGGTGTCTGACATGCCGTTAAGATTAATCAGTCTATCATTCAGAAATCAGTCTCGATTTTTAACTATACAATACGATATCATGCATCTTCAATTAAGTTTAATCAGTAGAATTTAAATCCATTAAGACAAAGTTTAGCAGCTATTTTATAGAATCGTTGTTTAACTTGAAACTTTGAATAAAATTATCTTTACCTGGGCTCTTATATAGACAATTCATATGTATCAAATTTCACGTATTTCTTAAGTCTGAATAAATCCAATAGACTATCAAACTTGTGGTAATTGTTATGAATCCACCGTTGAATAATGTTTGTGGTAGTGTAACCGACACCAAACGGTCAATCACGTGAACTCTCGCCGAAGGTATGAGAAAAGATCACAGAAAAATTGCGGATTTTTAAAAGGATTCGAACATATCGATACTTGTCTTTCACATATTGAGACTAATCCAGAACGAAGTTCACCATCAATATTTAAGTAAATGTGATTTTTTTCGTGACTAATTATATGAATTTTACCTTTTCCTAGTGCGTACTTCTTTATCTGCCACATAATACAACTTCGTGGAAACGTTATCTAGTTTGATAACCATAACCATTTGGAGGTTCCCATAGTGTAATGATTATCGTCGTTGTGTTATATAATTGCGGAGGGATTTTTCTTATATTATTATTTTTTTATTGGTTATATCTTATCTTTCGGTTTAGTTAGGCTTAGAACTGTTCGGCTTAGTGCACGGGTAAGGGCACACACTGAGAGCAGGTGTTCATGCTCGCGCGGGGAGGATGTGACAATCACAGATGTCATAATAAAAACCTCTGATAGGAAAATGGGACTGGGGATGTGAATGACGTGATGCCCGGAAGCGATGGGCTGAGGATTTTGGGTGATTTTTGAAAAAACGCTGTTAGTTGAGATTTGAAGCTTGACGAAACGAGTTGAGATTCGAACCTAGGGGAGTCCAGTTGGGTCTACGAGATGCACCGCGCGTGGTTGGGTCAGATGGAACAGTCAGCATTGTAAAGATTGTGTCGCTCTCTCCTCGTATCGAAAAACTAAAAGTAAAAAAAAGTTAATAAAAGTTTCGTACCTGAACTACCGAGAGTCGTCAGTGTTTCGAGTGTTTTTCGGATTCCTATGCATATGAACGTTTCACATATCCGTATATTTGTATAGTTGTATCATGGCTATACAACAGTAGGAAATGGACTCGGCGACACGAGTTCAAATTCCGGATGAGACTGATTGCATTTCACATAGCACTGATACCCTTAGGATAGGTATGAATCCAATTATTCTCCCTCCAGCTATGGGTTACTAGTAGAGCAGAATGGTTTCTTCAACTTTGGTAAGTCAACTACTCAAGACGAAGGAAAACCATGAATTCAAACCAGTTAAACTCCGCTTAAAAATTGACCTTGTGTCATATCCTGCCCAAGCGGAGGGGTTGGGTAAATATGGATAAGCTTAAGAATCTAAGAATGAAATCGATCAATTAGTAATTGAAGAAAATAAGTTTTATAATAAGAGTTAACAAGTTTGATATAAAATGTAACATTCATGTGACGGTATTATATTTTGAGTGGATATCATAGCTGTTTATGACTTACAATCATGTTGAGGGTTTTCATAATTTGTAAAGTCGATTAAATAAATTCCCATGGAAACCATCGAATTCCTGTTTGTATTATTGTATTGTTGATAAATGCTGTCAATCAAAACACCGACCGGTAGAAGCGATGGCATACGGCTATGAACTAGTGGATAAAGTTCAAATAAACAAATAATATATTACTTTAGTCTTCACTTATCATTAATGAATGTGATAACGGATTGTAATTATGTTTATTTCACCTGAATTTTTTAAATCCTATTTACCCAACCCCTCCGCTCGGACAGGATATGACACAAGGTTAATTTTTAAGCGGAGTTTGACAGGTTTGAATTCAGAGTTTTCCTTCTCCTAGATTAGTTGCCTAACCCAGACTGAAGAATTCAGTCTGTCCTACTATTTACCCATAGCTGGAGGGAGAATAATTGGATTCATACCTTTCCCAAGGGTATTAGTGCTATGTGAAATACAATCATTCTCGTCCAGGATTTGAACTCGAGTCGCCGAATCCATTTCCTAGAACGATAACCATTACACCACGGGCACCTCCACGCCTGAAATGTTATTTTATTCATTTTATTTTTTTTAAATTTTTTAATGCCTTTACTCTGTTTGGTACCTAACCAACAAAATCATACCCGGACAAAGTTCTTTCTTCTTTTTCTTTTATTCTATTCCGAATCAGTCTGACACAAACCTGACTTATCTAAAATCATCAGTACAGTACTCTGCTGTACAGATTGAATGTAACTAGAAAAGAACCATTGATAACATGTCCCGAGAAATAAAGTATTAATGAAGCCTCGCTGTTAGAAAAGTTCTAGTTCGAAATATTTGGTCATACCAAAAACTGAGAGAAGTACCAAACAATATCTGTGAAGACTTGATATTGTTGTTTCCTGAGAAGAGCAGTCTTAAATTAACTTTAGACGGAGAAAAATAATTTTTTAAAAGTAGAATAATACACTGAGAGGGAGGGATGAAAAAAGTTAGGCTTAAAAATGAGAGGTGATCTAATAGAAGCTTTCAAAATTATTAATGGAATTTCTAATTATGGTAGTCAATTTTTTTAATATTTCTCCTCGATCAAAAAGTTTACTGTCAAGAAGATTTCAAAAAATATCTCAACTAATCAATAAGATGTTTTCTTTATTTTAGGAATAAACTGTCTACTCAGATCAAAAACAACAATAATGTGAGACATTTTAGGATTAAATGGATGATTTAAAAAATGATAAAAAATTTAAGAGGGCATTTTTTAGATGAGATACTTTATAGAATTTGATCCGTATACAGATATTATATTAATAGTTAATATGCACTGTGCGAAGATTCTCTTTTGAGGTTGATTAAAAAACAACAACAGGAAAACGCAGAGATACCAAAAGTGGAATAATATTTGAGATAAAAACAGGTCACTAAATCTTGACCAGACGACCAGAGCTAGTGAGAGTCAACAAAATCAGAGAACATGTTAAATAGAGGTCAGGGACGAACTCATAAGAGATGTACTCTTATGGACCCCCACACATGGCCGTGCAAAAGCAGGACGACCAGCACGAACATACATTCAGCAGCTATGTGAGGATACGGGATATTGTCCTGAAGACCTACCTAGGGCGATGAACGATAGGGAGGAGTGGCGAGAGAGGGTCAGGGATATCCGTGCTACGATATGATGATGATGACCGTTCCAGCCGATCACAGGTTAATACTGAAAGAAAATGAAAATAAAGATATGTACCAAAACCCTGCTCGAGAAATAAAAAAACTATGAAACATGAAAATAAAGGTGATGCCAATTGTAATTGGTGTGCTCGGTACAGTCACCAAAGGATTGATAATGGGATGAGAGGACTTAGAAATTAGAAGACCAGTGGAAACCATCTAAACGACAGGATTACTAAGATCGGCAATAATACTATGAGTCCTGGAGACTTGGGAAGACTTGCTGTCACACAAAATCCTGTTGAAGAGCATCAGTTAACGCTGGTGGGAGAAAAAATCTCAAATGAGAAATAATAATAATAATAATAATAATAATAATAATAATAATAATAATAATAGGGAATTGAAAAAAACTGTGGAATATGCTGGTGACAATTATACCAATTGTAATTGGTGCATTTGGAACAGTAACTAAAGGATTACTAAAGGGACTGGAGGACTTGGAAGTTGGCGGACGAGTGGAGACCATCCAAACGACAACATTGTTGAGAACGGCCAGAATACTAAGAAGAGTCCTGGAGACATGAGGAGACTTGCTGTCACTCAGACTTCAGTGAAAAACCATCGGCTAACGCTGATGTGAAAAGCTCTAATGAGTGAGTAATAATAATAAACATATGCATGGACAACCTCACGCTGTTTGCAAAAAGGGAAAAAATAATTGGAGACTCAGATAAAAACAATAAGAATATAGAGCCAGGATATAGCAATGAAATTTAGCATAGAAAAACGTGTCATGCTCATAATGAAAAGTAGAAAAAGAGAAACGAGAAAACGAATATAAATGCTTAATCAAGAGAAAATCAGAACACTTAAAGAAAAGAAAAATTGCAATTCCTTGGGAATGTTTGAAGCGAACGCCATCAGAGAAGTGGATATGAAAGAAAAAATAGAAAAGAGTTCTTCCGACGAAGGAGAAGGGTTTTTGAAACCAAGCTCTGCTGATGGAATCAGCTCAAGGAAATAAATACCAAAGCAGTCAACCGTGTAAGATACTCTGGGTCATTCTCAAAATGGACAATGGAAGAACTCAGATAAATAGATCAGAAGATAAGAAAACTGATGACCATGCATAAGGTTGTACATCTAAGAATTGTCATGAAAAGATGGAGCAAAAGGACTCGTCAGCATTGAAGATAGTATGGATGCAACAACACGAGGGCTCAAATACTACATTAAACAGTCTAATTACAGCAGCAATTAATATTCCTTACAACATAAGAATAAACCGAACCATGACTTGGCAGCAGGAATAGAAAGAAAAACAACTCAATGGGTATTTAAAGTGATCAGCTGGTGAAAAACTAGAAATAAATCGGACAGTATGAAGATATACTGAGATGAACAGGTATTCAGAGGATTATTTTACATATTGAATCATTTGCCAACGTTAAATGTTTCAGATCTTATACCTTCAACAGAGGATATGAGTAATTAAACGAAACGACAAAAATTTGAAAGTTTTAAAATATTCTATTTCAATTGGTAGCGTCGTTTCAAATTTATGCGATGTAGTTAGAGTTAAAAATATTTAAAAGATAAATAGTTAAACAAATAAATAAAAAAACGTTTTGGTCATACGTAATGTGGAAACTAATAACTAATTTGATTTTAAAGATTTCAATGTGTTAGTTTATATAGATTATAAAAATACCCCCAAATTCTTAAATCTAGTAACATTTCAAACCAAATACTATCGAAGAAACTTTCTGTTCATTTGTCTTCTTGTTAAGTCGGATTGGTTACGAAAATTTAGGAAAGACCTTATATCTCAGTGACAACTAATGGTCTATATTTCGAAACTAGTGACTCAACTTGCCTGATTGGCGGTAGTCGAGGATTTTACAAATAATAGAGTTTTACTTCATCTAATACCACTTTACATCTTCCTTATTTTGAAAACGGTCACAGTGAATTTACATTTTTAAAAATCGTGAGGCATTTTTCTGTGACCTTTTGACATTTTATCTTTCTTCATAGGGACTCATTATCATTTTTTAACATGAACGTTGTAATTTCTTCATTTCGGATTTGTTTCCGTATTTTATTTAAATGTGTAAGCCATTCATATGTACTCAAATTGAATGAAGTTGTTTTTTTTTCGATGAAATGCGTCTTTTAATCTCTTTTTTTTTTTGTTTGAATTTCATTACATAGTTTTCCAAACTTTCTGATCGTATAACAACTGTTGTATTCTTTATGATAATTTGAACTGTATGCAGAAATAGATGAAGAAGATGATCCTGGCTATACTATCAGTTATGTCATTCAAATTAAGAATGAGAACTGTTAACGCAAAACCAGATATTCAGTGGTCATCTCAAAAAACGCCAAAATTCACCAGCATACGAACATTCTAAACAACGTAAAGAGTCTGAAATAGAAAGAACGTTAAAGAATTACCATTTGACCTATATTTTATGATAAAACAGGATGGTATCATGAAGTGTATAAATTAACGGATTATTCTATTTCAGAGATCATTTTCAATAACTGATCAGCGTCCATTTAAAGACATCGTTTTTCTTCCGGGCGAAGAATTGTGCGTGGGTTTCTGTTCCCTTGGGAGAATCTTACACTTGCAGAGCATTCACTCTCATTCTATACTGCATTGTGTCTGAAGATAAAATATTGTTGAAATGACCCGTCTTCTGGGTATCAATCTTGACCACTTACAAGATCCCTCAAGCATCTAACACATTTTAGAATGTAGAAGAGCTAAAATTGTATTCAGTAAGACAACGGAGAGAACCAGCATTTTCATAAGAGGCATCCTTTAATAACAAGTATTATAACAGAAGAGGAATGTTGAGTTATTATGAATGGGAGTTAAAAATAAAAACGTGGTCAAAATACCTTGTCGACCTGTTTGTCCCCCTCTTTATATATATATATATATATATATATATATATGTGTGTGTGTGTGTGTGTGTGTGCGTATTTGTATATATGTGTGTGTGTGTATTTGTTTCTCTGTGCGTGTGCGTGTGCGTGTGTGTGTGTGTGTGTGTGTGTGTGTGTGTGTGTGTGTGTGTGTGTTCGTAATTAAAATCTACCGCTAAAACAGTTTCAAATCAGTAAAATACAGTGATCTATGCACAAAATGCAAAGAAATATAATGTTTAATATTGGAGTGAACCACCAGGTATTTTGTTAACCTGTTTATCCGTCTCATTTTTTTTTTATTATAAACATGGTTCCATCTATTACTGACATGGTTGTACTATCGAGGTAATATATTTTTCTATTCATATAGACACATTTTTATAATCATTTATATTATTATAATCTTTGACTGATATTTTTAATCACTTTGTTTGTATATCAAATAGAACTCGAGTCTTTCTTTTATAATCTTTATGTATCATACCTGGTCTATTTCTTATTGTTCTTCTTTCAGTATGGTTCGCAAAGTCCCAGAAAATAGAAACTTTTTTGGCTTCTGTTATTGGTTCTGTTTGATGCTTTAACCTCTATTCAGGTTTCAGTATTGCTTTCTAATTGAATATTTTCCAATAAACACGAAGTCCAATTTTATCATACTTTTCTTGATATTCTGTCAGTGTTAGAATTAGGAAACCGGGCAATGATTTATCTTTTTTTGTTCGCTCAGTCTACTTTTTTCTTATATAATGTTTAACATGTAGTTTCTTCTTAATAGGCTCTTCTCTGTTTCCGCCGTCAGTCTTGTCGTTTTTACTGCTGATTAGTTTTTACTAAATCTAAATCGACATTTTTTAATTATTTGTGCGTATCATCTACCTATTTTTTTTTTTTTTTTTACACATGCATTTTTTCACTGATTTGAGCCATGTGCTTTTGCTTCTTTCGTCATGAAGTTTGCTGATTCCATTACTTCTTTTATGTCTATTTCTTTCAATGTGATGTTCAATGGGTTAGCAAATATATTGTTTTCTTTAATAATTGAATATTTTTCTTTTGCTTCCCTTATGCGTTTACAAACTCTAGCATCAACTGTCTTGTTGTGTATAAAGTATTTCATTAATCTTTCAGCAGTTATTGTGTACGTCATTTCACGTTGAATTAAATGTTTTTTTCTTTGTTGATTTTTTCTCTTAATGAACATACATTCTCTATATGCTTTTGGATGATGAATTTAGTAGTTGGTTATTTGTTTCTTATCATTAGTTACGACGTGTTTTTGTTTTATCTAGACTAACGTCCAGTTTACTATTTTAAAACTCTATGTCACAATGGAATTGATGGGACAATAATTGCAACATCTCTATTCCTTGCATTCAATTGTTCTTAGATATGGCTCTTATGCTCCTGTAGAATTATTCTTTGTCTCTTTCTCTGTTTATAGTATGATTGATACCGTTCTAATTATTCATTCGTAAAATATTTACAGGTTTTAATATGTTCTATCAACCGGTTCATTAGCCCAGTGACTAGAGTGTTCGCCAATGGTCCGGGAGACCTGGGTTCAATCCCAGTTCGCGTCATACCCAAGACTTTAAAAATGGTACTTGATACCTCCTTGCTTAACACTCATCAATATAAGGTACGTATCTCGGGTAATGTACAGCAATCAAGGGAAAGGTGTAACGCCCTCACCTCCCCCTTGGTTTAGTAGCTATAGAAAAGGGAGCCTTCTGGTCCCCTCTACTATTGTCGCTAACTTTACATTTTACTTATTATGTTCTATAGTTTCCTTGTTTATGCATGAATTCTGTTTTTTAGATTTGACTAGCGAGCCTTTCCTGAAAGAAACATTCAAACATTTGTCAAGACCAAACTAAATTACTATATCATCTCTAAATCAAATCACAGTGCTTAGTTGACCTTTTTAAACAGTCCACATTTTTATACATGGGTATGAATCGTACATATAGAATAGGTGTTTTTTTAGTTGTAATTTTGTACCCATTATCTGTGATTTTAAACTCTACGGAAAAAGTTATGAGAGACCTATGAAAAGCGGAAAATAAGTCCCCTAGGAAGATTTCCTTTGTTAATATTCAGATTGTCAGTTTTGAAAATCCATTTTTCGTGGATTAATCTGAGATTATTATGACACGTTTCCTCATTGCATATAAGGAATGTTTTTTTATAACAGTGAATATCTTTCAAATGTTTACAACGTAAAGAACCAATTCTCGAGGAAAACAATTTAAAAACAATTTTTAATCTATCCGAACCGTAAATAAATGTTTCTTTTTTGATCGAGAAATCGTCTTGATCATCTTGTTTATGAAGAATTGATATGTGCAGCCATATGATTATTATTATTTTCTTTTTTTTCTTTCATTTCATAGTAAAGAAAGTGTGTTCTTACATACAATGAATCTGACTATTCTATTCTTTAGAATCGATATTCATATTTTATAAGTTGTAGGAAGACATGTGATTGGTCGGTAGTTTTGCCTTTGCTTTCTCCTTCGCCTTGGTATCCTGTGCCTAACGATTAAAATATTGTTATCGAGTGAATTATTCACAAGGTAATGAAAACTTTTTTGAGTATAAATAATGAAGTAATTTAATTAAATGTATCTTCTTCTAGAAAGAGTAACTGTTTGAAAATATGCAGGAATATACGTGGTTTAAGTACTAAAGTTCTCTCTCCCTTTCTCAGAGTATATATATATATATATATATATATATATATATATATATATATATATATACTTTAGGTTAATCCCTAAACTTAACTCTGGCAGAATGAAAAAGAAAGCAAAATAAGAGATCCAAATTGTGAATAAACGAATGCACAAGTTGATATTTGTGGAAAAAAATTCTATTAAAAAGAAAAGACTAAAAATATCGGCATTGTCTGAAAAAATCAAACATTATAGTAACATCTAGCCGAAAGAAAAAAAAACTTTGAGAGCGGACTAAGCTAAACGGAAAAAAGTGCTCGATGTAATATAATGGCCGAGGGATTTCGTTTTATATATCTTGCCTTTGGAGATAGTTAGGCTGACAATCTTACTGTTCAGCACATAGGTTAGTTAGGTGGTAACATGGGCACAGGTGTTGACGCGCACGCGGGGAGGATGTATCGTTCACAGATGTCAAAATAAAAATCCCAGGTAGAAAGGTTGACCAGTGGATGTGAATGACGTCATCCACTGGAAGCGTGCGCGGAGGATTTTGGGGATTTTGAAAAAATCAGTTAGTTGAGTCTTGCGGTCCGAAGAAGAAGTGTGACTTTCGCGAGCTCGCAGTGGCCTCGTGACGGGTGCCAAACGTGTTGGGGGTAGGGCAGATGGAAAAGCCAGCATAGAAAGATTGTGCCTCTTCTCCTTATGTCGGAAAACGTTTAAACTCAAAGGTAATAAAAAGTTTCGTACCCGAACTAAGAAGTCGTTACGTGTTTTTCGTGTTTCAGGATTCCTGTTCTATGTATATATGTTATACGTTTTGCATATCCGTATCTGGCTATGGTACACTCGAGGCAGAGTAGAGCAAATATAAATACAAATACCTAATGGGTCAAAAGAAATCTATGTGATCATCGGTATAAAACTGACCGAAGTCGGTAAGGCAAAACTACACTTAATTGATTGAAACATCCCCCTAAATAAACTGAATTTGCATAAATATACATTTTATAGATTAAGACCAGTCAGGAAAAATAAAAAAAAAACATAAAAAAATAAAAAGGAAATAAAACAAAACAAAAAATTCCAACGTAGGGGAAGAACTTACCTACCAAGAAAACAACTATTTCCACGTTTACAAATATTAAGATCTTCAGACTTATGAAAAGTAATTCTTTCGGGCTATTATGAAAAAATAATACTTAATTTCTCTTCATACTTTTGATGTATTATTATAAAGTATTAATCAATAAAGTGTAATTTACCCCACCCTCTTCAGTCAGTTTTATCCTGATGATCAGGAAAGGTGAATAATGGTTACATTCAGAAAAAATCAAAGCGTTGACCCCAGTTCAGATCCTAGATGACCTGTTGACATTTTAGCTAGTAGGAACACTCTTACAAAAAGTACGAATCCAACTATAACCAGCTATGGTTAAATTGGGCTGAGTGGTAAAGTGAGGAGGCAGGGAAATCTGAATTCAAACCTTTTAAACTACCTTAAAAATAGACCTCGTGTCAAATTCTTATATATATATATATATATATATATATATATATAATAAACAGGTCCACTAATAAATTTGTAAATTTTAAGAATTATTTATTTTATTCTTACTTACGTCTGTTTCAAGTTTGTTGATTTCGTCCAAGAACATATGTGCCGCCAGGCCATATGAATGAGGCACCAAATAAGATTAGAATTCACTCGTGTAGGTTTGTTAGTCAAATGTTATTTCAGATTTGGTATCGGTTTATATACTGATCATTCTTGTATGTAAGATTTTTTTTTCACCACTAACATTTCCCTTTCTAAGAGTGGAAATTTACTAAGCATTTTGCTTAGGTGTGGCACAAGGCCATATGAAAGGGG
>OY757906.1:107687503-107737503 GCA_963585895.1 Sepioteuthis lessoniana | reverse complement strand
TACTCCATCGTTGTCACATAATATTTGACCAAGATGGATATCAAGACAGTTCCTCAGTCTCACTTTAGTCAAGACTTGCTCCCTGTGACTTTTGGTTATTCCCTAAGCTCAAGGAAAAACTTAGAGGCTGTGGTTATGAGACAATTGAAGAGATGAAAGAGTCTGTGACGAAGGTCAATGACATGCTCACACAAGAAGACTTCCATGGGCCTTCCATTAGTTGTTGGAACGGTACAACTGGAGGAGATTACTTCGAAGGGAAACTTATTTAATGAACCTTGTATATATATATATATATATATATATATATATATATATATATATATATATATATATAAAGAAAAAAAAGACAATAATTTTATTTTTTTAGGTTCTTTCCTTGTATTAAAAAGGATAACACAACTCTGGATAAAAACTGCAAATTGTCAGAAATCACTGCACGCGATCGACGCTCCTATTAAAACGAATCCATTGATTACAGAAAACATATTTTACTCCACACCGTGGTCATAGCCACATCCCTAATAATAAACAATAATGTTCGAAATTAATCTTATCTGTTTGTAACACCTGGTGAAAAAAAACAAACTCATAATACTTCTCTGTTACAATTATCAAAACATATTTACATGGAAATCTCCTGCAAAAGTACTCAGATATATACAAACGTACACACAGTGTATATTTTCTGTGAAACAGGAATGAACGTATGCACCATAAAGCGATACTATACGAAAAAAATACAATAACATTATATTAATCGTTATTATAGATTGCCAGATTCTTATGCAATAAAGACAAAAATATAATAGTAAAAGACGGTGTCTCTGGAATATTGTATAAAAGATTACTTATTAAAGAATGATAAAGTGTAAAAAGGTCAAAAATTATCTGATAGCTTTAATATAATAAAGTATAAGGAGACAACTGTCTTTCCTGGGACACAGGAATCAGTTTAAAGTCCTTTAAGAAAAAGCCGGAAAAATATCTCTTTATATATATATATATATATATATATATATATATATATATATATATTAGGAGCTGTACAGAGTACTTGAGACGGGAGATATTTTCTTGTTTGGCTTACAGCAGAAGTCTCTCAGATTATTCTAGAATATCGAAATAATAATAATAATAATAATAATAATAATAATAATAATAATAATAATCGTGTTCATTTGGCCACTTGACTCGAAAGTTGTGGAGACAGCGTGGCATCTTCCCAGACTTATGCCACCTCTTGAAATTGATAAATGGCCCATAATTAGGTATTGTCGATTGATACCTGCAGCACAACAGCGCAGACAATATTGTCACTGAACAAATAAATGTCTGAACACATAAGAAGTTGAATGTATCATATTAAATGACCCACTTGAAACATATACTCATATTCATATATGCACACACGTGCGCGCACTCTAACACACACACACACACACACACACACACACACACACACACACACACACACACACATACTAGTAGTTACAAAGCACAAAGAAAGTAAGAGAGTACCAAAAAACCAACATAAGGGTTTAAATGTCTATAATTTTCTGAATATTATTCACCGGGCAAAGAAACCTTTTTTAGTGTAATGATGATAAATATTTTAATAATCTGTGTTTTTCTTTTGGAAAATTGATACCGATTAAAAATGCTGAGAAATCTATCTCGTTTATGTTTTGGATTCATCAATGGCTAAGCATTTGATTTTCTTTTTATTCCTTTGACATTAATAAATTAAACGCTTTTCACTGTTTAACATCTTTCACAATACATTGAGAATTTGGTCATTATATGTCTCTGCTAATAAATAGAAGTGCCATGGCCTCGTAAATCCTTCATTACAAGAACTACACCCAATTCAAAACAAGCAACTCTTTAATCTCCTGGCCACTTATGCGTATTACAGAGGAAATTGAAGTAGTATATAACTTTACTCATAGATTTAATTAAAATAGCCACTAATTTTCTTCAGTACAATGCATTGCCTCTAGTCTGTCACAGTACAATGCATTGCCTCAAGTTTTCTTCAGTACAATGCATTGCCTCAAGTCTGTCAGTGTACATTGCATTGCCTAAAGTTTTCTTCAGTGCAATACCTAGCAATACCAAGTTCGCTTCAGTACGATACATTGCTTCACTTTTTCTTCAATACAATGAATTGCGATCAAATTTGCTTAAGTACAATGCATAGCGTCAAGTTTGCTTCAGAGGAATATATTGTTTCAAGTAAGCTTCAGTAAAAGTATTACCTCAAGTCAGCTACAGTAAAATGCATTGTCTCAAGTTTATTGCAATGAAAGACATTGCCAGAGTTTGTTTAGTAAATAAGTGCATGGCCTCGTGTTTGGCTGCAATACAATGTATTCCATATTTTTCTTTAAGTTCAATGCATTTTATCAAGTGTGCTTCTCTACCATACATAACCTATTGTTTTATGCAGTATTATGCATTGGATCAAGTTTGCTCCAGGGAAAGATATGACCAATAGTTTCCTTGAGTATAATACATTGCCTCAATTTTGCTTCGGTAACATGTATTTCATTACATTTGCTTATGTAAAATCATTGCCCAAAGTTTTATATAGTAAAATACATTGCCTCAAGTTTCTGCCGAGCAATACATTACCTCAAGTTTGCTACGGTACAAGCTATTGCCTCCACTTTGATTCGGTTCAGTGTATTCTATCAAGCTTGTCTGAATACAATCCATTGCATCAAACAATATATAACATTTTTCAATCAAGAAAAATATTACGAGTAAAAGGAACTGAGCATAACTTCTTTTCCGTGCCCGTGGTGAAATGGTTATCGTCGTAAGAAATGGACACGGCGAACGAGTTCAAATCCTGGACGTGACTGATTTCATTTCACATAGCACTAATACCCTTGGGAAAGGTATGAATCCAATTATCCTCCCTCCAGTTATGGGTAAATAGTAGGGCAGACTAGGTTCTTCAGCCTTGGTGAGGCAACTAGTCTAGGAGAAGATAAACTCTGACTTCAAACCTGTTAAACTCCGCTTAAAAATTAACCTTTTGTCATATCCTGCATGAGCGGAGGGGTTGGGTAAATATGATAACTTCTCTTCATTAAATATAGTCTACTGTGGCTGTAGAATTTCCAAACCAATGAAGAAAAATACAAACTTTAGAAAAAAATTAGTTAAATAAATACAAAGATGTAAATTGCAGAAAGGAAAAACGACAATACAACAAAGTAATAAAGTATAATATACAATGAAGAATATGTTTAAATGAAAAAAGTTAAATTATCTTTATTGTTTGCATTTGCTTTGCCGATGACTAATGCCTTTGCCTCATGTTGTTGACTTGGGTATTTGATAATTCTAATTACTGGAAATATAACTCACTATTTTTCTTATATTGATCCTGCCAACAACCAAAAATTTAAATAGAGCTCAAAGATTAAACTCTAAATTAGATGCTCACTCGACTTCAAGTGTAATTATATCTATAGTTAGATGTAACCAGCGCAGATTTTTCTTCTTTTTTTTTTTCTTTCACTACAGGGCGTTTCAGTAATTTTCAAACTGATGACTACATTGTCAAATCGGAAATGAGAATTTTTTACCGAGTAAAATTTTCTAGTTCCGATCGCTTATATCTTCCAGAAGATACATGGGTAAATAATCGCATCATTTCTACAGGACATTTGTTATTGGCAGTTTCTTATATAACACAAATGTCGAAAACACATGCTGGAAAATCAATTCTTTGCTATAGCAAATATCTATCTATCTATCTATCTATCTATCTATCTATCTATCTCAATCTTTCTTTCATTCTCTTACTCTGTACACACACACACACACACACACACACACACACACACACACACACACACATATATATATATATATATAATAGTAGGGTAGATTGTGTTATTTAGCTTAGCAAGTTCTACCAGTCTAAAAGGAAAAAAAATTGAATTCAAAACCTGAAAGTATTGTTCGGTAAAATTTGTGTGGCATTAGTAAATCTTTCTAGTATTATCAACATCAGCTTATCCCGAAATGTATATAATTCTATACAAACATTCAATGCGATAAACAAATCACTTGTGTGGACAGCCCAAAAGTTAATCTTGTTTAACAAAATTGTTCGACCCTATTGAATCGAGATCTATTGGAGAGTTCAATATATATATATATATATATATATATATATATATATATTTTAAATTTTCATCATACAACGTGTGAAAGCACGTGCGATACCATATCCTCATCAGCTGCCATCCAGGGGTGATAACACAGTTTCGGTAGCTCAAGGCGGTAGTGCCACCCCTGCCGCTACCAAGCAGCTTTTGCCACCGGACAGGGTATTAAGAGAATCATATATATATATATATATATATATATATATATATATATATATATATATATACGCCAGATCAATTAAATGCAGAGACTACATTGGACGTTAATCTTCATTTTCTGAGTGCTGTTTGTGATTTAAAAAAAAAACGCGTTTACTTTCGGCGGTTGATGTTATTACGCGTTTACAGTAACCGTTTCTTACGTAATCACACGGGAAATGTGATTCCGCGTGTATTACCTTCATGCTGAAAACTTTCTCGCTTTCGACCAAATCCAACTTGATGCATATCGCGCCGTGGTCTGTAGACGATTCGAGGCAACTTTCAAACTGCGGCCAGTGATATATATATATATATATATATATATCATATATATCATATATATGACGATATCAATCGTCAGGCAGATGTTCGGTGGTAATCTACTGTGGGACGTAATAAATGATTACTTGAAAGTAGAAAAATAAATTATTAATTATAACAAAAGGAGAGGAGCTTAGTTCAATGGTTATCTTCACAGGAAAAAGAAATTGAAAGCAGTGTTCGAACCATTAATGAGGCCATTTGTTTTCACTTCACTGTACTACCCTCGGGGAGAGGATGAATACATCTCTTCTTCACCCAGCTATGGGTAAATATTTGGTAGATTGGTTTCTTTGGATTTGATAGAGAAACCAGTGTTGAAGAGGGAAAATTTTTAGATTAAAACTATCTTTAAACCAACAAAAAAGACCGGTGGCGGTAAAGTTGGGTAAATGCATTTCCGAATACCTACTGTCTGTTTTTTTTCTTTTTTTTTTCTTCTTTTTGTTAAAAAGAAACATAAAACTGATAATAATGAGAGCGGAAAATTGATAATGATACTTTGTATTGCTTTACTTGTCAGAGTTCGATAACTCGATTTTATCTGACCTTCTTAAATGATTGTCCTGAAAGCAAATCATGATTTTCTCATCCAATATATATATATATATATATATATATATATATATATTATATATATATATATATATATGTGTGTGTGTGTGTGTGTGTGTGTGTAAAAAGAAGGAGAAAAGACATCATCGAAACGCTCTGGTGAAGTCTTTGGGTATATATAGACGAAATATTAATTGAATCCGTTGTTTGTATCAGATTTTCCAAACATATATATATATATATATATATATATGTGTGTGTGTGTGTGTGTGTGTGTGTGTGAAAAACAGTTAGGAAGAGAATATATATACGAGGGTCATTGAATAAATTTCTAGATATTCACATTTATTTCTTTAGACCAAATTCCTGATAATAAACGCATAAACACACGCACTCATACGCATACACATGCACACACGCACACACGCACGCACACACGCGCACATGCATAAACACACATACACATACACATATATATATGTGTGTATATATATATATGCGAGGATCATTGAATAATTTTCCTGACTTTATTCGTATGGGCAATTTTATTGATTGTACACACATGAAACTCTAGTCCCATTCGAAGTAATCTCCTCCAGCTGCAATGCACTTGTTGTACCGTTCAAACAACTTCTAGAAGTCCAATGGAAGTCCTCTTGTGTGAGCATGTCAATGACTTTCATCACAACCACTTTCATCTTCTCAATTGTCTCATAACGACAGCCTGGAAGCTTAGAGAATAACCAAAAGTTACAGAGAGCAAGGTCTGGATTATAGGGAGGCTGAGAAACTGTCTTGATGTCCATCTTGCTCAAATAGACTGTGACAAGGATGGAGTAGGGGACTGGTGCATTATCCTGGTGGAAATGCCGTTGACCTGATTTGAAGAGTGCTGGTCTCTTCCGACGGAATCTCTTCCTGAACTCCCTTAAAACCTCAACATAGTAACCCTAACTCTAACCCAAACCCTTTGACCAATCAACTCTGGTGTTCTGACTTCCTTACTCCGCCCACACCTCTCATCATCCCTCACAGACTCTCTGCCTTCCCTGAATCTCTTATGCCACTCAGAAACTGATGCTCGATTCATGCAAGATGGTCGAAAAGCCGTCTGCAGCATTCCATAAGTTTCTGTGGCATTTTTTCCAAGTTTAAATCAGAATTTTATAGCATATCGTTCTTCTAAAGTATCCTCAAATCCAGATTGCATTTTCGAAATTAACCAGCTGTGACAATCAGGCTTTAGCAGGGTGTATTCCAAATGCTGTTGTAGCAGTTCATTTGAACCTGAAATCATAACAAATGGGCAGTCATCTCATAAGATTTATAGCAATAACATACTGCATTTCCAAGTGTCTAAGACAATTTTATATTCCTTGTCAAAAGAAGGCTGGAAACTTATTTAATGCACCATGTATTTACAATGTTTTGTATAGGTTGAACTTCACTATATAATGATGATTCTGAAAATTAACTAATTTAAAAAAAAATACTGAGGGAGACTATCATTGACCATGAAGTTGTCATCCCACAGTAAGTTAGACAAAAAATATTTCCCTGACTTTTTAATCGGTTTAAATAGTTAAAACAACAGAAATCAATCACCCAGATTCACTCATGTTAATATGCCATCTAATTATCTTCCAACTAGAAGGATTTCATTCGACTCGCAACATTTATAGTTTAAAATCCGTTAATTAATATATGATTTAGTTACCAGTCATAAGGACATTTCCAAACCTTTTTGTTTCCTAATTTTAATGTTTCTTAAAGATTGGTTAACCGAATTACGCTGTCATGACCACCTGATAGGCAATCGTAACGTTCTCCAATAACGTTCCTATAATGTTCGTCTTGCAAAACATTATATAGGTTTAGGTTTTTTCGCTTAATGGGTTATCGACCTTTGTGGGTTATTTGATACCAAAGCCATCCTCCTAGATTAAGAGCAGGGATATTTAACCACTTGCTGGGAGGATAACAGTTCTCATACTTTTTCCAAAAGTGAATGTAATGGCGCGACTGGAGTTCGAACTCGCTTACTACGATTCTACAATTACGTCCCCTCCTTGAAAAAAGAAATTATTTGATTTGGCTTACGTAATAACGTAAATATATAAACACCACCCGAGATTGGCTTTTTCCAATAATTTTTATTCAAATCTGTTGCAAATATATATATATATATATATATATATATATATATATATATATATCCTCGTTGACCTGGAAGTCAATTGTGTTTTCATTAGTTGAAACTACTCATGTTATTACTGACACTTCTATTTTTTTTACTTTTAAAAAGTGAAAGTTTCTATGCATTTCAGAGTTATATTTCTCTTTGATTTATTAATAGATATAATCCTGTGCAGTATCTGGTGCAGCCCTACTGTCTATAGATCTGTGGGGAGAATTCCACCCTTTGTATTTGTAGTAAAATGGTTAATTAAGTTTACTGTAACTGTTGAATAATTTGAACAAAATCTCTAAAAAGCTTGAATAATTGAAGGGATAGTAGCCAGGAGGATGGACAGATTATCGAGAATCGAACTTATAATATTAAAAGAGAAGTTTCGTTGAAATAACTGAATGCAAATTATGTCCTAAAGTCGATAGACTTTAAAAACAAAGGTGGAAATTTTTCTGAGGAATTTTTTTTTTTTTTCAGATTGGTGTGAAGCACTTTGGCCAGTGAAGAAAAATCAGCGAAGATCTTTTAATCTTGACGGATGTATAAAATAATTCTTTCGGGGAGAAAGCACCTGTAGAATTCCTTGATCACTCGTGGCGAGGTGTGTATATAGACCTTTGCGTGAGCACGTAAGTTTAGTTTTCACTTCGGATTTGTTAGATTAGTTTGCTCTGGGCTTTTCAGTTGGGAAAGAGAAAAAAACTGTAATGTTGGTAAACTCATACATAATATTGAGAAAGATAGCTAGATAATGTATGTCTGTGTGTGTGTGTTTATGTGTGTGTGTGTGTGTGTGTGTGTGTGTGTGTGTGAGAGAGAGAGAGAGAGAGAGAGAGAGTGAAGAGTCACTCAAAATTACCATTTGTGAAAGAGAAAGTATATATTTTTATCATTAAATAAACATTTGTTGTATCTGTCGACGGAGTTTGTTCTCCTTATACCGGGTATTTTTGGTTTGTTTTAGTTAGGTTTTATTGTTGGTTATTTAATACCAAATCCTCTTTATACATCTGTATCAAATATAGATGATTTGTTTTGGTTGAGTTTTATGGTATATCAATCATTATAGATTATTTACACATTTAAACTATTTATAGTTTTTTTGTAAAGACTTTTTGCATATAACATTTTTAAACGAACCTGATTTTTTCCACTCACCTAAATGGTTTTCATTGTTTGTTTTTTTTATCAAACCCGAATAATTCTATTTTCTTTTAATCATTTGATTGTTCTTAGTTAAATATTTTCGAGTATTTCTATGCGAGAGAAAAGACATCAGTCATGTGTTTGCACATATTGAAAATGATATTGATGATTTCTCAGAGGATGGTTTGCAGGTAATTCCATTTTTATATCAGTTAGAAATAATTGGTTTGCTCGCTAATATTGCTATTGTTTCCCCACAGTTAAATCGATTCAATTTTTGCCATCTAATGGTAATAATTCAATTCAATATTTATCATTAGTTCGCAAACAATGAAGTGTTATAAGTATTACTATTTAACGCTAATAATTCGATTCAACGATATTTATTCATTGGCATGCAGTCAAATAGTTACAAATGTTTTTACGATAAACCAATAATTCAATTTAGGAACCCATAAAATAGTTTCAAGTATTTCTATTTAACTCTAATTATTCAATTCAACATGAGTAATTCGATTCCTCGCGGTTAAATGGTTCTAAGTATTTCTGTATACCACTAACAATTCAATTAAATATCAGTCATTTTCTCACTCACAGTTGAGTGGTTAAACAGTTCTCTTTCTAATAATTCAATTCGACTTAAGTCATTTAGTGCACGCAGTTTAAATGCCATTCAGTTCTATTTGACCCATTGGAAGAGCTTGGCGTAATCCCCAAATGCTCCAGGGCTGTAGCCTTACCATCAGATAGTCTAATCTCATATATCAGGGCACTCGTTGATGGGGGGGTCTTATCTCTCAAAAGAGATGCAGTCGGTGTATTCTACTACATCAGCCGACATGGCTATTCGTTCGTGGGTATTTTTCCATCAATGGAATAAGAAGAAAAAAGAACAAAAAATAAATTTACCACGTCTATTAGATCAATTATTCAAAATCTTCTTAGAGAATCAGAACGTTCTCAGAACTTTGCAGACATACCCGTAACAGAGATATAGTTGTCATATTGATAGATTTAACAAAGATACAAAGTTGCATTAATTCTGTTAGAGGATTCATCTTTTTTTATATATCGGTGCCGTAAGAAATATCTATTATATTGGCTTCTTTAAACCAGAATACAATAATAAAAGTGTTACAATCGTTTCAGTTTTAGGAAAGAACATAGAAAATTGATTTCACTCAATTTGGCATATTTGAAAGAGTCAGGTGTTGCTGTTCTTGTAGAGACCAAAGTTCGTTGATTCAACTTTCTGCTGAATATTTAGAGAATGCAGCCCCGGAGTGAATTCACAACATTGCATCATTGACTATAGCAACGCTACAAACATGGACTAACCAACCAACTAAACAAAGAACAAATCGACCACAAGAACAACTTATTAAGTAACTAGTCAGTACAGTGAGCAGAAGCAAGACAGTAACTCACTTTTTTGATGGTGTAAGATGATGTAAGAGAGGACAGATGTAACGCAATTGAACGGCACACAGAGAAACGCAATTGAATAAAAAAAATCTTCGAACAGCCCAGCAAAAGCACTTGTGGTAATCAAAAATGACTAGGGAAAACTGGAAGTCCAAAGATAGTCGATGCATTTGTGAAACGAGCGGAAACGGATCTTTTTGCTGCCTACAAGACAGGTGAAAGTGAGGAGTACTCGAGTTTTGAGGCTGATGGAGGTGAGACGTTATAAAGTAAAGATGTAGAGTTGAACACCAGACACGAAGATGAAAGAAGACGAAAGTTTACGAGCATCAAATTTTTTTCGCGGGATGCGTTCCAAAAGGGGCTTTATACTAGTCACGACCCAGTGGACAAGCATGTTAGAAGCAGGAGAAGTTCAGAGTCTGTGTCAGTTCATATTTTTCACATCAGGATATGTTGATTCTCTTGGTCTAGCTGACACGGTTGTTTCAGTTTCCATACACTCTTTCGTTCTTCCGACGGCTATTTACAAGTGTAGTAGTCAATAAACCTTTGCGTTCGTCCACTTTTACCAGAGTGGGGTCAAAACGTGGTGTAAATTCTCTTTATTGACGCAATTGTATACATATACAATAACACAACCTTGTTCAATAACTTTGAAGTAGGCAGAGATAATCATTTTTTACTGTTTATTCTGTTTTTCTGTATAAACAAATTTCTGTGATGGTTGATTGTATAAATTATTTCATTATCTAGTTTGCTTGAGTCACAAATTTTTCAGTTAGCACTGAAGTTAGCTGAAATCTTTGAGTGAAAGTATTAGTCAAAATGGAAAGTTCAAGCGAGCATCAGCGACTAGAATCGTGGACACCAGTCATCTACACAGGAAGACCAAATGTAAAAAAAACAACTAAATTCATGTCTTGTCATGAGTTTGATTGAGGAAATTAAAACCACGGTTAAAAGTTTGGCGAGATGATGCAATAATTTAGTGAAGAGACCTAATACAAAATATATACTGAATTTAGAATATATAAAATTAAGGGTTTTTAATTTTTTTTTTCACTTGGAGTTCAGTTGGAGACAGTTTGAAAAGTCGTCAATTGAGTGTTCGACGACAGTCGGATCGAGGTTATCTCTTTGTGACTGTGTAGCAACAAGATATTTCTGTTCATAGACCTTTACAAACTCTCTCTCTCTCTCTCTCTCTCTCTCTCTCTTGATTCGATGTCTGCATAATAATGAACTGCATATCTGGATAAGGCGACAGCTTCTATAAATATATGGGATAAATTATTGTTACACCAGTACGTTCCAATAAGTAATTGTTAATTGTTTATGGAGAGTTATTCTTGTCTTTGAGTTTCCAACACCCACGCAACTTCCCCCAACGCACCACCCAAACCGTCAGAAGAAGTTCCTGATGGAATGTATCATTTCCTATCAGTGGATCTTTCAAAACCTACGTAGGCACAGTAGGGTTGATAAACAAGTTACTCGGAAACGCATGTGGTAGTCATGGAGCCAGGGCCATAATTTGTTACCGTGACAGACATAATGTCACATTTGACGATGGTATCTGTAACCATGACGGCCATATTTTTACGTTCGTTGCCGTGACAACGATGTTGTTACATCTATTTGCTTTTGAATCGCTGAAGGCTCTGGTGGTTTCGTAAGAAATTACCGAGTTGTTTGAATATTTGTCAATTTTATGTTTAGCGAAATTTAGAATTAGTATGACAGAAAAAAAGGAATTAAGAGAGGTTCCACATAATCGATTAACCTCACTATGATTACGAAAATATCAAAATAAGTGTTATTGGTGATAGTAAATGAGATAGATGATAAGGCGTCTCAAATGGATTCCTTGAACTCAACTGGGTTGAACAATATACAGAAATGGAGTGGACATGGAAAAAAAAGAGTCCAGTGAATAGAAACAAACGGACATGAGTAAAAATGAGAATGATAATGAATCGAAAGCTTGTAGAAAATGGAAAGTTCAGAAGAAAGAAAGCTTACAAGTGCCAAACAAGCCAATTAAAGCTTATGAAAAACGTAATTTTAAAATTGAAGCCTCCAAAATTGGAAGTAAACTAAAAATGTCGACTTATTTTTAAGATCTTAATGATTTAAAATTATCATAAAACAATAAAATGATGTTATTGCGTTAAAACCTTCGAGATCAAGATTACTCTTGAATACACATAAATAGTGAAACTAAAAAAAAACCCAAAAAACCTTAGCTCCTTCGGGACGAACCCTGGGTAAAATTGGTAGAAATGACCCATATATATATATATAAAGAAAGAAACAAACAAAGAAAAATCGGGAAAGGAAAAGATAGATAGATAGTATATTTGAAATTATAGCTGAGAACGGAAAACATTCAGAAGGTGGAAACCTTATAGTTTTACATCCTGTTCGTCTTGGAATCTAAGGAAATAAATATGTACTTCATGAAGAAACCTTCCTGATATTAATGTTTTCAGAGTATACTTTTTATTTTTTCTTTGGTAACAACTTTGGAATTAAAACACAGAGAACGCTGCGGGGATACTCGTGTAATTTAGGAAGTACAAAAACAAACACTGCAAATAATTCCGGTATATTGAGAACTCTCATCATTTTCAAATTACTTAATCTATACATTCTTTAACCCTAGCACAAAGTTAAGATAGACACGAAGCCAAATAAAAGATATGAATATAAAAATACGTACAAAAAAATAAGAATAACATAAAATAACATTTTTCTAAACGTCGTTTCTCAAAACAAGCTGAATTCCGCTTATTTGAAGAGGACAGCACGATCTTCTTACCTCTTCAGGTAGCATCTTCTACAATACTAAATCAATATCTACTGACCGTGTTTTATTCCACTGAAATTTTGGTTCTAAAACGGGAGGAATTTGGCTTTTGGAGGAATTTCATTTATAAAAGCAATAATTTTAACCTGGAGATGATTGGGAGATTAATTGGTTGATTGATTGATTGATTGAATCTAACCGCATGTCAATTCATGTTGTGTTTTATACCTTGACGTTACGGAAATGCGTCTATTGTACGTTCATATTTACATGTTTTTTTTTCGTTGATTCTAAAGAGGTTCCTCTTGAATATGAATTTTTCTTAAACTTATTGGTTTTAATTATGCATTGGTCATTAGTAGGTACGATCACACCGAGTCAATATTCCTGGGAGTAGAGGAAATGAAAAGATCCTTCACACTGCCAAGATACCTACAGCTCAAATTTCACCATCGGATACAGTTTTGTATCATATTAAAGACATCCCTTTGATTTTGGTGGGGATCTTATCCCACTGCAGCGAATACTGCTGCTGTATTCTAAACCTCGGATGAATTTCAGTCATATTAGATGAAAATAGAGATCGATTGAAAATATAATCTACGACTATGATAAGCACTATTTTTAAATATATACCGGAATTCTGCATCTTTTATTTGATAATAAAGCTTTTAAAATTACGTGTTTTGCATAAAGTACACAGAGTTGATCTTTCTTTGAACCATTCTATTTTAAACACAAGGAGAGCAAAATGCAAAACGACAAAAATAATAACAAAAATATAGAAAACTTATTTTGCACATGAGAAATATTGACTGAGGTACATATTTGTAGGATGCAAGTTTTATTCTTCATGATCGACAAATGTTGTATAATATATACGAAAAAAGACTGATGGACGCATTGGTTGAAATATAACAATAAAAATGCTTGAAGTTCTTAATTGGTGTAAGATGTTTGAGTCCAGTAAAGATTACGTCTTGAAATTTGGCTTCAATTACTGTTCAACCATTTCGTAAGTTCCTATATGAACATCTTTTTAACTCTCAGATGTCGCTTGTCAGTGATCTTTTCCAAAGTAAGTTTAAATATTCTCATATTGAGATAGTGATGTATTTTAAAACATAGTAAAGTTCCACGTTCAAAACTAGTTAAAAGCAAATATTTAGAACCAAGATTTTCTAGGTTGACAAAAGATAAGGCATGCCATTTGAACTTATTTGGGGACTGGTGTAATAATATATATAGTGAGTCTTTGGGTCACCCTGGACTACGGTCGCCAACAAGATTTTCAGAAATAAATAGAAAAAATTGATGTACAAATAAAATATTAGTACAACAAAAAGTGACGAGCATAAAACTAACTTTTCACCTAGTACATTGATTTAGTTATTATAATGTTCATTTATTTATTGCAAAAATAAAAAAAAATGCTAAGGAAAAGACAGTTGAACTCGTCTCCTTTCAGTGATAGGAGTATCTAATTCATCTACTTTCCACCCAAAATATTAACTCATTAGCGAACCATGCCATGTAATTCTCCGTCCAGGTTATCCAACGACTCTAGTTTATGTTTACTCTGCGATGGTCATTTACTCTCCAAGGAGAATTTACCATTTTGTAGCTGATTGTATTATAAGGTACACTCTGAGCTTTCTTATACTTTTGGTTTTGGAGGCACCCTTGATGCTATGGCCATCTTTGTAGAAAATTATCGCAGTGACTCTAGTTGAAATCCTGACCGAAGCTGTGTGCATTTCGCTAAGCCCTAATGTCTTAGGCAAATCTATACATCCAACTATTCTCCTCCGAGTTATGGGTAAATAGACAGGAAGAGTGGGCTCTAAATCTGGTATGGCAACAGATCTGGGAAAAAGAAAAGTTCCTTTGAGACTCCTCTTAAAATATTGACCTTGAGTCATATATTTTTCATGCAGAAGAACTATTAAAATATATATATACATCTAGTATAGAATTCACATTTTTTCTTCTCTAAGACGAGCTGCCTTACTGAATCTAAAGGGCCTAGTCTCACCTATAATGCCATACATGTCCTCCTGAGTGCTTTGATAAACATGTGGGCTTATGTTCCCTGGAAACTCGCATTAAACTCGTTCTTATATCCCGAAAAACATTCTCGAATCCAATGAAGAATACTGGTTTGCTCGTATAAACCTCGGCTCATACTCATATATGAAACCAGCTTATACAGTTGTATCGTTCTATGCTGTCACGAATCAGCTTCACGCCGTCCACATTTTAATTTACAAAACTTGTCAGTTTCAGGGAAGTTGTCACGATTCGACGTCAAAGAAAGGGAAAGAATTACACAAAGAATTTCTAAAACCACAAAAAATGCCAAAGAAACGGCAAGATCACGATTTGTTTTCTGGCTGTTCGTCAGTCATATGTGATGACGTCATAATTAACTTTGCAAGGCGAAACTGACATCATATTTTGATTTGTTGAGCTATTTCCTAAATTGATGTGGTAATCGGAGACATGCTTCCGCGGATTTTATTTTTCGTGTAAAAGCTTCTTCGGATGCCGTTGGTGATTTTCATCGTTAATAGAATTTCTTCAATTTTACTCCTTTGTCGTTTCTTCTTCTTCTTCTTCTTCTTCTTCTTCTTCTTCTTCTTCTTCTTCTTCTTCTTCTTCTTCTTCTTCTTCTTCTAATTTCTCTACTTCCAATTGCCAAATTTTTAGTTCCTTTTTTGGACAATTTATTTAATAACAAATTTAAAAATAGTTCCTATCCATAACACGCTTCTGGTGCTAATATATTTGTGGTGATTTTTTTCGGAATTCTTTCTATACTGGCTACATTGAAACATAACTCTAAATAATATGAACAACAAAATATCAAAAAATCTTTGATGTGGCTTCAACGTAATAAGAAAGCAAGACAAGAATAAACATTCTGATATTTTGTCTCGGCAAGTTGAAAGTATTTGGCCCAGATAATTCGATATTCATATTGCTGCATAAAAACTGACTGGAAATCAGGAAAACATAACAAGTCATTGCGTTGGATATAAACAATACTTTTTGTAATGTGAAATTCAAACATATTGGCATCAAAATTACTATCATTAAAATATTTGTAAATATAAATATTGAACAGGGAAAATATTTTGTGTGTATATATATATATATATATATATATATACATAAGGCGCATACGATAAGTTTTCAGACTTTTTTCGTATGGGTACTTTTATTGATAGTACACTCATGAAACTCTAGTCCCCTTCGAAGTAATCCCCCCCAGCTGCAATGCACTTGTACCCTTCCAACAACTTCTGGAAGGACCCCTGGAAGTCCTCTTGTGTGAGCGTATCAATGACCTTCGTCACAGCCTCTTTCATCTCCTCAATTGTCTCATAACGACAACCTCTGAGCTTAGAAAACAACCAAAATTCACAGGGAGCAAGGTCTGGACTCTAGGGAGGGTGAGGAACTCTCTTGATGTCCATCTTGGTCAAATAGTTTGTGACAAGGATGGAGTTGTTGACTGGTGTATTGTCCTGGTGAAAATGCCACTGACCCGATTGGAAGAGTGCTGGCCTCTTCTGGCGGAATCTCTTCCTGAACTCCCTTAAAACCTTAACATAGTAACCCTAACCCTTGGGCCAATCAACTCTGGTGTATTGACTTTCTTACTCCTTCCACACCTCTCATCATCCCTCACAGACTGCCAGCCTTCCTTGAATATCTTATGCCTCTCAAAAACTGATGCTCGATTCATGCAAGATGGTCAAAAAGCAGTCTGAAGCATTCCATACGTTTCTGTGGCAGAATTTTATGGCATATCGTTCTTCTAAAGTGTCAGATTACATTTTTGAAATTCACCAGCTGTGACAATCAGGATTTAGTAGGGTGTATTCCAATTTCTTCTGTAGTTGTTCCTTTGAACCTGAAATCATAACGATTGGTTAGTCATCTCATACGATGTATAGCAATAACATACTGAATTTTCTACGATAATTTAAAAGGCCCATACGAAAAAGCCTGGAAATTAATCATATGCTCCTCTCTCTCTCTATATATATATATATATATATATATACAAATTTATGACGGTGGTGCTAGGAGACTACTACTTTTTCGGACTGATGATTGTGTAGGTGAAAACTTCTCCACATGCCAATGAGTGTGTGTTAACTATCATAACAAAAATCCATATACTCAAAAAGTAATTTACAAAGCTCTTTGCTTCGATGTGGCACAAGGCCGAATGAATGGGGCGCCCGATGAGACTCGAACTCTCTCGTGTAGGTTTGTTAGTCTAGCTTGCTAACAGTTACACCACCAGAGGTGCCCAATCCACATACGCATATAGTCTTGGATTAAAATATATAGTCTCGATCGCCCTGATCACACACACCAATACACACACACTCATATGAATACGGACACACATCTGGGTACTGATACACGAACATACATGGATACACATGAGTGTGCACTCAAACCACACAGACACACATTTATCATTGATGTTTATTGCGCTTAAATTTGTATGGTTCTTACTCGATGTCTGTTAAGTTGATTGCAATAGAGGTGACTCTATATACAATGAGTAGCCCTGTTGAGACAGGAAGTTATGTTTAGCATTATGAATATTGCTAAAATCATTATTAACGAATCAAATATTAATTTGAAAATTTTAGCTTCGATCTTAAACTCTATGCACTTATTAAGAGAATAATTTTTACTTCGTATTATGTCATTTGCATTAGATGAAGATTCTGTTTTGATTATTTCACTCAATAATATTATTTATTCAAGCTCAATGCTATTTTAAGAAATTATTTTCCGAAGCCCTCCATCACCGCTAAGATATCACAAAAGATCATTTTTCATGCACTACTTCTCTGAATAAAGAGTATTTTTTTTCAAATGCTGGTTGACTTAATTAGACATAAAGAAAAACTTTCTGTCTATTTACCCAGAGCAGAGAGAAAGTGATGCATTCATGCCCTTTTGTAATATGATCATAATCATAACAACACAACGAAGAAGAAAGACGCAGGAAGACTTCTTTATAAAAATATTTACCTCTCACTTTATTTGTAACGTTTGAAAGGGTTACTCAACCGGAGGCCCTGGGGTCCACTCTGCTGGGGGCTGGCTTTCTTTACTGCATCTTATCAGCATCTTCTCTGGACCCTAACTCATCAGGGCCTCACGGCCCCTTCGGCCTGCTGTGGCTTTCCCTACCACATCTCTCACTTCAACTGGCTGCAACTCAACTGGCACTTGACTTACCTCGTGACTGTGTTATATAATAATTCAACGCCCCCACGATCACCCACGCGATCTTTGAAATCGAATGTTTAATTGTCATAGGCGGGAATAACTGTCATGAAGTTCACAGGTCACTCTCTTCCGGTGCATCAGTCTATGAGTGTACCATGGGATTTTTTTTAGCTCGTTCAATTTCATCAGCCAATTTCCGCCCACGCGATTTCCTCTGATAACTGCCATTCGAATGTGTCACCTCCTTCCGTTGCATCACCTTGGAATGGCATTTTTGGCCGGGTCAAAAGGTCAAAATATAACACTTTCTTATGATATAATATTAAAATAAAAAGCAAACAGCCTTGTCTAAGATTTGAAACCGCGTTTCTGATACCATTTCTTTCGACAATAGCAATTACGCTAAGCGCGCTAGTTTAATTGAGCAATAAATCACATGTAAAAATATGTTTTTAAATTAATTTTCAATATTACTGTATTTTTTAATCGTGATATGTAAACAGCCATCGTTCCTTAAGGTTAAAACATGCGCAATTTTACTGTGTTAAGAGACTCTAACATAAGTCTAGATTGAAAATATATATCTGAAAAGCAATAAAGAATTTTTAAAAAACACCAAAAATTTGGTTCACCTTATTTTTATGGTTACCTATCAGCGTTATTAAAATAATCATATTTTACCGATGAGGAAAGTAAAGCTAAAAACAAAAACAAAAATAAAAATAAAACACACAAAGATCTTAAATATATTTTGATAAGGAATATTCAACATCAAGGAAAGAATTCTAAGAAAATTATTTCTGAAAATTGAATGTTATCAGAAACTTGAGGAGAAAAATATCATTTATCTAAAGAAATTGTTTAATCTCTGAAATCTGCCATTTATAAAATGAATCAAAGATTTCCTGAAACTAAAAATATTACGATATGAAAAACAATTGTAGGCTCAATATTGCTTTTAAACATATATGCTTTTAAACATACATTTATGAGAAAATGAATCATGTTTACCTTCTTGATATGTACAGGATGTCTCAAAATAGATGCAACCCATTAATATGATAATGATTTCCTACTGAGACAAGCGCAATGCATGCCGGTTATTTAGAACACGTCCTGTAAAAAATACATCTATTGACCTAGAGACATCAAATCAGTATTTTTTAATTGTTATTCTATTAGCTTCCAGGGCATGCAATCTTTTTTGAGTTCCTTGTCTCAGTAATAAAATATTATCATATTCAAGTGTTGAATCTATTTTGAGATGGTTTTGAGTTATTTTGTCAACATATAAATTCTGAGGCAAAATATTTTTCCCCTCTTGTCTAAGGAATTATGATCAAGGATTAATAGTTGTATTAGTATACTCTTTACAAATCTGAAACAAAGAAGGACACATCATTATTCTTAGTAGAGCTGTTAGCAATTACATGGGTCCCTTGTACGTTAAGGCACCCTATTTTCAACTCTAAAAAATCATAATACCATAAAAATCATATATATATAACGTTATTAACTTCTAAGACTTAAACCTTTGACACATTTAAAGGATGTCGTCAAAACCAACCTTAGAGCTCTTCGTATAGATGTTAAAGACATACTTGTTACTGTATGTGGGTCTGCAGCCGTTCTGGAAATTATATGATAACACAAAAGGTTAATCTCAATTAAAACGCCAGATCTTTTTTTACTGTTCCATATACAGCTGGCCTTGCAAGGATGAAATATTCATTAGGATCAGCATATGTCAAAAGGGTCGTACATTGCAGGATTTAGAAGATGGATCCCTTTTATAAAGAAGTAATAACCAATTTTATAAGTTTGATATAAGCTCCTACATATAATGTAGATAGGCATTTTATGAAAAATTATTTTCAAAACGAGGTGTTTCTCCTAATTTATTGTTTGAGGGAACTACTCTTTTACAATCATATTTAATATCGATAATATTGTTCATGCCATCAAGGAAGATGAGCACTTTATAAAAGCATTTAAACACCGTCTAAGGAGGAATTTTCGACTACAAACTCTCCGTAGTTACTTTTAATATCCGTCTATTTGAAGATTTCTTTAGCACGCAAGCCATTTATCGCATCAGGTTTTGAACCAGTTCTGTCTTTTTTGACAATAAGCAAGTCGTTTCAAATCTGGTTGCTCCTCTAAAATTTATTGTTGGCATGACTGGCTTTCAAAATTATGTATTATATACATATAGTATTATTTGGTCTAGTTATAACAGGATGGAAATAAATTTATAATCCAAAAGTGACCTTTTTTGGTTTTTTCTTAAAGTAATATATATATATATATAGGGAGTATAAGGGTGTGAAATTATCCAAAGTATAATGAATACATTATGACATAAATATATATATATATATATATATATATATATATATATATATATATATATATATATATATATATGTGTGTGTGTGTGAGTGTGTGAGTGTGTGTGTGTGTGTGTGTGTGTGTGTGTGTGTGTGTGTGTGTGTGTGTGTGTGTGCCTGAAATAAATAGATAGGTTCCCTTACCAAAAAAATAGCATCTGATCCAAACTTATTTTAATAGATATTCACAAAAGCAAAATGCCATTTAATGTCTAGTGTAAAGAATATCAAGGGAGTCACGTCGGAATCCCAGTGGAAACGCAAGAATTAGTTATCATCTCAATAAATATACATATTTAATTAATTGTTTCCTTGGTTGAGTTTAATGGTATATCAACCATTGTTGGTTATTTAATGCCAATTTTCTTTTACATAAATATTAGATATATGATTTGTACATACATTTTGTGGATACACACAGTTAAAAGATCAAACAGTTCTTTTTCTAACAATTCAATTTTACATAAGTTGACAAAATTAACAAGTATTTCTATATATCTTTGACGATGTAATAAAACCTCAGTCAAATTAAACTTCAGTCAAATTAAACTTTAGTCAAATAAGTCTTTTGTTTGCACTCAGTTTCAGTGTCGAACCATTCTATTTGACCCAGAGATAGGACCCTTTAAGGTGCTACCACCTCTGGCCAGATTGACAATAAAGGAGTACTTTGCATTCCATCCAAGCTCCAGAATTACTGGAGCCTCACCATCAGGTGATTTAATATCATATCTAGAACACTCATTCAGGAGTTCTTACCCCTATGCAGAGAAATAGTCAGTGTATTCTACAGCCCAAGCTGACTGGCCTTTATTAACTGTATATAGTTGAACAAAGAATGTTGATAATTTGAATGTCACCTTATTTTTTGTATTTGATAAATCCACAACAAGTTTTAACCTCCTCACAGAATTATTCCTGTTAGAGAGCTTAATACTGTTAGCTAATTTACGAATTTTGAAAATAAAACAAAAATGATTGAAAAATTTAATTGACCTTCAGTTTCTTTGTTTTTGTTTTGTGATTATTCTGATATAAATCTGATCGAATTAAGTGTAATTTCATTTTTGTATTACATTCTTTCAATTGACGTAGCGGTTTGATTTAATTTTCCATGATGAAGGTGTCACTATATCGTCAAGTCTTAGAAAATATAATCCGTTTCGACTTCAAATTATAGATACACGCCAAAAATAGATAAAGTAGCCTGATAAACTCGATCTACAGTGCAAAGTGACTGAATGATGTTGCTCTTCAATGTCGTCTTAAAAACAAAGGGAATATATCATGCGGTTCTGATGTGTTTTTTTTTATTTGATTGGTTGGCTGCGCTAAGAATATAACTAATTGTATTCACTGATGTGGAGTAAGATCCCTCGCCAATTGGTTTTTTGCTTATGACACTAAACTGTATCCAGTGACGAGGCTCCAGTTTTTAAGATAGGGGGAATATGAAGTAACGCTTCATTGCAATATCCCCAAATCCACTCGGAATCGCAGTGGTAGTACCTGTTAGGCTACACCCATTGGCTATATAGAACTCTTTTTGAATTATTAGTATTAAACATTGGTGCTTTATAACTGTAATTGATTCATATGAAGAACAGTATCACATATTGACCTTTGACAGCATGTTAATTGTGGATTCCTAAAAAGGATATTCTCATGTGTAAATAAGATGAGAGCTAAAATATATCAACTGCATTGAGGACCGGCCGGAAAATTCGTAGGCGTTGAAAATATTTTATGTTGACCAGAGATTCGCAATCGATACAGAGATACGCGCAGATATTCGAGAATATTCGGAAAACAGTCAGTGAGTGCTCAGAGATGGAGGTGATCGGCCCCCACCTCACCCTGGTTAAGAAGCAGAAGAAGTACTAAGTGGAGGTTTGAATATAGAGCCACAACGTGGGTAAAGAAGATATGGTGTCAATGATAGCAGTCCTTAGTCACCTAGTCTCACTCTTACTTGCAGAAACTTACACCCTTTCGTGACAATAAAGAAGCGTGATACATTTTTATAAAAAGAAGTGTCATGGTCCCCTCTTTTCTGGCTCTATAACAATAGTTGCTTTAAGCTATAATTTATTATTTTGGGTTATCATTTGTTATAGAAGCTATATGACAGTGTGAAAATAAATGACTTTTATCAAATAGAAATAATTACTTCAAGTTATACAATCATTAGTATTTGATAATAAATAATTGAAACAATAAAACAGTACAAATTATTCTTTTTGATAGAAATGCTTGATATCATAAAACAGTGTCCCAAAAATACCTAAAAAAAAAAAAAGAAAAAAAAAACTACAACAAAAAATGTAAATAAAACGTACCATGAATGTGATTTCCAAACCTTTAAGCCAAAAGTAACCCGGGACCGGTTGATATACTGATAAGCTCAATCAATCACAGAGTCAATCAATCAGATCTTGTACAGCCTTTTTATAAGTGCACAATACTTATATTAATAGAATTCGAATTTAAAATAAACCCTGAAGTATTTTGCTTAATTTCTGTTATAGTTTTTACTTGTCTCAATGGTATTGGAACATTTTTTTAAAAGATGAAAATCTCCAAGATAACATTTAGTTCCAATATTCAATACAGGTTTCCTCGGAGTATGAAGATTGGAAGAAATATGGTTATAACAATTGTTCCGTATCAATAAATGTATTATTTAGTATCTACCTCTTCAAAATCAGTATATAAGTAGCTTTAAATTAAAAATTGAATTATTTTGAGAGCTATTCTCCGTTTACATGTAAGGTCTATGTATTTTTGTGTATTATTTTTACTTTTTCTTATTACTTCAAAAGAAATATCTTGTTTAATATAAAGGGTGTTTCAAAAAATATACAAGGTGTATCGAAATCGATGCAACCCAAATATGTTAATTCCTATTGCATCAAGTCATCATTCCTCTGAGACTTAGAAAACAATCATATCACTTCAGAAATGTCAAACCAGATGTCAAAGGCAGAAATTGATGGACTTTACCTTACAATGCACGTGAAAAATCAAGTTCTTGGAAACGTATTAGGAGTGACTTTTTCAGACTCCTTCTGACATAATCTCTCAACGCATCTACATTTTCTGGACATCTTGTAGTCAACTTACTGCTTTATTTGGGATTTTTTGCTTTCTTCTTGAGGTTCTTTACTGACTCTGTGGCTTTAGATTTGTGTACCAACGATAACTTTAACTTTTCTGCAGATAATTGCTCAGTTAAACTTCTTGAGAAATTTTTCTCGCCCAATCTTGAATGATTTTGTCTCCGCATAAGTAGTGATGCAAGATACTTTCCTCTCTTGTCCAAGGCATTGTTATCGAGGATTAATAGTTGTTATAATACTCACTTTACAAATCTGATAAAAAACACAACATTATAAGTTGTAGAGTTATTAGCAGTCTCAGGGGTCCCATGTATATTAGGAGACCCTATATGACAATTAGTAGAGTTATTAGCAGTCACATGGGTCCCATGTAGAATGAGACACCCTATATGACTATTAGTAGAATTATTAGCAGTCACATGGGTCCCATGTAGAATGAGACACCCTATATGACTATTAGTAGAATTATTAGCAGTCACATGGGTCCCATGTAGAATGAGACACCCTATATGACTATTAGTAGAATTATTAGCAGTCACATGGGTCCCATGTAGAATGAGACACCCTATATGACTATTAGTAGAATTATTAGCAGTCACATGGGTCCCATGTAAATTGAAACACCCAAATTAAATAACATGAGCAATTCTCTTCAAATAGTCTCATATTTTTGCAACGTGTGTAGAAACATCCCATGTTTAATGTTTAATCGCCTTTTCTTTGACTCTAACTGGGAAGAAAAAATATAAAACATAATTATAAGTTGGTTCTTCCTCATCAGTTAAAATCTGTGATCGTTTGAATGAAAATTAGTCAATTTATTCGATTACAAAATGATATCGGGTTTGCTTTGATTTTGTAATTGGCATATTAATCACCGTGGGTTTTGTAATGCCAAAGATGTCTTGTAGAAGGACAGTAGTAACCCATATCGGGGGCGGGAGTGAACGAAAGGTTTGATACTTTTTCCAATTGTATTTGTCCCTAAACAAACGTAATTGAACTACTAGATTTCGGACTTGCATATCACAAACTCACATTTAAGCACATTTTCCATTAATAATTAATAATTAATATATAATTTTGTTTGTTTGAAATGATGATTTTTTTAAAACCATTGTTGTCTGCGTTTCGAAGGAGAGAAAAAAAAAAGAAATACAGCATTGTTTAACAATACCGATAACGAATATAAAACATATAATTAAATGTTGATTTATAGGGTTTGAAGGAAAAATCGTATTATATGTAGAAATACCTTGCAATGTCAGAAATTCTATATGTTCATGTGATGTCTCATGACAGTGTATATATATGTATATATATATATATATATATATATATATGTGTGTGTGTGTGTGTGTGTGTGTGTGTGTGATTTTTTATATACAATAGAGATGGTATCAATTAACTTTTCATGATATGAACAGAAGCCTTTAATTTGGAGACTACATGAATAATTTAATAAAAAAAGAAATGAAAACAAGAAAAATATCAATAAAAAGTGTTCCTGACAGAATCTTTTGTCGGTGACTATAAGTCCATCAAATTGTTTGAGAAAAAAAGGTTCCAGGCAATTTGTCGTCTTTTATATTCGGGCATCAGATTTATACATACACAAAAATACTGACAAATCTTATTTTGATATTATTTCTTTTTATATTTGTGATATTATTATAGTAAGAAGAGATGAGAACTTGCGGACTGCATCTTTTGCAGATGGGAAAGAACCCCAAAACGAAGTGACCTGGGTATGATGCATTACGAAATCCGATAGTATGGTTCCATTTCTAGACCTCTGGAGAGAGTGAAGTAAGTAAGGAAAGTTGCTGACCATAGTCGAGGGTAACCAGAAGGCTCCCTTTCAATAGCTACAACACTGAGGTATAGAAGACAGTGCTATTCGTTTCCCTATATTGCTCCACTTTACCCTTGATACGTAGCTTATAATGCTGAGTGTTAAGCAAGCAGGTATCAAGTTCCATTTTAAAGTCTTTGGTATGAATCGATCTCCCAGACCATTGGTGAACACTCAACCCACTAGACCAATTGAAGTCACTCCGTATTGCAATTATTCCAGATCCATTCTCATTCGGAGTTGTAGTACCGGTTAGAGTACCATCCGTAGGTCAAATAGATGTGCTTGATAATTGTTAGTATTTGATAGCGTTGAAAAAATGTGACATTAAATGGGAATTAAGAGATAAAACTAGTGAAAAGTTTTTAAAGCGAGTTAACTCCTAAAATTATCAAGTCCAGAGTTATTAATTATTTCACAATCAACTTCAGAATTAATCACAGAAAGGTCCAAGTTCAAAATAGTAAATCAAACAATAAGATATTCCTTCTCGTTTGTAAATGTCTCATTAAATGATTCACATGAATCAGGATTTTCTTTGTAATCTAAAGAATCATTTTCCTGAATCCAACGTCGATGGCTATATATTTCACCCGGAATGTTGTTTACGGCTTATACCAAAAACACAATGCAACGGATAGGAATACTTAATACTATATAAATGTGAACATTAGATGAATATTAATGAATACAAAGTCAGTTGAAATCATGTAACTGCGTGAATCATTTCTATCCAATTTCGGCATTAAAAATCGCAATGAAATGATAAGCAGTTAAACAAGTAGACTAAACAATAACTTTTTTGATATTCTAAGTGTGACTCTCTCACCTCTGACTTTATTTTTGTGATCAAATATTTCGTTTTCTTCTCTTTTGTTTATTTTAAATCTCTAAATTGGGTAACACAAGAATGATGGGAAATTGTACAACCCAGCAATTGACCTTTTGGTGATTAGCGAACAATTATTTTGTAAGAATATATATATATATATATATATATATATATATATATAGGAAAATTATCGAAGAACTTATCCACCCACCTATGGCTTAAACGCTGTTCTTCTAAGCGGATAGCTTTGGCATTTAATAACCCATGAATGCTGATATGCCATAAGATACAAGAAACCTAAACAAACCAACCAAACATTGGTATAATCGTGAAAAGATAGTCCAAAACGATCAAAATATTTCTGACTTCAGTTATTTGATATTCACTGTACGTCATAGAAAATAAAGGAAACAACATTTTCTATTTGTTATAAATTATTAAAAATATTTATTTTAGGCTATTGTTTTAAATTTCCTTTACAGGATCACGATCAAACAAAAAATCTTATCGATGCAAATTTCAAAGTAATTTCCGCTGATGCTCCACACAAAATATGAAAAATTTAATCCTAAAATGTTATTCTTACTTTTTTCAGCTTTTAGTTTTCTAGTAAGAACAGACAAAATTTGCATGATTTTTCACCTCGAGGAAAACATTTTTTTTTTTACGAAAATGAAGGCATTAAAAGCCGAAAGGAACATTTCGTGGTATAATATATCCTTCTTGAGAGATTTTTATTTGAATACAATATTGAGAGATTGTTGGTTTTAATTTCAATGATTGCAAGGAAACAAAGACAAAGGTATGTCTGCGCTATTGAGTGGGGCTGTATAATAAGACGACTTTACCTTTGATAAGTGGTAAAACCCACGAACGAGTATCCAGTGTATGACACAAAAAGGCATCCGTTGGTGATTGGGAATGTTAAGTACCTTCTCATAACTATCATTCCAAGGTTCATTCTGACCCGGAGAGATAGAACTTTTAGGGCCCCATCTATGCGTCAAGTAGGAATATTTAATCATTTTCTATACGAGAAACCATTTTACCGTGAGCAAATAAATGATTAATATTAAATTGAATTACAGCTAATAGATAGCTATACTTGAAACTATTTAACTGAGAGCAAACGAATAAATAAGTTCGAATCGAATTATTAACTTCAGGTAGCAAAATATGAAACAATTTACTGTCCTGAGAATGACATTGAACGGCATCTAATGGTGAGGCTACAGTCTTGGAATTTGGGGGATGTCTAGTATCTCGTCATTTTCATTACTCTCAAGTCCAGTCTGATCCGAAAAGATGACACCTGTTAGGTTCCCTTCTATGGGTCATATAGAACTGTTCAATAATTTACTACTGTATTTTAGTAGTAGTTTTCTGAAGTCATTCAGCTGTGTACAAGTTATTCGTATCTGATTGGAATACTTGATAAATTGAATTACTAATGTTAAATAGCAATACTTGGAGCCATTTAGAATTATTATTGTTAGCTATATTTGAAACCACTTAACTGTGTACACGCAAATTATTAATATTAAATAGAATTATTAGAGTTATATAGCAATACATCAAACCACGTGATAGTGAACAAATATAATAATTAGTATGAGATATCAGTACTTGAAAATGTTTAACTGCGTGCAAACCAACGTTTAACGTAAAATTGAATTATAAATATTTGATAGCGATATTTAAAACTAATTAGAATTATTTTATTATCAATAATCAAAACCATTTAGATGTGTAAAAACAGATGATTGATTTGACATAGAATTATCACTAATAGATAACTCTACTTGAAACCATTTAAGAGTATGCAAAAATTGATTGATTTTAAATAGAATTATTCGTTTTAGATAGCAATATTTAAAGCCATTGAGAATTATTAATGCTACCAATACATAAAACCATTTAAATACGTGGACTCAAATCAACCCTGGTTCGTTTAAAATTGTTACCTCATATGAACTTGATTTGGAATTAATTAACACACAAATGTAAAGCCATGGAACACAACCAAACCAAACAAAGCTTTGATCACTATGGCGCAATAACAGTTAATTTATCAGATATGACCCAAAAAATGATTGTTGGGATCTAATAACAAATTAACACAAAAAGGTCTTTTTTTTTATTTTACACAAGCAGAAAGAGAGAGATATGCCGAAAGAGCGTTTGAGTGATAGTTGGAGGGAGCAGTGATTATAGACTTTTGTGTGTCGCATTTTGTTTTAACACATTGCACTATTTTGTTTTCAAAATGACTGGACACACACAGAGAAGCCTGTGCCTAGAATATCACTCACATACACGCATACAAACATTTGCACGCACAGCAACACGCATAGAATCAGGTTCATTTAGGGGTTGAAAAGACGAATTACTTGCGTATGAAGACGCTTGTGGTGTAATGGTTATCAAATAAAGAAATGCACTTGGTGACGCAAGTCCAAATCCTTAACGGAGCTGCTTGCTTTTCACATAGCGCTAATAACCTGGAGAAAGTTATTTTCAACTTATTCTACCACAACTTTAGGTCAATATTAAAGAAAACCGGGCTATTTAAAATTGATATGACAATCGGTCGAGTAGAATCGAAAGTTTAGATTCAAAACAGTTATACTCCGCTTAAAAACTGATCTAGCGTCGCGCCCTTGTCATGGCAAAAAGGTTGTTAAAAAACATCTTCAGCGATGCTTCATTCAATAGAAAGATCAATAGAGGAAAATACAAGCAGTGATTGATTCGGTTTTTAATGGCATATCAACGTTTGTGGGTAATTGTAATGTTGCGGTACCAAACAGAATTTAGACGCCGTTGTGACACGGCGTGGTAACATTTGGCGAACACAAGAAAATCTGTTCAACTACCCACGGATTTATTGCTTACAGCAAATTGTTGGTCACCGGTTAAAAGAAAGAGAGTAAGGAAACCGAGACGACCGCGTCAGATAGACAAAGTGAAACAACATATTCTTGTAAAAAAAAGATGAGCAGACACAGACCTTTAATTTGTTCCTAGTTCTAACATCCTCGTCCGCTTGATCACGTCTAAGGCTCTTCCTTTGGAGTGCACCCTCCAAATTGGTACACGAAAACTTTCGCCTGCCAGTCAATTGTGCTTCTTTACCTTATCACGTTTCGCCACAACGACTCAAAGACATGAGTAGACTTCACCCTTCCGCCTGGTATCGGCCGTAGGAAATCCGCTTCCGCTCGTTCCACACATGCGTGCACCATCTTTGGACTACCCGTTATCCCAAGTCATTTTTAATTACCATGTGGGCTTTGGTCAGGCTATTTGCAAACTGCCTATTTTTTTTATTCATTTATTCAATTTCTATTTTCTATGAGCCATTTAATTGCATTACATCATTTCATGCCAAATAGGTTGTTGTAAAAAAGCAGTAGTTATATTATTTAACTCATAACTGGGGGAATATAAAGATTCTTAAACTTCCGAAGTGAACATAACTTTCCGAAAGTGAAAGTAACTGCGTGTGTAGTGTTCGAACTCATTTTCCTCGAGATCATAGTCCTTCACCTTACTTATTACACCAAGGGAATTCCCCCTTTAAATTAATAGGTGATCCTTTTTTAATTGGCTTCGAATAATGTACACCAGTTTTAAAGGCAAATATAAACCTAGCTTAGTCAGCAGAGATTTTTTTGTAATTATGTAAGGAATTTTTTTAATTATTATTGCTTATTTTACTGGAAATTAGGTTTTTTATATTGCTCCTTTTCTTGAAAATTGTACATCATTTCATAAAATGTTGTAACTTTGATTGAGATCCGACTACATTTTTATTTATTTATTCATGCTTAGATTTGTTCCATTCTGGTTTTAATTTTAAAATCATATTACAACTTTGATTTTAAGCCGGAGGAAAATTAGGTGAGCATAAAAAAATCACAAAATTAGAGTTAAAAGAAAATTCCATTGATTCCCTCAAAAGAAATCTGACTCTAAACATTTAAATAAGTCAACAGTTTAGAAAGATGACATTTTAAATTGGTCCCTGATATTTTCAAAATTATGTGTGTGCGTGTTTATGTATTTTTATTTTTATGTATGTGCATGTGTGAGTGTGCAATGTTAGATGGCGTAAGCTTTAAGGGAATTATGCAAGTAAAGGTTTATGCTTATTTCTATTATAAAAATGTTCTTTTTCATGACTGAGATAATTGCCCTTTCTTCAATGATGCCTCAAGCTGGTTTTTAATAAAGAGAAACGGATTTTCCATCGTTTGATTTCTTGAATTATTAACCGAATCCTAAATACTTATTTAAACTTAAATTTGTAGGATGGCTTACATGGAAATTTTTTTCATTTAGCCAAATTTTCATCGATATTTTCTTCTTTTCTTTTTGTCGAAACGACTTTATTTCTATACAAAAATAACTTTTCAAAGTATAACTTTGAAGAGAAAATCATTTTTAATTGAGTTCTTTTAAACGCAAAATAATGTGACGTGGTGAGTTGACATGAAATTTGTTACTTGATCCCATATGATAAAGGAGTCGATAAAAAACATATTTACAGTTTGGTTTCAACATTCATTGAATTTAAATTATCCATTGAATTTCCAAAATATTATATTTTTTTTGAAGGAAAACTTCCTTGAATTTTTTCTTCAGTAGAAACCTCTTTTAAAAGGATCTTCTTAAATTTTATACGTCGTCACTGAAAACACTCGATCGTACTATCAGACGTTGGCTGCAAAACTCGAAAGGCAAAGTTTCTCAGACCTATTTTAATTGATGTAACTTTTAACCTGTTATTTATCAATCAATCGGTTCAACACTTTCATTGGTGGCTGGGAGATATCGAGATGCCATTACGTTACAATAAGTTGGATCTGAGGGTCATTTTCAATGTAAAATAAACTTAAATAAATCATAAATTAAAAATAATTTTGGGAATTTATTCTGCACACTAATTCAAAATTTTGCCGAGTTGGCTGGCGCTGTAGAATACACTGACTGCATCCAAGCAGAGGGGTAAGAACCCCACCAACAATTATCATGGATATCACTAAACAATCTGATGGTGAGGTTCCAGTAATCCTGGAGCTTTGTGGAATGTGAAGGACCTCTTCTTTGCCATAGCTTCCCGGTCCTTTCTGGCCTAGAGTAGTAGTACCTGGTAGAGTCCTATCTACGGGTGAAATGTACTTATGCTAAACTGAATTGTTTGACATTGGACTGCTTTGGGATTTAAACGGTGTACATATTCTAAACTAAATAGGATGATATATAACTGTTTTTGACATTGAAATTGCGTACATATGGTGAAATAAATTGTTTTAGATAGAACTGTTTTGAAAAAAAAAACTGTAAACAAAAATCTCTGCTTATACTAAACTAAATTGGTTGAAATAGAACAGCTGATATTTTTTAAAAAGCGGATTTGGCATTAACCTTCAATGATTGATATGCCATCAAAGCAAACTAAACCGGACCATCTAATTCAAAATCAAAATTAGAAATTTAACAATTGCTCTCATGTTTTTCTCGATTTTGATACAAAGAGAAATTCACCCAACTTTTTACAAATACAAAGCGAATTTTCTTACGTGTTTTCTGTTTGAAAATCATAAAATCGAAATTTTTTTTTTTTTTATTTGTTTTGGTCTTGTTTTTCTTTTTTTTTTCTTTGCACATTTGTAAAAGGTTAGTTACGTAATCTAAATAGATCATATTTTGATCATAAGATAACCGAGGAAAAATAAAGGTCTTAAAATATTTAATATTTAAGAATATCGATATTTCGACTCAGACAATTATCAAAATAATCGCTATGTAAACTTACTTAATGTAAGTATATGGTACTATATATATATATATATATATATATATATATATATATAGTCTTGAAGTGAATGAAATTAATGAACATAGTACTTAGGGTTTTTGGCATATAAGAAATTGATATAAGAAATTGATAAAAAAAAACGTAGTCAGTGGGGAATTCGAAAGATTTGCTAGTTCAATGCTATGCCCCTTATATTGAAGGAATACGTTTAGATTGGTGAGTTTGATTTCTATTATTTAATTGCTATTTGATTTTCATGAAAGAACGAAAATTTGACTCTAACACCACCCATAAAGACTTAAATAAAACAAACAGAGTAACTACGGAAAGCAAGACCTTAAGAGACAAATAGGTCAAGTTAGATATGAATAGCGTGTAATCTCTTCCAATTTGGTACAAGAAAATTAAAGAGACGATAAAATAACTTATTAGGGGACAAACGCAAATTGCATTTACACTAAAAAAAATCTATCGTGAAACCACTCATAGTGACGTTGGGCGTGAAGCGCGGAACGGTTGAGCTACCCTTTATGTCTTTTTTGTTTTACTACCTTTTCTTTTTCGTCTAGTTGTTCCCCTCTATTTTTCCTCTCTTTTCCTTTCCCTTTTGCTTTTTCTTCCTTCACTTACCTTTCTTCTTCTTCCTTTCTTTTTTGTAAATATATTTTCTCCCAGAAAAGAAATATTGTCATCTGATGAGGCAGGAATTAAAAACCTGTCGGAATGAATCTATAAGAGAGAGAGAAAGAGAGAGAGAGAGAGAGATTATTAAATTAAGTAGACACAGAATCAACAGCCCTTGGTGACTGTCAATTTCTGGTTTCTATTGTTATAATGATATTATTTATTATTGTTCTCTTTTGTGAGTCTTTTGCACCCCCGTTAGCTGATGGTTTCTAACTGAAGTTTGAGTGACAACATGTCTCCTCAAGTCTCCTGGAATTTTCCCAGTATTCTGGCCATTCTCAATAATGCAGTAGTTTGGATGGTTTCCACTCAGCCGCTAATTTGGAAGTACTCCAGTCCTTGTTCTAATCATTTGGTGACTGCACCAAGAGCACCAATTCCAATAGGTAATATCGTGTTCATGTTTCATAGCTTTTTCAATTCCCCAGTAAAGTTGACGAACTTATCCCTCTTTTCACACTTTTAATTTCGCTCGGTGGTCCGCCGGGACAGCAAAGTCCATTATTTTGCAAGTTCTCTTTTTGTTGTTGATTACTAAAGATCTGGTCGTCTGGCGGAGATTTGATGATCCCTTAGTATCCCAAAATATCAGAGTAGTTTGTGCATCTCAATCTCTAGGAGAGATACTGCGTTGTGCATATACCATTTGTTCGTATGGTCAAACTTCAACTTTTTGTAAAATTCCCAGTGGATCACTTTACCCACCCAGTCGCTCCTAGTCTTATATTCTTTCTGTGCTAATTTGATGTTTTCGCTTATTATGTGATTGATCGTTTCATCTCTTTCACCACATAACATAATTCTGCTATTTTGTCGTGTCTTATCTAACCTCTCTTTGATACAATTGGTCCTTATGGCGTTGTTTTGTGCTGCTATTAGAAAAGATTCAGGTTTTCTCTTTTAAGGTTTCCTTTTCTTAGCCACGTCAGCGTGTGAGATGTCGCTTGTTAGTGGTTTAAAACGTCCATAGAGTTTTTTTCCTTCCCACTTTTGTTTTCTGGTTATTTTTGTTCTGCTGGTCCTTGTGTCATTTGTAATGCTTCTGGTAGCTATAATCAGTCTTCCTCCGTGCTTTTCTGTGTAGTCTTCAAGTCGTTGTAACGATGTCGCCACTCTTCAATGCTGGCAAGCCCTATTCCTCTCTCTCTTCTCGGCACATATAGTCTGTCATCGTCATCCTTAGGATGGAATGCCTTGTTCATTTTCATTAGTTTTTTTTGTTCTCTGGTCCATTTGTTCAAGTTCTCCGGTCCATTTCAAGAATTATCCCGAGTATCTTAAGAATGGGAAAGCCGAGGTATTTTTCCCTTTGACAAGGTTTCTTCTAAAAACTTTTATCTCGTGGAATTTTTTGACTCTTTTGAGATACTCTTTTTTAATTTTTTTCTTTCATTATCTGTTATTTGATAGTGTCAGCTTCCCATATCCTTAAGTATTTGTATGTTTCCTTTTCTCCCGGCTTTCTGATGGCTACTTGATTTGGTGGTTTGACTCCTTTCTTTATGTGTCGTTTGCCACTTTTCATTTCTAGCATGGTACATTTTTCTATGCCAAATTCCATTCCTATATCTTGACTGTATACTAAGGAGGACAATAAGAATCGAAGCCACACCACAGCATATGTGAGAACGGCAAGACTAATCAGAAGAGTCGTAGAGATCTGAGGTCACTTGCTGTCACTCAGGAGCCATAATAAAAACAGTTAAAACTTGTGTGACAAACTCGTAAGGAGGGAACTTCTACTACTACTACTACTACTACTACTAATAATAATAATAATATTAATAATAATAATAATAATAATAATAATAATAATAATAATAATAATAATTACAGGATTATTATAACCACTCAAACCAGACTATAACACAGAACATTCATTAAGGAAGATAATAAACTTACACTATACGATTATTTTAGAAGCAACCTTACACAAAGACGATATAAAATAAGAATGATAGAAATTTGTACAGATTTTGCTAAATTCAAGACAGCAAACCAAAGACTTACTGACCAGGTCAGGACAATAATAAAGAAATGTTGGTTCTCTGACCATAAAATATTGGAATTGACCCAACAAATATATAGGGAAACATATTAACAGGCTCCTGATACATTAAACGAGACATTAAATATAGAAAGCCAAAAACTTCTAACCAAAAGGAAATATCAATAGTGGCCGAAATACCACACAAAAAAACACAACACAAATACTAACGCAAGAAGAAAAATAAATTGTAAAGATTATGAAGAAAATTATGTCGGAAAAGAAAACTATATCACCTTCTCTCAGGAATCAAGACTGGAAAACGATCGAGGCCGAAAGTAAAAAAAAAAAATAAACGTTTTTTATTAACAAACATTCCTACGGAATTAAAATTTCTCATCTTTACGGGAGCGAAATTCGTCTGTGGAAAAATTGGAGTTCCCTTGAAGAACACGAAGAAAGAATCGAAACCCGGATGAGAAATTTGTTAGGAACCAGATTTAAGAAAGCTACAACAAGCAAAAATGCTAAAATAGCAGGTAAAAATCACATTCTGTTCGGACAAGCGGAGAAAAGCTACTACCACCTGTGGGCTGAAACGTCACGAGCATGGGAAGTGAGGCATGAATCGAAACAAGAAAGTATACGAGAGAAATACATTCTGACTATTAGCAGGGTGTGGCATTAGCTGGATTCCATCAAGTTTTTAGAATTTATTCGGGGCGCCAGCAAATATTCAAATATGGCAAAATATTTGACTTATTCATGTATGAGCCATACGATGCATTGTCGAATGATGGAATTACTTAGATCTACAGCAAAGCTTACCGATACTTATGCATTTTGATATTTATCATTACAAATCGGCTGCTATTTATAAATTAATAATTCAGATGGTTTCATGTTCCATGTGTAGCGCATCGAGACAAATTTTGCAGGCTAAAATTTCAGTTGCAAATGCAAACTGAAAATTGAATTGCAAATGTTATAGTTTTAAGTTTAGCAATTCAAAAGATAAAGAAGTTGACGTTTTGCGAAGACTCTTGCATACATTACACTAAGCTTTGAATAATTTAGCAGTGATATAGTCATATATTAAGAAAACATATCAGAAGAGACGTGTGTTTATATTTGAAATATGACCACCAGAGTTTGCCTGTGTTGGTATTTTGACCAGCTGAAAACGTAATATATATATATATATATATATATATATCATCATCATCATCATCATCATGTCGTGCCGCTAGCATGGATATCCCTGACCCTCTCTCGCCACTTTTCCCTATCGTTCATCGCCTCTGGCAGGTCTTCTGGGCTACATCCCGTATCTTCACAGAGCTTCTGGATGTATGTTCTAGCTGCTCGTTCTGCTTTTGCTCGAGCATATGTGGGGGTCCAGAGGAGTACATCACTTATGCGCTCGTCCCTGCTTCTCCAGCAGTCCCCTGTGTTTCTGGTTCGTCTAGCTTGGATATTTTTCGTGATGGGAGGCAGGTGGACGTATAGTTAATGCTTTGTGGGGTGTTGCCGCCTGGACTTATTCAATACTGCTCACATCATTCTTGTGTAATTGCCGTCTAGCTTCTTCTCCAGCCGTTTTGTTAGCGTCCAAGTGGTGCATCCATACAGCTGTATCGACACGACCGCTGCCTGGAAGAAACTGCGTTTCATTTTATCGATCAGCTCTGATATCCATATGATCAATAGCTTATCGATAGCTTTCCATGCCTTCGTTAGCCGTGAATCGATGTCTTTTTCGGTTGATGAGACATTGCTTCCTTGGTAGTTGAATTTGTCAACCAGTTTCAAAGAGGTTTCGTCAAGTGTGGAGATGTCGACTGTTGGATTAAAGCCCATATATTCAGTGTTGTGTGCATTGAAATGAAAGCCAATGCCTGCGGCGGCTCGTTCCAAACTATGCAATAGTGTTTCGGCTTGGTTGGGTGTATTTGCCAGTATCGCTATGTCATCGGCGTAGTCTGCGTCGGTAACTTCTGCTTCTTTTCTTTGTCATCTCGAAGCCGTTTTCTCTGATTTTATCGAACGATGTTCTAAGCACGTAGTTTAGACAGATGATAAAGAGGTATGAGGCTAGCGTGTCCCCTTGTAGTACTCCTGCTACTATGTCGAAGTATTCTGTGTCTCCATGCGGTTAACGCACTTTCACTTTGGTGTTTCTATAGAGAATCCTTATTGCTGCTACGGTTTCTTTTAGTAGGCCGTATTCTATTAGGATTTGTTCCATCTTCCCTCTATGATTGGAATCGAAGGCCTTGGGGAAGTCGACATATAGTAATGCCGCCTGTAGATTTTTTACCCGTACGCCTTCAAGGATTCTATGGATGGTCAATAGTTGTGAGGTCGTGGATCTATTTCTTCGGAAGCCATTTTGGTTTTTCCTAAGGATGTTGTCGATTTTGGGTTTCCATGTGGTTTCGTATATGATTTCTGGCCCAGTATGTTAGCATACACGGCGAAAGGTTTTGAAACTCTTCTAAAAGCTTAGAATGCACACTGCTTTCCCGCACCCCATAGTAGTTTAGAAGAAAACAAAAAAAAAAACAGCCTAAGTAAAAGTCCCAATGCCACCCCAAAAGAAAAAAGAAAGAAAAATACCCCCCCAACAACCCCCAAAAATGACTGAATAACTAGTGTCCCCCTCCCTAGGATGTAGACCTTCACAAATTATATTTAAATTCATTAGTGAGTAAACGGTAGAGCGGAACTGAAGATGTAGAACTAGCTTGTGCCACCAGAAAAGCAGCTTCAATACTGGTTAGTATAATGTCTTTAAGTCCTACTAATTTAAAATGCCGAAAAATTTATAAATTATTCTTTGTAAAATGCTGCTTGTACAGTGCATTTTAAATGTAAAGACACATTTACCGTAAATCCAAATTGAATATATGATTTCTGGCCCAATGTGTTAGCATACACAACGAAAGGTTCTGAAACCCTTCTAAAAGCTTAGAATGCCCACTGCTTTCCCTATCCCCATAGTAGTCTAAAAAAAAGAAGTTAATTAAAGGAAGTCCCCAATAAAAAAATCAGGTTACGGCCAGTTCCAGAAGACAGGTGAAAAAAAAAACTTCTTATAAATATACGTTAGTCTTGGAATTTAAGTAAGTTAAAATTTATGGGTTATAGAAGCTCCCCCTTTTTTACTTACACATGGAAAGCAGTATGTTGGACGTAAAGGTATGCGAATAAACCCTCTGACGGCCAAACACAGTGCCTAACCTGGTGCTGGGCGTGTGAGACTAGTTGCTCAACGCTCGGGATCGTTAGTTCGATCGGGGAACTACTGCTGCTCATCTATAAGAGTGGCTTCTATAGATGAGAATAAAAACAGCCATCGAAAGATAACCATGACCCACACTCAAACCACATACATAAACCGCACCGCTCTTCACGCGGGTAAAAATGGGGCGCGTCCTGCTGAGGTGTGAGCCCTTACCTCAGTGTTCGAAAAATCAGCTACAGAGCTCAAACAACAAAGTCTACTAAAATGCAAACAGACAATACAAATAGCGACATTTAACGTGGGAACTTTAAATAGAATAGGCCAACTACCAGAGCTGACTGCATCGGCCCTAGAACATAAGATAGACATAATATGCATACAAGAACACAGATACACGCACACCGAACATATCAAATATCACGAAACTGGCAATGGATAGACGCTAGCCACTGTATCAGCATGGAAAAGCTCTGTCAATGCCACGGTAGGAGGGATAGGAATGCTTATAGGACTAAGAGCTTTAAGAACACTGAATAGCATCGAGAGAATACAACCTAGAATGATGGCAGCTGTGTTTAATGGCAACCCTAGAGCAACAATCATCTCCTGCTACAGCCCTAACAATGTTAGTGTAGAAACTGAACTAATCGCCTTCTACGATGAGCTATCCTCTGTAGTGCGTAGCATTCCGAAACACAACGTACTAGTCATTGGCGGAGATATGACTGCCCAAAATCGGGAAAAACGGAAACAACAAATACAGCCTTCACAACCCATCAAATAGGAATGGACAACATCTAACAGAATTCATGATGGAAAATAGATTAACATGCCTCAATACAAACTATCAAAAAAGGGAGTGAAAGTTATGGACCTACACATACGCGAACAATAGTAAAGCACAGAAAGACTACGCCTTTATAAACAAGAAATAAAAATATAGCGCAATAAATTGCGAGGCATACTCCTCTTTCGAGGGTGTGTCCTCCGATCACCGAATAGACACGGCAAAGATACGACTTAGCCTACGAAAAAACGCCACATGAACAGCGACCACCAAACATTATGACTGGGACATTCTTAACAACATATATATTCGAGATAAAATGTATTAGAGCAGAGAAACAATACAAATGTATTACAACAGAGAAACGGATTCGAGACACTACAAGAAAAAAAAAAGAAAAAGTTAGCCCAAATGACAAATATGAGAATTTCGTCAACGCGCACCTAGAGGCGACAGCGAAGTGTACTCCATCAAAAACTAGAACTAAATATAGAGTCTCATGGGAAACGTTAGCGGTTAGAGAAAAACGTACACACGTGAAAAATGCCTCCAAAAGCTATAGGAAGAACCCCACAAATACCAGTGTCGTAAAACTAAAAAAAACACAATATCAATTAACAGGCATATATCTAAAAGAACAGACAGAATACATACAAAATCAGATAGATAACTTTAGAGACTCAGTGGAAGATAGGCAATCTAGGATAGCCTGGCAAACAATAAACGAACTGAGTAGAAGGAAGAGTACAACCAAAGCAAAATTGAAAGCTGCAAACCAACAAGAAATAATAAAACTGTGGAAACAACATTCCGAAAATCTACTAGGAAATCCACCGAAAGTTACGCATGAACCAATCACTAGAATTATTAGTAAGCAATTGGACATTAAACTAGGACTGTTCACGCAAGAACTCGACTCTGTTCTTAAAAAAATTAAAAATGGGAAAGCTGCAGGGCTGGACGAGATTCCCCCACAAGTATGGAAGACCAGACAATTCGACGACATACTGCTCTGACACTGCAACGCTGTCTATAATCAAAATCCAATAGACAGATGGACGAGGGGATGCATCCTCCCCTCCCCTAAAAAGGGATTAGCCTAGAACTACCGAGGTGCCAATGGCCCGGGAGACCTGGGTTCAATCCCAGGTCGAGTCATACCAAAGACTCAAAAAATGGTACTTGATGCCTCCTTGCTTAGCACTCAGCATTATAAGGTACGGATCAAGGGTAAAGTAGAGCAATCCAGGAAAGGAGTAGCGCCCTCCCCTACACATTGGTGTAGTAGCTTCGGGTTACCCTCGACTATGGTCGCCAACTTTACTTTACTTACTTACTTCGAAAAAAAAAAAGAAGTAAAGTTAGTGACCATAGTTGTAGGTGACTTAAAGATTACTTTTTCGATAGCTACTACAGGGAGGTGTAGGGGAGAGCGTTACCCCATTCCCTGGATTGCTCTACTCTATTCTTTATTCTTACCTTATAATGCTGAGTGTTAAGCAATGCGGCATCAAGTACCATTTTTGAGTCTCTGGTATGACTCGACATGGTATTGAACCCCGATCTTCCGAATCATTAGCGAACAATCTACCCATTAGACTGTATATATATATATATATATATGGGTTTCGATCCCGGCTTCGAGCGTCCTACGTGTCTAGCCACACTGAAGGGTTCTGATAGAATGAAACAGTCCGTCTGTGGATGACAATATATACGCTCCCCCATGGGGATTGAGCACTCTGGCGAAGGAATTTTCGGCCACCGCTCGCATAATGCAAATCTCTTTGAAAGAATTGAGCACTCTGGTAGCCTATAGGGTATGAAAATGTAAACAAACGGACGCTGCAGCTGTTGCTACATAAATACCTTAAAAATTCCCTTAGCCAACGTGGTACTCTTCTTGGCCAAGGGGTCTGAGTCTTAGTCTAACGTAAAGTTGGATGGGTTTCGATCCGAGCTTCGAGCGTCCGACATGTCTGGCCACACTAAAGAGTTCTGATAGAATGAAACAGTCTGTCCGTAGATCACACACACAAACACACACACACATATATATATATATATATATATATATATATATCATCATCATCATCATATCGTGCTGGCAGCACGGATATCCCTGACCCTCTCTCGCCACTCCTCCCTATCGTTCATCGCCCTAGGTAGGTCTTCAGGACAACAACCTGTATCCTCACATAGCTGCTGAATGTACGTTCGTGCTGGTCGTCCTGCTTTTGCGCGGCCGTGTGTGGGGATCCATAAGAGTACATCTCTTATGAGTTCATCTCTGCTTCTCCAGCAGTGTCCTGCATGTCTGGTTCGCCTAACTTGAATAGATTTCGTGATAGGGGGCAGGTGGCCGTACAGTTGGTGTCTTGTGGGGTGTTGCTGCCAGGACTTGTTGAGGATTGCACGCAGCATTCTTGTGTAATTGCCATCTAGTTTCTTCTCCAGCCGTTTTGTTAGCGTCCATGTAGTGCATCCATATAGCAGTATCGATGTGACCGCTGCCTGGAAGAAACTGCGTTTCATTTTATCGGTTAGGTCTGATTTCCATATAGTCGATAGCCTATTGATAGCTGTCCATGCTTTCGTTAACCTCGTTTCGATGTCCTTTTCGGTTGATTCGACGCTGCTTCCTAGGTACGTGAATTTGTCTACTAGTTTAAGAGGGGTTCCTTCTAGAGTGGAGATGTCCCCTGTTTGGTTATAGCACATATATTCCGTTTTGTGTGCATTAACATGGAGGCCTATGCTTGCTGCTGCTCGTTCCAGGCTATGCAGAAGTGTTTCGGCTTGGTCAGGTGTATTTGCCAGTATCGCTATGTCATCGGCGTAGTCGGCGTCGGTAATTGTTGTTGCGGGATATCTTCTGCTTCTTTTCTTCGTCAGTTCGAAGCCATTCTCTTTGATTTTGTCAATCGATGTTCTAAGTACGTAGTCTAGACAAATGATAAAGAGATACGGAGCCAGCGTGTCCCCTTGTAGTACTCCTGCTACAATGTCGAAGTATTCTGTGTCTCCATCTGGTGATCGTACTTTTACTTTAGTGTTTCTATAGAGAATCGTTATTGCCGCTACGGTTTCTTTAGGTATGCCGTACGCTAGTAGGATTTGTTCCATCTTTCCTCTGTGAATGGAGTCGAAAGCCTTGGTAAAGTCGACAAATATTAATGTCGCTTGTAGGTTCTTTGCCCGTACACCCTCAAGGATTCTGCGGATGGTTAGTATTTGTGAGGTCGTAGATCTATTTCTTCGGAAGCCATAGATATATATATATATATATTTGATAGTTGTGCATATTATCACTCAATCTCATATGTGCACACACCTGTATATTCATTATAAATTCATATATACACGCATATATACATATAATGATATATATACACACATACGCACACACACACACACACACACACACACACACACACACACACATATATATATATATATATATATATATATATTCACATATGCATGTGCATATAAGCATATACATATACGCTCGCACAATAACATATCAGCATATAAATACACACCCTCTCTCCCTTCCACACACATATATATATATATATATATATATAAGATACAGAAGAAGATAAGTTTGGAATGAGTTATTTGAGGATATATAAGCGGGTCCTTATAAATCGTTTGGAGTGCTCAATGTCAGAAAATTAATACATAATTTTCTTATAAAGCAAATTTCCATATAACTGAAAAAATCTCAATAAACCCTCTTTTGGCTTTGATGAGTTCATTTAGCTGCCTACTCAAAAGAAAATAACTTCTTCCAATAGCCAACAAACAATGGAGAGAAAAACATATTTTTCAATGGATTCTTACTGGTTTTAAAAAAGGGTGAACTAAAAAGATATAGGCAAGAAGTTAGTATCAAAAGCATATATAATTTCATCGTCAGGTGTCCTATAACCTAACGTATCTACTGCTTCTTTATAGATATATAGTCCCCCTGAGAACAAACAGATTTAACGAAACGCTCCATATCACTACGCACCTTATTGCAAGCCCACTAAGGATGGTATATTGCATTTGTTTCCGTCAGTATTCATTTGCCAGCCGGTAGTCGAAAAAAAAAGATATATATATATATATATATATATATATATATATATATATATATTTCTTAGATAAGGTATTATGTACATTATTTACATTTTTGGGACTATTGAGCTCATCTTTGTCGCCATGTTTATCACAGCGTTTTGGCCGTACTCCGCTCCGGCCTTCCTCAAGTTGTTGGAATCTCGAACTTAACCCTTTATTATTTCGCTAAAAAAATGCAAAAAGAACATCAAAATTGCAATATGAGTACTGGTAAAAATGGTTGCTGAAGACATTAGGGTTATTATACCTAAAAAATCATACACAAATTTCCTCAAGGACGCATAGCACAGTGGATAAATGCGTTGGTTAGATCCAGTGACATACCTAAAGAGCGTGAGTTCAAAATAGGGTGACGGCAGTTGGAACTTTCAGAGGGGAAATTAACAGCGAAAAACTGACATCCATTAAACATGGCTCTTACAACTAGAACCGTCTATCCCCGTAAGCGAAAAAATAAAGAGCTACGTTCGATATTCCAACCACCTGAAGAAGGCCGGAGCGTACAACGGCATAAATGTTGTGATTAACATGGCGACAAAGATAAGGGCAACAGTCCGAAAAATATGAACAGTGCATATATATATATATATATATATATAACTGAAGATAAGAAGTTGTTAAGAAATTAAAAAAACTTCCGAATGCTTACTCTCTCTCTCTCTCTCTCTCTCTCTATATATATATATATATATATATATATATATATATATATATGGGTGTCTGTGGAGCGGAGAACGCGTGTGTGTATTTATATGCTTATGTGAGCGTACATGGATATGTGAATATGTTATATGTGTGTATATATAAATTTATTATGGATATGTGTGTGTGCACGTATGATTTTGCGTGTGTATATTCGAAACTAACTAAAATATAGACAACAATAATCACGATAGTTAGAATCATTAATCTGTTTTACAGTAATCAAATCCAAACTAAAAATAAACATGATGAATGTCAGTCAAAATATATTACAAGTCATTTCACTTCTGTAGTCGTCCCTGAAAAACACAAAGAAAAAATAAACACCTCTAGCTTAGTAATTAGCTATAAATCAATTTGATAAAAATATCAACGTATATTTGCTGAATGAGTGTCGTATTTGCGTCCCAAGTAGAATGTATCTTCAATCATAAACAAGAAAGTAATTATTATTTCCGTGGGTACAAAAATATGCACACTATATTCCCGTATTTGTGGTAAGACCTCGACCAAAATCTGTCCAGGATATGTCATCCGACTGAATCCCCTTGTGAGGATCTCTTTCTTGACCTTAAGGAATTAGCTCTCCTTTACTGGCATTACTCCCATATCAACACTGACGTGTTTAAATAGATATATTTAGTGATTATTGCATTTTTTAGAAATATCCAAAACCTTAAAATAAGTTAAAAAAGAATTTGTGTTAGCCTTAAATAAGAATACTTATTTCTTAATTCATTAGTATTTGTTAGATATACTTAAGATCACATGATTGTGTGTAAAGTATTTGTATTCCATGGGAATACTTGTGGGTGTTCTCGTGGTGTAATGGTTAAAGCGATGGACGGCGGAATCGTAGTATGCGAGTTCGTACTCCAGTAGCGCTATTACGTTCACTTTCGGGCAAATACCCTTGGGAAAGGTATGAACCCTCTTATCCTCCCAGCTATGGGTTAAATAGTACCACGACTCTTCTTCTAGGAGACTGGCTTTGGCATTAAATAGCCTACAAAGGTTGATATGCCATTAAAACAAAAGAAACCAAACCGAAACCTGGGAATACTTGAAACATATAATTGTGTACATGTTATTTGTATCAAAAATATACTTTTGATGCTATACGTTTTACAGATGACTGATATCATTACTTTGGAAAAACCATATGATAACTTGTAGAATATAGGAAGATTAAGATTGGCATTCATGATCAGATAAAAAAACATAGTATTCCTTTTTATGCTTTTTTGTTATTGTTTTAAAACTATAAATGTACCTCACTGAAAAAGAAAAAAAAGCATATAAAACAATTTTAAAAAGTTGATCATATTCCAAATAGTAGGATGCAAATGCAACAAAAAGATTAATTAAATCAATTGCTGAAAGTTGTGTGAAATGAAACCTGATTATCTATTCCTGCATCTTTTTAGAATACCGGCTGAAATTTGAAGATAAAAATAGAAGATAAATGAAGATCTGAATAAAATTATGCGTGAAAATATCATAACAAGACACATTTAAATAATTTAGATGACTTCATTTTTTATTTTATCTCCATTTCAGGCACAAAACACTAGTGGAGAAAACTGACGGTGTTAAGTGGGATTTTTCTTACATTTAATTCGTTACAGTTTAAATTATTTGATTTTGGTTTGCTCTCATTTGATTTGGTTTCCTAGCATATATACCACTGTCGGTTATTCAATGCTAAATCCTAATAATAAATGTATATTAATTAAATAAGATTGCTTGGTTGGGTTATACAGCATATCAACCTTTGTAAGTTATTTATTGAAAATCCATTTTTATCCAAAAAATCAGTTATTTTTCAAATAATTTAGTTTAGGATAAGTACGCAGTTTAAATGTAAGTAAGTAAGTAAAGTTGGCGACCTTAGACGAGAGTGACCCGAAGGCTCCCTTTTCGATAGCTACTACACCAAGGTGTAGGGAAGGGTGCTACTCCTTTCCCTAGATAATGTAAGTACACTGTTAAATTGTCAAACATTTCTATTTCAAGCAGCTCAGTTTAGTCAAACAGTTCTAATTCAAATAATTCAGTTTAGTGTAAGTAGAGTTTCAATATAAAAACAGCTCTATTTCAAACAATTCAGTTTAGCATAAGTACGCAGTTTAAATATCAAAACCGTTATATATAAAATAATTCAGTTTAGCCTAATTGCGCATTTTAGTTCTATTTGACCCATAGATAGGACCCTATCTGGTGCTACCACCCCAGGCTCAAGTGGACAATGGGAGCGATGGCAATGAAGGGTTGCTCCCCATTCCCCGAAGTTCCTGCATTTCTGGAAACTCACCATCAGATTGTTTAATGTCATTGGAGCAGCCGTTAGTGTAATGGTTATCGTCGTAGGAAATGGATACGGCGACACGAGTTCAAATCCTGGACGAGACTGATTGCATTTTACATAGCACTAATACCCTTGGGAAAGTTATTAATCCAATTATTCTCCCGCTAGCGATGGGTAAAATAGTAGGGCAGACTAGCTTCTTCAGCCTTGGTAAAGCAACTAGTCTAAGAGAAGGAAAACTCTGAATTAAAACCTGTTAAACTCCGCTTAAAAAATGACCTTGTGTCATATCCTGCCCGGGCTTAGGGGTTGATAAATATGGATTGTCATAACAGGACACTCGTTGGGAGGGACTTACACGTCTTCAGAAGTGTAGTCGGTGGGCCGTAGAATTAAATATGATTTTAAACACATTTTCTTAATAATGTTTTTAAACGAGCCTAAGCTCATTATTTTGCACACAGTTAAATGGTTCCATGTATCATAAACAATCAATTTAAACATCAATCATTTGTTTACCCACAGTTAAATGATCGAACATTTCTATTTCAAACAATTCATTTTAGCATAAGTCAACAAAGTTAAATGGTTCCAAATATTGTTATGTATCACTAACAATTCGATTAAACATCAGACATTAGTTTACACACAGTTGAATGTTTAAATAATTCTATCTCAAGCAATTCAGTTAATCGTGAGTCAGTTGTTTGCTCTCAGTTTAAATCTTAAACAGTTCCATTTGACCCCTTGTTAGGACTTTATCAGGTGCTGCCATTCTGGGTGAGAGTGGATTTCATAGCAATTGCAATGAAGGGGAATTCCGCATTCTTTAAAGTTCCTGTATTACTAAAGCCTTACCATCCGATATTTTAGTCAAAAACAGGACACTCGTTGGAGTGATCTTATCTTTTTGCAGAAACCCAATCGGTGTATTCTACATCCCCAACTGACTAGGCCCCAAATCATTTGAGGTGTTGAGTTTAGTTTAGCATTATGCTGAAGCTATAATATGGCGTTTTTAGAGCTATTAGTTTCTTTGTTTAATGGCATATTTGCGTTCCTGTGGAGAACAGTAGCGGCGCTATTTAACCTGTAGCAGTAGAGAATAAGGGGCCAATACCTTTCGCGAGGGTATTAATGTGAATGTGAAAATTATAGTGCAACTAGAGTTCGAGCTCACTTAATACGATATTGTGATATAGTAAACAAGGCGTAATCACCTTGTCTTGAAATTTTATTCATTAAAGGATGTATTTGATTTATATTCATGTTAAGTACAAATCTGTTTTCATACATCCAGAAGAAAATAAAAAAGATTCATTGAAAAAATTCAAATAAATATTTTGAACTTTTAAATTTGAGTTTAAAATGTTATGTTTAAATGTTATATATTGATCGAGCCGTCAATCAGAGATGCACTTGTGTAAATAAACAGAAGAAGAAGCGGAAGTAAGTAGGTGATATGAAAGAATATAGGCAGATGCCAGCGGCCGTTGAATTAGTTGGACACAGGAAGGCCAGAGTTATAATCAGCTTGCAGACTGAGAACAACCCCTGCGGATTGTAGCCCTCTGCGAACCCCATTTGAGCAACCACAGCCAATATGCGAAAGAAGTGCTAAGTGTGTTCTAGAAGATAACACAGCGTGCTATGGTCAGGAGAAGAAGTCGGGTCAATATAGCAGTCTGTCTCTGTATCCACTCATCTCTCACACACTTACGGAAACATCAATCCTTTAGAGAATAAAGAAGTGTGTTCATTCGTTCATTGAAGTTCGTAAGTCAATGGTATGATTATGGCTATACAACATATATATAGAGAGAGAGAGTGAGAGAAAGAGAGAGAGAGGGAGGGAGGGAGAGGGGTGGAGAAAGAGATTTAATTGCTCGTCGTGTAATTATTGCTCTTGTAGAAATTGGACTCATCTACCAGATTTAAATCCTGAACAAGACTTTATGCATTTCAAATAACACTTACACCCCAGCAAAAACTGCGAATCAGACTACTGCCCCGTCAGCTATAAGAACATAGTATGTCAAACTAGGGTCTATAACTTTGGTCCTCCACCTGGTCTCGAAGAAGAAAACGTTGAATGCAAAACTATTGTAGTCCGAGAAAGAGAAAATATTCACCAGACTATTTTTGCCCAAGATACTCAACATCAGCTGTGCCACCAAAATAAAATCAGGTTACGGAACCAATCGAAGGGTGTATATTCAAAGATTTATCTTTGCATGCAAAAGCTGGATTTAAATCTATATATATATATATATATATATATTTACTAATCTAATAAATACCAGAATTCACGGTACCAGAAAAAAAAAACCGCCAGGAACAAGAGATAAGATATCTCGAATCACCACCCGGGGGAAAAAGAAAAAATATTATAGGTCAAAAAGAAAGAAAAGGCCAACATCGTCAGACCCCTTGAAAAAAAATCCAAGGATATACTGTCAGTTGGTCAAAAGAAAACTAAAACCTTCCGCGATCACTGCAATGCTACAATTACAAGAGTGCTCAACACGAGTGGAGCCAATTATAAGGTGAAACTTTAGTAGAAGATTTCCGACTCGCGATTTAGGTTAATTATATATATATATATATATATATATATAGTAAAAAGGACATTTATAATTATAGTATTTAAGGACAATTATAGTAATTAATTTATTATTAAAGTGATAAAATAAACTCTATTTTAATGAGTAATATTTTGATGGATTAATATTTATATGATGTTAGATCTATTCTAATATAAGCAGCTATATTTTTGCCAATATATTAAAAAACTAATGTGGCATTTGTTTACTCAATGTTTAAGCAAATCACTGATTAATTTTTAATGAGTTATGAAATTTTCTTAAGTGACATTTTCATTTAATCAACTGATTCCTGCTGACAAAAATAAAAAAAAATAATGCTGTAATTAAAACCCTTCTAAAATGCAATTATTGTTATAGAATTTGACAAAAATTGTCTATTTAATAATTAAGTAGATTTCAAAAAATATAATCCACTTTACTGCTTCTTTCAATCGCATAAAACAGTACGCGATATTTTGTTCTAGATCTAAAAGCTTACATAAGAAAGTGTAAAAAATTCTCGCTATTTTGATTGTCTTTGGTGTTTCATTAGTTCGTAGTGAAAGCTTTCGACTCTGTCTCTTTTCAACCAATCAATTTTTGCTGAATATCTCTGAAACGGTTTTAGTTCTCTCCATAAAGCAATTATGCATCGATTCCGAGATGTAAAAAATCGCATTGCTTTTAATCTCGTCTCAGTATTCGTGAATCCAGAAATGTTTCCATTTGAATTAACGGATTTTTTTCTTCTATTTATTACTTCAAATAAAAAAGCTAAGATACAATCTTTGACAAAGAGAAAATTTCATCTCTAAAAGATAGAGTGCATATTATTTAATCCAAAGTTCGAACTTGAGACAAATGAAGATTTCAGTTGATAATCACCCCCAGCAAAAGAAAAGAAAAAAAATCACGTAAATTATTGTCTTCTAAATTTCTTTTTTTTTTATTAAGATATTATTGATTTATTATATTCATACATTTCTTCTTTTGTATCTCATGGTTTCCCCAGTCATTATTTATCATTATTACACAAATCTGCTTAATGTACGTAAATTTAGGAGGTGCCCGTGGTGTAATGGTTATCGTCGTAGTAACTGGACACGGCGACACGAATTCAAATCCTGGACGAGACTGACTTATATTGCACTAATACCCTTGGGAAAGGTATGAATCCAATTATTCTCCCTCCAGCTATTGGTAAAATTGTAGGACAGACTAGGTTCTTCAGCCTTGGTGAGGCAACTAGTCTAGGAGAAGGAAAACTCTGAATTCAAACCTGTTAAACTCCGCTTAAAAATTGACCTTGTGTCATATCCTGCCTTAGCGGAGTGGTCGGTAAATATGGATATTCGTAAATTTGCAAAACACTTCAGTTGATAAATTTAGACATAAATCAGCACTACCTGATATTTACGTAAGTTTTGAAATTAAAATAAA
>OY757906.1:107652503-107682503 GCA_963585895.1 Sepioteuthis lessoniana | reverse complement strand
TTTTCCACGTTTAAAACATAATTTTATTGCATATCGTTCTTCTAAAGTCCAGATTGCATTTTTGAAATTCACCAGCTGGGACAATCAGGCTTTAGTGGGGTGTATTCCAATTGCTTCTGTAGCTGTTCATTTGAAGGTGAAATCATAAAAATTGGTCAGACATCTAATAAAATGTATGGAAATAACATACTGAATTTTCAAAAGACTATGACAATTTTAAATGCCTGTACAAAAATAAGTCATGAAACTTATTGAAAGCACCACCTATTTCTATACGGTTGTTTTTACCATTATTTTCCTTCTTACCAAGTGGTCTTTCAAATGAGTGAGTGACAACAAGTCTTCCCAACTACCAAGGACTTTCCTGAGTATTCAAGCCGGTCTTTGCAATACTTTGGTTTGGAAAGTCTCTACTCTTCTGATTTTATCCTTTGAGAACTGTTCCATGCGTATCAACTTCAATGTTTGTCCAAGTATTTTTCACTCGTTTCCTCATCCTTTATTTTCTCTCTGTAGTCCTCTTGAATGGTAAAATCCACTAGATAGGAAAGTTTTTTTTTCTTGTTAAGTATCATTAGGTCTGGTCATCTGACCAGGTTTATGAGACCCGTTTGGATCTCGAAACCCTCAAACTTTCATGCGTCTCGAAATCCCACAAAATATTATGTGCCCTATTATTTCGCATGGATTCTGGTCTGCGCTTATACCATTTAGAATAATGGCCAAATTTTGATCTTTGGCATAATTACCAATGGATAAAATTCCCATTTAGTCGTTCTTAATCTTATTTTTTTTTTATAGTTTGCTCAATTGGCTTATCGTGTCATTAAATGTTTCATCTCCGTGACCTTACTATCAATTTTGCCACGTATCATCAATTTTCACTTCAATATAAATGGTCTTGTGGCATTTTCTTACTGCAAATAACATATTTCTTCCTCTTTCTCGGCTATGTCCTGGTTTTCTTTCCAGGAATCAACCCACTTTGTCGCTTGAAGAATCTATACAGTTGTTTTATTTCCTATTTCTGTTTTCTAGCCGTATCTTGCGTTTACTGTAACTAATATATTTAGTATTTTTCTCTTTTTAGTGTATTTCTCGAATATGTGAATTGTTACTTCCGTGCAATCTTCAATGCTGGCAAGTCCTCTTTCTCCTTTTCTTGACACGTGTCATTCTCAGGTCATCACTCTGGTGACTTGTGCATATTATTATTATTATTATTAGTAGTAGTAGTAGTAGTAGTAGTAGTAGTTGGAGTAGAAGTAGGATGAGGAGTTGTTGTTGAAGTACAACTATTGCAGCTGCTTCTTCTGCTGTGGCTACTGATTTCGGATAAAATGGTTGAGAATTTTGCAGTTGTATTATTTGCGTTTACTGTAACTGACTAATATATTTAGTATTTTTCTCTTTTTAGTGTATTTCTCGAATATGTGAATTGTTGCTTCCGTGCAATCTTCAATGCTGGCAAGTCCTCTTTCTCCTTTTCTTGACACGTGTAATTCTTATGTCATCACTCTTGTGACTTGTGCATATTATTATTATTAGTAGTAGTATTAGTAGTAGTAGTAGTAGTAATAGTAGTAGGATGAGGAGTTGTTGTTGAAGTAAAACTATTGCAGCTGCTTCTTCTGCTGTGGCTACTGATTTCGGATAAAATGGTTGAGGACTTTTGCAGTTTTATTACAATTACTGATACACGCCCACATTCAACAATACAACTTGAATTTAAATTTGAACTTTAGATAGAATATGATGATAAATTGAGGTTTATTGATGAAGTTACTCAAATGAATAAGGTAAAATCCTTTTTTTAATATAAAAAAAACGGGAAATAATTAGCTCTTGATGAAAGCTACAGATGCAATGACTAGAAAGAGCCCAACCCAGCAGAAGAACTGATTATCTTTAAAAATAATTTGCATAACATAGTGAGTGTGTTAGATTTTTTTTTTTTTAAGTTTGAAGTGATTTCTAGAAAACTCCCAACGAGTATTTCAAGTGGATCAATAATTCCTGTAAAGTATTTGTACCATCTGACATGTCAAGTAAGATCTATGAAATGGAGCTGAACTAATGCAAACTGCTCGATGAGGCGGTAATTAAGTTTTGCTAAACGGCACTAGTAGAAATGGGTGTGGTCATAAATGTTAGACGAAGAACATAACCAAATTTAAGTTGAACAAACGAGTTAACCCTATTGCAACGTACACTAATTTGTCATCAAAAAATTACAGAGGAAGCCTACTGCCAACATTTCAATCTCACATAAGACCAAATATATGTTGAAAAACATTGTAATTGATAGTTGATCTTTAGTATTACGTAACTCTAAAACCTATTTACAAAGTAGACGACACGCAAAATTGACCGAAGTTGATCAAGAACATATGAATAAATAAAGATACTGACGCCCATAACGTGGAAGTTGTTTAAAAAAGCGTATGCTTTTTTAGAAGGAACAAACACTTGTGTTCTTCTTTGGAAAAGGTAAGTTAAATTCTCTTACAGGAACCCAGAAAATTATCTTAAAAAAGAACTGAAGTAATTTGAAAAGATTGGCAAAAAATAAGTTTTGCTGTGAGTTCTATATCTGAAACAATGAGTGACCCATACTTATTTCTCAATATGAGTATTCATTAACTAATGAATATATATATATATATATATATATATATATATATATATATAGAAAAGGACTGTAATAAATTTAACACTATGAAAATGTACAGAGGTAAAAAACACAAGGTCTACAGACAATGATTTCATTTATGGAATTATTTGCCAACATCAAACTTTTTCTGTTTTTATAACTTCATCAGGTCGAGTGAGTTATTAATTTAAACAAAAAATGATGTGAAAGTTTATTCTATTTACCTCCGTGACGTTTCAAATTTGTTCGTTATAGGGTTCCAAAAAGTATTTGTAAAATATCCATCTGACTCTCTCACACTATATAATAATAACGATTATATATATATATATATATATATATATATATATATATATATATATATATATTAGTTTTTATATATTTTCCATAGCATGAGAGCTTATCTGCGACTACTGGTTTAATACGACAATCAACAGTCAGAAAATCATCAGCCTAATGATTGTCATATAAAAAATGGCATGAAACAAGTGGTCAGAGATAAGCATCGATGGTATTGAATATATGTGAAAACTAATTTATATTTATTTATGATTGTATTATATAATAACACTAACATAGATATTGAGGACTGTCCAAATTATGCCACTTTTGGTATGCTACAAACCCACCAAATGAGATAATGACAGCCATAGACTGTTGTAATACACACACACACAGACACACACACACACATATATATATATATATATATGTGTGTGTGTGTGTGTGTGTGTGTGTGTGTGTGTTAATATTTTTATTGCTTAATTCATATCTACCTATTATTAACATTGAATAACATATCTATTCGTTTTAATTAAGTTGAGCCTTCTTTCTATCTTAATTTTTTAATCCAAATATTCGAATGAATTGCGGTTCGAAATGATACAAGATTCATTTGTTTTTCAGATGATTTTGTTATATATATATATATATATATATATAATGAAACGCAGTTTCATCCAGGCAGCGGTCGTATCGATACTGCTGTATGGATGCACCACTTGGACGCTAACTAAACGGCTCGAGAAGAAGCTAGACGGCAATTACACAAGAATGCTGCCAGCAATAGTGAACAAGTACTGGCGGCAACACCCCACAAAGCATTAACTATACGGCCACCTACCTCCCATCACGAAAACTATCCAAGCTAGACGAACCAGATATGCAGGAACTGCTGGAGAAGCAGCGACGAGCTCATAAGTGATGTACTCCTATGGAACCCCACATATGGCCTAGTAAAAGCAGGACGATGAGTTTGAACATACATCCAGAAGCTATGTGAGGATACGGCATGTAGCGCAGAAGACCTACAAGAGGTGATGAACGATAGGGAGAAGTAGCGAGAGAGGGTCAGGAATATCCGTGCTAGCTGCACGACATAATGATGATGATGATGATATATATATATATATATATATATATATATATATAAGATCTTGGAGTCTGTTTACGTAAATTTCGGATCATTTTCTAAAGTATGTTTAACAAAACAATTATTCATATTTCCTTTTTAAAATCTTGAAAGAGCCTCTAAATCCGTTTATTGAGACAACCAGAAGTCTCAACGACATATTTTTTGAAAAATCAAGACCTGGATTATTCTACTCTCCAGCTATGGATTCGCCGTGGTTATTGTGATTTCTATTATTAATTCAATTCTTAATTGTCTTTGAAGAGTTGTCGACCGTTTATATTCCATGGTTATGTAAGTTTTTTCGATGATGTTTGGGAGTGTGTTGTTAGATAAAATTATATATCTATGTTATGAATTACTATTAAAACCGATTTATGGTTTCAGTGTTAGTAGAATATTTACGTCTGTGAATTTTGAATTTTTTCATTTAAAAATTTTGGTAGGCAAATCTAAATTGCTCTCAGGTAAAAACTACTGGTTATTCCGAAATCAATAAACAGAGATACTGTTTTTTTTAAGTTGCATTTTAATGGGGTCAGGTTGGTGCAGAGAAAGTACAAAATCCCTTATTCAAAAATAATTTGGATTCATTGTTTATTGGGAGAAAAATAGTTAGATTAAACAGAGAGATAGTAAGACGTATAACATTGGTATAGGTGGATAGATATATTGGAATGTTTATAATAGGTAGTTGGCGAACTTATTTGAGGGTGACCCGAAGGCTCTCTCTTAAATAGCTACTACACTAAGGAGTAAGGGAGGGCACTACTCCATTCCCCGGATTGTGCCACTTTACACTTGATCCTTACCTTATAATGCTGAGGGTTAAGCCAGGATATATCAAGTACCATTCTTTGGGTCTTTGGCATGACTCAAACTGGGATTGAACTCCAGTTTCCCAGACCATTGGTGAACACTCTACTCATTACGCCACTGGCCCATTGGTCTAGTGGGTGGAGTGTTCACCAATTACTTGGGAGACCGGGGTTCGATCCAAAGTCGAGTCATACCAAAGACTCAAAAAATGATACTTGTTACATCCTTACTTAACTCTCAGCATTATAAGGAACCTATCATGGGTAAAATAGGGGAATTCAAGGAAAGGAGTAACGCCTTCCCTTTCACCTTGGTGTGGTAGATATTAAAAAAGGAGCCCTCGGGTCACGCTCGATTACGGTCTCTAACTTTATATTTACTCATGATAGGTAGGTATGAACTAAAATATATTAATGTTAACAGACATACATATATATATATATATATATATATATATATATATATAGAGAGAGAGAGAGAGAAAGAGAATGGGAGAGAGAAAAAGTGACATAGATAGAGATATGATATGGATTTTTATAAAGTATATATTCGAACGCTAATTACATCACATAAATTAGAAACGCTACCGAAAGAAAAAATAATATTTAAATTTTCTCTCATCTTTTTTCGTTTGATTTGATATACACATGCCTGGACGAAGGCCTAAAAAGAAAACGTTGAACGCTAGCAAATTATTTAACAAATGAAATCTTCCCCGAAGAGCTTGTGTTTTTGTTTCTGTACATTTTTACTCATGCACACACACACACACACACACACACACACACACACACACACACACACACACACATATATATATATATATATATATATATATATATATATATATATAAAGAGAAACAAGTAAAATTACCACAGATATATACACAATGCAAGGTGATCATTTGGCAAGACGATCATTGGCAGTGCCATATATATATATATATATATATATATATATATATATATATACATATACATATATATATGTGTGTGTGTGTATGTGTGTGTGCTGTGAGTGTGTATGAATGTGTGTGTGTGTGAATGTGTGTTTGTGTTGATTGGTTTTTTGGGTTTTATGGCATATCAACTTTGGTAGATTATTCAAACCTCTTTATAGATCAACGTTAAATATATGTCTTGTAAGTACACTTTGTTGATAACATTTTTAAATGAGTCTGAACTCATTTTTTGTATACAGTTTAATGGTTTTAAGTATTTCAATAACATAACAATTTCATATACTATTAGTCATTTGTTTGCATGCAGCTACCTAGTTTCAAATCCTGCTAAACACTAATATTTGTTTGCATGCAGTGTAGTGGTTACAAGTATTGTTATTTTGATCTAATTATTCTTTTGAAAGATATTCATTGATCTTCTCACAGTAAAATGTTTCAAAGTATTGCTATGTTATACCATAATTACAATTTAGGCACACATTTGAATAGTTTTGATTATTGTTCTTTAACACAAATAATTCTATTCAGCAATACTCATTCGTTTTCATAAAATTCAATAGTTCAAAAATTGCTATGTATCACTAACAATTAAAGTGAACATCAGTATTTTTTTTTCAAAAACAGGACTATTTGACCCATAGATAAGACCCTATCTGGTAATACTACTCTGGATCAGAGAGGAACTGGAAGGAATGACAGGGGTATCCACATTTTCCCAAAGCTCCAAACCCAAGGCTCCAAAAGGTTTTTGTCATGTTGATGATACTCATTGAGAGGTTTTTACCTTTTGCAGAGATGCAATCAGTGTATTCTACAGCCCAGGCCGACTGAGTAGTATATGTGTGTGTGTGTGTGTGTGTGTGTGTGTGTGTGTGTGTGTGTGTGTGAAAATTTAGTGATAAAAAGACACAAGATCCGCAGAGGATAATTTTGATTCATTTAATAATTTGCCAATGTTCAACGTTTTGTTTTTAGGCTTTCATCAAGGTGAGTGCGCTATCTAATGAAACAAAAAAAAAAAAAAGAAAAAAAAAAAAAAGAAAAAACGAGAAAGTTTTAAAATATACTTTTTTCCGTAGTTCAAGTTCTATTTCAAATTTTTGTGATGTAATTAACATTCCATAATGTATCTAAAAAAGATCTATCTATCTATCTGTCTGTCTGTCTCTCTTTCTCTCTCTCACTCAATATATATATATATATATATATATATAAAAGAAAAAAGTTGGCGACCGTAGTCGAGGGTGACCCGAAGGCTCTCTTTTCGATAGCGACTACACCGAAGTGTAGGGGAAGCGTTACTCCTTACCCTGGATTGCTCCACTTTACCCTTGATACGTACTTATAATGCTGAGTGTTAGGCAAGATTGCATCAAGTACCATTTTTGAGTCTTTCGTATGACTCGACCTGGGATTGAACCCAGATCTTCCGTACCATTGGCGAACACTCTAACCATTATGCCAATGACTCTCTTTCTCTCTCTCTCTCTATATATATATATATAGAGAGAGAGAGAGAGTGATTAGAAGGAAATCCAAGGCTGGTTAAATTGTCATTATGAATTTATTTCGGCGGAGAATATCATTATAATCTTCGACTCATCAGATGACAGCACATGATTAACTTGAGGTTGAAAAACAGCAGGTATGGTTTACAGTCTATATGTGAATGAAAAAAAAAAAGAAAAGAAGGAAAGAAAAAATTATATAAATTTTAATTTCTCAGGCGAAAGTAAAGAGGGTCAAAATGATAAAGTGTTATAAAAATTAAGAAACCAGAAAAAGGGTATTCCTGTAAACTAACCCATCCTAGTTTGAACGTATGCTAGATTTTTTAGAGCAGTTGGAATTTTCTGAATAATGTAAGCTTATAAACTAAACGCTTACCTTCATATAGTTTCATTTATTTTTCATACACCTATTATTTTCCTCATATCATGTGTTCTGAAGCTTTCTCCTAAAAATATTAACTACCCCCGAAATAAAAACCCATAATTTTGAATTAATGTCTAAATGTCCTAGAATACCCCCGTCATATAATACTGTTAACTCCTAAAATAACGGTATCACTCTGCAACTAGTAGACAAGTTCACTTTTCTTGGAAGCAGTACCTCTTCAACCGAGACAGATATCAACACGCCACGAGAGAAGGCATGGACAGCTATCTATAGAGTTCGGTCAGATGGAAGTCAGACCTGACCGATAAAATGAAACGCAGTTTTTTTCCTGGCAGCGGTCGTATCGATACTGCTGTAAGGATGCACTCCATGGACGCTTACTAAACGTATGCAGAAGAAACTTTACGACAATTACACAAGAATGCTGTGAGCAATATTAAACAGGTCTTGAAGGTAGCACCCCACAAAGCAACAACTGTACGGCTGCTTACCCACCCCCTTTACGAAAACCATCCAAACTAGACGAACCAGACATTAGGGAAAAACTCATAAGCAATATAGTCCTGTGGACCCCATTCACATGGACGAACAAAGGCAGGATAACCAGCTAGAACCTATTTACAACAGCTCTGTGCCGATACAGGATGTAGCCTTAAAGACCTGCCAGGAGCGATGGACGATAGAGAAGCGTAGCGTGAGAGGGTCAGGCAGATCCGCGCCGGTGGTGTGACGTGATGATGACTGAAATAAACGTTATTATTTCCAATAAAAATCATCCAGCATCAATATCCCTGCTATTGTCCAGAGTAGGAGCCTCGGTCTCCTCCTACACCAGTCAGGATACTTTAAATTTACTTTTATGTCTACATTTAAATACAAGCTGGTGCCGTTCATTTTAAAGTAGTCTGCGATCTTTAAAATTAATCACACTATTTTTTCATCGATACACAAGTTACATCTAAAATTGAAGCTCTTCGCGGTTGAAGACTTCCTGACAATTTCCCACTTTATTTGGTGGGACTCCAAAAATATTTCAATGGAGCGGTTTGGTCTCTAAGTCGTGGATTGGAGAAATAATATTTGTGGTTATAGAGTCCTTGTTTCCAATTCCCAGCAGAGAGACCTACTTAGACCCTTCTCCATCATTATTATGTTCCATGGGGGAAATTCACGCTTGGTATACGACGTTCTTCGAGTTGCATCGTCCGCCCAAGGAGCATTACCCTTTACTTCAACAATTACAAGACACCGCATCTGATCCCCCACTATATCTATTTAATTCGTCTAGCAACCTCCTGATATGGTTATTTCAGATATTACGCATGTTCTTTGTACAAGAGTAACTACTTTTTATTGTGTTCCTACTAAAAAATTTCTTAATAGATTGCCCATATTAAAGTGCATATCCAGGAGGTTTAGGAAATATCTACTTATGTTTATGTTGGTAAGTTTACAAAATGGTGGGCTAAACCAGATTACTCTTCTATTTCTATTTTTCCTCGTCTATTTGAGTTATTATTATTGGTATCTCCTCACTTGACAAGTACGTGAGTCCAACTACTATTACTATGTGGCAGAACTCAAAGGGAATTCTTTTGCATAATTTTAAGGGTACCTACACAATTTCATATTGCTGACATTTTGTTTGTACGGCACAATTGAAGGAAAATATTTGAAAAATTGAATTGTGATTTTTTCTACAAGACAAGCCAGAAGTGTTACATATGTTGCTACAAAAAATTTTGCTAATTTTTTCAAAATGCATAGAATATTTATTTTCTTAGTTTGTCGAAACTCGAAGGGAATTCTTTAGCATAATTTTAAGGGTGTCTGCACAATTTAACACAGCGGACATTTCATTTGTATGATGCAACTGAAGGGACGTATTTTTCTAAGCATGAACAATTGAATTGTAATGTTTTTTCTACATTCCAATCCGAGAAATGTTTCAGAAACTGTTTGAAAGTTTTCGTTTTTCTTTTTTAAAAAATATGCATGGAATTATTATATCAATCAATTGCATATTTGGCCGAGCAAACTAAGAGAATTGTCTTATTTTTCCAATTATAGTATTTTAATTATAATGTCTACACTGAATATTAAATATCAAGATCGAGGTAGATGATGGTTCGAGATTATATTTGGTTAGTTTGGTTTGGTTTTATGGCATATAGATTATTGTAAGTCATTCAATACAGAATACATATATCAAATATACGATTTCTTAACACATTTTGAAGAGAGCATTTTAAAACAAGCCTAAGTTCGTTGTTTTGCACAGTGGTGAATGTGTAATATAATGGCCGAGGGATTTCGGTTTATGACTTTGGGTTTAGTTAGGCTGAGAACCTTTCGGCTCTGAACATGAGTTAGTTAGGTGCAACATTAGCGCAGGTGTTCACGGGCGAGCGAGTGCACAGAGCGTACGTGTCACTCAGAGATGTCACAATAGCCCGAGATGGGAAACGGATACTAGTGAGTGAAAACGACGGAAACGCACGGAGGATATGGGGAGATTTTGAAAAAGTCAGTTAGTTGAGACTAGACACCGGAAGAGTTGAGATGAGACCTGCTTCGGGGGAAGACGGTTGTTTTCGCTTGCTCGCGGACACCTTAGTGGAGGGTGCCACACGTGTTGGTGGGGCAGATGAAAAAGCCAGAATAGATTTTGCCTCTCTCCTTATGTCGAAACCTTTAACTCAAAGGTAATAAAATGTTTCGTACCTGAACAAAGAAGTCGTCAAGTGTTTTTCGTGTTTCAAGATTCTTATGTTCTATCTTGATGGACATTCATGGCTATGGTACAAATTGTTTCACTAAATTCAAACAATTAAGTTCAGAATAAGTACAGTCTTTTGTTTACACACAGTTAGTTACTGGTGTGAATGCAGTTTTTTTTATTTACACACAGTTAAATGTAAAATGTCCTATTTAAAACGGTTCAATTTAGCTGAAGTACACATCATTTTGTTTTCACACAGTTCTATTTCAAACAATTTAGTTTAGCGTGTCAACAAAGTTAAATGGTTCCAAGTATAGCTATGTATTACTTATAAGTCTATTAAAGATCAGTCATTTGTTTAAACAGAGTTAAATAATCAAACAGTTCTAGTTCAAACAATTCAGTTTAGCTCATGTACAGGGTTTTTTGTTTGTTTACGCACAATTAAAAGTAAAAAAATTCAAACAATCAATTTTAGCATGAATACACGGTAAGTTCTATTTGAGCCATAGATAGGACCCTCGCAGGACCACGTCGAGCTTGTGTGGACCTGGGAGTGATGGTAATGAAGGGGGATTCCGCATTCCTTGAGTACCAGCTTTAATTAAGCATCGCAATCAAACTTTTTAGTGTTATATCCAGGACACTCGTTGAGGAAGTTTTACTTCTCTGCCGAGATGCAGTTGGTTTATTCTGCAGTCCCAGCCAACTAGGCTATTGGAATTATTTCATAAATGTTTTTAATTATGTATTAAAAACTCTATTTTTCCGTCATTTTTACACACTTCTCGTCCTTTACAGCGAGATTTCTAAATGTCCATGATAAAAGTATGTGTATTTTAATTTATTTTGAATTTTATCTTTCTATAACAGAAAAAGTGCAGAAAAAAGTTTTAGATTTCTCCCAGGAATCTATCAACACTGGAAAGAACCTTTTTAAGATTAAAAAAAAATAAAAACAAAAACAAAAAAAAAAAACATAGTCAAACGTCTATGTTATGCTTTGATGATGTTATATCAAAATTGTGTTTGGCATCGATACTGGATGCAGAGCAGAAACCTGTGAAATTGAGGGCATATATTTTTTTTAATAAAAAAGCAAATCAATTCCAAAAGGAGTGTACCATCTTATATTGTGATGATGGAATTATTATTCTAAAAACGTTCAATAATAAGCAAGTGGGTTGGACAAAGAAATATGAATAAAAGATTTTTAAAAATATGGCTTAAATTTGAAGTCAAATTTAAGCAACTTAACTTTTGTTATATACTGACTTCACATCGCTGTTCTATCATCTTTATCATGGGATCATTCTCTTCACTAGGAGGAATGATAAATATGCAGTCTTCTTTTCTCGGGTGCTAACATAGCTTTGATCATATCATATATATTAATGACGGATGCAGACGTGAGAGCCGGACCACAAATTAAAAACCATGTTTTATCACTACAACCAGTCTTGACTGGCTAAGTTAATGTTGGATGGTAACTTCTAACTTTTCGGTCACCTGATTAAGACTATTCATTCAAATCTGGGATCTCAGATTGATCTCGGGTTCATTAACTGTCAATTGAATTGATTTAACTCTTAGTATTTTTCTACCATTTAACGATTATAACGCAATTCAAATGGTACGCTAATCCTTAAGCAAGTCAACTTCCTTTATTCTTAAGCTATTCTACTTTTTTTTTATTAAACATAAATAGTGGTCGAACCAATTATATGCATGTATAACAATATTTTTGGTCCGATTACCGGTATCAAATAATATGCTTAATATGTTTGCACGACACTAATTATAGAACCATCGCTTGGCCGTGGCTTTTAAGAGTCCAATCCTGTTCATGGCCGTGCCGTTGATTTCTAGGGTTAATCCCTGCGTTTTGCTGTGTTGTGTGTTTTCAGGGTTGGATCCTGGCTATGTCGAGGATTTTCAGGCAGCAAATATAAAATTATCGTTTGGTCCGGCAGCATAAACCAATATCGCTTGCACTGTCTAGGTACTTATCTTGGTCCCGGTATTAAATAAATTCCTATGATTGGGCCAGGCACCAATTATAACACTATCGTTTATCAAATGTTATACTATATTCCGGGGTCGATTACCATTTGTAATACCATCGTTTGGGTACGTTATAAAATGTAAATATATCCTGGCACGGCACCACTGTAACAATATCGCGGTCACGACTATCAACACCGATACCAGAGCCGAATGTAATACCTTGTGTACGACATTTATTGTACCAAAGGTAATAATAATTATTGGTCTTATGCGGTACTATAGTTGTCATGGTACTTTTACTTTGGTCTTATAGTGGTAACGGCGCCAAATGCATTTCCAGATAGTTTGTTTATTAATCTTCTTTATGCCCACGCTGTGTTCGAATAATCTACAAATGGTGAATGACAGAATCCATCCTCAACTTATTCTGATATACGGCGAGATTCGTTGGAACAATGTTGCCTGTGTTGGCAACTCAAAAACCAGAAGAACTCTCGGCCAACAATTAATAATCATTTATTGTTTGATATTCATACTGCATACAGTAGCACTGGAGAGAGAAAACCTGTAAGGGTCTATGATTAGACAAAAAGAGACATCCTCACAGGCAGGCTGACATCTCACCCCAACTGCTTCCAACTGACTGATGACCCAACTGCAAACTGAAAAATCTTTCAAAATTCGCTATTTTTTTTTTATAAATCTAAATTCAGGATATCAGTAGTGTGATGTCTCCTTGTTAAGTTATCGCGTCACTTACACGTGTCCCCCAATGTTTACCGAGTTTTCATTTCTTCAATCAAACCTGTGACATGATATGAATCTATTTTATTTACATTTGGTCTTCCTGTGTTGGTCGTTGGTGTACTGACTTGAACTTTCCAACTTGACTTACATTTCCGTTCAAAGAATTTTACTAATTTAATAGCCAACTAAAAACTCGTGGCCCAATCAAACGAGACAATGGAATCATTAACTACCACGGCAACTGGGTTACACTTGATACGACAGAAATACATCCTACTTTTTGATCGGTAACTAATACGGTGCAAGTGAATATTGGCAAATGATACTGGTAGCTCCATATAGTTAATGTACTACACTTTTTCATATGTAAGCAGTTAGGATCAGTTATTGAGACTGTCAGTCTGAACTAATTTTTTTTCCTTTCAGCGCTTCAGGTCTTTCAGGTGATTTCCTTTTCATCGATGAACCAATAATAAATAAATGTTTAGCCCCTAGCAGTATCGAGTTTCAATTTGAAATATCATCATTCCAACATGATATGAAATGAGCACGAATCACTCTAGTCCAAGCAAAGGTCCTAATTAATTCCCCCATAAAAGAACATGGTAACACATATGCTAGAAAAAGCTACCATAATTACATGCCTGAAAATACTTACTCCTTACAGGAGGCAATTTAAAAGGAAAGAGGTATCTCTGTCGAACCCTGTGCAAAGCTGGACAATATACCTGTCTTTTCATACAAAATGAGACCACACATTGACAATCATAAAGTACATAACCTATGGTTCATAACTTGACCACAAACGCCAGCAACTCTAAAATATTCGATAACACAAAAGTAATTGTCGAAGCAGTCCCAGAGAATAGTAGATAAATTGCTAACATATTTCAACAATTGCCAAAACAAGAGAAGAATAAAGAATAAGAAAATTATATTGTCTTAAGCACCTAACCGCAAAAGAGTTAAAACAAACGTGGGGAAATATCCTGTACAGTTCATCGTTTTGCTAAATCTATAACGTTTAATAAATCAAGAACAAATTAAAAGCCAACGATAATAATGGTGATTAAAGAATATATATTGGTGCCACATAACTAAACATGGAAAATTTACAATATTCTCAAAGAGAAATAATTGTAAAAAGTATATGTTATCGGTCTATTCATCAAAAGTGTGTAATGAAGTAGGTATATTTCTAAAAAGTCTATGGACGTACGTAAAATATTCAACATATAGAATGTGCAAAAGTAATAGCAGGCTTTGCCTTAAAGAATATGTATATTGTAATTCCAGGAATCTAACAAATATGAAAATAGCATTGGAGTCCAAATGTTGTCACTTGTCAAAAGATCAATTTTAGAAACAAATATAGATGGCAAAGCCGATAGATATTTCATTTTTATGCATATGAGATTGGGGCCAGGGGAAATTCTGAGTAGAGGAAAAATATTTGTCTAAAATGTTCACCTATATATATATATGTGTTTTTGTGCGTATGTGTGTGTTGGAGTGTGTGTGTGTGTGTGTGTGTGTGTGTGTGTGTGTGTGTGTGTGTGTGTGTGTGTGTCTGTGTATCTTTTTTCTGTGTATGCGTGTTGGAATTCTTCCACATATGCAAGTAAATTATCCAAGTATATATATATATATATAAAAATATATATATATACTCTTGTTTATATTTGTAAATGAATTGATTTTACGCATACATAATCACACATATATAATTACTAATCGATATTTATGTACATATATAATGAAGGTTTTTTTTTTTTATAAATGTTTATTTGCGTTGGTATATTAGATCAACAATGCATGCTTCTGAGATATGCACAAGTTTTGATATCTTGAATAATTTGAGTGTGAACATATAATGATACCACGAATATGTAATTCTGAATTCTTTTAATTTCTATATAATGAATTGATCATAGAGTGTACGATTGTGATAAAAAGGTGTAGAAATCGTGGATAAACGTGTTGAACTAAAATCCGATTCGCTAATACATTGCCAAGTTCACTTTCATTTTTCAGTATTCATTACTTTCCTCGTCCAGCAAGTACTGTTATTTTTCTTCTACTCCAGGCAATTTCAATTACATGGAAAAATGTATTGTTGAATTCTGTTTACTTTATAAATGACTTTTAGCAGAATAAACATCTTAAGTTATACTAATATCTGAGAAGCGATGTCTTCCAGAGAGTAAAATCATCATATTCTCGGATTTCTTTTAGGTAAAATCAAGCAGGAAATTTATATTGTAATTAAAAACATATTGATTCATAAATTGTTATTGCAACCTCGAAGTAAGCAAGTTCGAACTCCAGTCACGCTATTACATTCGCCTTCGAACTAATAACCTTCGGAAAGCTACGAACCTTTTTATTCTTCAAGATATTGTTTAATAATATCAGTACATTACTTTTTCAAAATGGCTTTGGTATTAAACTACCCACGATCGTGGATATGCCATTAAGCGAAAATACTAAAACAAAATGTTAGTACAAAAATTGAACTTCATTGTTAACTGGGAACAACACAAGAATGCTACGTGATCATTTGAACAAATCCTGGAAGCAGCACCCTACAAAACAGCAGATGTACAGCCACTTACCTCCCACTTCACAAACTATCCAATTAAGATGAACAAGATATGTAGGAAACAGTTGATTTAGTAATGACGAACTCAAAATCGACGTCCACTTATGAACTCCTACAAATGGACGCACTCAAATTGCCTGACAAGCAAAGACTTTCATCAGCTTAATGAGGATACTGGACGTGGCAAAAGAAACAGCTCGAGACTATGAAAGAAAGGGTTGAAGAGAGTCAGTGAACACCGTGTTATGATGATGATGATGATAATGATGATTTTTCACTGGTTATTCATGGTTTTAATATCTAAATTGATTCACACTGCTTTTGCTTTGCTACATCTCTATACTGAATACTTATGTAAATATGAAGTAATAGATATTTTTGGTCAGTAATCTATATACACTTTATACATTGTTATGAGAATGATCTGTTGTAACCAGTTAAATTGCTTGTAATGGAAGGTGAATTAACCTAGATGTTAATTCAAATTTTCCCTTAATGTTTTCAATTAACTGAATTATCGCCCTTTTGTATAGATAAAATTTTACCTAGAGGCATTTGACGATGATGAAAGCAACAATCACCCCATCAGTTATAGTCTCATTCAAGTTCAGTTTACATAGACTTCTTAAAAATTTTAGTTTCTTTTTTCATTTATTCGTTCTTTCTTTCATTGTTTCTTCCATCCCACCTCTCATTTTCCTCGTCACTTCATTTCCTCTTGTTCGAAACCTTATCTTTCTTTCTTTATTTATTTTTTCCCTTGTCACGTGATTTCTTATCTTCTTCAGAGGACTTTTCTTTCTTTCTTTCTTTCTTTCTTTCTTTTCCCTTGTCACTTGATTTCTTATCTTCTTCAGAGGACTTTTCTTTCTTTCTTTCTTTCTTTCTTTCTTTCTTTTCCCTTGTCACTTGATTTCTTATCTTCTTCAGAGGACTTTTCTTTCTTTCTTTCTTTCTTTCTTTCTTTCTTTCTTTCTTTTCCATTGTCACTTGATTTCTTATCTTCTTCAGAGGACTTTTCTTTCTTTCTTTCTTTCTTTCTTTCTTTCTTTCTTTCTTTATTTCTTTTCCATTGTCACTTGATTTCTTATCTTCTTCAGAGGACTTTTCTTTCTTTCTTTCTTTCTTTCTTTCTTTCTTTCTTTCTTTCTTTTCCCTTGTCACTTGATTTCTTATCTTCTTCAGAGGACTTTTCTTTCTTTCTTTCTTTCTTTTCCATTGTCACTTGATTTCTTATCTTCTTCAGAGGACTTTTCTTTCTTTCTTTCTTTCTTTCTTTCTTTCTTTCTTTCTTTTCCCTTGTCACTTGATTTCTTATCTTCTTCAGAGGATTTTTCTTTCTTTCTTATTTTCTTTCTTTCTTTTTTTCTTTCTCCATCATGAGTCCCAATTTTCTTGTCCCTTGATTTCATTTGATTTTCACAACCTTTTCCTTCTTCCTTTCCCTTTCTTTATTTGTCACTTTATTTCTTATGTTCAAAGCGTTCTTTCTCTCTTTATTTATTTCTCTTTCCTTGTCACTTGATTTTTTATGTTTGTCTCAGCATCTGTGAAGTATATCAGTGAAGATTGTGCTGATCTCCGACCATCATAACGGATACAATCTTACAGTAATTATTTTTTTTGCTTTCCGTATCCTTAAGCTGTGAAGTGCGCTGGCATAATGGTTATAGGCGCAAAAGTCGGTGAGCCACATTTAAATTATTCCGTCGATGAATGTGGTTCCTCTTAGTTTGAAGAGCAACTCGTTTATGATAGAGATAACTTTGATTTCAGAATAAGGTTTTGACATATCTAAGACAATCACCCTTTTTTTCTTTAAAATTGTTCCTTTTCTGTGTTGAAATAAGATATAACTTTGTTGCTATCATATACCGACTATAACTGTCCCTTGAGAGAGAACATGATAGGAAAATACTCAGTATGTAAATCCGAGTTACAAAGACCCATCCAAGTAGGTAGTTGTTATGGACAAGTCATTTTCCAAGGTATTCATTCGGTAAAGTTGTAAGAGACTGGTACTCGCATAAAATATATAAGTTATTAAAAGACCAATCTGCTAGAAGAAAGTCGAGGTGACAAAATTTAAAACTTCATCTGGTAGGCATGAAGAAAAAGATATGTATTATCTATCCCCACAGACTGAAAAACAGAATTTATGTAGGAATCGGTGAGGTAGCTAGACTCGATTCCCCACTCAGAGAGATGGCAAGCAATGTTACACAGGTAAAGCGGCTAAGGGGGTTAGGAAGCTGGGTGTCTTAATTTGCATTGGTAGCTGGGAAAATGAGGAGACCAGCGGCAATGTAGAGAGTGAGCGATCGTACCATTCAAAGACACGAAAGGAACTGATTCATATAAGAAAAATCTACCCAGAACACTGGGTCAGTCAGATATTTTGACATACATCCACAGCCTCAGTTCATTTCTCCCATTAAACGATTAGCTATTACCAATATAAGAATCATCAGCGAATATGCTACAGATCTACTAACTGTCCCCTTACTATGATTTTCTGACAGTGATCTAATCAATCAAAGAGCTTTGTAACGATTGGATGCAGGTTTTTACAAATGAAATTAAAGTAAATCTTCGATTCTGGTTCCTGAGATGATAGTTCTTACAATTTCACAAGGTGTTAATACATTTATCAGTATTCAGATATAATCGCTGGTTCCTTTAGATAAAACTGGATGGTAAATAAATTTTTTTGTCTTTGTGAACAAAGTTCAAGAAGTAGGAGGTCCATACCACGCTGCAGGCACATTCAGGGCTGATAAGGCCGATTCAAATAGGCAGCTATAATTGCTGAAGATTTGGTGGAAAAGTGTTTTGGTTCCTCCTGCTTCATTTTTTTGTCTTGAGAATAGCCTTGCAGCTATTTTAAAAGAAGGAGACAACATTGTTGGCGTTGAGACACGAGGCATCACTGTTTTCAGTTACGGTAGACAATCGTCGATGGTCGATGTGACAGGATCGTTTTCAGGAAGAGTAATCATCGCCGATTCAGCAACATACGCTGCTGCGAGCTCAGTGAAGATCATCGCAACTAAGGTGTTCCAAAGAAGCAATGCAAGGACAGTTTGAAAAAATGTACTTAATACCGATTCAGATCAGAAGTTTACTTGTCATGATTCCTACTTTAATATTCATGGATTAATTTCCGGGTCACTTTTCTACAGCAAGGCACTTAGGTATTAAAAGAATGTAACCTATATCACCCTGCAGGTACATTGCTGTCTGATATCTGTCTTTGCGAAGCATGCAAATTTGGTTGCAGATATCGTAGCCAGTGTCCACGAGTTGTGGTCATCAAGTTAGTATCGAAATGAATATATTCATAATGATCGTCGAGATTAACTCGTAACGTATGAAATGCTGGTCTTCTATCACTGAAAATATTCACTTGGAATCTTTGTCCATCTCCTTAACCAGCGAGCTAATACTTGCAGGTACAACGGTAAATCCTAATTAGACGAAATAATCGAAAGAATGCTGGAGTACTCATCATCGCAGAAGGACTCTTTCGTAGATGAAAACCAACGTGACTAATTAATAATTAAGAGTTTCTGAAGAGCTTGGTAAGGTAGTCTCTAACCCAAATGATTGATTTTGCCCAGAGCGACGCGTGAGCTAAGCGGAACAATTATCTCGTGAAGAAAGGGAAAAGAAGGTAATTATTGAAAACCAATAATTTTTAGAGATCTTTCGTTCTTCTCTCACATGTCTTACAGCATTTTTTCAAAGATTTGATCCACTAAATAAAGAAATATGTAAACAAGAATAATAATGATAATAAATTACAAATAAAAACTAATATGATGTATTAACGAACACCCTTGGTGATAATATTTCACGTTTTGTGATCAACAGATCGCGTGAGTTCTCATTTAGTTGGCTCTTAACATTGAACTCTCATCAGTTAAGAATTGTAAAAGACATGTTGGCACCATGCCGTAGAACATTACTTACGTTGCTAATTGTTCATAACAACAATTGTATTGATTTTATACCCGGTATATTAAGTATATTTCAATATTTGTACGCTTCAAAGGAAAGAAATGGTCCGTAAACTAATTGCTAATAAGATTAATTCCAAAAAAAGATTCCAGATTTGAAGATACTCAATTGGTGAGGCTTCAAATACGGAGTTAAACCCTTCTCCACACAAAAGATCTTTAGGATAATACATTAAAGTGCATATGATGGTGAGAGTCCAGCTCTGGAGAAATGGTAACTGTGAATTATCTCTTTAATAACATTACTCTCAGCACCTCTCTAACATTGAGAAGTAGTAGCTGACCGGGTCGCGTCTGTAGGTTGAATAAGTCTGTGTAGGAAGATATTCGTATTCAATTGGACTATGTGTAAAAAAAAAACTATTAACTACAAATGAATCAATAACACTATAAATGTAATTACGAACGTACATTAAATGCAGTTTCAAAAATTTTTCACAAAAATCTTAAACATTGTTCTTCCATTAAAATGAATAAATCAACCTATCCACCATTCGATCAGCTAATCGATATGATTTGGGGGTTTATGCCTTACGAATTCACATTTCGTATTGAACGATAAATATGCAGATATTTTGGATTCTTGAATCCCGTTCGAAGTGATTTTTAACAAATCAGAATTCGTGCAAGTGTATTCTTTTACGGCGTTACTGAGTTGGCAGTTAGACCCAGCTTGGTACGTTTATGAACTTCAATATAATTTTAGCCTTCAGTAAATGAACATTTTGAAGTTAACAAATACAAGTCTTCTCTGTTTCCTTGGAAACAGGAAAATATTTCTGCTGTGAATGTAACTCGTGAAGTAACCATAAATAATGATTAAGTTTCAAACAAACTGAAAACTAATAGATATATCTTTCTTGAATATATCTAACAGACAAATATTTGCCTTTTTTGTCGAAAGAAAAAAGAGAACAGAGAGAGAAAGAGAGAGTGACGGGGAGAGTAAGATTGAAAAAAACGATTGAAAGAAAGAAAAAAATGTTAATAAAATATTTTTCTATGAATTCGAAGAAAACTTTCATTAAGTTTTAGAATGTATTTGTTGTATTTTTCTGTTTAATTTAGATATTTACACAAAAAACAATTTCAAATTAACCTCGAAAAACATATTGTAAACATTTTTCGAAAAATATAGCGCCACATAGTTCTAACAACAAGAAGTGAATGTAGATTTGGTATCCTTGGAATTTTTTTATCCAAACCACTTCTAACATTGTGAACAATATTAAGAAGAATGCAACCAGGCAGATTATGGTTATACTGAATGGTTACTTAGTTGAATATTTTTCCTTTTATAAATGGGATGTTGGGATTTCAGTCTGATAATTATAAAATAGACGTCATTACATCGGAAAAAATATTTTTCGTATTCATATTGAATGGTTCAAAGCTTTCGAGATATTCATTATATTATAATACTTACGGTATCCCATCATCGAGAAATGGTTAGAGAACGAGTGCCAGAGGCCAATTACAACAGAAATTTATCTTGCATAGTGAACTTGAGATTTTAGGCTTCATGTCAGAATTAACTCATATTGATAAACATTGTATCGCCCATAATCATATATTTTTTCAGCTCTTTTTAAATACAAAATATATTAGGATTTTATTATTTCTAATGAAATATCATAAAATAAAAACTCATTTTATTAGACATTTTTATTATCAAACACGACATCATCGCCTTTTTTTCAGGAAAAATAGGAATATTTAAAAATCCGAAATAACACCCACCCACACACACACACACACACACATATATATATATATATATATATATATATATATATATATATATATATATAAACTTTATGTGAGATCATAACGTCAAAAGTTTTGAAATTTTATCTTTGTTTTTAGAATTAAAAAAATGCTGCCTATTAATTCCGATTTGATCGTATTCTGCTCAGCTAGAAATTATAGATCTCCGGTATCTTTAATTTAGAAGAAAATTAATTTTTGTAAAAATAAATGTATATGTACTTATATACTTACTGTTATGTTTTGACCTTTTGACCCGGCCAAAAATGTCATTCAAGCTGATGCACCAGAAGGAAGTGACACATTCTAGTGGCAGTTATGAGAGGAAATCGCGTGGGCGGAAATTGCCTGATTAAATGGGACAAGGTAAAAAAAAGGCCCATTATACTCTCATAGGCTGACGCACCGGAAGAGAGTGACCTCTGAATTGGATGACAGTTATTTCCGCTCGATGACGATCACACAGGCCATTCCAAAGAAAGCGGAAGTGACACATCCCGGTCCCCAGATATCGGAAGTAGTCGTGGAGGCGTGTCCATATCAGCGCATGGGAGTTTGAAGGTAATATAAGGCCGACGAATTGAGGACAGTGGAGCAGTGACACAGTGGAGCGAGTAGAATTGAGGAGAGGGACGAGATGTAGTAAGGAAAGCCAGTGCTCGGTTGAGCAACCATGGAGAACGAGAAAGACACAACGCTGACGGCCATAACTTCGGGGTCAAAATATTTCAGTAATGTTCGGTCTCCAGCTCCCTCTCACACGCAAACTTTGAGTAACCCTTTTCGAAACCTTACAAATAAAGTGAGAGGTACAATATTTTATAAAGAAGTCTTCCTGCGTCTTCCTTGCCTGCGTCGTTTATTACTGCGTCTTTCTCATCAGGCGTCTTAATTATTATTGCATCGGTATATATCCAACATATATATGTATATTTCTGCATGAATCAGCAGATGACTATATAACACTTACGATATTGAAATTTTTTTGGCTGTATTAATTTCTTTTCTTTTTTTCCTTGTCATTTCTTTTTCTGTTTTTCTTCTTTTTCGAAAATTGATTCTTTTTCTTCCTATTCAAACAGTCCTTTTTTTTTCTTATGTCTTCATTGTTTGCTATTTTCTACGTTCTTCTTTATGTTTTAACTGTGTTTTTTTTTAATTTTTCATTTATTTATGGCATTATTGTATCTTTGTTTCATTATCTTTTTTTGTTCTTCAGTATTTTATTTCTTTAATTGTTATTTGATCTTTCTTTGAAATTATTTTATATCTGATTCTTCTTTTATTTAATCATTTTTTCATCTTCTTTTTTGTAAAGTTGATTCTATTTTTATTTACAATTATTTTTTTTTACATTTATTTTTATCTTACATGCCTGATTTACCACGTATTGTTTCTTTTCATTCCACTTTTAATTTATTTTCCGTTATTTCGTTTAATTTTTGGTAGATTTTTTTTTTTCTCTTTTTTGCATTTTTGCTTTAAATTTTCATTTCTTCTTTGATCATTACTTTTTCTTTTCCTAGATGTTTTATATTTCTTCATCAATTTATTTTCTTTTTCCTCCCTTCCTCCCTTCTCTTTTGTCGTTCCTTTTTCCGTTGTGTTTATCTGCGTTTCGGTCACAATGAAGTGTATTTTCAATTCCTAATTTTCTTATCTCTTTCCCTCATGTTAAGACAAAGGTTATTCTCAAGACTCAAATTCATTTGATCACTATCAATCTCAGCTGGTCTATTCTTCAAGGGAAAATTGATCTAGAAGAATTGTGTTGGTCGAAAATCCGTTAAGCGTTTTTTTTACGTGAATCGTTATTCTAACTCGCCTTTTCACAAAACATGTGTTTTGTCTTTCAGGCTTATTTTTGCTTTTTGTATTAAAATATATCATAGTATACCAAATGTGTTTATTTATTATGTCCATCTGCGAGTTCAGAATTGGGAAACATACACTCATAGACACTAATTTGGTCATTTTTAAAGAATATGTGATACACATTAAAACAATATGAATAATCATTGAAAACTCTTAAAACACTATTTTGCAAAAAACTGAATGAACAGATAAAATTCTGAAAAATATGATTTTTTATTTGCAATTTTTATTCAATTGAACATATTCTGCTATTTATATGGAAAAAAAAAACATCAATGAGGTTCGGGGTAGCCATATAAATACTACAAGTTCTTATTATTGTTTACTCTTTGCTTTTCAATTTTTTAAAATTCTGATGTAATTAGAGTCTACATTTTAAAAAAAACCCTAATTCAAATAAATATTTTTCTATAAAAAATAAATAGTGAAATTAACACTTGTACATCATCATTTTATATTGAAAATTTAAATAAAAGGCAGTGAATAATAAACAATTGAAAATTAAATTCAAAGAGACATTCGTAAAAAAATAATATTGAACGAAGTTTTTCTTTTATTGAAGATCACCCTTCCAATTGCAAAGAGTAAAATATGGATTCTTCAAAAGGCTTCTCCTGCTGTTACCTTGGCGATATTGTCCAGAAAATTCCATTTTTAAAAAGGAATTCCTATTTTGGCACAAACATTTCACCCAATTGGCACGATGCTGGATGTCTGGAAATAGTGCGAAGAGAATATAGAATATTCGTAAATAAATTAATTTGTTTAGTAAACACCTACACTCAAATACAAATACCAATGCGTATATGCTGAGGTCGACGTACTGACGCTGAATATATGACAGTCAGTACTTAGAATTAAAAAAAAAAAAAAAATTTTTTCTATAATTCCAACCGGCAATAAAAAAAAAAAAAAAACCAGATGTGGGCTAAATGAGGAGAAAACTCTTCACCCTTCTTCTATCCCCTCCTACCTTTCTTTCCTGTGTCTATTCTGAATTATTTTATCCACAAGATCTGAAGATGTCTTGCTAATTTTTTTCGTGTTTTTCTTTTTTTTTATGATTTTATCAAAAACACATAGCAGGATGGAAATATATTTATTATCCTAATGTGACCGGTTTTGTTTTTTTCTTAAAGAAATTATTGCTCTGTAATGTCTGTTACATTGAGCTCTTTACTAGGAAAATTCAAATGTTCACTGTTGAATGTTATTTTGTCCTGATGGAATTACTCCCAACTCCGGTTTAAGTGGACCTAATACAACTATATATATATATATATATATATATATATATATACATATATATATATATATATATATATATATATATATATATATATATATATATTCGACCCCACCAAACTAGCCAAATACGATGTAAGGTCAGTTGTTAAGCGAAGTTAAACAAAAATTTAATTCAGACGTCCATTCTCCTAGATTACAAACTACCTAAAGGTTAAAAGAGCCAGGCTATGTAATTATTTACTCATAGTTGGAGGGACAGTAGTTGGAAGCATATCTTCACCAAAGGTTAAGTGCCATGTGAAACCTAAAATGCTACGTCCGAGTTTCGAACTCCGATCACTGTGCCCATTTCCTTTACACCACGGTACATATATATATTCTTTAATCCAGTAAAATACGGAGTAAGGAACATTTCCGTCAGAACAATTAAAATTATTCAAAATTCGAATATTCAAATATTCCTGGTAAAGCGCTCAAAGCAAATAATTTCACAGAGCAAATATTATTTAAAAAAAAAAAATGGTCACATTAGGATTATAAGTTAATTTCCCTCCTTTTAAGAGCATTGACATGAATCAACAACTCCACCCACCAAATTTAACAGTTCTTCTTCAGATCCAACATGAAAACAGGATGGAAATAAACTTATAATCCTAATTTGACCGAATTTTGTTTTTTCTTGAAATAATTATATATATATATATATATATATATATATATATATATATATATATATATATATATATATATATGCGCACGCGCGTGTGTGTGTTTGTGTCTTACTTATGCTAAAGTGTATATAAATCTATTCATATACCCAATAAAAAAAACTATATTCTATGTGATCAAAACACCATTTAATTTGTTCGTAAAAAGAAATGCTGACTTTGACAATTGCAATTGAGGGTTTTAGTCTGATCTTTGTGAGGGCATATAGATCTGCTGTGGAGTATTTTCACGGTATTATATGTCTTCATTCATATGGTGTGCTTCGATTATGTTAGTTTTAGCTTTCTCAAGAGACAAATGTTTTGTTACCACGTATTCCCATTTGATGTTAATGATTGATCGAAGCTTCTGTTCGTGAAAGTTTTTAGAGATCTCAAAGGTACATCGTCAATATTTAGCACTCGAAAATAAGAAACGGCGAGAGCTTTTTTTTTTCGAAATGATTTAGATTATTTGCTTATTGTTAGTGTTTCTGAATACTCCCTGGGACTACCCCACGCGTGCAGCTCGTATACAGTTGCCGACATCCTTGCAGGAATTTCAGAGGTTCAAGAGAATGTGAAGACATACAACTATGGAAACTCAGCAACATTCGTAATTCTATCTATTGCCTAGAATATAAAATTCGGTTGTCATTTAAAAGACAGAAAAATACACTCTATAGGCTAGGTCGGGAGACTGGGCTGACTGCACTTCTTTATAGGAGTAATATTCCCTCAAAGAGTGGTTGGTGTAGTCTTCATTTCAATTATTCCCAGGTCTACTATGAACCACATTACTAGTACCAGTGAAGGCCCCAGTTAAACTCCGTTTAAAATTGATCTTATGACGCATTCTGCTCTTTCGGAGGGTTATATATATATATATATATATATATATATATATATATATATATATATATATATATATTATCTGAGGAGAAAATTTAAGAGGTAGGAGTGTCCAATTTGGGAGCTCAATGTCATCGGTTATCGACGTATAAATAATTTGCAATTAAAATACATCGAAACACAACGTGCAAAGCCAAACAATAATTTGATATGAAAATAAAAAATGAAAAATTCACTTCTATGGCATCATTATGAATTTATTTCCGGTTGTGATAATCATCATCAGATTTTGTTGGATTGTTCTTGTATTGCTTCCGGCGAGCGTGGGATTTGAACAAAAATCTTTTAATTAGAATAACTATTTATTTAAAATAACTTTAATATATTTTTAATCATAATTTTTAATCGAGAAATAGTTTTTTACTGTGGAGATATTATATGTATTATTTCTTTTTATTTATACACTGTGGATACATTCCTTTAAAATAAAAAAAAACAAAAAAAACATGCAATTACCGCTATACTACAGAGAATTAAAAATGATACAATTCCGAAAAAATTAAATTATAGCATGTGACTTATTTTAATTTATGTATAAAATATACATTTATACTTCCGTTGAAACTATTATGTATTATAAATAATAAATGAAATGATTCTTATCCGAAAATGATAATTCAGTGCTGATTATAATTTACAAAAGTCTATTTACAATTATTAAAATTATCGTAAATGTTCAAGCTAAGTATATTAGGAATAAATTAACATGTCGAATGTTACGTTAATCAAAATAAGAAAGTAATTAGTATGTAATAACTATTCTTGTAATGTAACAAATAATTCTTATCTTATAAAATAAATAAATAAAATATTAGTTTCTTAAATTATTGTTTACATATAGAAAAAAAACGGTGTTATAAAACAGTTCTTTCTTGTGATAATGGTATCTTAATTGTTTCACCAATTATATGTATTTTTTATGATTTTATTATCACTTTATAAAACATATATTTATACTCCATCCTTTAAATTTAATTGTATACTTTATTAGAACAATCTATTTCAGATTATTTATTAAATCTATTTTTTTGATTATTGATCAATATTACAATTTAGAATTAAAAATATATAAATCGCCTAATTAATGGTAGTTAAATCTATTCAATATTATTTATATATCAAATTAATTTATTCTGAGAATTTACATCAACCGACGTGCAGATTTTATTTCCGTTCTGTTTTTTATAAACTTCCGTTCAAATATTTCAATGTATATATTTTATCTCCTAATCATTAAATTACACTGACCATGCAAGCTGTTTGACGAGGAGTATCTTTTAATTATTTTCCTATATATAATATGTGTTAGTTCTATTTCTATCAGATATCAGTAATACCTTGATAAGGCAGTAAGATTTTTTAAAGTCTCGATTCTTAAAAGATTCCAGGTGGTTTTAATATCTAAATTTTCAGTTTTAGCTTATCGTACCTATTTATGCCTTATCATTAGTATCATTTTCTTGAGTTGAAATTTTAGTTTGGTATATGATATTATCGAGTTTACAGTTATTTCCTAGTAGGCAATAATTTTCATTTTTTTTTTTACAATTATATGAATGTTTTAATTTATCATTGTTATTCCAGTCCAGCTTATTTATCGATTTCCTATTGTGATTGTCAATTATTTCAGTTATGTTGTTAGTACAAGAATAATTATTTTTTACATTATTCTTATTGATTATTTTTTATGGTAGTTATCTTCTTTGAAAGGTTTCTTTGTTATATCTATAAAATATTTCCTTATATTGACATGAAGAGTTTGCAAAAGAAAGGGTTAAACCAAATAAAATTTCTACGTCTATCTTTATTAAGATTCTTTTGGTTATTTTATAATCCATATGTATATATTATTAGTTCCGTTGTTTCCTATATTATTACCCCTATTGTTGTGAAGTCTATTGGCCTTTAAAATCATGAACTCATTTTTATAACGACTGTTATGTATGACTTCAGTGTAAAACCTACAAACTATTCACTTAACAATCAAACACTCCCTCACACACACACACACACACACACACACACACACACACATATATATATATATATATATATATATATATATATATATATATATATATACATATATATATATATATATATATATAATTTTGTATTAAACAACCTGCAAGGCCGGATATGCAATAAAAAACAAACAAACAACAGCTAAACAGAGACTGTTAACATTTAACAAATTTCCATTCACTAGATATCCAAACATAGCGTCTTATCGTTCTTGCTGAGACTTTTCTTGTGAAATTTCCCTCCACCTGATCTACAATGCTACAAACAAAACCTTCAATTTTAACAGCGACGTCGCCGTCATTATAAAATCCACCAATTTCCGATGCAGTTTTTAGTTTCCTTTCGTTGCATTCAACCACAAAGCCATCCGATTTTAAATATTACATAAACTTTATCCGAGAAATGCTAAACTCTCATGGCTATCCAGATTATGCTTATGTAACAGTACAAATTAGATAATATTTATAAGTGTCAAAAATATTTTATTCTTTTATATACGTTTCCCATTAAAGTTTATTTAACAGTATATCTAAAGAATTCACACAACTACATAATGTTCTTATTTACAATGCTTTGCTTAGTGAAAGCACGAATGCCACAGGTTGTTAAAGAATTTGCTATTGATAAATTGGTAATTGTACAAAGTACAGGGTTTAGGGTTAGGGTTAAACAATATTAAACGTCGCTTAACTTTGACGATTCAACGAGAAGCAATGCTTTCAGCATCACATAACTGTACAACATTACATCATTAATAAGAAATAGGACTTACAAATTTGAAGTTGGTGGTAAAATAGTTTTAAATTATTTATCACACAAATAAAAATCAATTTCAACAAATATGATACCAATTTACATTCGATTTCTTACCATTTTCATTGATATCATAGCGAATAGAATTATCAGTATCTCATTTATACATTGCTAGATATCATCATTAATACTATCGCCATTCGTATTATTAAGCTATATATGTTTTTCGAATATTATGATAACGATTGCAAATATTGTGACTCTGAAAAAATTTAAGTTATTATCATAAACTGGGTGTTAAAATAGTTGAATCCGCTGTCAGATATCAGAAGTGAAACATGTAACATTGGCGGATCATAAAACTCGTGTAAGCAATTTTATGATAACCTTTTCCTTAAATTAAACATCGGAAGTTGACAATCATCATTTGGTGATTACAACGCTTTAAAAAGTAGTACAGAAGAGAATTCGATGATCAAAATATGGTTGAGAATTAATTGAATGATATTAGCGTCATGTAGACCCGATTAAGATTATTTTTTGCCAAGAGATGCAGGAATCACCTTTACTGTATATTCATATTCGTTATGCTTTGTACACTGTTCTATCGAATACAAATAGTGTTTAAATAGATTCATTTGATCCATAGATTCAACCCTACAAGATTTCATCACTCTTTGTCGGAGTGGACCTGGAAGTAATTTTAACAAAGGAATACCCCACATTCCTCAGATTTCCAGAAATAGACCCTTATCATCAGTTGCTCTTAAGTGTCATACCCTGAATATCCATGAGCCTTTGGCAACGTACAAAAAGGCTAGACCCATTAAAATATGTTATATCAGGAGTATTACATAAAACTCAAAATCAGT
>OY757906.1:107547503-107650003 GCA_963585895.1 Sepioteuthis lessoniana | reverse complement strand
AACGTCAGAGGTTAGAGAAAAACATGCACTCGTGAAGACTGCCTCCAAAAGCTATCGGAAGAACCCAACCAACACAAATGCCCGAAAACTAGAAAAAGCACAATATCAATTAGCAGGAATATATCTAAAAGAATAGGCAGAATACATACAAAATCAGATAGATAAGATTAGAGACTCGGTGGAAGATAGACAATCCAGGATAGCCTGGCAAACAATAAACGAAGTAAGTAGAAGGAAGAGCACAGCCAAAGCAAAATTGAAAGCTGCAAGCCAACAAGAAAGAGTAAAACTGTGGGAACAGCATTTCAAAAATCTACTAGGAAGCCCACCGAAAATAACGGATGAACCGATCACCAGAATTATCAGTAAGCAATTATACATTAAACTAGGGCCTTTCACCAAAGAAGAACTCGACTCGGTTCTTAAACAAATTAAAAATAGGAAAGCTGCAGGGCTAGACGAGATCCTCCCAGAAGTGTGGAAGACTAGAAAATTCGACGATATATTGCTCCGGCAATGCAACGCTGTCTATAGTCAAAATAGGATAGAAAGATGGATCAAGCGATGAAGGCGACCACGGATTAGCCAAGAACTACCGAGGGATAACGCTTACATCCATAGCAGCCAAAATCTACAATGCCCTACTACGAAACCGCATAGAACCCAAAATAGACAACATCCTTAGGAAAAACCAAAAACGGAGAAATAGATCCACAACCTCACAAATATTGACCATCCGTAGAATCCTTGAAGGCGTCCGGGCAAAAAACCTTCAGGCGACATTACTATTTGTCGACTTTACCAAGGCCTTCGATTCCATCCACAGAGGGAAAATGGAACTAATCCTACTAGCATACGGCCTACCAAAAGAAACCGTAGCAGCAATAATCATCATCATCATCATCATATCGTGCTGGCAGCACGGATATCCCTGACCCTCTCTCGCCACTCCTCCCTATCGTTCATCGCCCTAGGTAGGTCTTCAGGACAACAACCTGTATCCTCACATAGCTGCTGAATGTACGTTCGAGCTGGTCGTCCTGCTTTTGCGCGGCCATGTGTGGGGATCCATAAGAGTACATCTCTTATCAGTTCATCTCTGCTTCTCCAGCAGTGTCCTGCATGTCTAGTTCGTCTAACTTGAATAGTTTTCGTGATAGGGGACAGGTGGCCGTACAGTTGGTGTCTTGTGGGGTGTTGCTGCCAGGACTTGTTCAGGATTGCACGCAGCATTCTTGTGTAATTGCCATCTTGTTTTTTCTCCAGCTGTTTTGTTAGAGTCCATGTAGTGCATCCATATAGCAGTATCGATGTGACCGCTGCCTGGAAGAAACTGCGTTTCATTTTATCGGTTAGGTCTGATTTCCATATAATCGATAGCCTATTGATAGCTGTCCATGCTTTCGTTAACCTCGTTTCGATGTCCTTTTCGGTTGATTCGACGCTGCTTCCTAGGTACGTGAATTTGTCTACTAGTTTAAGTGGGGTTCCTTCTAGAGTGGAGATGTCTGATCCTCTACAAAAACACAAAAGTAAAGGTACGTTCACCAGATGGCGACACGGAATACTTCGACATTGTTGCAGGAGTACTACAAGGAGACACGCTAGCCCCATACCTCTTTATCATCTGTCTAGACTACGTGCTTAGAACCTCGATAGACAAAATCAGAGAAAATGGCTTCGAGCTGACTAAGAAAAGAAGCAAAAGGTACCCCGCAAAAACAATCACAGACGCCGACTACGCTGATGACTTAGCGTTACTGGCGAATACGCCTAATCAAGCAGAGACACTACTGCATAGCTTGGAACGAGCTGCAGCAGGCATTGGCCTCCATGTCAATGCGCACAAAACTGAATATATGTGTTACAACCAAACGGGCAACATTACCACTGTAGACGGAGCCTCTCTGAGGCTAGTGGACAAATTCACCTACCTAGGAAGTAGCGTCTCATCAACAGAAAACGACATCGACACACGACTGACGAAAGCGTGGACGGCTATAGGTAGGCTCTCAATAATATGGAAATCAGACCTGACCGATGAAATGAAGCGCAGTTTCTTCCAGGCAGCAGTTGTATCGATACTACTATATGGATGCACTACATGGACGCTAACCAAACGGCTGGAGAAGAAACTTGACGGCAACTACACAAGAATGTTGAGAGCAATACTGAACAAGTCCTGGCGACAACACCCCACGAGACGCCAACTGTACGGCCACCTACCTCCCATCACGAAAACTATACAGGTGAGACGAGCCAGACTCGCCGGACACTGCTGGAGAAGCAAAGATGAGCTCGTAAGTGAGGTACTACAATGGACCCCCACATATGGCCAAGCAAAAGCAGGACGACCAGCCCGAACTTACATACAGCAGCTATGTGAGGACACGGGATGTAACCCAGAAGACCTGCCGGAGGTGATGAACGATAGGGAAAAGTGGCGAGAGATGGTCAAGGATATCCGTGCTGGCGGCACGTCTTGATGCTGATGATGATGATATGTACCACTTCCACCATCGCAAGCAAAGCACGGAGGGAACATAAAAGAAAGCGAAAAGATAGACGAATACTTATAACTTACCAGAGTACTAAAAGAACTGTGGAACAAGACGGTGATATTGATACCAATTGATGTTGGTGCACTTGGAACGGTCCCCAAAGGATTGGAAAAAGTTGGTGGAAATGGAAACCAGTGGAAGAATCGAGACAATGTAGATCAAAGCAACGTTAAAATAGACGAGAATATTGAGACTAATTCTGGAGACCTAAGAATACTGAGGCTAATTCTGTCACTCAGATATCGGTTTAGGCCCACCAGGTAACGCAGTTAAGAAAAGCTCGCAATAACAATTATTATCCTATTTACCAAACCCTCCGCTTGGGCAGGATATGACACAAGGCCAATTTTTAAGCGGAGTTTAACAGATTTGAATTCAGAGTTTTCCTTCTCCTAGACAAGTTGCCTTACCAAGGCTGAAGAACCCAGTCTGTCCTACTATCTACCCATAGCTGGAGGAGAATAATTGGATTTATACCTTTCCCATGGGTATTAGTGCTATGTGAAATGCAATCATTCTGACCAGGATTTGAACTCGAGTCGCCGTGTCCATTTCCTACGGCGATAACCATTACACCACGGGCACCTCCAATTATTATTATTATAAAATTGAACGATGTACAAAAATCCTTGACTAAGTGAATGAGAAGGAAGATGGAAGAAAAAAAATAGCCACGCAGCAGTTAAGATTGTTTAGATATATCTTGTTTTGAGTAGTATTATACATAAACCGACTAATTAAGACTTGTTTCAAATCTGAAGTCTATTGAAGATAAGGGATTTCTTAAAGATCCTTTGGAATCGTGTGAAAAATATAACGCTAGTAATAGAAACTGAAAAGAAGTAGATAAAAAGAGATGAAAATACGAGTAAGAAAACTCTACCTCATGTGAACAAGAACACTTCATAAAACAAAGCAGATAGTTTATGATCAAAATAAATATATTGGCAGTAACTTTTTGAAGATTCTCTGGACTCTTCTATTTGGGAATAAGTGAGGAGATCAGCAAAATGGCCCAAAAGACAAGGAAATGGATGGCATTACAAAAGAAAGATGATACAGAAGTACTATATGTGCCAACAGTAGAGCGAGGAAGAAGACTAATCGGCGTTGAGGAAGGCGTTGACGAAACGATTATGTGACTCAAGGAAAAAGCTACAAAGAGCAAATAATGACTTATTAAAACAGCATGTAACAGTAATGGTAGCATACTAGAAAACAGAAAAACAACAAAAACTAAAAACTGAAATATGAAAAAAACCCAACTGTATTATCACTTCAAGCGAAAAACTAAGGTATTGTACATGCGTTGACACGGACATGGCTAAGAAAGAAAACCCTAAAGTTAGGAAATGAATTTCTTTTCATAGCAGCACAAAATAATGCCATGAGAACGAATGATATTGCAACAAAAGTTGATAGAACGCAACAGAATCGCAAGTGTAAGTCATGTGGAGACGAAAATGAGACGGTTAATCAGATACAAAGCTTATACAGCAAATGTGCACGAAAAACAATTGACGACTAAGTACAATTGGCTTTGAAAGGTTATCAACGGGGAATTGTGCAAGTGTTAAAATTTGATTATACTACCTTGTAGTATATGCACAAACCAGAATCTGTCCTTGAGAATAAATAGATAAAATTGTCTGGAATTTTGAAATACAGATGGATTCGATGATCACAGCCAGTAGATAAGTTCTTGTTTTAATTATCAAATCTAGCGGATGTTACCGTCCCAGTGGACCTCTGAGTTAAATTAGAAGAAAGCAAAAAAAAACAAACAAAAACCAACCAACAAACAAATAAACAAACAAAAAACAAAAAACAAATACGTGTAACCTGTCAAAGAACTAAAAAAAGTGTGGAACATGAACGTAACGCTGATACAAGTTGTAGTTTATGTATTTGGAAATTTTCCTATTACCCTGAAAAAATAACTAAAGAAATTGGAAATCTGTGGAAGAATAAAGACCACAGTATAATTGGTGAAGCGTCCCTCCGACTTGAGGAGACATGAGGTCACTCAAACTCCAGTGGAAGACCAGCTAACGCTGAGAGAAAATTAAAAAAAAGAAGCGAAAACAGACAAATACCTGGAACAGAACTGGATTTTACTTCGAAATATATTTAAGTTAAGGTAAACATATAAAATACGATTAGTTAATTTAGAAAAAACATGTTATAGAACATATTTTTACTTTACATGTATGTGATATTATTTCTTATACCCAGGCAACTTTATATATACTGATGTACAGTGGCTCGTACCACGTTACTTTCGATATTGAGGAAGTATAAAAGACGCCGTGTTTCTCAAGCACGGCAGACAGAAATAGAAACAGAGAGATAATTCTGAAGGACATCGGTCAGTAGTAAGACCAACTTTGGACGTAACACCTACAGCGAGAGACTTATAATAATTGTCAAACTGTACCACTTCAGTTAATAAATAATTAACTCTATTTCACTGTGTATAGTTTCCTTACCACGATACAACATATATATATATATATATATATATATATATATATATATATATATATATATATATATATATATATATACATATATATTGATCAAAGGGGTTGAAAAGTTATTATCATATTTATATTAATTCTACACATACCTAAAATGTTTAATGCACCATCAAATTTTTGACAATGAAAAACGGATTGTCTAAAATGGTTGCTTAAAATTGCGTAAGCCCATGAATTAGATTTATTTAGCTTTCGACTTGGTCATCCATGAAGCAGTCTTTATTATTGTGAATGAAGTATATATAGCGCAAGGGTTAACGGTTTAGAAAACGGAATCGTTGACTTAAGTTCAAATCTTGAACGTAACTTTTGCTCTTCACTTCGTGCTGATGTCATTGGCAAATATATACTCACGTCTGTTCTCTACCTATCTATGAGTAAATGAAAATCAAACGGAAATAGAATATGAACCGTGGTCATAGTAATATAATGTTCAGGTGAAAATTTCAGAGGCTGACAAAGATATTCTCATGGAATCTGGCAAATTAAGTTTTACTTTTTATCATATCCCACCTTTCCTTTTTTTCATTGGTGTTGCAATGATTGTATCCCATTAGTCAAAGAATCATCATCACTAGATATGAGAGCATCGTATGAAATTTTCAGCTAATAAAGAACTTTTCAGCTCTGTATTTTACTGTATCCTTATGAAAGACAAATGATAAGAACAGGAACCGGAAACTAGTTTTGGAGAATGAGAACGTGGAATCCTGTGTGGCATTAGAGAAGAGACTTATCGGCTTATCAATCTGCCCCTTTAAAATACTCGAGAGCGTAAAATCAATGATTTGGACATCAAATACAATTGCCAAGTGACAATGAAAGTAATTAAGGAAATTAAAAAGTTTGTTGAATTTATGGTTGAACTATCCCAAAATTTGGGGTGCAGCATCGGGACATTTCCATTGTCGTTTTTGCACAAATTATCATGGCAAGGATATTCAATCTTGAAGCTCGGAGGTATCATGTCCAGATTATCAATAACGATGTAAGCAACATTACTACTGAGTCCTCTCATAATGCAGAATTTAGCTTAGTATACTTCCTTACTAGTTGCCCCTGAAAAAGAATTATGAAGCATGAAGGCGACTGTATTGCAGGTAAAATCTGAAGCCATTAAAACAAACTCTAAATCACTGAAAAAGCCCCAAGCGCCTGAGGACTGGAGATCCAAAAACGATTGAAAGGTCCTATTGTTAATATCGGAACCAGTTCTCAGAGGTGTAAGGGAGGACTGAATAGGATTGAATAACGGTGACAGTACACAGATTGTTCTGGTGTGAAAACTAACAATTCAAAGTGGAAATTGATAATACGCATCAGAATAGCAAGTGTGGGCTATGTGGTGACAGTGGTAAAACGGTTATTTACATAGTAAGCAAATGTAACAATCTGGACAAAAAGGAATATAAGAGTAAATTCGAATGGGTTGAAAAGCTATTCCATTGAGAATTGTACAAGAGACTAAAATCTTCACAGTGACAAATCGTATATGCACAAACTATAACATATTTCAGAATTTGAGATCTATAAAATTCTTTGACGCTTTCTCTTACAAACGGTTCAGCCCATCCCAGCCAGACTCTGTGTTAAATAATAAGTTGAACATGACTTGTCATCTAGGGGAAGTTACCGTTCCAACAGACTATAGAGTGAAAATAAAATGGAGGTGCCCGTGGTGTAATTGTTATCGTCGTAGGAAATGAACACGGCGACACGAGTTCAAATGCTGGACGAGACTGATTGCATTTCACATAGCACTAATACCATTGGGAAAGGTATGAATCCAATTATTCTCCCTCCAGCTATGGGTAAATAGTAGGACAGACTAGGTTCTTCAGCCTTGGTTAGGCAACTAGTCTAGGAGAAGAAAAACTCTGAATTCAAACCTGTTAAACTCCGCTTAAAAATTGACCTTGTGTCATATCCTGCCCGAGCGGAGGGGTTGGGTAAATAGGATAGAGTGAAAATAAAAGAAAGGTAAATGATTAAAAAATAGTTGGATCTTACTAAGGAACAACATAACTGCAGAAAGAATAAGGTTGAGGGTGAAAACAATAGTAACTGGTGCCCTCGAAACTGTCTCCAAAAGCCTGGAAAATGTATTAAGGTTAAAGGAAATCGAAAGAAGAATAGAAATCATCCAGAAAACTGATGTGTAAAGCTTAAATATTTGTAGAATTCAGCGGAGAATTGCTGCCATTCAGCTTCCAGCAAAAAGATACTAGTTAAAGTTGGTGATAATAACTTACATAGAGTGAAAATAATCATAATGATAAACGGTGAAGCTCCATTTCATAAAGAATACTTGATCATAGAAGAATTATGGTAAATTGAAATGATAACGTTTGATCACTCGCCAAGACTTTTTCTCGTAATAATTATTCTAGCATTTTTTTATGTAACCAGGCTCACACACACACACACACACACACACACACACACACACACACACACACACACACACACACACACACACACATACATACGTACATATATATATATATATATATATATACACACACATATATATATAATAATGTGTGTGTGTGTGTGTGTGTGTGTGTGTGTGTGTGTGTGTGTGTGTGTGTGTGTGTGTGTGTGTGTATGTACGGATGTATTTATGTATGTATATATATATTACGAAACTCACTTTCTGATTTGGAATAAAATAGCTACTTTTCTATATTTATTGCGATATTTCATGTAATATTTTGACTTTATATGAGAGGAACTGATCCGTTTACCAATTTCAATGAAATAAAGTATAACGACATTCTGTAAATATATTAAATCCCTGTGGAGAAAAATACAAAGTCGAATTATTCTTTTCATCTTTCCCTCATCCGAGCATTTCAAACCGTCCATCTCGAGTATTCCTTCTGATTTTAATATAAACATGTCAAAAGAAATAATTTTGTTCAAATAATGATATTTTTGTTAAAGCAAAAGGAAAAAAAATACTTGTGTTTTTCAATAATTTTAAATCTTATGTAAAAAATAAATATCTATTAAATAATCAGAAGTTAATATTTATTAGGTAAACATGTTTCAAAATGATTTGTGAATTTTAAAAGAAACTATTTCGTTTTCCAAAAAAAAAAAAATTTTCAGAATTATTCTACTTGCAGTTCTTTGTTTCCTTAAAAATTACTACCCCTGTCAAAATACGGAATTAGCATACATAAAATATATTCATTATACTTTTTTTTTATTTAGCAGTAAACAAAATAATAGCAAATAAAAAGGCAATTCTTTAATAACTGATGATCTCGGTTCGTAAAATTTTCCATAAACAAATCAAATTTTGTTACGTTAAATATTGTTTATTGCGTCTTTTCGTCATGAAGCATTCACTACTCAATAAAATAAATCTAGATGAAAATCCTCCTAATTTCTTATTTCTATATTTCTTGGCAGTGGTAGAAGATTTACCCAAAAATTTAACGTATTTTTAAATACTTAGTTAATCTAATATTTCAAAAATACAGAACATTATTCGTCAAAATACGTAAGAGTCTATATCTAACCAAATTATAAAGCTGCAGCTGGGCAAAGAGTAAGATTTTTAGTATCCTGTGTTGTTTCTTACCAAAAAAGCACTTGTATGGCTCTATGCCTCTCATCTTAAAAACCATCCAAATAAGTCGAATACGACATTCAGGGTTCTGTTGGCGTAATAATGACATGCTCATAAGCGATCTTCTCTTATGGAATCCCAAATATGGACGTGATAGTATTAGTCCACCAGTAAAGACTTATATCAGCTTTATGCGGAGACAAGATTGATCCTAGAAGACTTGCCAAGAACGATGGATGGTAGAGATGAATGGCTAAACAGAGGGTACTCAGTATGACTTGATGATGATGGATTTTCTGAGTTCGAAACTTAAATAATTGTAAGTGTGATAGAAAAGTATTTCCCTTTTTAGAATTATATTAATTTATCCCTAAACTATAATTGTAACGCAAAAAAGAGTATAAGTATTTTAGAATAGAGAATAACATTTCAACCCCCCTTAAGTGTGACATTTTGAATATATAAAACTGTTGCATAGTGACTCGTACCACGTGACTTCTGGTATCGCAGAGGTATAAAAGACGTCGTGTTTCTTAAGCACGAAAGTTCTGCAAGATCTCGGTCATTACTAAGACCAACTTCGGAAGTAACACACACAGCGCGAGACTTATAATATTTGTTGAACTGTACCATTTCAGTTAATATAGAGTTAACTCTGTTTTACTGTGTATCTCTTCCTTACCATGATACAACAAAAATTCTAAGAGGTGAGAAAACATTTCTCTCAACAATTTTGTTTTATTAATGAAATTAAATTTCGATTTCTGGGAATGAAAAGACAAGAACATTTTAGAATAAAGTTCTGTAAATTCTTTATTTCTCATTCTTTCCTTTATTACCTTAACCTCTTATAAAGTAATGACAATTTTATGTTTAATGACATAACAACCTTTCTGAGGTAATTCAAAAACAATCCTTGTTGAAGAAAAGCAGTGATACAATTTAACACATAGCTGGAGAGATAAGGGAGAGCAATACTTTTCCCAAGGCTATTAGTCCGAAAGTCAATTTAATTGAGTGACCCCTGTTCGAACTCACTTACTTCTAGGGTGCAGTCCAGAATTTAAGTCATTGCCCAGCAGGGACTCCCCCGATGATATTCTTCTATTTCTATTTCTTTCTTTCTTTGTAAACATAAATATAACAAATTCATTTATTACTATAAACCGATATAATATTTAACAATTTTATTCAATGTTATTCATTTAGCAAGTATTGAGGCTGAAATTTCCGATAGATATTTTTCATTACTTATATATTATGCACCCCTTTTGTTCTATCGTGGGATATATATGTAATTTTATAAGAGCCATATTGCATAATTCAAATTTTTTGTTTAGCTGTCCTCACTAATCCCAACTAATAATTCCGTAAGATTATCTGTATGCGTATTTGTTTGTTTTTTTGTTTGCGCGCACACGCGAGCGCTTTTATGTGCATGTCCGAGATATGATTATTTTCGATGAATGAGTTAGCTATATCATGGCACCAAAAATAGAATTTGAAAGATATTTTCTAGAATCTGATACCGGAAGAACCCATTTCCAGATTCTTTGAATAAAATTCAGTGTCTCTACAGGATGTATCGTATATATCATCATCATTACCATCATGTCCTGCTGCCAGGACGGATCTCCCTGACCCTCTCTCGTCACCCTTCTCTATCGTCCATTATTCCTGGGATGTTTTCAAGGCTATATCCTGAATCGGCTCTGTGCTACTGTACTTAGGTTCTAGCTGGCTGTCATGTCTTTGGTCGTCCATTTGAAGGGGTCCACCGGAGTATATTGCTTATGAGTTCGTTCTTACTTCTGCAGCAGTTTCTTGCATGTCTGCTTCGTTTAACTTTGATACTTTTCGTGTTGGATGGTTGGTGACTGTACAGCTGCTGTTTTGTAGGTTGGTGCGTCCAGGACTTGTTCAATATTGCTCGCAGCGTTTTTGTGTAATTCTCATCAAGCTTTTTCTTCATACTTTTTGTTAGCGTCCACAAAGTGGATGCTTCTAGCAGTATCGACACGACTGCTGTTTGGAAAAAAAAAAACGTTTTATTTTATCGGTCAGTTCCAACTCTCGTATGACCGATAGTCTATTGATAGCTGTCCATGCCTTTGCTAGTCTTGTGTTGATGTTTTTCTCGGTTGATGAGACACTGCTTCCTAGGTAGGTGAACTCATCCGTCCACTAGTTTCAGAGAAGTATCATCTAGTGTGGAGATGTCACCTCTTTGATTAAAGCACATGTATTCCACCTTTTCTGCCTTGACATGGCGGCCTATGCAAGCAGCTGCTCGTTCCAAACTATGTAGCTGGGTTTCGGGTTTGGGGGGCGTATTTGGCAGAAACGCTATGTCATTGGCGTAGTTCTCGTCCGTAAATGTTTTTGCAGGGTATTTTCCCACTTTCCTTTGTCAGCTTGAAAGTGTTTACTTTCATTAAATCAATAGACGTTCTAAGCACGTAGTCTAGGCAGATGATTAACAGTTATGGGGCAAATGTGTCTCCTTGTAGCACACCTGCAACAATGTTAAAGTAGTCTCTGCCTCAATCCGGTGATTGGATTATATATATAAATACATATATATGATGACTCGCATATATATATATATATATATATATATATAATGACTCGTGTATATATATATATATATATATATATATATATATATATATATATACCCTCTGCTTCAGCAGGATGTGACACTAGATCGATTTTATAAGTAACTTAATAGGTTTGAATTCAGAGTTTTCCACATTGACTAGTTGCCCGTACCAAGGTGACAGAGCCCAACTCTGTACCATACTGGAAGGGAGGATTATTGGATTCATACCATTCCAAAAGATGTTAGCGCTATGTGAAATTGCAAAAAAATTTACTCAGAAGATGAACTTAAGATCGCTGTATCCATTTCCTTCAACGGTACCATCAAACCACGAACGTATCAATTTATGTGTGTGTCTCTATGTGTGTGTGTGTGTGTGTGTGTGTGAGAGAGAGAGAGAGAGAGAGAGAGAGAGAGAGAGAGAGAGAGAGAGAGAGATGACTGATTGATCGATTTTACTGGCAGTATATGTTGGATTATTTATGCCAGCAGATTAGTGAAATGATTCATTGTATTAATTTGTATTTTGGGGAGATATTTTCGGCACAGTTTTTCTAATTACTAATACTCTATAAACATAACTATTTGACCCAATCATCTGACCCTACTAGAAAATACAACTTCAATCAACAGTGGACTTGGGAGTACTGCCAATGAATAGGTACTATACATTGCCCAGATTTCAAGTTTAATGAGCTGATGCAGCTTAGTTTTAAACACAGAACATTCCTTTTGAGTGGAGGTTATCACCCTGCAGCGGGTGCAGTTAGTGTAGTCTACGTCCTGAGGCGAGAGTGAAAGTGAGATTGCGAGGAAGAGAGCACGGTGTTTGAACATCTTGGCGGACGAAGGTAGAAATAACCATGCAATTTACAACCCATTCAACATATTTATACTTTCAGTTCAATAAACTTGGCGCTTCATTTTTCATGTTTCTTTAATCATTATAGGAAAAAAGAATTTTTTTAGAGAAGTTTATTCTCTTCTCGTTTGATAATAAAAAATATCTTTATGACAAATGGACATTAAAATCTGAAAGCTAAATAAATAGAAAATATACGTTCACGTTTTTATGAACACATCTAAATCTAATACTTTTACAGTATTCATAAAAAAAAATCAATAAATACCGCCCATCAAAATAAAATTTATGATGACTGGATCAATGAAACTGAAATTCTGTTAGGCATCAATGTTAATGCAATTTTTTAAAATAAATTTAAGATATATTTTTGTTCGGGGGTTATTCAATAAATAAGGGGGATTTCTTTGCTAAAAAATGATTTTTTTTTCGGAATTTGTTTCCCTCTATATAAACTTCACATTTTTGAAATTCCTTAAACCAAAACTGATCTTGTAAGAATATTTTGAGGCTATTCAAAATAGCGGGAAATTAAACTGAGGAATCCACGATTAAACAGGACACTTTCATCAAATGTTTGATGGTGAAGAAGTGCAAACTATGTTAAATTTATTCAAGAATGCCTGATACGTACCACGAAGTCTGTTTTATTTTAAAAGAAAACAGTATTTAACTGAGCTAAAATGTGTTTTCTACCACAAGACCGAGTGAAAAAGATATTACAGGGAGTGAAAACAAACATACTATCCAGTAAATAAAACTTTCCGGGTGCAGCATTTAGTAAAGAAGATCATTCTGATATTTTTCTGGGATATGAAAGGACACATCACTTTTGATTTCTTTCAAAAAGCTTCAGTTGTTAACAGTGTTTCTTATTGCCAACTTTTAAAGCTTTATATCCCTCATTAACTGAATGACCCAAGGATATATCAAACCACTTTGCTATGAAATAGTTAAGTGGTTTTTAAGTTTCTCGAGTTTACAAATCTTTCACAGTGAATGGCGGCTTTTAATTCATATTTTACATCGGATATCAATTCCTAAAAACAATAGCTTTGTCTCCTTTCTGCAATGTTTCTTTCCAATTTATTCAGCAGATCTATTCTACTATTAAATTTGATAATAAAAATCCAATATGAGATTTAAGAGCTAAACACTATCTCGAATCCCAGAACCGTGGACAGATTTTTATTAATTACACCTTTTTCAATTAATCAAAATATTTTAGTATTTGGGACTTGTTTTGTTTTTATCTTTAGGAATCTATTTTCTCTTAAAGCTGTTCTTCTAACCACATTGAAACTATAAAACATATATTTTCACTTATTTTTAGATTCAGAAACAATATAATTCGACCATTTAAAGCCACTGATGATATTGTAAAATTTCTTTATTAAAATATCATAACACAACTTCAAAATAAATCTTTGCTATCTAATCTGGTTTCATTTTCCTGTTGTATTAAAACCCAGTGAAACCCAGAAAGTAAGAATTCATAGCTATTCTTATTTTAACACTTGATTGATGATACTGGCGATTCAAACATACCTTAAGCTAAGGTGTAAATTAAGTTCTTTCAAAAAAGGAAATTTTCTGTACTATTATAGAAAGACATGAATTCTACAGTTGGATTTTTGATATCGTCAATAAGGATACATTATCTAATTTCATATATCTTCTGTTACAGAAATATTCGAAGAGGTATGCATCGAAGAAATTTTTTCTCTGCAGAAAAAAAAAACTAGGCTTTTGATCTTGGAATGGCAACCCCTTTATAAGAAGAAAACATTCTGAATTCAAACATGTTTAACTCCACTATAAAATTGACCTTGTGTCACATTCTGCTTATTAAGAGGGGTTGGATAAATACATTTTTTGATTTTATTTTTTTCATATTAGTGCCCTTAATTCGCAGATTAAATGTTTACTAGAAGTATGTATAAGGTGGAAAACAGAGTTTTTTGTTTTGGTTCCCGTACAATTTGAATATTCAATCATACTTTGGTTATCTTATCAGAATACTTAAATAAAAGAATTACTGTATGGTTTGGTTTATTTGTCTAATAGCATAACAAACTTCGTGAGATTTTTAATGCTAAAGTCATTCTTCTGGGACAGTTGAGGTACATTTTAACCCAAAAGTGGAGACATAAAGGTTTCATAAAATAGCTTCATCATTGACACCTTTGTCACCTCTGTATACCACTGGACTCCGTGGTTCAGTTAAAGCTATAATTAGGCATACGTGCCTGGACCTAGATATTGCTCCATATCCAGCTTTGCTCACAGGCCCATATTGCACAAAGTGGGCCGATGACCAGCATAGTCCAGCAGAGCTCAAGCCTCGGCTAGTGGCTGACATTCACCTCCGCTAAACCCTATTATAATCAACCTTCGGATCATTGACCTTGTTTCAAGTCCTGTCTGGAAGGAGACAGAGACAAATATCGCGTTCATAAAATAGCCAAAGGTACAAGTCCTAAAGTGAACATTATTTCGCGACTGGAATACAAACTTAGTTTCTACGATGTCAAAGTCCAGAGCATTAGCCACAACGCCACGGGAAATCCCACCTAGAATAACTAAAATTCATTAATCTGTAAAATATTTCAACTTAATTTTTCATGTTTTATTCTTGCATGAGTTTAATTTTGTGCAATGTAACTGAATGTTTGCGAAAGACAAATTCCGTATTTAGAGAAAACAATGCCCCTAAGAATAAATACATTCCTATATTAAATGATCATTTAAAGGAAACAGGAAAGAAATAAAAAAAAAATAATCACTGATGATGACTTAGATTTTTTTTAAAACCTATCCAAAATTATTATTCAGAAAAAAATAATACACTTTAATTAAATTTATTTTTTTGATAAAATCTTTCATAATTGAAGAGCAACTGGCAATGTATTTGGGGCGATATATCAGCTGCATTTTAATTTATGGAAAAATGACTTTTTTCTTGTATATATTCTTTCTTTGGCAACTCATAACATCAATAAAACTTGGTTTATTTATTACTAGTCCCTAGGGGGTTAATGCTATTTTATTCTTTTGTGTTCTAAGCGCTCTGTTCTTACTTTCTATGAAGTGTGAAAAATGCTGACGACTTCATTTTGAACTCTACGTTGAGTATAATACCTTGTAACACTTAAATTTAACAAGGTTTAAATATCTAATCGATATCTCCATGTTCAGAGAATATATTAAAATAAAGTTGACTTTCTGAGAATTAATAATTTTGACACCAGCCATCTATAACAAATTTCATCCACACTAGATGACGTATAATTGTGGTTGATCGTTCATAAAAAAACATCTAAATGAGCAGCTGTGCTGCCATTTAGCTCTCATCTAGAAAACCATCCAAGACAAGTGAGCAAGATATACAAGGCAATACTGTAGAGGTAAGGATAAACACTTTTGTGACATTCACCAGTGGACTCCTAGACGTGGGCACACCCGTGTTGGCGGAACAGTAAATGTTCAACATTCATCAGCTCTGAGTGAAAACTGAATACTGTCAAGAAGACTTAACCAGAGCGAAACTCGATAATGCCATACGGTGAAATAGAACGAAAGGAATCCATGTTGTTGACACAACCTGATAATGTTGATGATCATATAAATTCGACAAAAATAGTTTTAAAAAAGCGTAAGAGCATGATTATTTCGAACAAATGCTTGCAACTTGGTATTCTACTTAGCTCTTTGCTAAGCTGTTGCTCAAACCCGTTTGAATGGTGCACTCAGTGAGACTGAAACTCACCCGTGATGGTTTGCTTTTTCAAGCTGGCAAATCATTACACTACCTGAGGCGCCCACAATGGTTTGCGAGTTAATTATTACATCAGAGAAACAAATGGGAGTGTTCTGGAGTATACTGAGGTATGAATTAGATAGTTTTATTAATTTGGAAATAATTTCCGGTTTAAATTAAGCCTGGTAAGTAGAGTTGCTTATGACGAAATCGCCATCCATATTTCTAATATTTTAATCCAAAAATCTAAACAACTGATCAAACCAAGCATAATGAAACAGATTAAACCAATGTTAAAACGTGAAACAAAGATAAGAATATTTAGGCTCTGGTCAACCGAGATTAACTTTCTGCAGTCATCCTATGACAGACCGGGCATAGAGGCCATATCATAATTATAAATCATTTTGACAAAAACGCACCTAGCCCTCGTGAACTCAGACATATCTTCATTTACTCTCTGATTAAAAAAAAACCTATTGATTTTCACTTGTACTTGACTGGTTATCAGTCTAAGAAAAACAAAACAAAGCCCTACAATCTTATAAATTGTGGTAATATATCGGTAGTAAAATCCGACATGGAATCACTTATTACTCGATTTTTTCCATTCAAACAATTATTCCTAGTGTCAAGGACTTTTGAACCGCTTCATACAGGTTGTCCTCTAAGTTCAAACATTGCGGTTCAAGGCACCCTTAATTTTTCTTATTCTTAATTGTTCGTGATAAATTATTCACTAACGTTTTATATCTGCTGAAATTTAGGTCTAGAGCACAACTTGTCTCTCAGCTATGATTCCTCCCCTTGAATTTCAAATTCTTACCAAAAGATATGTAAGGGTCCCTAACACAAGTGTTACCCTAAATCTAAAAAGGCAAAATACATGTGTCTAATAATTTCCCAAAATAATCTTTCTTTGTTTTGCCGTCAAACTTTTCGGGTCTAAACACCAAGTTATATCCTTCCCATTCAGTAGCAATTCAGAAATCAAGACACACACGTTAGTTTCTGTAGGTGCCGAAAAGAAAATATCAGTCCAAACTTTCATTACAATGAGCAATATTTATCCTCTAAGTGATTCATTAAGCAATTAAATGAATAGAAAAAACATTTTTGTACACTATAAAAAAAGAAATTAATACTGAGACGAAAAGATATTTAGAAAATTATTTATTATTGCCAAAATTTGATACAAAAATAAAAAAATATATTCAACCCAAAATTTGGTTATTTGTTTTGCTGTTGCTTGTTCGGATTATTATACATTGCTCCATAAAGCTCTTATTAACGTCTCCGGATAGCTCCTCTGCAACAACATCAAACAACATTTTGTTCTAAAATTGTAACGTAATTGAACGGCTCATAGGAAATTGAACGAATGAATGAATACATACATAAATAAGGCAGTAGTCACCGAATAACAAGGTAGGAGCACTCGCTGTAGTTGAAAATTACTATGCGAAACTGGAGGTCCAAAATCTTCTGCGCAAGTGCAGTTCAAGGGAAATTGATGTTTCTGCTTCCGACATGACAGGTGGAAGTAAGGGGACAACTTTCATCATTTTAGAGAGTCGACGGCTGGACGCGAGAAGGTGAAGACGTCAGTAGAAAACAAACCACGAAGATGTAAGGAGAAAAAAGTTTACAAGCTCTAAATTCTGGAGTGCCTCAGAGGAGGTGTTAGAACCAGTAGACAAGCATGTTAGAACCAGGAAAAAATTCAAGATCTCTATCTGTTCATTTTTTACTCACTAGGGTATGTTGCTTATCATTGTCTATGAGACACACATTTTCTTTCTCTCTCCCGACAACTACTTCCTACAGAGAAGTAAAAAAAACAAAAAACAAAAAAACAATTGTGTATGTTTCGCATTTGTCAACTTGTTATCACGACGAAATCTAAAGCCTCTTTTGTGCAGCTATGGTACAAAATCATAATTGATAATTTGATACGTTCACTCTTACCTTCGCTGTTGCCGTAGACGATTGGAAATAAAATTGATGATTCTTGAGAATAAACTTGCCCATGACTAAAGAGTATTTAATACATAACTTTATTAAAGGGTCTTCTGTTGTCCGAAAGTTTGTCTCACTTCTTACGTTTAGTATATTATGGCCAACTGCAATGTGTACATTTTTGCCACATGTATACAAATTTATATAGACATTTAAGACAACAGTATGCATTCGAGTATTTTGCATGTTGCAATCTTGATTTAATGCATATGTTTTAGTGCGTGGACTTGTTTAAGTCCATAGAGATATTTGTATTTGTAACAAAAAAAAAAAAAAAAAAAAAAAAAAAGATCCAATATTTCTTACTGGAACTTCGGCCTTTTTAAATGTTTTAATAATTGTTGTGAGCATAGATTCATTCTCTTGAATGTTATTACGCGTTATACATACGAAATATCTAATAATTGGCTTAGGTGTGAAATTTCTAGAAAGAACCTCAAATATTCACATTAAAAAATAACTACTTAAATCTACAAAAACGAACATGTCCTTCGGCTAAAATCATATAAAATATTTTATCTCGCCAAAGGAAATCATTTAGTAAATAGCTTTGGTATTGCTGCTTTATTTAATGGCATAAAAATATTCGTAGGTTATTTAATGCCAAATCCATAATTGTAGAAGAACAATAGACGGAGATTTTTTTCAAATAGCTGGAGAGATAAGTAGGTTCCTACATTTATAAAGGTCATATGTAAATGAACAAAGTAGCATGACCAGATTTTGAAATTGTTTCCTATGAAGTCGCTGTCCAGAATGCACGTTACAACGCTATGGAGTCTCTCCTCCTTTATATATATATATATATATATATATATATATATATATATATATATATATATATATATATATATGTGTGTGTGTGTGTGTGTGTGTGTATCATTTAGGAAAATTGCCAAGAAATGTAACAAAGACAAAATCTAAAATTTACGGGGAAATTTCACTGGAAATACGCAGGAAAATATTAATTCATTTTGCGGTGCCAACATCTGAAAACAAATACCTCATAAAATCAATAGGCTCCAAAAATTTCATAAAGAATGAATGACAGTCTATTAAAAATGGTGTTTCTGTGGTTTAAACGGTACCTGCAAAGTTGCAGTAAGTAATTTTCAAAGGTAAAAATGATCAAGATATCCTTTTGAAGACACTTAAAAGTCTTTTACGCCAATTTCTGGGCTACAATATTTAAATCATCTTTGAATTGGATACTCCAATCCCTTTGGATTTTCTCATCGGATTATATATATATATACATATATATATATATATATATATATATATATATATATATATATATATAACGAACTCGTAAAAGACTTGAATCGATACCTCACTTCTGAAAAGCAAAATGTAATACAAGGTTATATTAGGTTATCTAGCCTTCGTAAAAAGATCGTTTTATGATACAGTAAATTTCTGAAGGCAACCCTTTAAAACACGTTATTTTGCTTCGAAAAATAGTAGAGCAGACCGAGCTCTATTGCCTGGGTGAGCAAACATTCTAGGTAAGAATGCTTCTAAATTCAAAATAAGTCCTTATGACAATCTGGTGTTTAATCTCATCCAAGCATGTTATCTGACGACATAATTGATAGCACAGATGCCTTTTACGCCTCACATAAAAAGACAACTGTGTCCCACTGCCTGGATTTTTTTTATAGAACCATGTTTCCTTTTTTTTAGTTTCCAAATAACGTAATAAATGTCTCAAACCAGGGCAAATCAAAAGTTTGGCCGAAAATGTGGGTACATTCCTTTTTTTTTATCTGTAGCAGTGTTACTTAAAAAAAAAAAAAAATTGTAAAATTACAACGCCGTTAAATATCTCTATTGTCATTGATATGAATTTAAAAAATCCACCATGGTTTTGTAAGGCATTTGGGATTTTATATAAAATATATATATACGTGTATATATATATATATATATATATATATATATATATATATATATATATATATATATTATATATATATAGTGTTACTTAATCATAGTCCTAGTTACTCTACAATACAAGACGAATCTTGGAAAATATCATATTGTGAATAGGTCTAAAGATTACTTTAAACAAGCAAAATAGAAATTGCTTGCCCACAAATAAGTATTCAATTAAAATTCGATTTTTTTCAGTCGTTGAAATTCACCAGCATATCATTTACTTATTTTGTCAACCAACATTCAGAGAAAGAACACGGACGTTCAGTGTATGCTTTTAGGTTAATAATAATCATTAAGGCTGAAGATTTTGTCCCTGGACGCCATGAGTAGTCAATTTAATGTATTATTGACAACGAAGTTATTTATGTATATCTACCATTCTTCCAATTTATTATCAAATAATTTTATTTAGAAAAAACTTTCAGCGACGTATAAGTTTGAATAGCTACCATGTCTGAAGTGGAAGTAAAACAGATAAGTACTACCATCTTCTGAAAATGCAAGATTTGCTATACTAATGAATGGCAAATGTGCAGTTAAATTCTGTATTACAAAAAATTCGCCATTTGATTCTGCCTTGGCAAACAATGGATATTTTTTTTAAAGTAATAGCTTAATGCCAAGGCAAAACTTAGTGACATTCAATATTAGCGAAATATTGTGACCCATTTATATAATAGAAAAACTGGAAGAAATCTAAACATAAGCTATACAGTCATTATATAAGTCATAAAAAACCAAGAAAATTAATGCTCATGGTTTGGTTTGGTTGGTTTTATGGCATATCAACCTTTGTAAGTTATTTAACGCCAAATCTATTTTTATGTAAATAATCTGTTCTATTGAAAATAGTTCAGTTTAGCATAAGTACACAGTTTAATTGTCAAAAACATTTCCATTTCAAACTATTCAAGCAGTTATATGTAACAATTCAGTTAAGTGTAAATACAGTTTTAATGTCGAAAAACAGTTCTATTTGAAATAATTCAGTTAAGCATAAGCACGCAGTTAAAGTGTAAGTACGGTTTAATAGTCAAAAACCTTTCTATTTCAAGCTATTCAGTTTAGCATAAGTATGCTGTTATTTCTATGTAACCCACAGATAGGGCCCTATCAGGTGCTAATACTCCGGGCCAGAGTGGACCTGGGAGCGATGGCAATAAAGGGGTACTCCGCATTCCCCAAAGCTCCAGCATTGCTGGAACCTCGCCATCAAATTGTTTAGTGTCATATCCAGGACACTTGTTAGGGGGGGGTCTTACCCCTCTGCAGAGGTGCAGTCAGTGTATTCTACAGCCCCAGCTGACTGGGCAATAATGCTCGTGAGGAGATGTTTTTTTATGAGACTTACCAGAAAAGGAATCAATCACATGTGTAATTTTCAATGACACCAATGAAATATCTACCCCGAAGTATATATTTAGCTATATCTTCCATGACAGACATGATGAGACACTAAATAATTTATAAGTGGATTACTGCTGGTTATCGATTCGGAATTTTTTTCTCATAATCAAGTTGCCGTACAAAGATTAACGAGCACAGTCTGCCCTACAATTAACTTATTGCTGTAGGGAGAAAAACTGGATTCATACCTTCCCAAGGATATTAGAGGAATCGGAAATGCAATCAATCTTTTCCATATCTTTGATTTGGATTGCTATGTCTATTTCCTTCGACGATAACCGTTACGTCATGAGTGACTCCTAGAGTATTATCAAAAGAAAGTCAAATGCTAGACACCTTCCTTCACAATGCTCTTCACTCCAAGACTTCTGCAGGTATGTCTATAAAGGTGCTATGGCAGATTTGTTTGAAAACTCGATCTTAGAAAATTGTGCACTGGTTCGACAATTGTTGGATTCCTTAGGCTGAAAGAAGAGCTCAACTATGACGTGATGAGGAAACTGCATAGCATATTTTCAGTATCATGAAAATTGTTCCATTTTATATTGTCTTAGTTAGAAACGAGAGTAGCTGCTCGAATGATGGCATGCTCGCAAAACAACTTTAATGACAAACCCGATCATTAGAATTTCCCCGAAGTGCCATTGTACGTCAATTTTATTATCATCACTGGCATGAGAAATTGAGACTCAATAGAAAAAGTGCAATCAGGGAATATCTTCTCTGTAAGGTCAGTGACACACCTACTCGGCATGTTACCCCCAACATGTGGAACATTTAAGGCTGAAAAGTGAAATCTAGTTTTTCCCTGTTGAAAAGCTTGCTGACAATTACAGATTCATCGACAAGGAGAGCACAAAAAAAAAAAAAATAAATAAATAAATAAATAAATAAAAAATAAAATAAATTAGCAGCAAGCATGAGATTTCGTTTAGAAATTGTCATTACCGTTAATGGGGTATAAAATAAATATTATCATCTTCTCTTTACATAACAAACCCATGGACGCGTTTTCCCAGTCAGCTGGGGCTGTAGAATACAACGACTGCGCCTCTCCAGAGGGGTAAGACCCCACCAAACGGGTGTCTTGGATATGACACTAAACAATGTAATGGTGATGTTCCAGTAATGCCAGGAATTTGAGAAATATGGAGCACCCTTTCATTGTCATTGCTCCCTGGTCCACTCTGGCCCGGAATGGTAGCACCAGATGCATTAAATAGAACTAAACGGCATGCTTATGCTAAATTTAAATTGTTTGAATTGGAACTGTTTGACTGAACTGAATAGTTTGTAATAGAAATATTTTTGACAATTAAACTGTGAACTTACATTTAAACAGCGTACAAATGCGGAATTTAATTGTTTGAAATGGAACTATTTTTGACTTTGAAACTGTACTTAGGCTAAACTGAATTGTTTAACATAGGACTGTTTTAACATTTAACTCTGTGTATACAGAATGTATACTTATACTAAACTGAATCGGCTAAATTAAAATTATTTGAATAAACTTAATAGATTGAAGTAGAAATGTTTTTGACAATTAAGCTGTATTCTTATGCTAAACTGAATTGTTTGAAATAGAAATGACTATGGATTTGGCATTAAATAACATACGATGGCTTATATGCCATGAAAACCAAACAACCAACCAACCAACCAAAGACGTGTGCTAATCTACCATACCCATGATACGGATATGTGAAACGTGCATAGAATGTTCATAACATATATACATAGAACATACGAATCCCGAAACACGAAAAACACTTACAACTTCTTAGTCCAGGTACGAAACTTTTTATTACCTTTTAGTTTAAAGGTTTTTCAACATAAGGAGAGAGATACCATCTTTCTATACTGACTTTTCCATCTGCCCCAAACCTCGTGCGATACCTGCCACAAGGCCACTGGCCTGGCTTCGGCGAGCAAGCGAAAGTCAACCTCCTTCTTCCGAGCCAGGAACTCAACTGACTTTTTCAAAATCCCCCAAATCCTCCGCGCTTGCTTCTGGTGTATGACGTCATTCACATCCACTGGTCAACCTATCTATCTGGGATTTTTATTTTTACATCTCTGAACGACACATCTTCCCGGCGCGCGCGTCAACACCTGCGCTTAAGTTTATACCTAACACATGCACTGAGCCGAAAAGTTCTCAGCCTAACTAAACCTAAAGGCAAGATATATAAAACGAAATCCCTCCGCCATTATATTACACTAATGTTGTTTTTTCATGATTCCCCGGGAGACCTGGGTTCAATCCCAGGTCGAGTCATACCAAAGACTCAAAAAATGGTACTTGATGCCTCCTTGCTTAACACTCAGCATTATAAGGTACGGATCAAGGGTAAAGTAGAGCAATCCAGGGAAGGAGTAGCGCCCTCCCCTACACCTTGGTGTAGTAGCTATCGAAAAGGGAGCCTTTGGGTTACCCTCGACTATGGTCGCCAACTTTACTTTACTTTACTTATTGTTTAGTAGAGTTTAAATGAAGTTTTCCTTCTCCTACAAGGTTGCTATATCAAGCTTTAAGAACCTAGTCTGCCTTATTATTAGCCAATAACTCGAGGGGAAATCATCATCATCATCGTCATCATCATCATGTCACACTACTATCAGGGTCTCTCTGACCCTATCCCCGCCCCCGGTCTCTATCGTGCATCACTCACAGGAGTGCTTCCAGGCTATATCCCGTATCGGCACAGAGCTGTTGTATATAGGTTCTAGCTGGTCGTCCTACCCTTGGTTATCCATGTGAAGGGGTTCACAGGAGTACATTGCTTATACGTTCGTCCTTACATCTGCAGCAGTGCCCTGTATGTCTGGTTCGTCTAAATTGGATAGTTTTCGTGACTGGGGGTAGGTGGCCGCTCAGCTGCTGTTTAGTTGAGTGTTGCCAACAGTACTAGTTCAATACAGCTCCCAGCGTTCTTGTGTAATTGCAGTCCAGCTTTTTCTCCATACGTTTAGTTAACGTCCATGTAGTGCATCTATATAGAAGTATCGACATGACCGCTGATTGAAAAAAATTATGTTTTATTTTATCGGTCAGGTCTGACTTCCATATGACCGATAGCCTATCGATGCCTTTGTTCGAGGGAAAATAGTTGGATCCAAACATTTGCTCACAGCTTTTCCTCTAAAATAAATGCAAACAGCCTCGTTCAAGATTTGAACTCGGGTAGTTGTGTTCGTCTTCTGCAAAGATAACCATAAGATCACGTTCGCCACGCATCATAATTGCTTCGATGTGCATTCTGATAAGTATGCATAAACATACTTGTTTCTGGCAAAATGATGCAGTAAATTACCTTTCTTACAAAGTAACTGTTATATTCTTCCACCGATATTTTTCCATTAGACTTTATATTCCATTGAATAAAATATGCTTATTTTACGTTTAGTCTTGGTAGAAACCTGCAATCGCATTTTGGGTCAATTTTAAATCTAGAATAAAAAAAATGATAGTGCTTACCTTCTACTGATATGTATATTATTGATTCGGAGTTTCTCTACAATGCAAAGATGCAGAAATATCTGTCCGGGTATGAATATGTATTGTTGCATGATTGGTCGTTTAGGTTTTAAAATATATCAACCTTTGTAGGTTTATTAATGCCAAATTTATTTTTATACAAATAATCAGTTCTATTTCAAACAATTCAGTTTAGCATTAATTCACAGTTTAAATGTAAGTACACAGTTTAATAATCAAAAACAGTTCAAGTTCAAGTTATTCATTTTAGTCAAACAGCTCTAATCCAAATGACTCAGTTTCGCATAAGTACGCAGTTTGAATATCAAAACAGTTCTATTTCAAGTAATTCAGTTTAGCATAATTATGCAGTTTAGTTCTATTTGACCTATATGTAGGGCCCTATCAGGTGCTACCAATCTGGTATACAGGGAGACCTGAGAGAGATGGCAATGAAAGGATGCTCCGCAATCCCCAAAGCTCTAACAACACTGGAACCTCACTATCAGATGATTTAGAGTCATATCAGGACACTCGTTGGGTGGGATCTTACCCTTCTGCAGTGGATGTATTCTACAGCCCCTGCCGACTGGGAAATGTATTGCTGCAGTTAATTTTGGTGAATTTGGTAGATGAAAGGTTAACATCGGTAACCTCTGCCATAGAAGTCAGCTAGATATATCAAGTACTTTCACAGATCAATATTAGCAGCATTTTACCAACATAATATATGGATTTTTTTAATATGCGATGAAATCAGACATTTTCTATTCGTCAAATTGAGTGTTGTTTATTAGAATTCGAAATTAAACATTTCTAGCTGGATCGAATACTCACCTTACTCAACCAAAAGAAATTTGTTTCGAACAATGTTCCCTTTTCTTTTTCAGGGAAGGAAGATTATCGGAGAATGTTTTGTTTTTTGTCAATATATGATCAGTATTCAGATTTCCTTACTTGATATGATACCTTTCTGTCGTGGATGTCAAAACTAACCAATTTCCATCTTCTCTAAAACATGAGTAATTCAGATGTCCATAAGAACTAATTTTCTTTTTCATATAGACTACAAAAAGAACTCATTTCCAAGTGCTATTGTTCTTAATAATTCTTGAACGATTCAAACAGTTTGTCATCTACTAATATCACTGTAAAGACAAATACTGACATTCGTTTCTTCGCTCGCCGCAAGTCACGTCTATCTGTCTGCTGTAACAATTGCACTTCCAAAGCAGAATTTGTTTTCTTTTTCTCACATCGAGAAAGTTCTGCTCTTGATGCCAGAAGCAAACACATTTCTCGTTGTAGTTCTCATCCAACTGTGTTCGACAAACTAAATTCTGTGTCGCTTTGGTCGAGTCCTTATATACACAAAAACAAATATATATTCAAATGTTTCAGTAACAAAAGAAATCGAGACTACACATGCGCATTTTTCACATTAAAAATGGCCGCTTACCCGACAGACAAGTGAAGCAAACACATGCATTTTACTTTAGGTACGTGAAAGTCCTTAGAATCACGATTATGGTTCAGAGTAAGGAAGAATTTTTTTACAACATTCGTCTTTGCTATTGATTTATAGTCTATATCAATTTCTCTATAGCATTGTTACTACTTTCGAAATGAAATTTCGTTCTTTATTTACTAACAGCATTAAATCCAGACTTTATTTGCAGTTTTAACTCATGCATATATAAACCGGATTAATTCTTTGTTGAAATAACGTACCATATATCTGAAATATGATACGATTAATATAATGTATCGATTGAATGTAACATATTGTTCAAATAGAGAAGCCTAAAAGGTTAATAAAAAGGAGCGGATTGTGGCTAAATATTGGTGATCGTTTAAAAATCCTGCTTGAATACAATCTAAAAGTTTTTAAAAAGTTAATCACAAGCTTCTCTGAGATTGAAATAGAAAATTATATCTTGCCTAGTCAGCTGGGACTGTAGAGGGGTAAGACCCCCCTAACGAGTGTCCTGGATATGACACTAAACAATCTGATGGTGAGGTTCCAGCAGAGCTGGAGCTTTGGGGAATGCGGAGTACCCCTTCATTGCCATCACTCCCAGGTCCACTCTGGCCCGGAGTGGTAGCACCTAATGGGGCCCTATCTATGGGTTACATAGAGCTAACAGCATACTTATGCTAAACTGAATAGCTTGAAATAGAAAGGTTTTTGACAATTAAACCGTACTTACACTTTAACTGCGTGCTTATGCTTAACTGAAATATTTCAAATAGAACTGTTTTTCGACATTAAAACTTTATTTACACTTAACAGAATTATTACATATAACTGCTTAAATAGTTTGAAATGGAAATGTTTTTGACAATTAAACTGTGTACTTATGCTAAACTGAACTGTTTTCAATAGAACAGATTATTTACATAAAAATAGATTTGGCGTTAAATAACCTACAAAGGTTGATATGCCATAAAACCAAACAAACCAAACCGAAAATTATATCAAATAATATACAAAGTGTGAAAGATCTTACTGTGCAAAGTTTCAATGAGCAAGTTACATGTTTGTATGATATTTTGTAAGCAAAACATTTTTTGAACAAGTTGATTGATGAGTTATTTTGACTCATTAATCTGACGCTGAGAATGATCACATTTTGCATGGACAGTTCTTTTCCAAATATTGCATTCCTCAGACTTATCATATTCAGATTAATACCTACTTTGATTCATTCAATATCATTTATCTAGACATAGTTTTCAATAATTTTAAGATATCACAAAATTCTAATTAAAATATAAAAGTTAGAATATATCTTTTAAAGCGGAATTCTCTATTCAATAGGAGTGTGAAATAAGATTAAGAAAGTCAGGAAAAATATTTTAAAATATTCAGTAATGATGTTATGAATTTATATGAAAAAAATAATCAAACTCCACCTTGATAAGCCGGAAAGAGTCTCAAAATATTTCAAATTAATATAAGTAATTGAATAATATTTTTGGCGATTACTTAGGTTAGAACTTATGTTCAGGGTCTGTTTTTTTCCCAAGGAAAACTGATTCGTGCGAACACGTCGTAATTCTGATCCTTCTTAAATCGAGTCTTGTCGACAGGAAAATTCCTTTTATCAAGTATCGGTATCTCGATGAATCGATTAGGGTTCATATAATATTCGTCTGCATCGTGAAAGTCTGTTGGCGTCCTCGGATAACCACAGGGGTCACGAATCAGATCAGAAGTCCAACCCTGTGCCCGATATGAGACCTCAAATGTGTTTATAAACTTTTCATTACGTGACGGGGATTTTGAAAGTGCCACAGGCACCGGCGTTGTCAGCGTTTTACTGGAATGTATTCTTGGAAAAAGTTGGCTCCGATGCCCATTCATATGAGGCACTTCAAGAGAATCTGATGAATTTTTTGAATTCTTATTTACTCTTGCGCTGCTCGCAACAGAAATCCTTACCGACGGGTTAGGAACAAATTGAGGAAGCCTACATTTGAGAGACGATGCTTTAGCTGCGTTGTTGTAGTGAGAGTCGCTTTCTCGTGAACAGAAATTCACTCCTTTTGGTCTCTCAGGTATTGCTTTCTGGTAAAGTATGGGTAACTGGAGGTTGTTTTTGCGCCAGTGAGAAAAACAAACATCTTCGTGTTTATGGATTATGATGACAGAAAAGTTCCTTCCACAGATGAAGCATGTTATACGCTCCATCTACTGTTTTCCTTTGATTCACCTGAAAAAATGGCATATATTAATCAGATTATATATAAATGTAAAAATTAAGTAGCTCTGAGGATTATATAAAAACAACTTAAGACCAGATTAAAGAGTAAATGTTTGATTAAAAATATATTTTTGTATTGTTACAATAATTCATTTCGAATGAAATGTATCTACGAGACAAGGTTGCTAACTACTACTTTAAATCAGGCATTTAAAATTATTAAAGCTCTGGATAACACAAAGAAAAACCTTTTCGGCTCGTCGTAAACGACGAAGGCATAATACAGTAGTAATTTCAGATTAGATTAACTTTTTAAGTATTAACCACCGTTTCGGTAAATGTTATAATTCCAAAGATATCCGATGGTCCAGACAAAAACAGCTCTGCCCTATTCGGTCTGATTTCTACCAAACTTTCAGGAATTCTAAGAGTCATTACGGGCAAGCTTTAAACGATATCCAGTGATATGTCACAGATTGGTATTGAGGTGAAATCTACCTCCAACTCTCACTATGTATGTTACTGTCCTTCTTAACGTAAATGTGTATCCATCTCACGTATATCTACCTCTCACTCTCACTATATATGTTACTGTCCTTCTTAATGTAAATGTGTATCCATCTCACGTAAATCTACCTCTCACTCTCACTATATATGTTACTGTCCTTCTTAATGTAAATGTGTATCCATCTCACGTAAGTCTACCTCTGACTCTCACTATATTTTACTGTCCTTCTTAATGTAAATGTTTATCCATCTCACATAAATCTACCTCCAACTCTCACTAAATATGTTACTTTCGTTCTTAATGTAAATGTGTATCCATTCTCACGTAAATCTACCTCTCACTCTCACTATATTTGTTACTGTCCGTCTTAATGTAAATGTGTATCCATCTCACGTAAATCTACCTCTCACTCTCACTATATATGTTACTGTCCTTCTTAATGTAAATATGTATCCATCTCACGTAAATCTACCTCTCACTCTCACTATATATGTTACTGTCCTTCTTAATGTAAATGTGTATCCATCTCACGTAAATCTACCTCTCACTCTCACTGTATATTACGGTCCTTCTTAATGTAAATGTGTATCCATCTCACGTAAATCTGCCTCTCACTCTCACTATATATGTTACTGTCCTTCTTAATGTAAATGTGTATCCATCTCACGTAAATCTACCTCTCACTCTCACTATATATTTTACTGTCCTTCATTATGTAAATGTGTATCCATCTCACGTAAATCTACCTCTCACTCTCACTATATTTTACTGTCCTTCTTTATGTAAATGTGTATCCATCTCACGTAAATCTACCTCCAACTCTCACTATATATGTTACTGTCCTTCTTAATGTAAATGTTTATCCATTTCACGTAAATCTACCTCTCACTCTCACTATATATCTAACTGTCCTTCTTCATTTAAATTTGAATCCATCTCACGCAAATCTACCTCCAACTCTCACTATATATTTTACTGTCCTTCTTAATGTAAATGTGTATCCATCTCACGTAAATCTACCTCCAACTCTCACTATATATGTTACTGTCCTTCTTAATGTAAATGTTTATCCATCTTACGTAAATCTACCTCTCACTCTCACTATATATGTAACTGTCCTTCTTCATTTAAATTTATTCCATCTTACACAAATCTACCTCCAACTCTCTCTATATATTTTACTGTCCTTCTTTATGTAAATGTGTATCCATCTCACGTAAATCTACCTCTCACTCTCACTATATATCTAACTGTCCTTCTTCATTTAAATTTGAATCCATCTCACGTAAATCTACCTCCAACTCTCACTATATATTATACTGTCCTTCTTTATGTAAATGTGTATCCATCTCACGATAATCTACCTCCAACTCTCACTATATATCTAACTGTCCTTCTTCATTTAAATTTGAATCCATCTCACGCAAATCTACCTCCAACTCTCACTATATATTTTACTGTCCTTCTTTATGTAAATGTGTATCCATCTCACGTAAATCTACCTCTCACTCTCACTATATTTTACTGTCCTCCATTATGTAAATGTGTATCCATCTCACGTAAATCTACCTCTCACTCTCACTATATATCTAACTGTCCTTCTTCATTTAAATTTGAATCCATCTCACGCAAATCTACCTCCAACTCTCACGATATATTTTACTCTCCTTCTTTATGTAAATGTGTATCCATCTCACGCAAATCTACCTCCAACCCTCACTATATATTTTACTGTCCTTCTTTATGTAAATGTGTATCCGTCTCACGTAAATCTACCTATCACTCTAACTATATGTGCTCCTTTCCTTCTTAATGTAAATGTGTATCCATCTCACGTAAATCTACCTCTCACTCTCACTATATTTTACTGTCCTTCTTAATGTAAATGTGTATCCATCTCACGTAAATCTACCTCTCACTCTGACTATATTTTTATGTCCTTCATAATGTAAATGTGTATCCATCTCACGTAAATCTACCTCTCACTCTCACTATATATGTTACTGTCCTTCTTAATGTAAATGTGTATCCATCTCACGTAAATCTACCTCTCACTCTCACTATATTTTACTGTCCTTCTTAATGTAAATGTGTATCCATCTCACGTAAATCTACCACTCACTCTCACTATATATCTAACTGTCCTTCTTCATTTAAATTTGTATCCATCTCACGAAAATCTACCTCCAACTCTCACTATATATTTTACTGTCCTTCTTTATGTAAATGTGTATCCATCTCACGTAAATGTACCTCTCACTCTCACTATATTTTACTGTCCTTCTTAATGTAAATGTTTATCCATCTCACGTAAATCTACCTCTCACTCTCACTATATATGTAACTGTCCTTCTTCATTTAAATTTATTCCATCTTACACAAATCTACCTCCAACTCTCTCTATATATTTTACTGTCCTTCTTTATGTAAATGTGTATCCATCTCACGTAAATCTACCTCTCACTCTCACTATATATCTAACTGTCCTTCTTCATTTAAATTTGAATCCATCTCACGTAAATCTACCTCCAACTCTCACTATATATTATACTGTCCTTCTTTATGTAAATGTGTATCCATCTCACGAAAATCTACCTCCAACTCTCACTATATATCTAACTGTCCTCCTTCATTTAAATTTGAATCCATCTCACGCAAATCTACCTCCAACTCTCACTATATATTTTACTGTCCTTCTTTATGTAAATGTGTATCCATCTCACGTAAATCTACCTCTCACTCTCACTATATTTTACTGTCCTCCATTATGTAAATGTGTATCCATCTCACGTAAATCTACCTCTCACTCTCACTATATATCTAACTGTCCTTCTTCATTTAAATTTGAATCCATCTCACGCAAATCTACCTCCAACTCTCACGATATATTTTACTCGCCTTCTTTATGTAAATGTGTATCCATCTCACGCAAATCTACCTCCAACCCTCACTATATATTTTACTGTCCTTCTTTATGTAAATGTGTATCCGTCTCACGTAAATCTACCTATCACTCTAACTATATGTGCTCCTTTCCTTCTTAATGTAAATGTGTATCCATCTCACGTAAATCTACCTCTCACTCTCACTATATTTTACTGTCCTTCTTAATGTAAATGTGTATCCATCTCACGTAAATCTACCTCTCACTCTGACTATATTTTTATGTCCTTCATAATGTAAATGTGTATCCATCTCACGTAAATCTACCTCTCACTCTCACTATATATGTTACTGTCCTTCTTAATGTAAATGTGTATCCATCTCACGTAAATCTACCTCTCACTCTCACTATATTTTACTGTCCTTCTTAATGTAAATGTGTATCCATCTCACGTAAATCTACCACTCACTCTCACTATATATCTAACTGTCCTTCTTCATTTAAATTTGTATCCATCTCACGAAAATCTACCTCCAACTCTCACTATATATTTTACTGTCCTTCTTTATGTAAATGTGTATCCATCTCACGTAAATGTACCTCTCACTCTCACTATATTTTACTGTCCTTCTTAATGTAAATGTTTATCCATCTCACGTAAATCTACCTCCAACTCTCACTATATATGTTACTGTCCTTCTTAATGTAAATGTGTATCCATCTCACGTAAATCTACCTCTCACTCTCACTATATTTTACTGTCCTTCTTAATGTAAATGTGTATCCATCTCACGTAAATCTACCTCTCACTCTCACTATATTTTACTGTCCTTCTTAATGTACATGTGCATCCAGCTCACGTAAATCTACCTCTCACTCTCACTATATATGTTACTGTCCTTCTTAATGAAAATGTGTATCCAGCTAACGCAAATCAACCTCCAACTCTCACTATATATATTACTGTCCTTCTTTATGTAAATGTGTATCCATCTCACGTAAATCTACCTCTCACTCTCACTATATTTTAATGTCCTTCTTAATGTAAATGTGTATCCATCTCACGTAAATCAACCTCTCACTCTCACTATATTTTACTGTCCTTCTTAATGTAAATGTGTATCCATCTCACGTAAATCTACCTCTCACTCTCACTATATATGTTACTGTCCTTCTTAATGTAAATGTGTATCCATCTCACGTAAATCTACCTCTCACTCTCACTGTATATTACGGTCCTTCTTAATGTAAATGTGTATCCATCTCACGTAAATCTGCCTCTCACTCTCACTATATATGTTACTGTCCTTCTTAATGTAAATGTGTATCCATCTCACGTAAATCTACCTCTCACTCTCACTATATATTTTACTGTCCTTCATTATGTAAATGTGTATCCATCTCACGTAAATCTACCTCTCACTCTCACTATATTTTACTGTCCTTCTTTATGTAAATGTGTATCCATCTCACGTAAATCTACCTCCAACTCTCACTATATATGTTACTGTCCTTCTTAATGTAAATGTTTATCCATTTCACGTAAATCTACCTCTCACTCTCACTATATATCTAACTGTCCTTCTTCATTTAAATTTGAATCCATCTCACGCAAATCTACCTCCAACTCTCACTATATATTTTACTGTCCTTCTTAATGTAAATGTGTATCCATCTCACGTAAATCTACCTCCAACTCTCACTATATATGTTACTGTCCTTCTTAATGTAAATGTTTATCCATCTTACGTAAATCTACCTCTCACTCTCACTATATATGTAACTGTCCTTCTTCATTTAAATTTATTCCATCTTACACAAATCTACCTCCAACTCTCTCTATATATTTTACTGTCCTTCTTTATGTAAATGTGTATCCATCTCACGTAAATCTACCTCTCACTCTCACTATATATCTAACTGTCCTTCTTCATTCAAATTTGAATCCATCTCACGTAAATCTACCTCCAACTCTCACTATATATTATACTGTCCTTCTTTATGTAAATGTGTATCCATCTCACGCAAATCTACCTCCAACTCTCACTATATATCTAACTGTCCTTCTTCATTTAAATTTGAATCCATCTCACGCAAATCTACCTCCAACTCTCACTATATATTTTACTGTCCTTCTTTATGTAAATGTGTATCCATCTCACGTAAATCTACCTCTCACTCTCACTATATTTTACTGTCCTCCATTATGTAAATGTGTATCCATCTCACGTAAATCTACCTCTCACTCTCACTATATATCTAACTGTCCTTCTTCATTTAAATTTGAATCCATCTCACGCAAATCTACCTCCAACTCTCACTATATATTTTACTGTCCTTCTTTATGTAAATGTGTATCCATCTCACGCAAATCTACCTCCAACTCTCACTATATATTTTACTGTCCTTCTTTATGTAAATGTGTATCCGTCTCACGTAAATCTACCTATCACTCTAACTATATGTGCTCCTTTCCTTCTTAATGTAAATGTGTATCCATCTCACGTAAATCTACCTCTCACTCTCACTATATTTTACTGTCCTTCTTAATGTAAATGTGTATCCATCTCACGTAAATCTACCTCTCACTCTGACTATATTTTTATGTCCTTCATAATGTAAATGTGTATCCATCTCACATAAATCTACCTCTCACTCTCACTATATATGTTACTGTCCTTCTTAATGTAAATGTGTATCCATCTCACGTAAATCTACCTCTCACTCTCACTATATTTTACTGTCCTTCTTAATGTAAATGTGTATCCATCTCACGTAAATCTACCACTCACTCTCACTATATATCTAACTGTCCTTCTTCATTTAAATTTGTATCCATCTCACGAAAATCTACCTCCAACTCTCACTATATATTTTACTGTCCTTCTTTATGTAAATGTGTATCCATCTCACGTAAATGTACCTCTCACTCTCACTATATTTTACTGTCCTTCTTAATGTAAATGTTTATCCATCTCACGTAAATCTACCTCCAACTCTCACTATATATGTTACTGTCCTTCTTAATGTAAATGTGTATCCATCTCACGTAAATCTACCTCTCACTCTCACTATATTTTACTGTCCTTCTTAATGTAAATGTGTATCCATCTCACGTAAATCTACCTCTCACTCTCACTATATTTTACTGTCCTTCTTAATGTACATGTGCATCCAGCTCACGTAAATCTACCTCTCACTCTCACTATATATGTTACTGTCCTTCTTAATGAAAATGTGTATCCAGCTAACGTAAATCAACCTCCAACTCTCACTATATATATTACTGTCCTTCTTTATGTAAATGTGTATCCATCTCACGTAAATCTACCTCTCACTCTCACTATATTTTAATGTCCTTCTTAATGTAAATGTGTATCCATCTCACGTAAATCAACCTCTCACTCTCACTATATTTTACTGTCCTTCTTAATGTAAATGTGTATCCATCTCACGTAAATCTACCTCTCACTCTCACTATATATGTTACTGTCCTTCTTAATGTAAATGTGTATCCATCTCACGTAAATCTACCTCTCACTCTCACTATATATGTTACAGTCCTTCTTAATGTAAATGTGTATCCATCTCACCTAAATCTACCTCTGACTCTCACTATATATGTTACAGTCCTTCTTAATGTAAATGTGTATCCATCTCACCTAAATCTACCTCCAACTCTCACTATATATGTTACTGTCCTTCTTAATGTAAATGTGTATCCATCTCACGTAAATCTACCTCTCAATCTCACTATATATCTAACTGTCCTTCTTCATTTAAATTTGAATCCATCTCACGCAAATCTACCTCCAACTCTCACTATATATTTTACTGTCCTTCTATATGTAAATGTGTATCCATCTCACGAAAATCTACCTCCAACTCTCACTATATATTTTACTGTCCTTCTTTATGTAAATGTGTATCCATCTCACGTAAATCTACCTCCAACTCTCACTATATATTTTACTGTCCTTCTTTATGTAAATGTGTATCAATCTCACGTAAATCTACCTCTCACTCTCACTATATTTTACTGTCCTTCTTAATGTAAACGTGTATCCATCTCATGTAAATCTACCTCTCACTCTCACTATATTTTACTGTCCTTCTTAATGTAAATGTTTATCCATCTCACGTAAATCTACCTCTCACTCTCACTATATATCTAACTGTCCTTCTTCATTTAAATTTGAATCCATCTCACGTAAATCTACCTCAAACTCTCACTATATATTTTACTGTATTTCTTAATGTAAATGAGTATCCTTCTCACGTAAATCTACCTCCAACTCTCACTATATATGTTACTGTCCTTCTTAATGTAAATGTTTATCCATCTCACGTAAATCTACCTCTCACTCTCACTTTATATCTAACTGTCCTTCGTCATTTAAATTTGAATCCATCTCACGCAAATCTACCTCCAACTCTCACTATATATTTTACTGTCCTTCTTAATGTAAATGTGTATCCATCTCACGTAAATCTACCTCCAACTCTCACTATAAATGTTACTGTCCTTCTTAATGTAAATGTTTATCCATCTCACGTAAATCTACCTCTCACTCTCACTATATATCTAACTGTCCATCTTCATTTAAATTTGTATCCATCTCACGCAAATCTACCTCTCACTCTCACTATATTTTACTGTCCTTCTTAATGTCAATGTTTATCCATCTCACGTAAATCTACCTCACACTCTCACTATATTTTACTGTCCTTCTTTATGTAAATTTGTATCCATCTCACGAATATCTACCTCTCACTTTCACTATATATTTTACTGTCCTTCTTCATGTAAATATATATCCATCTCACGTACACCTACTGTTTCCAGTGACAAGCTGTTTCGATTTGACATGCAAGGCAGGCAGTTTCCAAGTCAAGTGCACTTTCGAATGACTTCTAATAAAGCTTGGCGACAAAATTGGTCTCGAACTAGTGACTACATAAATAATTAGCCATGTATTCAACACTAAAGTCTTGAAAAGAACTGTACATTCTGATAGGTTGAAAATCCTCACGAAAACGACTAACTAATATTACAAATAAACCATTAGTTATGTTGTCTAGCAAAAGATTATTTTATTATAGAAATATTCATAAATATAACTACTGGAAGTGACATGCCTCTTTGGTATAAATAAATGAAATATTTTAGCGCAAAGGTATAAATCTGTTTTCAGTACACTTTTTAATTTAGAATTAATTAGATGATACTCTACTACCATTTTATGGGAAATATCAAAGTTTTATTTTCAAATGTCTGTATTTAAAAGCTGTCAAATCTTTGAACATCAAAACTATTTATTTTTTGATTAAATATTTAATGTTTTACAAGAGGATGGGGATATTTCAAGTGGATATGTTCAGAAACTTTATTCTCAAAGCGTCTCAGATTTCTTACAGCGAATCTTTACCAATTTTAAGAAGAATCACTGAAACAAACCAGAAGCATTTAGCGCATGAATTTTGAAACTAACGTTAACAATCAGCTAACTTTTTTAGCAAATAGCGATCACGTGTCTGACCGTTTTGAGCCTTTGTGAAGGGTAAAACAGTGAAAATTAGAGGCAATGGCATTTTCAAATATCTTACAAAGAAAGATGTTTTAATTAGGTTTTTTTATTAAAAAAAACATACGGAAAGTTTTTTATTTTTTTTAATCGGGTTAGATTCCGATTGATACCTATAACAGGGTTTTAAATTGTCTAGTTTTTTATGTTCCTGTTTGTCGTCAACTCACTCATACGGAGCTAATGATATCAATGCGCACAACAAAGAAAGAAATTCAATAATGAGGGAAGAAATATTCTTGTCACTTATTTCTCTGTCTAACGTAAATCTTGGTCAGTGAGGTCAGCAAGCTTTATTACCTTTGAACAAAATCTGTGTTTAAAGATGACATAAGACATTCGTGACAAAAATAGTTATTTAGCTCAATTGTATAGTGTCATCAGATAACAAACTGGTACGCAATTTACATACAAGGATAATCACTGCTTATAAATACACAATTAAACACACACACACACACACACACACACACATATATATATATATATATATATATATAAAGAGAGAGAGAGAAAGAGAGAGAGGAAAGGAGAGTGACAAAGAGAGAGACAAAGAGACCAACAGATAAAAACTTCTTACATTCAGAGAAACTTCATCACTCCCAATATTGAATATTTTTTTCTTTCCAACATTGCTCTTCGCACGTCGTAGAGACGGCAACAGTATTACTAATACCCAAAAAAATCATATAAATAGAATATCAGACAGAACAGAAGAAAAATACAAAATGAAAACAATATTAAAATGCAAACAATATATATTATAATGTTTTACTAGAACGTGTTTCACCACATAATGTGGGGAATGTTGGATGATTTAGAAAAAAGAGGAAAGATATTAGGATCACTTCAATAGTCAAAGGATTTGTTACAACACAATAATTAGGAATGTCACTCATTATGAAACTTTAAAAAGTAGGAAAAAAACTTATAAATTTCAATCATACATCTTAGATGCATCAGGGAGGTCTTCAGTGATGCGCTGTCTTCATTGCTGATTTCGGGTTATTTTTGCATCTTATCGGCTCCGACAGTAACCTCGGCATGACTCTGAGAGAGCCAAGCCGCCTCCGTGATCGCGACGTGCTACGCTCGTGCCTCTCCCAAAGCAAAGAAAAAATATAATAAGGCCAGACTTATAGACTTCTTATAGACATCTGTCTTTTAGTAAACAGCCAATGAAAATAGGGCATTCCACACTCCTCTGCTATATAATACCATCTTTACCTCATCCGGTTTCGCCCGGCTACTCCCGGAATCGGTACCGAGGTAAGATGTTATTCTAATACTCGTCCGTGTCCATGATTTACACTTCACTAGACTTACCCGATTCTCCCGCCAAATCTGTCCTATACTCATCCTCATCATATCGTGCTGGCAGCACGGATATTAGTAAAGTTAGCGACCATAGTCGAGGGTGACCCGAAGGCTCCCTTTTCGATAGCTACTACACCAAGGTGTAGGGGAGGGCGCTACTCCATTCCCTGGATTGCTCCACTTTACCCTTGAACCGTACCTTATAATGCTGAGTGTTAAGCAAGGTGGTATCAAGTTCCATTTTTAAAGTCTTTGGTATGACTCGACCTGGGATTGAACCCAGGTCTCCCGGGCCATTGGCGAACACTCTAACCGCTGGGCCAATGTCCCGGTTTGTCCTATACTAATACTTCTAAACTAACATGAATTGGGCCCCCGCTCAAAACTATTCAGTCAGTCTTTAACTCTTACCTTATACCCTTATTCGAAGAAAAAAAAAACTCCCGTTTATTTGGCTCTCGAGATCATTTGCTACTGATTAACTCATGTTTTTTGCCAAAATTTCCCTCCCCGTTTATCATTAATCATTAAATAGTACATTAAAATTAATTGATGTTGAAATAAGTTTTTGTTATTCAAACCGCTTAAACCAATCAACTTCTGTAGAATATTTATTTTATGTTTTTATGTAAATCTTGCCAGAAAAGGTGAAACACAATAAAATCCGGGTCATCGATGCAAAGAGAACACAATTGATTCCTTAACGTTTTGTTATATTCCATTTTGAATATGAAGTAACATTCGAGGTTCTTTTACATCAAAGTTGTTGTCAGTTTAGAAATAGAGTGTGATAAGCAGCTTTGAATTATCTACCATTCTAAAGTATAACTACGTTCATATAAGCACTTTTAAAGATGTTTCTACTTTTTTTTCTTTTAACAGAGGATGATATTAATACCTACCCCTGAAGTAGGTTTATTATTTCGTTTATTGGTTATGTTCCTAATTGTTTTTGATGAACATGTGACAGCATTGATTTTTTCATTATGAATCGGAAACTGTCTTTATGTTTGGCATCGTAAGCTTAAAGACAGGTCGTTATGGAACTATGAAAAAATGGTATATGCAAACTTGTTCTAATGACCATAATTTTAAGTTAAGAATATTATTTTTTGAAATTTGAAAAACTACTCTTGTATATGAAGTGAAATTTTATTTTTTAAATTATAATTGAATACTAGTAAACTAGTCAATATTTGGGATAATTTTTTTGGTTCTTTAGTTTTAAAATATTTTAAGTTAAGTAGAATGTTATTTTTGTAAATATCAGGCTTTTCAGAAAATCATGTTAAACCCTGTGTGATTGTTTGATTGTATTATGATTTGAATGCCATCAAACACAATCTTTACTGTCTTTGGTACATATATTTTTTAAGTTTGATAACAATCTCCGTTCCTAATTACGTTACTGTGACAACCTCATAGACACGTATACTTTTCTCCAATATTTTTTTCTAAAGTTTTGCTTTTTTTTACAATTCATCACCTTATTATGTTTATGTTAATGAAACTTTACAATAATGAAAATTATTTTTTATGTTTTTACCTTTATCCCATTTTATTTTCTACTCGAAAAGAAAATGTTTAATCGTGTTTATAGGTTTCCTTTGTTTCACTCAGTGGGAATGTTTCATAGCAGAAAGATTGCTATTTTCTAACAATGGACATTATACTCTAACTTATGTCGAGAATCTATAATGTCATTTGAAATTACGAACACTTCTGAGATATTTTGGCTCCAAACCAACAGGTTTTTATGGGTGTCTGCATGTATGAATGCGGATAAGAAAATTTCAGAAAGATTTAATAGAAACTTATATTTACATATGATTATAGCTTCTTTATTTAGATATCAAAATGTTTTTTTTTCTGGCACTCTTTAAGATAATATATTCCTGTCGACAGCATTTAGAATAACTTGACTGTATTTATCCCTAAACATGAATCCTGAGTATGGCAGGAAACTTGATCTGGTAGTGAGATTCCATTTCTGGAGATTTGAAAAAGGCTGAATACATTTTTAATAATCATTACTCCCAGGCCAACTCTGAGCCTCTATGTGTTATAACTACACCTATCCGTCAAATAGATGTTTAAAAATAGTTGTTATTCCGTAGACATACTTAATATCTTATAAACGTGTAGAAAAGAATTTTTAAGAACTTATACAGAAAATGTATGAATAAATATAAACATAAAACTTCAAAATACGCAATTCCATAACCCTCAGGCATAAAAAAAAGCCAGACAGATTTACATGCCGTTAACATCAATGAAATCGATCTATAAGAACCTGGCATATTCAGTTAATTTTTTAAAAAATATCCTATTCGAAAAGGTGATACGAGGATCATTAAATAAGTTTCCAGACTTTTTTCGTATGGGTATTTTTATTGATAGTACACACATGAAACTCGAGTCCCCTTCGAGGTAATCTCCTCCGGTTGCAATACACTTGTTGTACCTTTCCGATAACTTCTGGAAGGTCCATGGACGTCCTCTTGTGTAAGCGTATCAATGACTTTCGTCACAGCCTCTTTCATCTCCTCGATTGTCTCATAACGACAGCCTCTGAGCTTCGGGACTAAACAAAAGTCACAGGGAGCAAGGTCTGGACTATTGGGAGGCTGAGGAACTGTCTTGATGCCCATCTTGCTCAAATAGTCTGTGACAAGGATGGAGTTGTGGACTGGTGCATTGTCCTGGTGGAAATGCCACTGACCCGATTTGAAGAGTGCTGGCCACTCCCGACGGAACTCCCTTAAAACCTTAACATAGTAACCGTAACCCTAACCCTAACTCTTTGGCCTTTCAACTCTGGTGTTCTGACTTCTTTACTCCTCCCACACCTCTAAACATTCCTTACAGACACCCTGCTTTCCTTGAACCTTTTATGACACTCAAAAACTGATGTTCGATTCATGCAAGATGGTCGAAAAGCAGTCTGAAGCTTTCAATACGTTTCTGTGGCATTATTTCCAAGTTTAAAACATGATTTTATTGTATATCGTTCTTTTAATGTGTCTTCACGCATAGCATTTTTGAAATTCACCAGATGTGACAATCAGGCTTTAGTAGGGTGTATTCCAATTCCTACTGTAGCTGTTCAATAGAACCTGAAATCATAAAAATTGGTCCGTCATCTTATAAGTTGTGTAGTAATAACACTGAATTTTCAAGAGTCTACGAAAATTTTAAATGCCTGTACAAAAAAGTCTAGACACTTATTGATTGCACCACGTACCTTAAAAAGTCCTGGACCTTGTTAGACCTCATAGCAAATTTTATTAACTGTTGACAACAGCCAATTTATTACCTTTTTTCTCGTAAACATAATATCAAAGCAAAGCAAAATATTTCTTTTGATTTGTCATACGGTTAATTAGGATAATTTTATCTCCAACATTTATTATAATGTAGTATTGATTTATTATACGCGAGGGTCAGTCAATAAATAAGTTAAATTTATTTTATAAAATAAAAAAAGTTTTTTTTTTCCAGATTTTTCCATAAATGCAAACGATGCATTGTTTTGAATAGGTCTATCGTAAAAATAATTTAAAATATTTGTTTTAAAGCTATTCACAAAGGCAGCAAATCAAACAGAGTGTCTAAGCTTGAACAAACAATCCTTATCAAATGTTTTTTTCTTTGCCGTGAAGTGCAACGAGAATATATGAGGCTTATTGAGAAGCTTGTTTTAGTCAGGCATTTTAACAAATGCGCAAACAAAAGATTGCTATAACGCACCTGAGTCGAAAAGACAGTCCATGGAGTGGAAAGACACGGTCTCCCAGGTAAATAGAAAGTTCCGGGTGCATAGATCAGAAAAGAAAGTCATGCAGACATTCTTCCTTGAAAGAAGGTGCAACTGTAAACAATGCTTCCGATTATCGCTTCCTAAGGTAAAATTCAATTTATTTATTTTATGACCTTCACGTAATTAACAAATGACAAATTTTGACATCTACCCTTTCTGTTATTCAAATAAAAACCATTAACCTAAATTCAGATATTTTTCGTCCTCATATTTTATTAGCTCAGGTAAATTCCTTATCTTGGCAACCAAGTGAACAATTTTATTTTTCAACTATCCTCTAAATTCTAATTTTTAAATAACTCTGCTCCGTCTGCGAGGATTAGAATATACTATCTGCATTTTTTTCTCAGGAATAAAACCTCACCACGCCAAAAATGGTTGTCCTGTGTATGACCGTAAACTGCAACTTACGGGGATGTCCTCTTTTTTGGACATCTGAAGAACGTGGAGTTCTTCTTACTTACCATTACACCCTGGTACACGCTGATTTATTGAGGTAGTACGAGTTAGAAATCCATCTATGCAACAAAGAGATATGATTGAAAAATATACTGAACCGATTGGAATACTAGATGCCATGAAACAGTAAATTATTTGGATTAAGAATTGTAAGTTGAAGCTATAATTGAACACGGGAGTTTATTATCAGTTACTTATATATATATATATATATATATATATATATATATATATATATATATATATATATAAATATATATATATATATATATATATATATATATATATATATATATATATAACCATGTTTAGTTGACTATTATTAAAAAGAAATTGAAACAATATAATCATTTGAATTTGATATGAATATTTGAAACGATACAACTGTGCAAAAACGGCATCAGATAAACATAACATGTAAATATAAATATACATTGAACACGATTCGTTCCAGTCAAGACAAAAATAACCCAAGACTAGTTGATATGCCATTAAACTCAATGACTAAATCAATTAATTAATCAATCTAAATCAATATCTGACAAAAATCGTAAATTAGCGAAATTTTATATTAAATAAATACTCGATCAAAGTTTAATTTTCACTTCTTACTTCTTCCATTTCATCGGACATTTCTAATATATATATATATATATATATATATATATATATATATATATATATATATATATATATATATATATATATATATATACGCCTGCATTTATGTGACAATACATACACATACACGCACAATGTGCATGAGTTTGATTGTGGATATGTGTATGGGTGCGTATGTCTTGAGTCTGAGTGTATTTATGCCTCTATATATGTGCCTGGTTACGTATACATCGTCACATTTATTCATTAATTTCGTTGGCCGTTTGAGCATTAAATGCATCGATCGGTTCGAACGTAATCACTACGAATTAATGAAGTATTCAACCGCGCACCTATTCATTAGATGGACATTTGAGGCAATTACCTTCCTATCAGTCTTTGTAAAAATGCCTCCCCCCATCGCTTATTTACTCAAGATCTGCCGAAGGCAGTCTGATGTACGGCTATATCAACAAAGCGAGACATCTCTGCCAATTATATGACGTAGTCGACTATTTGACTACCATACTCAATTTTCGCATGTGTCGACCGATTTCAAATTGGTCAACAATCGACAAGACGGAGACGGTGACCATGAAGAAAACACAGCTTGTCAATGGATAGGTCAATAGAAATTATATTCTTTCGCTAGATAAGAGCTTATTATTCTATTCTGCCTAGCAACCGCATTTTTCCAAATTTGATCTTTATATTTAGAACACTTTGAGAGTTAATTACATTTTGACATGAAGACTTCTCATTATCTCAGGTTTATTCAAACTATAATCTTTATTTTTATATTCTTTTTATTTATCATATGCACCATTCTTCTAGGAAATTATTTTTAGATCATCGACATCATCATTATCATCATAAAGGGCCGAGGAGGTCCACGTGGTGTAATGGTTATCGTCGTAGGAATTGGACACGGTGACACGAGTTCAAATCCTGGACTGATTGCATTTCACATCGCACTCATACCCTTGGGAAAGGTATGAATCCAATTATTCTCCCTCCAGCTATGGGTAAATAGTCGGACAGACTGGGTTCTTCAGCCTTGGTGAGGCCACTGAGAAGGAAAACTCTGAATTCAAACCTGTTAAACTCCGCTTAAAAAATTGACCTTGTGTCATATCCTGCCCGAGTAGAGGGGTTGGGTAAATATGATAAAGTGCCGAGAGCATGGATTTTTTTACCCCCTCTCTCTCTCTCTTTCTCTCTGTCTCTCTGTCTCTCTCTGTCTCTCTGTCTCTTTCTGTCTCTCTCTCTCACACACACACAAACACTCTCTCTTTATCAGTACCTATCTGTTACAACTCAGGTAAGATCTGTAGACGATGTCCAGTATCCGCACATTACAGACGTACGTAAGTTTTTACTGGTCAGCCAAAACTGGTTAGGAGTCCATATGAGATCATCACTTATGGGTCAATCCTTACTTTCCCAGCATGTCTTGCTCATCCAGCTTGGATTTTGGAGATGGGAAGTAAGTGGCTGTATAGCTGCTCTATTGTCGGGGGCTGCTTTCAGGTTTCCTTCGAAACAGAACCTTGCTTTTTTGTGAAGCGACCAGGTAGCTTATTCTCCAAGTGATATGTCGAAGTCCAAGTTGTACAACCATACATTAGTACTGACATGGCTACAGCTTGGAAGAATTCTCGTTTTATTTCCTCCAAGTGATACGTAAATGTCCAAGTTGTGCAGCCATACAGTAGTATTGACATGGCTTCAGCTTGGAAGAGTTCTCGTTTTATTTTATCGGACAGACTGGATTTCGATATGGTCGTTAATTTGTTAGTTGCAGTTCATAGAATATACATCAAATATTAAACCGTTTCATCGAAGTAACATCTGAGACGACAACACACACGGTTAGCATTATCCAATGAATTATCCTAACAAATATATCCATTTTTTTTAAATTTTGATATCAACATTTTGACCGTTGCGCTGCCATTTTTACTCGCTCTCTTAATCTTAGATGAAGTTTTATTAATCACTAAATAACAAAGCCTCGTAATAATATTGATTTGATTGGTCAGACTTACCCGGAGGTTTAATATTTGACAGAATATTTGAATAGGTTATTTTAACTGAGTATTAGAAGAAATATTACCAAATTATTTCTCTGATCTATGGTTCAGTCTAAGTGAAGAGGCTGTGTTAAATATTGCTGTCTGAACGTATATCTTAGAAAGACAAATTTATGGGGTAAACAGGGGCTCAAACTAAGAAAGATCAAAATATTAATCCACTTAATTAATTGAATTTATATTAAAAAGAAGCACACACACACACACACACACACACACATGTACATATGTATATACATGTACGTATATATATACATAGTGAGGTAGAGTGCGAAAGAGAGAATGACAGGCAGACAGATAAAGACAGACTGAGAGGCTATATCACTTCATACATTCATACTAAGCCATAACTAATATGGAACACTTTTCCTTCGTTAATCGCTCTTGTTTCGTGGTTAGGATTGCACCCAGTACCAATATCACTCATAAAAGATCATATGGACAAAATATCTTACAGATTGGAATGAAGAATGGATTTGTTAGCCAATTTAGTTGAGTTCTTTTTATTCATTTATAATAACTTTTAACGAACTTGATTTGATATGGACTTTTAAATGTAAAACTGTATTTGAGATTGTCATGCTAACGTAATTTGGATTGTCAATTATTATAAAACTTTAAAAATAAAAATAAAATATAACAAGATTAGGCTCATGAATTATTTATACTATGAATTCGATGAGTTGAAACTATTCCAGTTGCATGTGAATTGAAATAGTGCTTGTAATAAATTATATCATATTAAAATTAGTTAATGCTAGAGATAAGCATTTGATATCTCAACCAGTTAAATCTGTCCATTTCAATGGATTTTGGGTTTCTTGCATTGTTTTTTTTCGTATAAATCTTGACAAAAATGCATATAAATCATATGAATATTTTTCATTCAATGAGATTACAGTATATTCATTAAGATTCTACTAAATTCTATTATTTCAAAGCTAAGAAAGATCAAAATATGCGTTCAAATAATTGATTAAAAAAATGATTTTATTTAAAAATTTACTAGCATGATCTACAGAATGAGAAGAGTAATGTGCACTTCATTTATAAAAAATAGTTGCAACATCCTTGGGTTAGTAAAAATGAAGTAAAAACGATTTGTTATTACGTTAAAGTAAGATTAGTATAAAATGAACTTCTAAATTCTCTAAACAAAGTATATTCAATATCCATGTATGTGCTCACTCACACTTGCACCCACAAAAATGCAATATATATATATATATATATATATATATATATATATATATATATATATTTTATATATATATTATATATATATATATATATATATATTAGCGATACTGGCAAATACGCCCAACCAAGGCGAAACACTACTGCATAATTGGAACGAGCCGCCGCAGGGATTGGCCTCCATGTCAATGCACACAAAACTGAATATATGTGCTTTAATCAAACAACCGATATTTCCACACCAGAGGGAACCTCTTTGAAACTGGTAGACAAATTAACCTACCTAGGAAGCAGTGTCTCATCAAACGAAAAAGACATCGACACGCGGCTAACGAAGGCATGGACGGCTATCGATATGCTATCGATCATATGAAAATCAAACCTGACCGATAAATGAAATTCAGCTTCTTCCAGGCAGCAATCGTGACGATACTGTTGTATAGATGCACCACTTGAACGCTAACTACACGGCTGGAAAAGAAGCTAGAAGGCAATTACACAAGAATGTTGAAAGCAATATTGAATAAGTCCTGGCGGCAACACCCCACAAAGCATTAACTATACGGCCACCTGCCTCACATCACGAAAAATATCCAAGCTAGACGAACCAGACACGCAGGACACTGCTGGAGAAGCAGAGACGAGCTCATAATTGATGTACTCCTATGGACCCCCACATATGGCCGAGCAAAAGCAGGACGACCAGCTAGAACATACATACAGCAGCTATGTGAGGATACGGGATTTAGCCCTGAAGACCTGCCTGAGGCGATGAACGATAGGGATAAGTGGTGAGGGAGGGTCAGGGATATCCGTACTAGCGGCCCGACATGATGATGATTATATATATACATATATATATATATATATATTCTTGCAGATAAATTGAGACCAACCTTAAGCCGTTAATTTGTGTGTTGACAAAGTCATTTCCAGACATTATATTTCTTGCATAAACGTCAAATCCTCCACCTTGTTTTTCGCTTAAACGGGGAATAGATTCAACTGTGGAAAGTCACGTAACAACAGAATTTTTACGCGATAATGGTGTTAGCACGCGCCGGGCATACTGAAAAATTCTTGTATTATTACATACGACGCTTCTTACGCCCTACCTGTGTTTCAGACTTAGAATACTGGCTCTCTAATTGAATTCAATGCCTGGCCGAGTGTCATGAATCCATATTTCATTGTGGTCAATTTGAAGCTCGGTAAAAAAAAAAAACGAGTACACTGACATCTGGATGGAGCAAAACTTTGGGCTTAAAACGGTGCTGATCAAGGAGTCAGCACCACGTCATACCTTAAAAGCAACAGGTCTTTTTTGGTGAGAAGGTACAATTTTTGTGGAGGCTGACATCTGACTAAGTAATAGCCTAGATCTCAACTTTGCCGATTACTTTTTGTGCGGCGTGCTTCAATCAAAGACTAATGCTTCACCTCACTCAAGCGTCAAGAATTTGAAAATGTGCATAGTGCATACGACACGCTACATGAAAAGAGCAGGGGTTGTAGCAGCAACAAAAGAGATTCATTGTTGTGTTGAGTCAGCAATTGTCCAAGTGGGCGGCCATATTAAGCGAAAAAAATTGTGTGCTTATAAATATCAGATTCAAATTATATTTACGTACTATCATTACGTTAGTAAATGTAATATATTGTATTATAAAAAAAAATCGTTTAACTTTACTTGCAAGACCCTGTATGTAAGTATATAGTGTGTACGTGTGTCTGAGAGAGAGAGAGAAAAGAGAGAAAGAAAGAAGAAGAAGAAGAAGAAGAAGAAGAAGAAGAAGAAGAAGAAGAAGAAGAAGAAGAAGAAGAGTAGTTATCAGCAAAGTTTGCCAAAAAAGCTGTATAAAAGTAAGAAGGGAGTGCCCGTGGTGTAATTGTTATCGTCGTAGGAAATGAACACGGCGACACGAGTTCAAATCCTGGACGAGACTAATTGCATTTCACATAGCACTAATACCCTTGGGAAAGATATGAATCCAATTATTCTCCCTCCGGCTATGGGTAAATAGTAGGACAGACTAGGTTCTTCAGCCTTGGTTAGGCAACTAGTCTAGGAGAAGGAAAACTATTCTATTTCTAACAATTCAATTTAGCATTAGTAATTTGTTTTCACCCTGTTTAAATGTCAAAGAGTTTAATTTAACCCTAACATAGGAGCCTTTAAGATGCTACCACTCCAAGCCAACCGACTTGGGGTACTCAACATTCTCCAAAGCCCCAGCTGTACAGAAGCCTCGCCATCAGTGTATTTTATGTCATATCAGGACACTCTTTGGGGAGGTCTTATCCCTCTGTAGAGATGCGTTTGGTATATTTTTCAGCCCCAACCGCCTGGGCTGAAAATATTTGAGGCAAAAATTCTCATATTCATCTGACAGTAGACTGCGTGCGTTCTTATCTCAGTTAACAAAAGATTCATACGAAAAAAATCGCGATAATCATGATATATATATATATATATATATATATATATATAGTTATACATACGTAATAAATCCTACATCGCTAACTTCCAATTTCCTGTGCGATCAAAGTATGCTTGTTGTCATTGATAACAAGGGGTGAAAAACCTGCCAGTAATTTTTAATTTGAAACGCGACGAGAAAGAGAATTTTTTGATTTTAACATTTCAGACGATTGAACTGTCCAAATGACTGAAATTTGAATGCTTGACGTTTAGAGTACACATTATCGAAAAATATACGCCAATCTTTCCTTCTTCCAATATATACATATATATACAAAGTCTCCGTGCCAGTAGAAAGCGGCACAAATCAGTTTTTCAGTGGAATTCAGAATTTTTTTTCTCCCTGACTGGTTGACCAAATAAAGTTAAAGTAGGAAGGCGGCTCTGTTATTTACTCATATTTTTCAGGAGAATAATTTGATGCGTATTTTTACAAGGTACATATATATATATATATATATATATATATATATATATATATATGGGAAGGAGTTACATGTCTGTTTGTCTTCCCGGAGGTAATATTACGTAAAATGGTGTTAGTTCCATTCAAATAAAGAAGAAAGTTTACATATCATACCAATTCTATTAATTAAACATAAAAGCAGACGTAAAGAAAATTTTCACTCGATGATTTTGTTCTCTTTCAGCCGAGTGAGTATCAGCACAGAAGAATAATTCCGGTTCCTATATGTCTCATCACTATTGTATGCATGTGTGTATGCGCACCCGTGCTTGATGTTATAAAACATTTTTTTCACTCGGCCTTTCGAATATCTCTTCCTGCTGATGAAGCTGTGTACAGTTACCATCAAAATTGTCTTTGATATCACCTGCCAAGAAAGCTGTCTTCCTTTCTTTTTAACCTAACATGACTTGGCGATTCTTATATGTACCGGGCAGTACCATGGACACCTGGTGCGATTAAAGTGTGTTTCCAACGATTGAAGCGGCAGTCAGTTTAGTAAAATGTGAACGGGTGCCTCTGAAAGACAACCCGAAGAAATATAAATAATTGACGTCTATATATATATATATATATATATAACAAAATAGAGATACCAACTGTATAAGATACTGCTAGCTTCTATTTTTATGTTCAATAAAGTATCAACATAATATTTCACAGAAAACCTGTATTTATAAAAAGACACATTGTTCTGTTAGTAATATGACAAAAAATCGTGTTAATAAAGAGAATGCCACTGATTTGAAATTAAACTTATCGGAAGAAAGTAGCCCTGCTTCAAGAGTAATACGTAAAAACATCAAAAAGACATAATCTAATGTGCAAGCACAGAGTCAGTAATATCAGAACCTATATACAGGGAAACTTGAAAACGCCGCATTTTTTAATTTCCTCAAAACAATTCAGGAAAGCGCATGGGATAAGATCTCAATCGACACGATATTCTAAAGGTTACATAACCCAACCTAGTATAGCATTAAAAATATGCGGGAATTGAGTGAAATAAATAAAAAGAATAGAATAAACTTTGAAACACTTAACAAAGATTGTGAATGACAATTTATACGCTCCCCCACGAGGGTTGACCACTCTGGTGCAGGAATTTACGCCTGCCACTCGCATAATGCAAAAGCACTTAAATGCATTGATCACTCTGGTATCTGGTAAGGCAAAACATGTAAACAAACGAAAGCTACTAGCTAATGTCTTATAATTTCCGAGCTGACATGGTTCGCTTGCGGGCTGAGCGGTATGATACAAAGTCTAACGTAAAGTTGGGCCCTTTTCGATCCCAGCTTCTTGCATCCTACGTGTCTAGCCAAACTGAAGAGTTGTGATACAATGAAAGAGTCTGTCTGTGTATGACAATATATATTGGTATATATATATATATATATATATATATATATATATATATATATAAGTTTTAGTAGTATTGGCGGAATCAAATTTTGCGCAGGTTGTGTCGAATAGCTTTAATGGCTGATGAACCTGCTATCAGAAGAAAGCTTGCCTTTGATAGGATAGTTTAATCCAGGTGATATAAACAGTTTAAGAATTTAGGAATACGTTTGTCTGTTAATGAATATGGATCGAATTTCATCTCTACCTTGATCACTGATTCCCCGCATAGTCAGACAGGTAATGTGAAATGTAAGTCAACAAGGAATAAAATGAATATAATCTGCACATATAAATGTGCAGCGGTAGTTTTGAGGACAATGACAGAAGAGATCCTATTTACCCAACCCCTCGGTTCGGGCAGAATCACACAAGGTCAATTTTTAAAGCGGAGTTTAGCAGGTTCGAATTCAGAGTTTTCCTTCTCCTAGACTAGTTGCCTCACCAAGGCTGAAGAACCTAGTTTAACCTACTATTTTCCCATAGCTGGAGGAAGAATAATTGGATTCATACCTTTCCCAAGGGTATTAGTGCTACGTGAAATGCAATCAGTCTCGTATCGCCGTGTCCATATCCTGTGACGATAACCATTACACCACGGGCACCTCCCGACAATGACAGAATAGATAAGTAAAACATAGCGACAGTATTATACAAATAGAACGAAGTGGCAAAAGAAGAACGAAGAAATAAGATAGACTAAAAACGGTACCGAAGTAAGTTAGAACAGCTAAGCATAAATCCTGAATATAATTTAAGCCAGAATATAACAATAGTATTTTTATTTCACTTTAAGTTTTAAAATAAGAGATCGTATTTTACGACCCTGTGTAAAGGGTGCGAATCAAAAATAAATATTTGTTATTAATTCGATCTTGTATTCCGTATTTGCAGAAGCCTGTTTTTGTCAGGTGATAGTTATCGATGGATCGATTGATTTTAACGGCATGTCAACCCATCGACGATTATTTTATACCAATAAGTATATTTACATTTCTACTTGTTTCTGAGAATTATTTTTTCACAGTAATAGGATATTAAGTATTCTAACTAGAAATAATTTGTACTCAGCCGTATGCTTTCAACTATTCCTATCTAATACTGATAATTACAAAAGATCTATTTGACCTATAGATCCGACTCTAAAAGCTTAATTACTTTGGATTAGATGGACCTAGGAGTAATACAAGAAGGGGTACTTCATACTTTCCAGATCACTAAAACTAGAGCCTCACCTCAGTGGCAATTTTTGGTTATATCCAGGGTTTTTTAGGGAATATAACTGACGTAACTAGACATGCAGGACACTGTTCATAAGTGATGTACTCCTATGGACCCCAAAATATGGCCGGGCAAAAGCAGGACGACCAGCACGAACATATATACACTAGCTATGTGAGGATACGGGATGAAGCCCTGAAGACCTGCCAGAGGCGATGAACGATAGGTTGAAGTGGCGAGAGAGGGTCAGGGATATTCGTGCCTGCTGTTACATAAACATACATGAATATGTGTGAAATGTACATAAAATGTTCATGACTCACATATATAGATAACATAGGAATCCCGAAACACGAAAAACAGTTACGGCTTCTTAGTTCAGGTACGAAACTTTTTATTACCTTTGAGTCAAAAGGTTTTTCGACATAAGGAGAGAGATACTATCTTTCTATGCTGACTTTTCCATCTGCCCTAAACCACGTGCGCCACCTGTCGCAAGGCCTCGGTGAGCAAACGAAAGTCAACCTTCTTCTACTTAGGCAGGAACTCAATTAACTGACGTTTTCTCAAATCTCATCCCACGCTTCCGGTGCATGACGTCACTCACATCCCTGGTCACATCCTATCTGGGGTTTCTTTTGTGACATCTCTGATTGACACGTCCGCTACGCGCGTGCGTGAACACCTGCGCTCATATTTGCACCTAACTAACCCATGCGCTAAGCGAAAGGTTCTCAGCCTAACTAAACCGAAAGGAAAGATATATAAAACAAAGTCCCTCAGCCATTCTATTACACTGCAGCAAGACATCATGATGATGATGATGATGAAGACCCTCTGAGGGAGCTGTAGCGATAAAAACAACCCAATTGAAGATACCTAAATACTGGACAAAAATTAATTCTATCACGCATTTCTCCAGTCAGGGTATTCAAAAGATTTCAATCTTCTGTTTCTTTCCGAGTTTTTTTACGTTTGTGCAGTAATATAAATATCTTATCTTTTGGCTTTCAAGGTAAATTGTTCCTTTTTAATCGCCTTGTAAACATCATTTCCCTGCTGAGGGCACTTTCACTTGTTTCAAGATAATCTTAATTTGAAATTCAAAATTTAATATTATTTTGATATTTGTTTATAATCTCATCATGCAAAACTGAGAAAAGTTTGGGGAAACGTATATGATCAAATATATTTCTAAAATAAAAAGATCAGGTAGTTCATGTGACCTTCCAAACGAATATAAACTAATGATGATATTGTTAAATTTGATTAATATCGTTGTGAAAGTAACATATTTATGCGTGTATAGTGTTCAACTGTCTGTGTTAATATAAAATCATTGGATTTTGCATGATTTTCAAGGGAAAACTTGTGAAGGTTGAAAGTTGATATCTTTTTTTTTTAAATAGCCGGAATCTGTTGTTGTTGTATAGCGATCTTGTTATACTGGATTGAAAGTAATTTTTTTGCTTTTCCATCTTCTTCCAAGCTAGTCTACTTGGGACGAATACTAAGAAAGTCTTCAGTCCTTGTATGCACACAGAAATTTATTCATTCGTATTCCTTTTCAACTACATAACCGGTTGTACGTTAATACGAGCCAGACTAAGGACATTGATAGAGAATAACCCAAAACATTTAGTGGTCGATGAGTGTCCCGCTAAAGTTAAACTAATTCAAAGTTAAAATCAATTTTCTAATTTCTTGGATTCAGAGTATATGGCTTTAAATCCTTCAACCAAAACCAAGTTTTCAAGTGACCTTAGTGTTACATAGCCATATACACGAATATGGCCATGTGCGAAATAGACATATAATGTTCATTACGATAGAACATATAAAGAACATAGGAATCTCAGAATTCGAAAACACATAACGACTTCTTGTTCAGGTACGAAACCTTTTTATTAACTTTGAGTTAAAGGTTTCGACGTAAAGAGGAGAGACACAATCTTCTATGCTGTCTTATTCATTTGGCCCCCAACTCGTGCGGCCCCAAGAGGGCGCAAGTTTGCCTCGCGTCTGCGAGCTCCAAAAGTTGATCCTTCTCGTTTGGCGTCTAATTCTCGACTCTCTCTTTCTTCAAATTCTCACACATACCTCCGCGCACTTCCGGTGCGTGATGTCACCCGCACCCTGTCACCGCGTTTCTTCTCGGACTATTATGACATCTGAGTGACACCTTTATCCGCCCGCGGGCGCCCGCGTTAACACCTGCCTCAATGTTGCACCCAACTAACCCATGCGCTGAACCAAAAGGCTCTCAGCCTAACTAAACTCAAAGGCATGAACCGAAATCCCTCGGCTGTTATATAACATTAGCATGCTATTCAAACTCAGCTAGACACAACAATCTTGCTCTTCAGTACAACGGTGTAGATATTTTCAAAATTCTCTATATTACGTGCTAAATAGAATATTCAGCCATTCTATTATTTTACATTGTTTTGAATATCAGTGGGGAAATTGAATATGTTCCAATGATATCTCTCATTCACTCTTTCTTACTCTCTCTCTCTCTCTCTCTCTCTCTCTCTCTCTCTATCTCTATCTCACAAAAAAAACAAAACAAACAAACAAACTGTCATCATACCAATAGAAAGTTTAAAAAAAATAACAGTAAAATTCAATATACTTCAATGAATAATTTTTACATGTTGTCCTTTAGATTTTGACAAATTTTGTAAGAACAGAATATATACATGCATATATTTTTATTATCACTACTGATATATATATATATATATATATATATATATATATATATATATATATATATATATTATAGTATTGAATTAACTTAGAGGGCTATTGCAATGCAAAATTATAATTATTTGAGTCTGATTAATTTCAAAGTAAAATTTCATCATCAGAGTCTTTTAAGACTTTTTAAGTTTTTCTTTAAAATTAGTTGGGCCGAAATAATTATTATTTCAAATTGCAATAGCTCTCTAAATTAATACTATAAAACACAGTATATTTTGCAATGCTTCAAGCAAATTACAATATATATATATATATATATATATATATATATATATATATATATATATATATATATGAACACTTAAATGTTCACATAGTCGAAAGAAGACTGGAAAATATTACGCTTGGTGGACAAAAGGAAAAATCAGGATGGCACACCAATGAATAATTAAATAAGAATATTTCGTTTCAGAACTTGAAATAAAACTATGCTGGTGTTGAGAAAATAGTAGCCGAAACCTGATTAAAACAACAAAAGCAATTGTAGATCCAAGACGATTTTATTGATTCAGAATATACAAGCGCTTTGATTAAAGAAAATACAGTCCTTCCCGATTGTGTGAAATAATTGTTCGGGATATATAAAAGAAAATATGTGTATAGTATTTTGGTCAAAAGAAATAGTCTTTCTTACAGGAGAAAACAGCTTCATTGTTGTAAGTATCTGCTTAATCTGATATCAGTCATCTTCAATTTTCTCACCTCATGAATTCTGTTATATTGAACAAAGAACCTAACCTGTACAATTAGAATCTACCTAAAAGCAATAAATACAATGTCAAACACTAAAACACATCATAGATTTATCTTATATTAATATTTTATTCTGGGAAAAAAACATAAACCAATCAAAACATTGTAATAATGAAGTACTTCGACTTTTCGAGTGAGTGAACACTAAGTTAGTGATACCAGTTGTAATTGGTGCGTTCGGAATACTCCCCTCAGGCTTGGTAAAGGAGCCGGAAGATGTAGAAATCAGAGAACGAGCGGAGACAATCCACGTTAGAGCATTGTTAAAATCAGTTAGAATACTAAGAAGAGTCCTGGGGACTGAAGAAAACTTGCTCTTACTCAGACTCCAGTCAAGGACTATCAACCAGTGCTGGTGTTAAAAAGGTCACATAACGATATGCGCTTCGGAAGGTCTCTAAACGCTTAGAAAAAATGAATATTTGGAAATCAAAAGAATCGAGACCATCCAAACTAAAGCGTTATTGAGATCGACTACAATGCTCAGAAGACCTTAGGAGACTGGGATTCACCTTGGCTCCTGTGAGAGACTACCAGTTAATGCTGGAATGAAAAACTTGCAAGGAGCAAGCAGGGTAAAAAAACAGGGGATATAAGAATTCTCGAGAAAGTTGTTGGGAATATTACATTCAGTCGGTGGTTGAACAAAAACTACTGGAAAAATCCCGATAAGCAAGAACTTGCTTAATTTGTTATCTTCGTATTTATGCTGAAATTTTGCTTGTCGGACAATTTTTGAAAGAAATATGTGGCGTACTACCGAAGTAAAATTTCGCATTTATTTTTCTTCAAAGAACCGGGAAAATTTAGTAATTTGTTCAAGAACGATAGAAAATTGAAGATAAAATAATTTTTTTGTAGTAGCAGTCTCTATATAAGTCACGTGTCAGGGTCGATTTTACAAATAGATAAAAAGCCGTAAACTAAAACACGGAATTAGGAACACTTAAAAAAAGAGTTGGTAATACTACATTCAGTTAGTAAGCGAAGATTGGTCATTGTGGAATCCGTCAAACTGGTTCGTCTTTAAACATCTAAACATTAGTATCGGTCAAAAGACAATCCAAGCACAACGTTACAGTTGAAATATCAAATCAAATTTTAAAACTTAAGTTTTAAACAGTGGCCGTTAGACTTTAGATATGTTATAACTTTGTAAGTTTTAACATATATTTTTTTTGCCTCATATAAATGATCTCTTCTTGTAAGAGTTTCAGATCACCTATGCGATAGGAAGCCAGATATTAGTCAACACTGACACATCCGTGTGTTGGGGTCAATAGGAAACTATCGCTTATGAGTTCGTTCTTAATTCTATAACAGTGTCCCACCTGTTTTGTTCATCTTATATTTTTTTTACAGAAATGAGATGTAGGTAGACGTACAGATGCGGTTTTGTGGGCTGTTGCTTCCAAGATTTGTTCAATATAGATCGTAGAATTCACGTCTAGCTTTTTCTACGTACGCCTTTTCAGCATTCAAGTGGTGCATCCCTATTGTAAAATTGTCACAACCACTGCTAGGAAGAACTTATGTATTAATTTATTAGGTTGAGCTGACTTCCTTATGATCGATAAACTATCGATAGCACTCTATACCTTCACTAGTCGCATATTTATGTTACTTTCAGTAGATGAGACACTGCTTCCCAGGTAGTTGAACTCATCCATTTATTTCAAAGAACCACCATGTACAGTGGAGATGTCTCCTTTTTGATTATTAAACATGAATTCTGTTTTGACTGCAATCACATGGAGGCCAATGCCACCTGCAGGGAATCGGCTTTGGTAGGTGTATTTGCCAGAAGTCCTATGTCATCTGAGTTGTCTGCGTCCATAATAGTTTCTGCTTATCGCCCTATTTTAGTGTAAATCTTTTTCTTTCATTTGACTCTCTCCGTTTGAAGTACGTTGTGTAGGCAGTGTGAACAGATATGGCGTTAATGTATCCTCTCGCAGAACACCAGAAAGGTATGAAAATAAAAAAATCTAAATCCAAATCAGCTTGGCACCAAGACAACAGGTCTTGGTGTTGTCATTGACTGGTGGTTCCTTAATAACCAATGTTGAAAACTTGGGCGGCATCCAGTGGATGATGACTATTCTTATTTTAGGTACACAAGCAAAGACCAATGTCAAAATGCACCTGAGAGACAGTAAAGGAAAAATTGACTAGAGAAAACAACAAGACTGTCATACAGTGTTATTTTCAAAGTAATAGTACGCAAAAGGATATAAGAAACGGATAATGAGGATCTGTCTAAAAGTAAAGTCGGCTACCGTAGTCGAGGGCGACCCAAAGTCTCCATTTTCATTGGCTACTACTAGATGTAGGGGAGGGCGCAACTCCTATCCCTGGATTGCTCCACGTTACCCTTAATACATACCTTATAATGCTGAGTGTTAAGGTGGCATCAAGTACCATTTTTAAGTATGACTCGGTATGACTCGAACAAGGACTGAACCCTGGTCTCCCGGCCCATTGGTCTAGTGGGTACTCTACCCACTAGACCAATCGGCACAGTGTGTTGGTTTTTTGATCTTGAAAAACTAGAAATATGTGAACAGGTAAATATTAAAGAATGTACTCAAGAGAGCCCCATAAAAGCTTAATATCAAAAGGCAAACAATCACAGATCCCCGCACCACAAAATCCATCTTAACACAACAGGACAAAAAACTGTGGAATTAATAATGAAAATCATGAATTAACAGAAGACTACATCACCATCTCAAGAGAATCAAAACCGGAAAAAAATCAAGGGAGACACTGAAAAAAGTATATAAAATATTGAAATATATCTCAACGGACAACATAGCTGAACAAATCGAGTTAATCTATGCAGGTGAAAAACTAGTTAGTAATAAAATAGACATTCTCCAAAGATATCCGAACCGAAATGCAAAACCTAGATTGGAAATGAGGAAAAAAGGACAAATAAAGATGCTGCAAAAGCAAATGAAACTGCCAAGGAAGATAACACGCAGAAGTAAATGAAATGAAAAATCCCTCCACGCCAAAAAAACAACAACAAAAAAAAAAAAAAAACGCCGATAGGTCTGACAACACAAGTAAAAGTAATAAATCAAAAGATCTTGGTGAAAGAAGGGAGATTCAAAAAAATACTGGGAAAGGGTCAAGAACTATAAACATAACAGGATATTTAAAAATAACGAAAGAAAATTCTACCAAGAAGTTGTTGGACACAACTCAACAACTGGATGCGAAAGAACCAAAACAATTTAGGAATAAAATATGGAAACGGGAAAATATAACAAAAATGCTGAATGGATAAATGAATTGAAAAAAAAAAAAAATTAAAACACCTCAAAGCAGTCTCCGAGGCAAAATACACATGGACTCGTCAAATAAGAAAACACCAGGCCATACAGATTCTGGTTTAAAAAATGCTTGTCGATCCACAACAGACTGGCACTGCAATTGAAAAAATGCTGTCAAGACACAAGTATACCGTGATACATAAAGAAAGGTAAAACTAACCTGAAACCGAAAGACTCGCACCCAGCAAAAATGGAACAATCCTCGCAAATATAGACCGATAACGTGGTTTCCTATAATGTTGAAAATCCTGACCACAGAAATTATGGTGGGGATCTATAATTCGTTAGTAAGCCGTGAACTGTTTCTCTAAGAACAAAAACGGTGCCACTCGGTAGCAAGAAGAACAGGTGATTTACTGTATGTTCATCTGCACTTTCACAAGTCAAGCAAAGCTAGGCGGAAAATAGTTTCTATGGATTGGATTGACAACGAAAAGGCCTATGATATGTACCCGCAAACGTAGATAATAGAGTGTCAAAAATGTACAAGATATTCGACAAAATCTATACCTTCTACATGAATGTCATGGAATATGGTGTGGGGAAATGACAGCAGAATTAAAAACCTTTGCTGAGGTAAAAATCTTGAGAGGCGTCTTCCAAGGAGACTCTCTGTCTCATTGTATTCCATTATATCAATGATGTCATTTATTAAAGCACTTAGGAAATGTACCGGTGCAACAAATATTTAAAATCACATGAAATGATTACTCATCTAATGAAAATGAATGGTATAAATTCATTTGTAAATAGTAAAAAAATCATTGCAGACCCTAATATAAAAAATAAAAATTTACAGCAAGGGTATACATATGAAATTTAACAGAGAAAAATGAGCCATGTTTCTAATGTATCAGCAAATAGAATATAACTTCCAAATCAAGAAAACATTAGGACTTTGGAGAGAAGAAAAATTACAAGTTCTTGGGAATACTGAAAGCCGACATCATCAAACTTGTGGACAAAAAGAAAAGAATTTAAAAAGAATACATAGACAAATGAGAAAGCTTCTTGAAACAGAGTTCTTCAGCAGAAATCTCATCAAAGTGATAAAAAAAGGTGAGCTGTCTCCCTGGTAAGATACTTGTACTATTCATAAAATGGATGCGTGAGAAACTAAGAGAAATGGTCTAAAAGACGAGAAAGTTAATGATGATATACAAAGCCTTAGATTTGAGAGGTGACATACACCGACATAATGTATCAAAAGTGGAGGAAGAAGATTTGTCATCATTGTTAACTGAATGGAAGAATACAAACAAGGACTCGATAATTACATCCAAAAGAGGAAAGAAAGACAAATTACAGCGGCCAGTAACAGCAGTGTCAATATGAGCATAAAGAGAATGACAAAGCAGCCCACTGGGCTTGGGCTGTACAATACACCGACAGCATCTCTACAAAGGGATAGGACCCCCACATAGATTGTCATGGATATGATATTAAACCATTTGATGGCGAGATTCGAGCCCTGGAGATTTGAAGAAGGTGGTGTACACCTTCTTACTATTGCTCCCTGGTCAATCTGACCCGAAGATTTAGCACTTGATAGGGTCCTATCTAGGGGTTAAATAGAAATGTTTGAAATTTAAATTGATCGCTAACAAATGACTGATGTTTAATTGGATTTTTAGTTTTACATAGCTATAATTGGAATCATTTAATGGTGTGCAAAAATGAACTCGGGCTCGTTTAAAATTGTTGTCAATAAAATTTGTTTACTAATCATATATATTTGATATGAAATTATAAACATGATTTGGCGTTAAATATCTTACAATGCTTGATATGTCATAAAAACCAAACAAAACGGAATCAAGCCAAAAGAAAAATAAAAACTAGGAAATTGGAAGGAAGACAACTGAATGGATATTTCAAGTAACATATTGATGAAATTTCACACAAAACCTGTCACATGGCTACAAAAGAGAGATCTTTAGAGAGAAAGTGAATCTCTTCTAATAACAGCATACAATAACACCATTAGGACTAATTAGATTAAAGCGAAAATCGATCATATATAACAGACTAATAATCGCTAGCTATTTGATGACAAATTTGAAACATTGATCAAATAACAAACGAAAGTAGTAAATTAGTGTAAAAGGGGTATAAGACTAGATGCAAGTGGGTACGAAAGGTTATCCACTGGGGAATTGTGCAAGAAGTTTAAATTTAACCAGATTTCTAAGTGTTATTTGCACAAATCAGAATGCATCCTAGAGTATGAGATGCATAAAATTCACTGAGATTTTGAGAAGCAAACAGATAAACTAATCCCAGGTAGAGGACTAGACCTTGTGACGATTGACAAAACACCTAAAAGACAATAGAAGTTGCTGTCTTGTGAATTTTGCTATCAACAGAGGGACAATGAAAAAAAGCAAAAAAACGACAAGTACATAGATCTTGCCCAAGAACAAAGTAAACTGTAGAACATGAGGGTGAAGGTGATACCAATTGTAATTAGAGCACTTGAAATGGTTCCCAAACAATGGAAAAGCAAGTGGAAGAGATGGAAATCAGCGGATGAATTGAGACTATCATCTAGACAATAGCATTTATGTGTTCGGCCTTAATGCTGAGAAGAGTCCGGAAGACCTGGGGAGACTTGCTGTCACTTAAACCTCATGGAAAACGACTATTTAATTCTGGTATTGAAATTCTCATTGAGTGAAAAATAAATAAATAAATAAGTAGTAGAAGTAGGAGTAGGAGTAGTAGAATTTGCAAAAATTTAATTACCAGACATTTCAATTGTTTTGGTTCACCACTGAAATATATAAAACGAAAAAAAATAAGTACTGCTATAAAAATGTTATTTACTTGCTTTTATAAAAATTCAATTTTGATGGAGACAAAAGTAATATCTATCAAGAAAAAATTAAATTCTTAAAAAATCAATTCTTTCATCAGAATATTTATAGAGCGACTATGAGACGTTATTACCGATAGATTTGCTTGCAATGAATTTCAACAGTTAAGAAAAAGAAAAAAAAATATCTAAGGAAGAAAAAAAAACTTTAGTTTTCCTAGTAACTACATGTATTCAGGTGAAATTTATTCATATTAAGAAGAAATGATGGCTTCTCTGAATGAGTTGTGGGTATTTGTTATTAAATATTCAATGTAATGAAGGAAAATCTAAGATTTTAACGACTGCTGATTTATAGGAAGGAAAAGCTGAATGTCTTATAAATATTGGTAAAGATTATAAAATTGGATAGATATTGGGATATTAAAAAAATTATAAAAATAAAAGATTGATTAAAAGCCTCTGATCAAACACTGGCCTTTTTTGTTTCTTGGGTTGGTTAGTGTTTTATGTCCTATCTAGTTTTATTGGTTATTTAATTTCAAATCATATATGTGTGTGTGTGTATTTTTATCAAATCGTATATGTGTTTTTTTAAAATTCAAATCATATATGTCTGTGTTTTTTTTATCTTAAGCCCACCTTCACCGGAAAGTACCTCAATTTCAACTCCCATCATCCATATACGGTAAAGAAAATAATAGTGCATTGCTTACAACATCGAGCAAAAACCATTAGTAGCTATACTGATGCATATCAAGAAGAAATGATTAGTTTGAAACATAACCTCCATCGTAACAACTACCCAGAGCGCATTACATCGACTCCAAGAAACCTGGATAGGAGGATAGAGGACAATACCTGAAAACTCACCACGGAATTCAACATGATCAAGAACTGTGTTTACACTAACCTTGCAGTTGAGGTACAATATACAAAGGCGAGGCAGGTCACCCACTAAAAGTAAGGCTAGAAGAACATCTGAAGGCAGTAGTACGAGGTGAGATTGAAAAGTCAGGCATGGCAGACAATATATGGAAGGAAAAGGGAAACCATCTGCCCTTATGGGATGAAGGTGAAATAATTGATAGAGCTGAACATTGGAGGATTAGACGTCTTAAGGAATCAGTACATATGGTGTGCTATAAGGACCTGCTGAGTAAACCAAGTATAGAGATGAATACAATATTGGAATCGATAATTAAAAAGGTTAGATAATAAAATCTGAAAGTGAGTACAGGTAAAAAAAATCATACATAATAGTAGTAATCCTAGTCAAGTAAGAACATTAAGTTTATAAGTCCCCAAAATTCACACAAAACTGTCCAGCAGGGCACATAGCGTACAGATATAGGTATTGGTTCCCTAAGCTTCTAAGGAGACAATCATCTGGACGTTGCAGATTCAACCCTGACTGCAGGTGAGTAAGAATACGGCAATACTTAACACTTGTAGCCGGTGATGACTAACGGAATCAGAACAGGCAACCCCCGTGGATTCAATAAAGGACGCGGCTCGAAGATCCGTGTAGGTTCCCGAGTTCGACCAATACCTGAAGAAGGCTGGCGGACATATCGGCCGAAAGGTAGTGTAAATAACAATAAAGATGAAGACAATTTTCAAAAAATTCTTAATGATAAAAATCATCAATCTTCAAATTTAGATAACATATCTATGTGTGTGTAGGTGGGTTGGGGATTTCTAAGCTCATAATATTTTACTAAGTTTAATTATAAATGATCTGTCTGTAGGCAGTTAAATTGCAACAAGTATTCATATAAAAAAAACACTAATTGTGTTGATTATTAATCCTTTGTTTTCAAACAGTTAAATAGTTATGTTATATTTTGACCTTCGACCCGGCCAAAAATGCCATTCAAGGTGATGCACCGGAAGGAAGTGACACATTCTAATGGCAGTTATGAGAGGAAATTGCGCGAGCGGAAATTGGCTGATGAAATGGGAAGAGATAAAAAAATTCCCATGGTACACTCATAGACTGATACATCAGAAGAGAGTGACCTGTGAACTGCATAACAGTTAATTCCGCTTGATGACAATCAAACATGCGATTTCAAAGATCGAGTGGGCGATCGAGTGGACGTTGAACTATTATATAACTCAGAAGTCAAGCCAGTTCGAGTCCCAGTTGCAGTTGAGTTCGAGTTAGAGTTGGAGACGGAGATGGACGAGATGTGATAGGGAAAGCCACACCCGGCCGAGGGGGCCCTAGGGAACCCCGATGGAGGTTGGGGACCAGAGAAGTTGCTGATAAGATGCAGTAAAGAAAGGCAGCAGTAAAGATGCAGTAAAGAAAGCCAGCACCCAGCAGAGTGGACCCCAGGGCCTCCGGTTGAGCATCAGGAGAACAAGAAAGACACAACGTTGACGGCCATAAGAGTGGGGGTCAAAATATTACAGTTTATGTTCGGTCTCCAGCTCCTCTCACACGCAAACTTTGAGTAAACCTTGCAATAAAGTGAGAGGAAAATATTTTTATAAAGAAGTCTTCCTGCGTCTTTATTATTGTGTCGTTATGATGCTGTAGATGACGATATAACACTTACAAGTATTGCTATTTAACATTAGTAATTCTATTTATGAAGTATTTCTATCTAATAGAAATAATTTTCCCAAAGCTGTATGGTTTTAAATAATAATAATAATCCTAAGTTAATGATTAAACATTTCTATTTAACCTATAGATTGAACTCTAACAGGTACTATCACTCTGAGTCAGAATGAACCAGTGAGTAATGATAATATAGGAGTACTCCACATTCCCCAAAGCTCCACCATCAGATGTATTTTAATGTCTTACACATGACAATGGTTTAGATGACTTACAACACATGATGGTTTTAGCTGGCGAACGCTAAAAGCCTAGCCGAGTGAATGTTCCACTCCATAATTTTACACCGTCAGTGATATATATATATATATATATATATATATATATATATATATATATATATTCCCCCAGTGGGGGACAGTTGAGTGAATGATTGCCGGCTGCCAAAGATGCGTAAACAGGCCTAGGTACCCGATAGAGTATATGTGAATATATAATTAAAAATTACTTCACTTACGCTGAGATAAGAATATGATATCTGATTGACGTTAAATCAGTCGGAGTTCGATCCCTGCTTAAAGAGTTTATAGCCACACTAAAGCATCGTGTTACAAAGAAACAGCCTGCCTGTTGATGACAATATGAGTATATATTTAGTCAGCAGTTAATATACAAGCAAGTTTTGTTAAAGACGAGGGAACACTGTTTATCATTTTTGATTTTATTTTTCCAAGACTCCTTATTTTTCTAGTATCGGGATCTAGATGGTAAAGGAATTGTCCCATATATTCTGTCAAAGAGCTTTCAACCATATTTTGGTCATCATCAGGGGTTAAGTAGTTTTGAGTTCACTGTTCAGAAAGCAGAAGATATGGGACAATTCATTCATCACATAGATCCCGACTTCTTGCAAAATAACAAGGTCTCTTGAAAAATAAATTTAGAAATAATAAACAGTGCCACATCGTCTTTTAAAAAGTTGGTTATATATATATATATATATATATATATATATATATATATATATATATATATATATACGTGTGTGCGTGAGTGTGTGTCTGTCCGTCTGTGACCGTGTGACACATGCATGTATATATTTATAGCAGTGACATATATATATATATATATATATATATATATATATATATATATATATATATATATATATATATGTAGTACTCCTGCTACAATGTCGAAGTATTCTGTGTCTCCATCTGGTGATCGACTACAAGGGGACACGCTGGCTCCGTATCTCTTTATCATTTGTCTAGACTACGTACTTAGAACATCGATTGACAAAATCAAAGAGAATGGCTTCGAACTGACGAAGAAAAGAAGCAGAAGATATCCCGCAACAACAATTACCGACGCCGACTACGCCGATGACATAGCGATACTGGCAAATACACCTGACCAAGCCGAAACACTTCTGCATAGCCTGGAACGAGCAGCAGCAAGCATAGGCCTCCATGTTAATGCACACAAAACGGAATATATGTGCTATAACCAAACGGGGGACATCTCCACTCTAGAAGGAACCCCTCTTAAACTAGTAGACAAATTCACGTACCTAGGAAGCAGCGTCGAATCAACCGAAAAGGACATCGAAACGAGGTTAACGAAAGCATGGACAGCTATCAATAGGCTATCGACTATATGGAAATCAGACCTAACCGATAAAATGAAACGCAGTTTCTTCCAGGCAGCGGTCACATCGATACTGCTATATGGATGCACTACATGGACGCTAACAAAACGGCTGGAGAAGAAACTAGATGGCAATTACACAAGAATGCTGCGTGCAATCCTCAACAAGTCCTGGCAGCAACACCCCACAAGACACCAACTGTACGGCCACCTGCCCCCTATCACGAAATCTATTCAAGTTAGGCGAACCAGACATGCAGGACATTGCTGGAGAAGCAGAGATGAACTCATAAGAGATGTACTCTTATGGATCCCCACACACGGCCGCGCAAAAGCAGGACGACCAGCACGAACGTACATTCAGCAGCTTTGTGAGGATACAGGTTGTTGTCCTGAAGACCTACCTAGGGCGATGAACGATAGGGAGGAGTGGCGAGAGAGGGTCAGGGATATCCGTGCTGCCAGCACGATATGATGATGATGATATATATATATATATATATATATATATATATATATATATATATATATATATATGCAGCGTTTCTTCGTTAATGCAAATTTCATTAAACATAATAGACATTTTATGCCTACATATTTTCTTCTGGATCCGTTCGAATTCCCGTATTACTTTTATCGTATTCGGGGAAATTGATTTAGGTATTGTCCATAGTTGTATGTATCCCTAGTACTTTCTGCCTTACAACTATGGACAATACCTAAATCAATTCCCCCCGAATACGATAAAAGTAATACGGGAATTCGAACGGATCCAAAAGAAAATATGTAGGCATAAATTGTCTATTATGTTTAATGAAATTTGCACACACACACACACACACACACACACACACACACACACACACACACACATATATATATATATATATATATATATATATATATATATATATATATATAAACAGAAAAGCAAACAAGCCAAAATCAGTGCCATCCAGAAGACTTATAACACATGTCTTAACTGAAAATGAATTGATAATATATTTATATATGAACATATCCAGATATATATATATATATATATATATATATATATATATATATGACCAGTAACTGCACGCTGTGTATATATCCTCATTACACTTATACATTCACATATAAATAAAGTCCTATATACACAGTCACACGAATCAATAGTAATATTACTTCAGTTCGGGCTCTAGACCAAAAAAATGGAAATACCAATGAGCCCCGAATTCACAAGAGATGTTTTGGCTATTCAAGATTTTTTACCATTTAACCGTACGACGTGCTGTACGAAGCGAATCAATTCGCAACAGAGGAAAAATATGTATATAATCGTTAAGGAAAATGGAATTATATGTTAATGTGCATTCCAAAATCACCTTCATATAATAAACTTTAAAAAATTGTTGGCACATTCTTTATCAAATACTTAAGAAAATATCACCCCTCAAAAATATTAATACATTAACTATTTGAAGATAAAAATTAGTTTTACCTGTAAACAATATATCGAAAAGTTATTAAATAATAAATGTTAAAATAAACAAGAAACAAAAAACAAAGCAAGAAGCTGTAAAAATAAAAACAGAGGAAGCATACTCTTTAAAGCAAAACGACAATTAAAACAAGTATAACGTACCAAATAAAAATGAAATCATAAGAAGAAAGATGACATTTCTCAACGAAGTCATAGAATCAGAGTAAAAGAACAAATGTTACAAGAATATAATGTTGAAAAATGCAATAATTACAAAATTATTTGTAAATTCATCTAGTTAAAGATAGAGGATGAAAAAAGCATCGGTTCTGGATGGAGAAAAACAAACATTTAAGTGAAAGTGATGCCAACACTGTAATGAGGAAAAAACAGGAATGATATAATTTAAAGAGAGAATAAATAAAAGACTTAAATAGAAAATGTAAATTCGAGTAAGACTGTTGACCGGAAACAAAATCCCAATAAAAATACTTAACGAATTAAAATAATTGAAGAAACTTTTGAAAAGATTAACAATTCTCGCCCGATGAAATTACATAGAAAAGAATGAGTTTGGAATAACACAAAAACATGTCAACATAAATAATCCTTTAAGTATTAAAAAGGCTATTAATAATTAGTCAATAAATATATTGATTTTAACTGAATACATATATATATATATATATATATATATATATATATACACGTGGTGCATTCAATAGTTTTCCAGGCTTTTTTGTACAGGAATTTAAGATCGTCGTAGATGCTTAAAAATTCACTATGTTATTGCTATACATATTTTGAGATTACAGACCAATTTTTGTGATTTCTGGTTCAAATGAACAGCTGCAGCAGCAATTGGAATACACCCTACTAAAGCCTGATTGTCACAACTGGTGAAATTCAAAAATCCAATCAGGACGTGAGGATATTTTAAAAGAACGATATGCAATAAAATTCTGTTTTAAACTTGGAAAAAATGCTACAGAAATGTATGGAATGCTTCAGACTGCTTTTCGACCATCTTGCATGAATCGAGCATCAGTTTTGGAGGGGCATAAGAGATTCAAGGATGGCAGGGAGTCTGTGCAGTATGATGAGAGGTGGGGGAAGAGTAAGGAAATCAATAAGAAATAAATCAAGAGTAAGGAATCAATTTGCCAAAGGGTTAAGGTTAGGGTTAGGGTTACTATTTTGAGGTTTTAAGGGAGTTCAGGAAGAGATACCCTTGGAAGAGGCATCAAGACAGTTCCTCAGCCTCCATATAGTCCAGACCTTGCTCCCAGTGACTTTTAGTTAATCCCTAAACCCAGAGGCAGTCGTTTAAGATATTGAATGACATGATATAGTATTATACATAAGATCTTTGAGTGTAACAATGAAGCTCGATATATGAACCGAGTTGCAAGACACATATCACGCTGAGATTAACTTCTTGGTCAACATTCCTATAGCATATGTTCAGCAACGGTAGAACAAATGTTTTGGCATGTTATTTCATATTAAACTAAAAGATCTTGAAATAAACATAAATAGTTATGGTACAAGGCTATTGATACAACATACCAACTTAAAGTTTAATATTTTGAATAAAAACAAATGCTTGCAGCAACAAAAAGGCTTGTCTACAGTCTTTACAAGAAAATGAACATTGTAGTTGTGTATACTCGATCTTATCTTTTTTTTTAAACTCAGGGTCTTCCAAAAAAAATTACATCATTTGAAATATATAAGAATTTTCAGAAAATGTAATCTCATTGGAAATATAGATGTTGTTTAAAAAAAAGAATTGTATCATTTGATATGTAGAGTTTGTTTCAGAAATAAATTATTTCCTTAGAAATATACATGTTTAAAAAGAATTGTCTCATTTGATATGTAGAGGTTTGGTTTGGTTTCTTTGTTTAAAGGCATATCAACCTTCGTGGGTTATTTAATGACAAAGCCATTCTCCCAGAAGAACAGTGGTGGTGCTATTTAACCCATAACTGGGAGGATAACGGAGGTTCATACCTTTCCCAAGGGTATTTGTCCGAAAGTGAACGTAATAGCGCGAGTAGAGTTCGAACTCGCGTGCTACGATCTCGCAGACCATCGCTTTAAACATTTTTTATATGTAGAGTTTGTTTCAGAAATAAATTATCTCCTTAGAAATATACATGTTTAAAAAAGAATTTTATCATTTGAAATTCAGGGAGAGTTTCAGAAATATTGATATTATTTAATAACTTGACCAATTCTCGTTCAAATGCTCAGACATGTTTATATGAATAGAAATAACTTAAATATTATAAATCAATCATGTTTAAACGCCTTTTCTTTTTAAGGGGTCTTTAATTCAATACGTGAAATGAGAAAAAACCATAAACCCTGAACGATAAAAGTATGAGTTGTTACAACACATACTGTCAAAATTTAAGATCATTTGAACGAAAATAAGTCAAGTTATTTGATTATGAAAGGACATCGTTCTTTCTGAGACGTCCTGTATATGAATAAAGTTATGCTCTGAAATTTTTATTTTATGATATCAAGATTACAACTGGAAACGCATTTAGGCACAATACAATTATACATGTGCTGACAGAAGGACAAATATTAGCAAAGGCAGGAAAGAGATGATTTCTTAGGTAGCTGCATAGTACACAAAAATAACAAATACCTTTTTAGCTCTTAGAATAAACAGTCAGTATAAATCCTTTTCTTTGTAACCATTCAATTGAGTTTTACATATCCTCACAGTTCTTCGTTTTTATTTATTTTCAAAGCCGATGTTTTATAGTCGACAGAGTGTATTAAAAAGCTTTCTTTACTCCGGTTCAATTCTTTCTTTGTCTCTGGCATTTTGCCAAGTTGCTTACAGTCAATAAACTCAACAAGACAAGGCAATTGAATGCAAATAAATTATGAGCACTGGTTTTGTGAAAAGAAATTTTCACTCTTGAAGCAGGAGAAGAAGAAGAAGAAGAAGAAGAAGAAGAAGAAGAAGAAGAAGAAGAAGAAGAAGAAGAAGAAGAAGAAGAAGAAGAAGAAGAAGAAGAAACACATTTGAAATCAAAACAAAAATTCGATATAGGTATTCGACATAATCACATTAAAGCAGAGGGAATAATTTTAATTAGTCTTTGTATTTATATTCCTGTGTCTATAAACATATGAGAATACAATAGTTTCAAGCAAAATTTACTTGCGTCATATTTGCTTAATGTTAGAAGATTATTCATGTCTTTATTGTTAGTAGGTGTAAGCTGTTTAAGAATTATGGACAGAAAACTGTTAATTATATCTTTTGACGAAAACATAGTGTTATATAAAATCTACCTTTTACATTATGAACTCATCAAATATAATCTAAGTCATACGAGGGTCATTCAAGAAATAAGATGAATTTTGCCTAGGTAGTTGCCAATAGGAAATACTTTTTACAGTTGCACCTTTTTCAAGTAGATCAATATTAATGGGTCTTTTCATGGCATAGAAGACGGTTAGTATGACGTTCTAAACTGACAGCTTTATCCGGAAATTTTTCTTTTGCAGGAAGTCGATGGACTGTCGCTTTCAACTCAGACTCGAAGTCGAAAATCCATGTTTTCGCCTATTTGTATACATTTCTTAACTAAAGCATGATTTTCTGTAGACATCACACATTATTCTGTAAATTTCATATGCTTTGTATTTCTCACCCACCAAAGTTTTGATGACATAACTCTGTTTAAGCATGTACCCCTCTGTTTGTTTTGCCGCTGGTTTAAATAACCTCAAAACAAATGTTTATGTGTGATCGAAATGATATTAATAATAAGCCAATTCCAAACAATGCATTAATGAAAAAAAATTGGAAAAAAGCTGCCTCTTTAAAAATATACTCTTGTTTATTAAGTGACCCTAATATTTGATGCTGTAGATACGCAAGTAATACCTAAAGATTCTGGTAACGATGTAGATGAAGTAAGATCAAGTCTATGATGGTTTCAAATGTTTAAAAAATAAACTTTTAGCTAAGTGAGAAAGAACAACCAGGAAAAACCCAACATTTGTCAAGTCATGAATTTTAGTGAGAAATATTTATCTCGAACAAATGATAATTTTTTTAAAAATACAAATAAATCTGGGATAACATTGAAGTAACATTAAAACAGAACACTAGATTCTAAAACAAAACAATATGAATTTTCCAACGTAGAACTTCCAACTCAAACAAAAAAAATATGTAATTGGAATGGAATTTTCTTCCACGTTTTTCAGATTTGTGTTAATCTGTGTCAAAATACATATTTGGTTTGGTCTGGTTTTGTTTCTTAATGGCATATCAACCATTCTGGGTTATTATGTGCCAAAACTATCCTTGTAGATAAACGGTTGTGGTAATGTTTAGCTGGAAGGACGAAGGAGTTCATATAGATAGCATATTTTATTATTAACAACATTTGAAAGATTTTTAAAATCTCTGACGATTTTTAAACATTTATGTCCTCCGATAAAATATTCAAAATGGAACAAGACGTAATATGTTGGGATAATGAACTTATTAATACATGAAAAGAATTTGATAGATAAAAAAAATATATATTGAAGTAAAAAGAAATATTTTACCAATATAATTTGCGGGGTGTAAATAAGAGGACAATTCAAAAGACAAAGGAAATCATAAGAAACAAGAATTTTTTCACGTGTTTGATAAATGAACTCTCATAAAGGTGACAGTAATTCGGTATACATGTTTTCGTATAGAAACAAAATTTAAATTAGTTTTTAAACAACTATTTTCTTCGTTTTTTTTTTTCACAGTTACGCACACATTCTTGACATTTTGCATAAAACATCTAACCCTCTTCAATGCTGTTGACAAAGATCCGGGGAATTATTTAGATAACTAAATATCATCAAGGTATTATGGTTTTAACACAACATTTCTGCCAACCCATTTCATAGCCTTAAAAACATAAATGTAAAAATCAAAGGAAAAAAAAAACAACAAATAAACTAATACCCTTGGGAAAGATATGGGCTTCTTTATCTCGCCAACTAAGGGTTAAATATTATCACAACTACTCTTCTATGAGGATTGCTTTGACATTAAATATCTGAGGAAATTTGATATTCTACTAAAAGAATGAAATCAAAGCAAAACAAAGATAATTTTTTAAAAAAACACGGAATTCTTTTTATTCTGCAAGAAAAATATTCAATATCAGAGATAATGTTTGTCAGTAATGTATTAAACGGAAAGGGGTTCTCCTCGTGGTGTAATGGTTAGACCGCTGACCTGCAGAATCGTAGTAAGCAAGTTCGAACGCTAGTCGCGCTATAATGTTCACTTTCGGACAAACAACCTTTGGAAAGATATGAACCCCCTTATCCTTCCAGCTATGGGTTAAATAGTATCATTGATGCTCTTTTAAAGGATGGCTTGAGCATTAAATAACCCACAAAGGTTGATATGCCATTAAAACAAAGAAACCAAATCAAACAGAAGAATCCATTATCATAAGTACAGATACGTTAAGTTCAGGTCGATACAAATCCTTTAATGCCGTGTATTTGTGTCAGGTCTCTCGTCGATTCAAACTTATTCTAACTTATATCCTATTATAACTTACTCTTCATATTCAAGACAATAAAACAATATCGAGATATTCACTTGTCTTTCTTAAATATGTTGTAGTTAAGGTGATGTATATCATTCACTTATGTCCCTTCACACTCCAACGATCGTCGTCAGGAATTATTTTGATCCAACTTAAGATTGATTATTGTAAATCTTTCATCAGATGTAGTTTCTTAAATCATGTCTTTAGACCATATGTAATGCACCAATATATAAGTAATGGCACGTTGCGTGGATCTTTCCGTGGACTATTTGTTTCTCTCTCATGTACATTTATGCATGTACATTAAATATATATGAATGTCATGGAACTTTTGGAAATGCTACTCTCCCTGGTGATACAAACGCTAATGTTATAAGCTGTAGTTTTGCAATTAATCCTTTTTTTTTTTTCGATGTCATCATAACATAAGGGGTATCAAAATTAGAATCATTATAATTGATAAAAATGATGTTAGTTCTTTCCTTAATTTCAGTTCAAGAAAGAATAAAGGATAACTAATTATTTTGTTGAGAGTTACTTTAGGTGAAAAATTTTCTAATTTTTGTATCTTGAATTATTTCCCCTTGAAAGACCAGAAAGCAATCGCTAGCTGAATTAATCTATTGATAACACGAATAATTTTTAAAAAATCACATTACCGAAGAATTGTCGGTATGTTTCCGAGCGGGTGTCCTCGTGGTGTAATGGTTAAAACGATGGACTGCGGAATCGTAGTAAGCAAGTTCGAATTTCGTTCAGGCTATTACGTTCACGTCGGGACAAATACCCTTGGAATAGGTATGAATACTATTATCTTCCCAGGTATGGGTTAAATTGTACCGTTACTGTTCTTCTAGGAGAATGGCTTTAGCATTAAATAACCTATAAAGGTTGATATGCCATTAAACAAAGAAACCGTAAGTTTCTAATCCGATAAAGAGATTTTCAGAATTTACTAGTATTGTGAATTATATTTTTCTTTTACTGAAGAGATTCGGAAGTTAAGGCAATAGTGTTTTTATTCTGACTTATTTCCAAAAGATTATGTTTATTAATGTTATATCCCACTAAATATACTCATTTGCTCAGATTCTCAATGATCATTTTTTTTCGTGGTAAACGATTTTGCGTTGTTCTCTTTGTAAACTGCCTAGCGTCTAAGCTTTTTATTTTGATCAGTTTTAGCCCTTGAGAACTTGTTTTAGCAATATATATATATCTACCGAACCCCTCCACCACGAGCAAGGCATGACACAAAGTCAACGTTAAAGTGAAACGCAGCTGGTTTGTATTTCGTTTTACTTTTCTTCTAAACTGATAACTTTACAAAGTTTATTAAGTTTTTCCGACTATTTACCGACGGATGGTTGATAGGAAGAGAAAGATTGATTTCCCAAAGATATTAGCATGAAGGCAAACTCAAGCAGTCTCCTTTAGGATCTTCTCGTTTCACCGAGTCCATTCTTACGATGAATAATGTGACCCAACCACTTCCAGTTTAGGTTGATTTGTAGAAAAAGAAACGCGACCTATCTAATTGAACGTATTGAAGAACAAACTGTCAGTGTATTTCACGTTTAAACTTCAGACTTAGACTTCAGAACACTTTTAAGTGTAAGGATTAGCAAATGGCTTTTTCTATTACGAGAGACTGGGTCATCATGTCTTCAGGCCTTGTTTGTTTATTTGTTCATTCAGATATTTTTCGGGAAAATATATGGCATGATATTTTACATGATATCAGTTGCTAAGATAGATAGATAGATAGATAGAAACGACCAGACAAAGAAATATATGTTAAGACGCACGAATATATATATATATATATATATATATATATATATAATTGTCATCCACAGAGAGATTATTTCATTGTATCACAACTCATCAGAGAGGGTAGACACGAAGGACGCTTCAACCTGGGATAGAAACCCACCAAACTTTACATGAGACTAAGGATCATACCGCTCAACCTCCAGTCGACGTACATCGACTCGGGAATAATAAGGCATTATATAGTAAGTTTCGCTTGTTTACATTTTGCCTTACTGGATACCAGTGTGTTCAATTCTTACGAAGAGATTTGCATTGCGCGAGTGGCAGCTGTTAATTTCCTCGCTAGAGAGACCAACCCGCCGGGGGGAACGCTTTTGTAATATCTTATTCTATCTAAGTTTTTAAATTATAATTGACGTTAGCTATAAATACAAGTGATAAACAAATTTTACAATACCCAATTATTGTCGTCAGGTAATGGTCTTTGAACACGTTGATAGATAATATAGAGATATTCACATTTATTTCGTTTGACCAAATTCCTGATAATAAACGCATAAACACACACACACACACACACACAAACACACGCGCGTGCACACACACACACAAACACACACTTATATATATATATGTATATATATATATATATATATATATATATATATATGCGAGGGTCATTGAATAAGTTTCTAGACTTTTTTCATATGGGTACTTTTATTGATTGTACACACATGAAACTCTAGTCCCCTTCGAATTAATCTCCTCCGGCTGCAATGCACTTGTTGTACCGTTCCTCCAACTTCTGGAAGTCCCATGGAAGTCCTCTTGTGTGAACATGTCAATGACCTTCGTCACAAGCACTTTCATCTCTGCAATTGTCTAATAACTACATCCCCTGAGTTTAGGGAATAAGTAAAAGTCACAGAGAGCAAGGGCTGAACTATTGGGAGGCCGAGGAACTGTCTTGATGTCTATCGGTCAAATAGTCTGTGACAAGAATGGAGGTGTGGACTGGAATCTATTCCTAAACTCCCTTAAAACCTCAACATAGTAACTCTAACCCTAACCCTTTGACTAATAAACTCTGGTGTATTAATTTGCTTACTCCTCTCACGCCTCTCATCATTCCTTGAATTTCTTATGTTACTCAAAAACTAATGCTCGATTCATGGAAGATGGTCGAAAAGCAGTCTGAAGCATTTCATACGTTTCTCTCGCATTTTTTCCAAGTTTAAAGCAGAATTTTATTGCATATCGTTCTTCTAAATTGTCCTCACGTCCAGATTGCATTTTTAAAGTTCACCAGCTGTGACAATCAGGCTTTAGTAGGGTGTATTCCAATTGCTGTTGTAGATGTTCTTTCGAACCTGAAATCATAAAAATTGGTCTGTCATCGCATTAGATGTATAGCAATAACATAGCATATTTTTAAGGGTTTACGACAATTTTAAATGCCTGTACATAAAAAGTCTGGAAATGTATTGAATGCACCATGTATATATATATATATATATATATATATATATATATATATATATATATATATATAAATAACTCACATTTCTGGTCATTAGGCGTGCTCTTTACTTCTTTCACATTTATTCTGCTCTGTTGACCAGCATACGAGCACATTTTTTTATTAAGACGTTTTAAAGAATTTGTACTTACTCCCCCACACCTACATGCACACGTTCGCCGACACACACACACACACACACACACACACACACACACACACACACTCACACACATATATATATGGTCCATTTCTCTACACTTGACCCCACCCATATTGTTTTTACTCTGACAACCAATTTCTGTCTTCCTCCTTTTTGTCTCCTTCTGGTTCTGCAAAATGGCGTTACTTTGCCATATATATTCTCATAATCGTTTATCTATGATCTCTATTCATTTTCCAATTCTTCATTTTGCCACATCAAACTTAAAGTCACAATGATAGTATTTATGAATAATCACTATTAATATATATATATATATATATATATATATATATATATATATATATATATATATATATATATATATATATATATATATATATATGTAAGTGGGTGTGTGTGTTTGTGTGTGTTCGTTTTCTTTTCTTTGTTACTGATAAATATGCACTGAAAAGTTCCCTATTATAAATATATACATATATTTTATTGAATAAACTTTGTATTAAATTTGTTGTGACATCTACTTTAACATAAGAGTTCGGGATATATTGTCCTCGAGAAATCCTCACATTTGCTCGAACAATTCTTATTATGTAGGAAACATTTTTTTTTTCTGTAAACAGTTTTCTCCTCGATATTATTTGCTCGTTCTGTTAAAATCCGGATTTAGCGAGACGTACAGGAAAATCGATTTTAGGTAAAACCGCAGATGCCAGACGCAAAAAATCGATGAGGATTTTAAATCTGAAAATACGAAGCAAGAAAAGAGCATTATTTCCAGCACTTATATTCTTTCTTTTTCATCATTTAGATGTATGTCTTTGCTTGTAGGTCTGGAGGGTTCAACTACAGTTTTTCTATCAGGAGGGTTGATCTTTAGACCATGCAGCTGAGAAAAAATTTCGAGTGATTTCTTTCTATTCAACAACAATTACAATTGTTGTAGACTTTAAAATCCGAGAACAGGTTTCGATTTCTATCTTAGACTGTGTTTATTCGATTCAAGCTTATTATTTTACTATCAATCCTATGACAGTGTATCTTTAAAAATATGTCATCACTGCTATACGCTGTAATGCTATTTTTTTTAATTAGAATATTGTCATAATCCCATAACAACAGTGTGTTTCATAATACATTGGACCCGTGTGGTTGCTAATATTTCCACTACTAATAATGTTTTGTTCTTTTTTGCTTCAGATTTAAAAATAGTATGCTAAAGGAATAAATAATCCTCGATTAATTTGCCTTGCACAAGAGAGGAAAAGTATTTGCGTCACTATTTATTTGGTGATAAAATAATTCAATACTGTCTCAAAAAAAAGCTGCATACCTACTAATATTGTGATGATTAATTACTGAGACAAGAAACTCAAAAAATGATTGCATGTACTGGAAGCTGATATGTTTTCAGTTTAAAAAAATGCATTGATTTGTTGTTTCTGGCTCAAAGGATGCAGTTTTTACGGGATGTGTTCCAAATGACCGCTTGTCTCTGTAGTGAATCACTACTATATTAAAGGGTTGCATCTATTTTCAGATACTTTGCCATCCCTATGACACTAAACTTTAATTGATGGTAAGGTGTTCGTTCTAGATATATAGGGGAATACGGCGTACTCCTTTTTAACCACTAATCTTAAGTTCTGCTGATCAGTAGTCGTAATTGCGATTAAGGACCCATGTATGCATTAAATAGATTTGTTGGAACAATATTTTTATTTGCCTTTTTTCTTAAGAAATTATCCAGGAAATATATTCATGAACTTTCAATGAACACGTTTCCATGTTGTTTAGGCACAAAATAACTCTATACAAGTTGATATTCTGTTATAATCAAATAATAAATCATATATAAACACCAATATCCACCAAGTAAAGGCGTTGATTGTTATCAAAAGGCTATCGACCATCTGGAAGTCTGATCAATCCAATAAATGAAAACAGAATTTCTTCCAAGAAGTGGTTGTGTCAATACAACTGTTCAAATGGACCACATGGACGCGGAAAAAAGGTTTTATAGCAAGAGAGAGACGGGTATAGCACAAGAATGCTACGAACTCCATGGGAAAAAAACATGGAATAACAGCTGTCCGGCCACTTACCACCTATCTCTAAAACCATCCAAATAAGACGAACAAACATGTTGGAAAGTTTTGAAGAAGCAAGGAAGAATCATAAATGATGTTCTCCTATGGACATTAACAAGAAGTTAGCAACAGCTCTGCGCTGAGCGGATGCTGGATGTTGTCTGGAGGAGCTGCCCGAAGCGATGGATAATAGGGACGAATGGAGAGAGAGAAAGAGTCAGGGAAATCCGACATAACAGTGCAACTTGATCATGATGAAGATATATGAGCATCCCATCAAATACTTGAAAAATGACATTCTTATTTTTTGTGTTTGAAGGGGAATTAATGTCTTAATATACCATGTTTATAGGAGGACGAGTAAAAAATATAGCAAAATTTTGTTCCGTTGGCGAGGTATATATCACTTGACTAAAGCAATTCGAACAGTTGAGGTGGGCCGATGTGATTAGGTGGTAGCTAGAATGCTGATATACATTGCTTTTCTACATTAGCGATTTGCAAGTGGCACAGACAGACAGACTGGTAACGACATGAGATTCGAATATCTATGCTTCACGATTTCAACCTGGGGCAGAGAAAACAGCCAAAAACCTTTATTGTCAAAGAGGTGGTAGGTTACAGTTTGTCATAGTACAGTAACCATATGGTTCAAGCAATTTCACTCGGTTTGCAAGAACTTCGACAAAGAGGCAAGATCAGGTAGGCGTAAAAGTATGAGTTCCGTGACCGCACTCAAATGTACGAAACCAAACAGTTCGAGTAGTGCTCGAAAAGTATAAGGAAAACTCGGAATCTCACATTCCAATTTGGTTAATGACTTTAATGACTCGGGGTAAAAAAAAAAACGTCTGGAGCTGCCTAACTTTGTATCTCCTTACGAAAACAATTCTAGTATTAAAAATAAACTTTAAAAACATGTTCGGGTTTTCTTGTTGTATTTGCATTAAAAGCATTTGTTTTTAATAAATATTATCATAAAGGATTACAGTGTGTAATAATGCAAACCTTTCTTATTTGCTAGAATTTTAAAACCTCAAAATGGGTTGTATTAATCTTAATATAAATAGAAAAGAAAAAAATCGATCAAACATTTTAAGCGAATGGTTCTTGAGTGCCAATAGGTAAGTTATTAAAAAAACAGATAAAAGTTCAACTTCTCGGTCGGTAGGCTAGTTTTAACAAGATATCCTAAAGTTAGTATACCGGACTGAACACCTGTTAATCAGGATTTGATTAACTCACTAGACATGATCAGCCACCGAAGCGGTGACGGAGGCAGGCCAGACAATGCCAACTACACAAGGACTGAATTGTTCTGTTGTTTTGTGAAAACCAATATATGATGACTCATTTCTTGATTCAATCTCTCTGTTGGTGGCTAGGTTACAAGGAGACAAGCGTTCGCGGAAAAAAAGAGAGCAATTCAAAGATGTTAGAAGAGTTGGTTCAAGCGAGAACGAAGAAGCTACACAGCAAGTGGTATCCGTTAGTCATTTTTACCGGCCTCTCCTGCCTCAGAAACTGAACGGAGGTAATAAAACACCAGAGGTCCTTACCTTGAGACGAATTGAGTTTTAGGATTTCTTCTCCGTGACCCGACGATTAACAATCAAAGACATTGCAGTCCTCGTTGTCGATGGTACACATGCTTTTATATATATAAAAACAAAAAAAGTTACATATATAAAAGCATGTGTACCATCGACAACGAGGACTGCAATGTCTTTGATTAACTTTTTTTGTTTTTAAGAATAATAGACATGGCTAAAAATGCAAAAGTGCTTTTTGGTGTTAAGGGAGAAAATACTAAAAATAGTAAAATGTATTAAACGATGTTTGTGTAGCTTTCCTATGGAGATTACTTTAGTTTGTATATGCTACGTGTTTATTTTCAAAGAATAATAGACATGGAAAACTAATGCAAAAGCGATGTTTGGTATTCATGAAGAAAATATTAATTAATCATTCATTCGTTTTTCAGCTTCCGTTTGGACTTTTCTCCATGGTCAGATAGACAAAAAATCTGTGTGTGAGTGAACCAACGAAATAAAGATATATAAAACCTGTTGTTTCTATTTAATGATGCTCATTTTGCTGCGGGGGTGTCCTCATGGTGTAATGGTTAAAGCGATGAACGGTGGAATCGTATTAAGCGAGTTCGTACTCCAGTCGTGCTATTACGTTCACTTTCGGGCAAATACACTTAGGAAGGGTATGAACCCCCTTATCCTCCCAGCTATGGGTTAAATAGTACCACTACTGTTCTTCTAGGAGAATAGCTTTGGCATTAAATAACCGACAAAGTTTGATATGCCATTAAACAAAGAAACGAAACCAAACCAGACCAATCATTTTGCTGCAAAATCGAACTATTCAAATGAAAAAAATACTTTAATAAAGTTTGAATCAAATATATTTTTTACATATTTTTTACGTGTTCCTTTACTTTTTTAATGTTTTTCTGTTTCGACTTCAGAGATTATAATTTAGCAAATTTAATTTTCACTGAATTCAAAATACATCGTAATACTTTAAGCCTATTTATTTTTCAACTATATTAGCTTAACTTTGCTATATGCAGGTTCATAAAAGCAATTTTTGGCCCAGTCGGCTGTGTCTGTAGAATACACCGACTACTTCTCTGCAAAGAGGGAAGACCTCACTTCTGAATGAGTGTTCTGGATATGATATTAAACCAACTGATTGTAAGGTTCCAATAAAACTGGTGCTTTGGGGAATGCAGAGTAACCGTTTATTGCCATCTCTCCCAGGTCCACTCTAATCTGGAATGGTAGCCCCTGATTGGGTCTTATCTATGGGTCAATTAGAACTAAACTGAAAAAGCTAAAATGCTTGAAATAAAACGGTTTTTGACATTGAGACCGTGTAATTCTGCTAAAATGAATTGTTTGAAATAGAACTAATAATAAATGTAAACGTTTTTTTAATAATCCTGAATACGCACGTAGTATAACGGTTATCAGTGTGGTGAGTGGAATGAGTGAACGGAGTTCAAATCCTGAATTATTATGAATCATTCAAGGCATAAATCCATCTCTTCTTCCCCAAGATATGGCTAAATAGTCGGGTTTCTTGGATTTTTAACTTCGGTAAAGCAACTAGGCTAGGATAAGGAGAAATCTGATTCCAAACCATCTGTTGTCCGAGTGAAATCTGCTTTTGTATCACTTGCTGCTCAAGGTGGAGGGGTTGGATAAAATGTAATGTTTTACCAATGTTCTGTAGAACAAATTCATGTTATTGTTTTGCATTGGCACTCAAAGATAGTTGGACGATGCACACCTTTAAAACCGATTTGCACTTTTTGACACCAAGAAAATATCACGAACACATTAATGTTAGATTAGAAAAACGTATTGAAAATACTGCATTAAATAATGAATTTATATTTTTCAAATAGGTTAAATTAAAAGAAAATAGAGAGACGAATCAAAAGATTTTTGTAAGAATTAATTAAATGAAAAATATTGCATGTCACTGTTAAAATATACATCATAAGTCATCATGAATATGACCTATGAATTGCACGTGGCGAATTACTTTATAGCTGATATTGGGATTAATTGTAGTGAATATAGCATTAATTCTTGGGAAAATCACAATCATTGCTTTGTCAGATGTTTTAGAATCTGTTATAGCTGCTTTTTGCGAAATACACACATCCAATCGAAAGTGTTCAGACGATTTTAAATAATAAAAATCTGTCTCGTAAAAGTATAATTTTGAATTAGGAAATCCCAACCTCTTATTTCCACTTCATTGATCGTCTGGAAGAAGTAAATTATCTTAATTAGAGTTTGCCGAGTCGTGATGTCTTTTCTAATACTAAAACCAAGAGACAGAAAGCCTTTCTTTCAATAGTTTATTGAATATTTAACAGTGGAAATTTGTTCAGTCAAGGGAAATTCTGTTATATCAATAAAAAGTTTACTGCGTATTTCCTGTTATTCAACAAAATAGGAAAGTTTTCCTGTTCTATCGAATAATTAGGATTCCATTTTAGTGCATATTCCCCGTGTTGGTTAACAAAAATATGGCTGCACTGTCTTGATATATGCTACATATGTCCTCTGTTCATGAATAAAAGCCATCATCACTAAAAGAAAGAGTTCTGAGTTTGAATCTACATCTGATGGTTAGACTACAGTTCTGGAGCTCTGAGGAGTGTAAGGTACTCATTCATTTCTATTACTCTCAGGTAGTTTCTTTCTTTGGTTTCTTTGTTTAATGGCATATCAACTCTTTTTAGGTTATTTAATGCCAAAGCCATTCTCCTAGAAGAACAGTAGTTGTACTATTTAACCCAGAGCTAAGAGGATAAGGGGGTTCATACCTTTCCCAAGGGTATTTGCCCGAAAGTGAACGTAATAGCGCGACTGGAGTACGAACTTGCGTACTACGATTCCGCAGTCCAACGCTTTAACTATTACACCACCGGGACACCCCCCATATTACTCTCAGGTGAACTCTGACCCGGAGTAATAGTACTTGTTAGGGGCTCATCTATAGGTCAAATACTTATCTTCGAAAATTTTTTACATTTCAAAGGGAATATTTGATAATGTATGATCGAATTATTTTTATCAAGAATAGTCTCTTGAAAGTATATTTCGTTATAAAGAATTAAACCATATCACCATATGACAGTATATGATCAACAGAAATGATTTTTCTAAATAGAAATATAAACTTGAAACCATGAAATTATTTGTATCAGATATTTATACTTGAATCCATACAACTGTATGCCACCTTTGTGTATTATATAGGAATTATTGATATCACGTGCCAAAACCTCTAAAAAATATCTTTACTAAAAATCTAAAGATAAATTCACTATGAACACGATTCCGTAAATAATAAGCATAAATAACCCTAGATAGGTTCATATGCCTTTAGAATTAATAAATAAGAAACTTAATATATACTTCGTATTATATTTTCATTTTGCTTCCTATCAAAAATCTCTTTTAAAATCAGATGAGAATGATTGTTCATTCGAGGTAAAATATTTTTCTTAAAAATATACATACATTTACTTACGGTCAAGTCCTGCTGAAAACATCGGTTCTTGATAGATCACTAAAATTTAGCTACGATAAATCTGTTCAGTACTTACGTTGGTGACCATAGAAACAACGACAGGTACTGTAAGCAACTTGAAACCATATCTAAGTAAAAGGTTTGTTAATAACAGCACAATACACCACATTGATTTTTCATAAAATTGAGAAATTATCCTGAAATATGATATGAAACTCATCAGTGCAATTTCAAACCAATAGCAGATCAAAGTGTTAATAGCGATCATATTTTGGTCGACTTTTGATAACAAATACCTAACATTTCACCTTTGAAAAGTAAACTTAAATTGTTATTTCACCGTTTGCGCAAATACCACAGACTTAGATGGAAAATGCGCTTATTGCATCGATACATTCAGCAAATGTTATCGCAATATCCTGGCCTATCTCACATCGATTAACTTTCTATTTCCGATATGTAGACTCTAATGGAAACCAAACAGAAAATCACCTTAATTCCTTGAATCCAAATCGTAGGATTATTATTTTCATGATCGTAGAAATAATCCTCTTTTTCTCTGCCTCTACAAATATCGTTTAATACGCAGTCCATGTGTAGAATAATCATATTCAACTAATACTGAATATTATATTATTGAAAAAATACACTTTAATACGCACACACATACACATACGTATGCACACACACACACACACACACACACACACACACACACACACACACACACACACACACACACACACATATATATATATATATATCCATAAAAGATGAGTTGGGAATGATTTTATTTGAGAATATACAAGGGGATTCTTATAAATCTCCAGGAGTGCTCAATGTATTGTTATTGATATATAAATTTATGCATTCATTCAGAGTAAATTCATGTAAAATATACAGAAAAAATATATATAAAAATATAGAAACATAATGATAGAAAATTGACTGTGATAACAATATTAGGATCAAATTGATCGTATAAATGTTATTATTGATATTATAGGTGTTGTAACAACAACAACTACAACAACAGCAACAACACGCAGTTGAAAAAGAACTGGAAACTTAAATACACGCAGTTAGAATACTGTCAAGACAAAGGAATGGAATTTGACATAGAAAAATGTGCCATGCTAGTAATAAAAATATCAAGAAACGAAGGAAGAAGAGGATTTGACAGCATTGAAGACAGCGTTGACGCATCGAAGACGACATAGAAAAACACGAAGGTTGACTGATTCTCGCCATCAGAACTGATACTGACAACACGATGGACAAAAGAATGACAACTAGGAAACAAAAACGGGAAGAAAAATAACTCTATGGAGATTTTAAACGACTAATAAACAACATCTCACACGAAAAAACTTGGACCTCGATAAGAGAAGGAAACTTTTCGGGAGAAACTGAATCTCTCCTAATAACAGCATAAAACAATGCCGTAAGAACCAATCATATCACAGCGAGAATAGATAAGACGCAACAAAATAGCAAATGTAGGCTACGCGGTGACAGAGATGAAACCATCAATCACATAAGAAGCGAATACAGCAAATTAGCACAGAAGGAGTATAAGACTAGACACGACAGGGTGGGCAAGGTTATCCAATCGTAGATGTGCAAGAAATTTAAATTTGACCATACGAATAAATGGTATATGTACAACCCAGCATCTGTCCTAGAAAATAACACATATAAGCTCCAACAGGATTTTGACACACAGACGGATCACCTAATCTTGGCCAGAAGACCAGAATAATAATGAACAAAAAAAGAGGATTTACAAAGTTGACTTTGCTGTCCCGGATGACCAAAAATAAAAGTGAAAGAATGTGAAAAGAAGGATAAGTATCTGGACCTTGCAAGGGAACCTAAAAAACTATGGAACAAAAAGGTGAAAATTATACCAATTGTGATTGGAGCGTTTGGTACAGTAACAAAAAGATTATTAAATGGACTGGAGTACTTGGAAATTGGTGGGAGAATGGAAACCGTCTAAATTACAACATTATTGAGAACGGCCAAAATAGCGAGAACAGTCCTGGAGACTTGAGAAGACTTTCTGCCACTCAAACTACAGTGAAAGATTATCAGCTAGCGCTGATGGGAAAAAAATCTAATGAGTAAATAATAATAATAATAATAATAATAATAATAATAATAATAACAATAATAATAATAATAATGATTATATTTTATAATGATATCAATTATTTGAACGGCAATTAGAATAGCAGTATTCAGAATCTGAAAAAAATATATATAAATATAAAGAAATTAGATAAAGATTAAATTTCAATCTTAAATACACATCACCCTAAACAAATTCTTAACTAAAAGTAAGTTTGATATTAGTAATAATGCTCATTGCTAAGGATTCGTCAATGAGTAAATAAATAAATATTTTTCTTAGAATAAGATACGTTAATCTATTGGCAAGATTTCAATTGCTCAAGATTCTATTAGGCTTAGTCATTTTTTTTAGATATATGAGGATACTTGACACCAGACAATGACATTAAATCCTACTTTAACACTAATTTCTGGCTCATATCTTAATGTCCCTTCGTTATTTATTAAATTCATTTATTTGTTTATATGTTCATTCATTTATTTATTTTTAAACGAGTAAAAATCCATCGAAAAATATTTCTATAATTTTTTCTCTCAATTATATAATGGCTATCTGTAGAGTTTGGCTTCTTGTATGGAGTGGCCAGCTGAAATAGATTTATAGGTCAAATTAAAGTTTGTTGAGTATTTTTTCCAATTATATATATAATGTGCTTGTTGATATCCGTACAGATCTTACTGTTTTTTTCATTAGCGTTGAAGATGCTATCTTCGAATGGACATAAGAATTAATGTATAATATTAGCTTCACGTTGGGGTGTTTTTAGTATTATACTCTTGTTAAAAACGTTTCAGTTTAATGTTTTGAATTTTGTTAAGTCTATGATGACTCTTAGCCTTTTATAGCTATCTGATGATGATACGTAATCTATGAATAATATTTTAATGACATTCGTCTTGAAGAGCATTTAGAAGCAGTAAAATCGATTAATATTTTGGTTAGGATTATTACTAACGTTACTAGTCCAGCAGACTAAACTAAATTTTATCCAACGTAAGTGCCATCCATATTTACGTGTGCAAAGACATTACTGAGGAACATAACCCCCCTGAAAATATTCCAAAACTTCTATTTGAGGATATAAAATTATTCTACACCATTAATGCCCCCCACCAAATAAAAAGCCTCAAGAATTAGAAGTGATATTCATGAAGAATACATAGCTTACACTAAAAAAATCATTTTGTTTGATTTATGGTCAAATCATGCAGAAACCACCGGTTCCAGCAAGATTACCTCAGTTAAACAGCAATAAACTTGTTCAATACTTAAGAGTGGTTACCACTTAAGCGGGCAGCTAGTACTGTAAGCAGACTGAGGCCTGTATCATTCCTAAGCAAAGCTTAGTAAATGATAAATCGCTTTTAGTTTGAAAGTAAGAGTTTTAAAATTTATCTTGTAAAGATGCATAGAACCTCAGCCACGTCGAATTCTCAATCACGTGATCATTTTTGGCTATCTCATAATTTTCAAACCTGCACCAAAGATCTACAATTCCACATATGACGTCACCGACACTTACTGAACAAGACTTTTAAAAATTCCTTGAGCGCAGTATTAATCAAGTACTCTTCAATACAGGAGTACCCTTGTCCTCAGCTATAACAGTGACGTTGGATCCTTTTTAGATGTATATTGCTATACATGAAACGTTGATTTACTAAGTAGAACTTTCCTGAAAAAGAATCGGGAGGAATAGACATATTTCCTGTCCAGGACAGCAAATAAAGAGGGAAAAAATAGATAAAATAAAATTTAAAGTTCAAAGAAATGAAAACAGGAAGATTTCCATCGAAATAGAATTGCTACATTTAAATTAAATTTGAAAAAAAATCCCATTCATCTTGAGTGTTTTAAATCTTTAGTTTCTATCCGACATGAATTAGCCAGTGACGGATGACGTCAAGACATTGGTTGTTTTTTTCTCTTTCTTTTAACCTATTGCAAATTAAATAACTGTATGAGAACGTCATAAATGTTATTATCCCAAAACAAAATGCCTCAAGATCGTATTAAATACTCTCCAAAATACACGTACCCTTAATTTGTAACCGTACACACTTTCATTAGGATCTTTTTGTCGTACCCAACTGAAAAGAAATACCACAAATATGAAAAGAATAAGAACACTGCACGTTAGCGGTTGTGGGGAGCATTTTGACAATAACAATCAGACAAGGTTGTAATCAGGTGGTAGGAACTGTCAACAATTTGGTAGATGAAAGAAAGAGGGTTTTTTACCAAGAGAGATACAAATAGATATGCAAGGAATAGCGAGGCACGTTACTAATCCCCGAAGTAAGTCAGGGTATATTACCGTACTCACTAAGTATATAGTCACTGATATACAAGATCTTCCTTTAAGGTAATTTTCCCATGAATATTTTGCTCAACACTTCTTTTTGGGGTCAAAACATAATCGTTTGAATTTTTTCTTCTACCTGAGACTTTCCCGTCAGACCAATTTTTGTGCTTGTGGAGTTTATGGTATTAGTAGATTCCAAGGAGTTGATACTTTTGGCACTGGTGGGAATGGAGATACTTCCATCGGTACTGGTGGAGTGTGAGAACTGGTATTTCGAATGGATCATATATTACTTCCGTTGACAATTCTTCGCAGCCTTTTTGCGTGACATCTTTAATATGTCTTGGTCTTAACTGATTTAAAAGCCTCTAACATTTGAATCTTCTTTCTTTAAGCATATATATCATTCGGCTAATCTTTTAGAGATAATTCCTTCTTCCAAGAGGCTTTTTCCACCGCGATAATTTCTGAAGAAAACTCTGCCTCATCGGTGTCCGTGCCTGGATTCTTTCTTAGAACTTTTTTGAAAGTGTCTACGAACCTCTCTTCTTGTCAATTCGATTTTGGATGGTAAACAAAGGTCGTTATGGTGTATTGGGACAAAGATGTGGAGGATTTCTTAACTTTTCTGCCAGTAAATTGTGTCACGTTGTCTCTAACGAATGTTTTGGGCACACCGAAACAACTGAAAAGCTCCTTTAATCCATTGATAGCAATTGTGAACACAAGATGTCTATACTTGAGTAATTCCAGCAAATTGGAGAAACTATCCACGATTAAAAAGTAATAGTAATTACTTTTCCAGCATAGTACATATGTAACCCCGTCCTCGGAATATACGTTTGCTGAATTTTTATTAGAGGTGTTTTGCCACAAGTTGACAACCACTTCACTCTTTTACTATTTTTTCAATATCCTCGTCTATCCTTGGCAAGTACGCATAGATACGCGTTAATGATTTCTTTCTTGATCTACCCGGATGACCTATATGGAATTTTCTCAGAATGTTTTTTTGCAGTGTATGGGGCATTACCTTTCTATCTGCATATGAGTGCTGTATTTTGACCTTCGACCTGACCCAAAATGCCATTCAAGGTGATGCACCGGAAGGAAGTGACACATTCCAATGGCAGTTAGGAGAGTAAATCGCGTGGGCGGAAATCGGCTAACAAAATGGGACAAGTTAAAGAATCCTATGATACTCTCATAGACTGACGCACCGGAAAAGAGTGACCTGTGAACTGCATGACAGTTATTTCCGCTTGATGACGATAAAACATGCGATTTCAAAGATCGAGTGGGCGATCGAGTAGGCGTTGAACTATTATATAACGCAGTTGAGTTCGAGTTCCAGTTGGAGTGAGTTGTTGTAGGGAAAGCCACACCAAGCCGAAGGGGTTTGGGGCCCTGATAAATTGGGGTCCAGAGAGGATGCTAATAAGATGCAGTAAAGAAAGCCAGCACCCAGCAGAGTGGACCCCAGGGCCTCTGGTTGAGCATCAGGAGAACGAGAAAGACACAACGTTGACGGCCATAAGAGTGGGGCTCAAAATATTTCAGTTCTGTTTAGACTCCAGCTCCCTCTCCCACGCAAACCCTGAGTAACCCTTTTCGAACGCTTACGAATAAAGTGAGCGGTAAATAAATTTATAAAGACGTCTTCCTGCGTCTGTTATTCATTGCGTCAGTATGTATTCTGCATGAACATGTATATGAGAATGCAAGTTAAGTACTTGCTCTCAAATTGAAAAAAGCGATACTCTTGATAGTTTTTTTTTTTTCTGTCTTTCAATCAGCCGTTCCTGTTACTTCATTTTTTAATGAATTCGTCTCTCTCAGCCGCTTTTTTGTATCTTCTATAGTCACAGGTAACTCCTGAATTGAAATCCTATGCAATACTGATGATTTTCTGAACATTTTGGGATCCATCTCGACAAACCATCGATGTGTCCAAGTTTGTTTCTTTTTTCGTCAAAATTCCGTCTTAAAGTTGTAATTCAATAAGATTATTCATTAGCACTGTAACCTGTTGGCAGTGTGGGTAGGTATACCCTTTTGTTAACAACAGTCTATGATCAGTTTGTTATGTGAATTTCCTCCCAAGTATGAACCTGTGAAATTTCTTAATCGCGTAGCTTATGGCCAGGCTTTCTTTCTCAATCTGATTATAATTTCTTTCTGCTATGATTTATTTTAAACGTTTGGAGAATCACCGCTCAGATCCCATAATTACTTGCGTAGGATTCTATGTTTATATTCTTATGATAAATATGATAACAGATAGCTTTTTTATTTTCTGGAAAGCGTTTTTGCATTGTTTAGACCAAATCCATTTGGCACTCTCTTCTTAGTGACGTTGTTTGGTGGTGACATATTTTTAATCACTTCAGCCCTTTTCGGTTCAGGTCTTCTTCCTTTCTCGTCAATTATTTGACCCAAAAATTTTATCTGCTTCATAAAGAACTCGCATTTCTCAGAGCTCAGCTTGAAGCCATATTCGTTAATCTTCTGGAACACTGCTTTGAGATGTTTTTGTGCTGTTCGTTGTTTTCACTGCTTAGCAGGATGTCATCTGGATACGCTGGGGAAAATTCTAATCCAGCTAACATTGTGTCCATTACTTGTTGGAAAAAACTGGGGGCAACCTTTAACTCAAAAGGGAGACAGTTTAGCTTGTAAAGTCCTTTGTGTGTTTAATCGATGATAACTTCAGGCGCTCTTCGTCTACTTTCGTTGTAGATATGCCTCAGACAGATCTATCTTAGAAAACCCCTTGCCACCATATCTTCCGGTGAACATAATGAATATATGTGGTCTCTAAGACAGTCATTTACTCTGGTTGAAAAATCTGCATATACTTGGATCTTCTTGTTCTTTTTCTTTCCATACACCATAGGTGACGCCAAGTCTGAGTAGCCAACTTTAGATATTGTACCCATTTACTCGAAACGTTCCAGTTCTTGGTTATTGAATCCAAAGCCAAGAATGGTGCATTCCTCTTTGCTTTGAATACTGGTTTTATGTTTTCTTTCAGTTCGAACGCGAACTTAGTTTTTGTACATCGTCTCAGACTTTCAGAAAATACGCGTGGAAATTCGTTTTTACTAGTCTGAAATAATTTTTTCTGTTTCTTCAGATCTTTCTTTTACTGCCACGTCCACCTTTTCTTGAAAAATAAATTTCCAGGCAATTCCAATAAATCAAAAAGCGCTATCCAATCCAAATAAATTTGATGTTCCTAGGAGAACAGAAATTTGATTTGAAGGTTCTCTCCATAAATAATACGTTGCTGCTAAATTCGCTCCTGATTTTTAGTTTTTTCCCAAATAAACCACTAGCTATTTTTTGGTACACCTCAATTGTAGAAAACCTATTTTCTTTCATGTTTGTTCATTCACCACAGAAATGTCACTGCCAGTATCTAACAATTATTTCACTGTATGTCCAATTATTTTTGTATTCACGTATTTTTTCACCATTTCTAATTTCGCTCTAGGATAAAAAACTACTTTTGTTTTTAAATTTTGCTTCTTTGTTTTCTGATTGTGATGACTGTTGGACCTTTTGTGACTGACATAGCCACACTTGAAGCCAGCTTTTTCTTTTAAAAACAGTCCTGTTTTAAATAATACCCCCGAAGCATCACACTGAGATGTTTTTGCCTTACTTATTGTAAATTTTGGTGGTTTTATTGCTTGGAATCGAGAAAGGTTCTTATCTTCGATCTGTGTATTGCTTCTCTTTACATTTATCAGCCTCTTGCATTCCTCAGTCACCTTCTTTGGTGTAATTTCAGGGTCTTGCTCAATGATAGTCAAAATCATAGATCTGATGTCTTTGTTCTTAACAGCAATAAGTCTCGAGACGAAGATTAAACATTTAAACATGTCGATTGAAAGAATGCCTAATTTGAACAATTCACATTGGGAATTTACATAAAGTCTTAATTCTCTTCTTTTACAATCTTTACACATTTGTATCTAATACGGAACAAAGTGTCCCTCTCGTCAAAAATTCTTGACATAATCTTTATTGTCTCCTTGAAGGAGATTTCTTGCGGCTTTTAAGGTAAAATTAAATTCCTGTATTTAGTGTTTTTTGTGCCTAATTTTTGAAGTAACAGAGTGGTATTTTTCTTTATCACAGTGTTGTTCGCATTTTTCCGTAAAATTCGTCTCGAAAACAGTCGAGTAAGATTATTCCATTATCCGGATAATACTTAAGGTCTTATAATGAATTCAGGAGAAAAAAAAAACCTTAAGCCACATTATTTTGTTGTCTTAGATAATACGGTTTCACACAACAGCTTGGTGTCTTTAGCTTGTGATATTCGTACTTGCATCAGCTCATCTTGAAAAATCACTAAAGATTTTTCAATTTTTCTTGTTTTAGCAATTGTTGTTGTTGCAGTTGCATGCTTGTGTGTAACTCTTTGGTCAATTCAAACAGTTGCTTTTTTTTCTTTTTAGAAAAAACACATCCACTAGTAGAAAAATTTAAGTTCGAAAAAGATACTTCACTATTCAATTTTATGCAAAAAAAACTTTAACTTTTCTTTGAAAATAAAAACCATGATTTTTTTTTCTTTCTAGAAACAATAGAACAGAACCAAAGACTATTGTTCTCCACCATGGTTTACGCGAGAAGACTTTTTTTCCAGGAAAGATACAATTTTTCGTAATGCACCGACTCAAGTTCGAATCAGAGGTTGAGTCAAGAAAGAAGATTTTCTTTTCTTTCAGTTAACAGAAAATAATGAAGAAAAGATTCTTACCGAAGTTATTTCTTTTCAAGAAAAAAAGAAGCTTCTCGTTGTTTCCAAAAAAGTTCTTTGTGTGTCTCGGTAGTAAGTTTTACCTACAATGATTAATATCTTTTCCGTTGTGAGCTTTCGTTGAGTATTGTAGACGTGAGTCTGTTAAGTCTTACAAACAGTGTTGGAGTCTTTCTTGTTGAGTTTGAATCGAATCAATCGTCGCTACTGCTGTGTCCTTAAAAGTGATACCATCAGACAAGGTTGTAATTGAGAGGAAGGAAAAGTCAACACGTTCGCAGATGAAAAAAGAGGGTTTTATTGCAAGAGAGATACAATAAGACAGACAAGGAATAATGACGCCCGCTATTAATCCACGAAGAAAGGCCAGGTATAATACTGTGCTCACTATATATATATAGTCACTGTTATAGTCAGTCCACATTGGTAAGAGAGGATGTGGGATATTGCATTAAAACACACACAAAAGCAGATACACAGATATTCACACACACACACACACACACACACACACACACACACACACATATATATATATATATGTAAATATATATATGTAAATATATATATGTAAATATATATATATATGTAAATATATATATATATATATATATACATATATAATAGATTTGTAATCGAATCATTTGTAAGTAACACCATTTTTAAATGAGTCTGTGTCATTTTTTCCACACAGTTAAATGTTTAAAACTATCGCTTTTTATTTTTGTACACAGTTAAATGTTTTCAATGTTGCTGTCTGACATTGGTAAATGAATTTATCTTGCATTTCTATATATTCTAGTTCTAAAAATTTGTTTGCGCCGATTTGAATATTTTTAAGTATTGCTCTTAACACTAATTATTTTATTAATATTAATCCCAAGTAAAATTTCAAATCAATAAATGGTATCCGAATAGATTGAACCAATCAGGGCCAGGGTTAATCTGAGATCAATGATAATGAGGGTTAGTTTTTTGTTGTTTTTTTTTTATGGCATATCAACCCCCGATGGTTATTTGATGTCAATTCCTACTCATACATATATTGTATAGGGTTTTAAAATGTATAGCTTTTAGCTTTTTAAAAAGATGGAAATCTCATTTATTTACATACAACTAAATGCTGTCAAGTTTTGTTATTCATTGTTAGCACTCATTTGAATGGTTTCAAGTATCGCTATTTTAAACTTGGGATTATGTTTACTTTTAATAATAACCCCTAGAAAAAAGATCAAACAGTTCTGTTTAACTCATAGATGGGGCATCAAGTATTACTACACCCAGTCAGAGTAGACCCGACAGTAATATTAATGGAGTATTCTACATTTCCTAAAATTAGAGACTGGAGCCCAACCATCAGATGTAATACTAATTGTTCAATTTGATATTGATTATTTGTTTACAATTACTTAAATGTTTACAAGTATAATAAATGATCAAATAATTCTATCTGACCAACAAATATGAACGTAACAGGTTCCACCTGTGCCTATCAGAGAAGAGCCAATTTTTATGGCAATAAAGAAGTATTTCCCCTTCCTCAGAGCTCCAAGGCTGATCGCTTAGTGTTATATCTAGAACACTCTTTGGGAGAAGAGACCTTCCCTCTACAGAGAGGATATCGCTATACTCTACAGCTCCAGCCGATTAGGTTTTGGACTGCTTTATACTGGTTTGAAATCCTGTTGATACACTCTTGTAATAACTGATATATCCGATTGCACATAGAGATTCATTAGCGTGAATAAATCACAAAGGAAAAGATGGGAACCTACGCCCTCTCATGTGCAAAAATCCTATTGATCAGAACAAAAACGTTTAGAGGAAATTATTGTTGTTAGAATCAATGCTACAAAATATCGAGAAAGATTTTTTTTACTGTCCTGTTCATTTTAGTTTTTTCATCGAAATTAATATATTTATTTGATATATGATGCTTTCAATTTTTAGCTAAGTAAGTATTGATATGCTAATAAAATATCCTGCTAAAATAAATCAATTTTTGATATATTCTAAAGGTTTTCAAAAATTCAAATATGACAACCAAATTTATCTATCAATCTTTGCATTCTCTCTCTCTCTCTCTCTCTCTCTCTTTCTCTCTCTCTCTCTTTCCCTACACACACACACACACATATTTTTTAGACTTATATATCGTACCATCGTGTCGGCTTCATTAGTTAAAGTCCAATGTACGAAAAATGCAGTCATTAGATGAAATATGAGTCTAAATTTAAAAAGCTTAAAATCTATGACATAATATTATTTTTATTGAACGAAGAAATTTTAAGAATCTTTTGTTTTTATTTTCCCAGCATTGTATAATATATATATATATATATATATATATATATATATATATATATATATATATATATATATATAGGTATTATTCGGTCAAGTTAAGCCAGAGTGTAGAGTAATTCCTTCAGGACAAGAAAATCATTCAAGAGCCGAACATTTAAATTTTTCTGGTAGAGAGCTCAATCTAATTTATTACAGAGCAATATTTCTCTAAGAAAAAACCAAAGACCGGTTGATTTAGGATTATGAATTTATTTCCATATTGTTTTTCAGTTTCTGCTGTGAACCAAACACACACACACACACACACACACACACACACACACACACACACACACACACACACACACACACACACACACATATATATATACACACACACACACACATATATATATATATATATATATATACGTGTGTGTGTGTGTTTGTGTGTGTGTGTGTGTGTAATAGATAGATAGATAACACTGATGTATGCATTTATTTTAAAAGCTTTGTTAGTTTTTAGATTTCAGTAATGCTAGAACACTATACGCAATCTAACTTCATTAAACTTATGATTTCAAATACACAGGCGAACATATAATATATATATATATACGTGTGTGTGTGTGTGTGTGTGTGTGTGTGTGTGTGTGTGTGTGTGTATGTGTGTAATAGATAGATAGATAGATAGATAGATAGATAGATAGATAGATAGATAGATACTAGGCGCTACAAAAATGTATTTGAAAGTAAGAAAAATCATTTACCCTGATTTTAGGGCTGCGTTATTCTGGAATCGTGTTTATAAAAAAAATGGTTAGTTTTCCCCTCTGTTGTATATTTAGTTGGTAACGTCAAAATATCTAAAAATGTGTGGTATTATGGAACACGTCTACATAAATAAGTGTAGATAAATAAGAAAACGAAAGGAAATGCAAAAGGCTTCAAAGAATAGAGATCATTTCACTGTATCTATCATTGAGAAACGCTAAGGAAAAAAACAACACCCTGCCTAAGGGAAATAAAAAAGTGAGAGACATATGTAAAACGAATTTTATGAAAAAAGAAAGAAAGAAAGAAAGAAAGAAAGAAAGAAAGAAACAAATAAACAAACAAACAAACAAAGAAAATGAAAAAAGAAAAAAAAGCAAATACGAAAAGAAAGACAGAATTGGCGAATATGAAAAGAGAGACGGAATAAGCAAAGAAAGAAAGAAAGAATAACCGCATAAAAAGAAAAGAAAGAAAAAGAAAGAGCGATAGTTAACTGAAGAGAAAAATAAGTAAATAAAAACAAATACAAGTTATAGAAAAATAAAATAATATACGGGGATTCTGATGCAGAGAATCCAGAATGAAGAAAGTTTAAGAAATATAATGATCCCCAAAATAAATAGAAAGTAATATACGAAGAAATTCGTATTGAAAAGACACATTAATACAAAAACAGAGCCAAAGTAAATTAACTAAGCAATGGTCTGCAAGCCTAGCACTAAAACCTTTACACAGTAGAAGGCAACTAATGAAAACTAAACAAAGTTAGCGATAAACAAAATTGAAAGAATGCTATAGAATCTAAAATAGAAAAAAAAAAGAAAATATGATGCAAAGAAAATTTAAAAAACATGACTGAGAAAAGAATCAAAAAGAATGAAAGGAAAATCTCTAATTAAAGAAGATACTTCAAGTCAAAAGAAGAAGAAAAAAAGAAAAAAAAATCAAGCTCAAACGATTTATAGACAAAATAATAAGGAAATTGAAAGAAGACAGGAAAGATGGCGTGTAAAACTGTGTCAAAAAATCAACACCCCGAAAAATGTATAGAGGAAACCTAAAATATCGGCAAAAGCGCTTTCTTATCTAATATCGATTCGTACCTTTCAGAAACAATTATTTAAAGTTTGAAGAAATATCGAAAATGTTTGCAAATATTTTTCCCACACAGAAAAATACAGTGCGACTTATTCCAATGGCGTCAGGTGCAATGGACGGTACTAATTTATACTTGACATGGAAGCCTACATTTTTATTTGATCATTCACATAAGAGTAGGCGTCTACGTACGTACGTCCTGTGTAATTGTGCATCATATTTGCTTTCTTTGCATTTGGAATTCTCTGAAGTGTGCAGTTGGAAGATGAGTTGAAGTAAATCTGCTTGGAATTCCAGCTCATCTTCAAATGGAAGTCAGCTTTTAGAACATCTGACAATTTAATGGCGTAAATATTGTTTATTCATTTCTTGACTTGAATGTCTCTATGAAATTTCGGAGTAATCTATTTGGTATGGTTAAAATTATCACTGTTCATCATCATCATCATCATCATGTCATGCAGCTAGCACGGATATCCCTGACCCTCTCTCGCCACTTCTCCCTATCATTCATCGCCTCTGGCAGGTCTTCAGTGTTACATCCCGTATCCTCACATAGCTGCTGTATGTATGTTCGTGCTGGTCGTCCTGCTTTTGCTAGGCCATATGCGGGGGTCCATAGGAGTACGTCACTTGTGAGTTCGTCCTTGCTTCTCCAGTAGTGTCTGGTTCGTCTAACTTGGATAGTTTTTGTGATGGGAGGCAAGTGGCTGTAGAGGTGGTGCCTTGTGGGGTGTTGCCACCAGGACTTGTTCAATATTGCTCGCAACATTCTTGTGTAATTGCCGTCTAGCTTCTTTTTCAGCTTTTTAGTTTGCGTCCAAATAGTGCATCCATATAGCAGTATCGATACGACAGCTGCCTGGGAGAAACTGCGTTTCATTTTATCGGTCAGGTCTGATTTCCATATGATCGAGAGCCTATCGGTAGCTGTCCATGCCTTCGTTAGCCGTGTGTCGATATCTTTTTCGGTTGAAGAGACGCTGCTTCTTAGGTGGGTGAATTTGTCCGACTAACAAAATCAAATAGATTTTATCCTTTTTAAACTAATATCTTCGTTTGAAGAATGTTAAAATGAAGAGATAAATCATATATACTGATATTTGGTTAATTTAGTAAATATGTTGCATTAGTAAAATTGTGTCTATATTAGCAGTAATAAAAGTTAACTGGCATATTAATCATCGATGTTTTTCAGTGCCAAAGCCATTGATGTTGAGCAGCAGTGATCATATTTAACCCATAAAAAGGAATCCAATACCTTCTCCAAGGGCATTAGTCGGAAAGTGAATGAATAGTACAACTAGAATTTGAACTCACTTACTGTGAGTCTACTATCCTGGAGTTTCCCCATTACACAATTACTGTCAATTTATATACGCTACCTTATTATAATTTCATTATAAATCGAAAATCAAAATTTTGGGTTAGATTAGATTAACGTATTTTTTTTTCTTTTGTTGTTTATCTGGTTTTATATATCTGATCATAAATTATATTTTCCAACGCCTGCATGGGTAACATTATAAAATTTAATTTCCCTTGGTGCACATATTTATAGCGTAAGTGCAATCGTGTCTATATGAGGAAATATGTGTATGGACAGAACACATTTGCATGTACATGCATGTGAATGCAAATGTATTTAAGTAGGTGTTAATGCATATAGCGTATATTTATGCATGTTCATTGATTTTTGTATATAGTAATATCAAAAGGATAGCTAAACAAGTTAGAGGGTTAGGAAGACTGAATAGTTGATAAAATAGAGACTGATTTCTCAATGTGGATGTAAAGGTTTTGCTTAGTTTGTTTCGTTAGTTTTTGTGGCATATCAGCGATTGTAGTTTATTTTATGCCCAAATCCTGTAAACACACACACACACACACACACACACACACACACACACATATATATATATATAAGAATTAATTTTTAATTATTGCGGACTTTTTGTCCTCATCTTGGTAGTTTTTTGTGTTGTTTCTTCTTTCACTACGTTTCGGCCAAATTTCCTCTGGCTTTCTTCAGGTGATTTTTACTGCGACCTCGGATAGGACCAAAAAATCCATCCTTGATCGCCCTTCGGGGCCCGTGGTGCAGCGGATAGAGGGGTTGAGTCTCTACGGTTCCAGGTGAGCATTGTCAGAAGATAGCGGTTTCAAATCCTATCCAAGCCGGCCAGAGGTTTACTTGGTCAAAAACGTGGTGTGATAGACAACAACCATGGAAGGCAGTAATTACTGGGGATACGGTTACAAGACTCATCATTCCTATCCGAGGTCGCGGTAAAAATCACCTGAAGAAGGCCAGAGGTGAATTTTGAAACAACACAAAAAACTACCAAGATGAGGACAAAAAGTCCGCAATAAATAAAAAATTAATTCTCAGATTAAGAAGCCTCATCTCAAAATGATTCCAATTAAAGACACACACACATATATATATATATATTTATATATATATATATATGGTTTGTAAATATGTTTTGTTGATAATATCTTTAAACAAGTCAGAGCTCATTAGTTTGCTAACAGTTCAGTTGTTCAAAGTATGTGTACCTCACACTAACAATTCAAAATCAGTTAAATGGTTCCAAGTATTGCAGTGTATCGGTGACTATTAAACATCAGACGGTTGTTTGCACCCATATAAATCGATGTACTTATATGAAATGTAAGCGAATAGTTCGAAGGTAATTTCATTTCTGAATGTGTCAGAACTAATTTCTCTGTATCCAATTAAGTATTTCTATTTATTCAACACAGTTAAATGGTTTCAGTTACCTAAAACTAACAATTCTATTCCTTTGTTTGCAGACAGAAGTATTGCTATTTAACACTCATTATTCTATTGAATACTATACATTCATTTTCACACGATCAAAAGTATTGTAATGTAATACCAATAATTCAATTTATACTCACAGTATTGCATAATAACAACAACAACAACAACAATAATAATAATAATAATCCTTTTCAAAATATTCATTCGTTTGGACACAGTTAAAAGGTTCCAAGTATTACTATGTAGCACTAAGAAGTAAATTAAACATCTCTCATTTGTTTACACTTAGTTAAAGGGTCAAAGATCTCTGTTTTTAACAAATAAATTTGCCATGCACAATTTGTTTACAAAGGGTTTTGATACTTAGAATAGTTCTTTTTGACTTATAGATAAGGCCCTAGCAGGTGCTATCGCGCCGTTTCAGAGTTAACGTGGTAACAATGGCAATGACGAGATACTCAACATTCCCCTGAGCTTCAGAACTCCAGCATCACCATCTGATAGTTTTGTGTCGTATCCAGGATAATCGTTGGTGTTGTGAGGGTCTGACCCCTCTATAGATATACTGTCCGCGCATTCTACTGCTCCAGCCGTCTTGGGTCGGATGAAAAGGTTAGTTTTTAGGCTCCTAATAAACTCAACTCTTCAAGCCATAAATATGGTCGGGTGTCTGTAGAGAAGGGTAGCAATTTAAAATTAAGTTAGTTCTAAGGCTTTTAAGCTCAAAAATTAGTTTTCTTTGGAGTAAGCATGGGCTCATATATATTCCCGTAAACGAACAGATGGGATGCGGCCTAGGGCAACGTTACTTAGGTTGGCCGAGGGACAGAAGTTCTGCAAAATCCTATGTAGTTGGTCACAAGATGATTCTAACTGGGAAAGCAGGGTAAGAGTTAACTCACTTAGGTTAATGACCTACGAGATATACATGATGGGATCGAGAGAAATTGTCATCACTGAAGTTCGTTTTGTTTAGTTTATTTTCATAGAGCTAACCTGTGACATGACTGGTAGCGCTCATTTTAAAACAAACACAATGTAAGGAAGGAGACATCTGAGAGCCAGGAAAACTGTGGAAGCCTCAAATGGTACCAACACTGATGTATGCATTTATTTTAAAAGATTTGTCAGTTTTTAGCTTTCAGTAATGCTAGAGCACTATCTGCAATCTAACTTCATTAAACTTATGATTACAAATACACACGCAAACACATATATATATATATATATATATATATATGTGTGTGTGTGTGTGTGTGTGTGTGTGTGTGTGTGTGTGTGTGTGTGTGTGTGTTGAATAAAATCCCCGTGTGAAAGGAAAAAATTATGACCTCAAAACCCAAATCCTGGGAAGTGTATATTTAACAAAACATCTGCTAACTCTTTTGAAGGAACTATACCAATTATTGTCTTCAAATACACTGCCATAAAATGAAATTTAATTAAAAAAAGACATTATCTGATGAAGCTCATAATAATTGAAACGATATATTAGAGCAATAATACACTATTAAATTTTAGAATTTAGTTTTCATGTAATAATTTCTTCCGATTTTTTTTTACTCACACACACACACACACACACACACACACATATATATATATATATATATATATATATATATATATATATATATATATATATATATATATGTGTGTATTCTTTTGCCTTGGATTGGAGAGGGGTATCTAGAGCTCTGCCAAGAACTAACATTAACTCGGTTTCTGGATCAAAATAAGGAAGAATCAATCATCGTCAGGTTAAAAGGCTTACTCCTCTGTAGCGTATCTTTCCTTAGCTGTTATCTTACTATTAAATAAAATAATAATTGATAAATCTATAGCATTTTGATGACGTTCAATCATTGGATTAAACACAAACTCTTCTGGGAATAAGGAAGAGTTGATATAGGTCTAATAAAGAATGTAGCTACAGGCACGTCTCACTGAAAATTTACTGAAAAGTTGAATTCATTAGATATCCATTTGGGATTGCCATAATCCATGAGAATATGGCTAAAGTTTAATAGAAAATTTCTCTGTAAATTTCTATTTGTAAATCCTTGTGTGGTTCTTGTGATCATGCTAATCATCATCATCATCATCATCATCATCATGTCGTGCCACTAGTGCGGATATCCCTGATCCTCTCTCGCCACCTCTCCCTATCGTTCATCGCCTCTGGCAGGTCTTCAGGGATACATCCCGTATCCTCACATAGCTCCTGAATGTATGTTCATACTGGTCGTCCTGCTTTTGCCCGGC
>OY757906.1:107472861-107547303 GCA_963585895.1 Sepioteuthis lessoniana | reverse complement strand
GCATTTCTCTGACATGTGTAAACATCAAAGGTAATAATATGTAATTACGATGACAGCTGATAAGGTCAAGATCTACCCATCTAACAAGGTAAATAAAGATGCAAGTATATATATATATATATATATATATATATATATATATATATATATATATATATATATATATATATATATATATATATATCACTTTAGTGTATAATACTGACTAAAAGTATTTCGTAGAGGGAGAAGTGTTTGACTTCAGCTTTGTAAATACGATTTCAATGTCTCTTCCATATTTGATTATTGGCGTAATTTGATCAGAAAATAAATAAGAATTTCACTTAATCTATTTATCCATCCCATCCAATATATATATATATATATATATATATATATATGATGGAAAATCAACATACACCTGGAACTCACATAAAATATTCCAATACTTAAATTATCTTTAGAATGTTTCACGAGATCTTATGATGATATAGATAAAATCCAATACGGTAAGCAGATAGATAGACTGATAGATGGAGAATAAAATATATACGGATGAGACTATTGTCATACATAAAATTAGATATTTAGAGAGACACACACACATGCACGCATATGCGCACAAACACACACACACACACACACACACACACACACACATATATATATATGTTGCTTTATTAAATTGATCTTAAAAATACGAGAATAAATCCACAGGAACATACTGACATAGATAGATAGATAGATAGATAGAAAATTCTATTCTGTGCTAAATGTCTAAAAATCTACAGAAACATTAATTTTGACATTTACTTGCTTCCGCGAATCTATCATAGCTCACGCAAACCAAAAACAGAAATGTTGCAGCGTTTGAATCAAATTTGACTCACACTTCACGCACTCCCAAATTTCAACCCTTGTAGTTACATGGGCATGAACAGTCATTTTATGCGCATGTCTTTTCTCCTGTCCCACAATCAGATGACATTCACACTTTTGTGTGACGCTAGGAGTGCCATTGCAATTATCAACAAATATCCTTTCAGGCTGCGTTCCAATCACGTTCAATTTGCTTGTTGCTATCCGACCATTAGAATAGAGAGGCCGAATGTGGCCAGAAACGCTCGGGGGCACAACATGAGTCGAAGCAATGTTCGACGAAGCTGAAGAAGTAATCACTAATAGAAAACGCAAGAAAACTTTCAGCAACACTTTGATTTGTTCTAAGTTTTGCCATTCGCTTTCCTCTTTAATGTTTTGTCTTCTTTCTAATTTCTTATATTCCTCTATTTTTGATTGATTTTTTTATTTATCTTATTTATTTTTTTTGTGTCTTTTATTTTTTTCAGTATTCAATCAATTATTTATTCAGCTTTTTTTTCTTTATACTTCTACTTTATTTTCATTCATGTCTCTTTTTTCCATAATATGATGGTCTCTTGAAAAGTTCACGGACAAACTAGTTTGATAAATACAATCTCACTATATTCAACGACGTTGGATTTTGTATTATAGGCAATAATGACTAATTGCTTGATGGGGAGGGAGATAAGAAAAACGTCTTAAGTGTTATATCATTGTAGTATATTCTCTCCATTCAGTTTCTAAAACCGGGAAGAAAGAAATTAATTACAGAAGCAAACTGTACACAAGATTTTTCTTTCTTCTAGGTACCGACGTTTTTTTATTGTCTATTTGTTGCTTGTTCTCCGTACAGGGAAATGTTTGTTCCTTCATAACCTGGCCATCATTAGTGAAAAAAAAAGCAATATAACAAAAAATGCAGTCTTATATTGGAGTTTAAAGAACACTCTACTTCTACCTCAGATGGTTGACATTGTCCAGCTATTCACTATTAATACTTTGATTTACGATCACTAGTTAACTCGGTGAGACTCGACCAAAGGTGCTTCATCAAGCATATCTTATTACACCTCGCCCAATGGACGAAATTTTGAACTTTGTTGACTTGTCTTTTTGGGGCCACTACTTTTTTGACAACAAATATATTCATGGCCCTGGTATCATTTACATACAATTTTGATAATTTTCATCAAAGTAAAAAAGTTGGCGACCATAGTCGAGGGTAACCCGAAGGCTCCCTTTTCGATAGCTACTACACCAAGGTGTAGGGGAGGGCGCTACTCCTTCCCTGGATTGCTCTACTTTACCCTTGATCCGTACCTTATAATGCTGAGTGTTAAGCAAGGAGGCATCAAGTACCATTTTTGAGTCTTTGGTATGACTCGACCTGGGACTGAACCCTGGTCTCCCGGGCCATTGGCGAACACTCTAACCGCTAGGCCAATAAGAATACAATAATTATGTATGTTTGCATGTTTTCACTCACATATAAAGTTGTGGGGGGATGTAACGGTCGAAGAACATGATGTGAAACGATAGCATGGGAAAGAAAGGAGAGAAAAGTGAAGCAATAGCTTTACATAATGTGTGTGTGTGTGCGTGTGTGTGAAAACAAATTCATAAATGCATGGTATAGCAGTCATCGTCTTAAAAAAATGGTCACGGTTACCTATGTTCAAATATTGGACGAAGTAGTTTGCGTTTAATTTTCAGGCTAATGCACACGCAAAAGGCTTAAATCTTTCTTCTCTCCCCTCTTTCCTCTTTCATTGGTAAATAGTAGAACACATTGGGTTCCTTAGCCTTGTTACGGTATTGAGTCTTGGAGAAGGAAAATCGGAATTTGAATCGGCTGTATTCCGCATCAAATGGATTTTGTGCCGCATCCTCCCCGTGGAGTGTGAGTTGATATAAACATATACTTTTTCATATATATATATATATATATATATATATATATATATATCCGTGTGTGCATGCATGTATGTGCGTGTGTGTGTGTGAGTATGTTCCAAGGGAAACAAAACTTAGAATATCCCGCCAATGGGATATATAATCGTTCGGCATTTGAATAATATTCATTGGTAATCTCGACATTTCCTCGATTTTAAAAAGACAAAAAAAGGCATCACACCATGTTTTCGTAGCATTCAGCTACTCATCTATTCACTGCTTCCTTTATCTGGTTTATTCAGATGGTCTACAACCAAGTAGCGTGTCTTTGGTAGAAAGAACCTGGAGGATCCCATCCATCTCTATGTCTCCTGTACCAGTTGCCGTATCAAGATTACAGACCAAAGACTGCCTTACTATTTACCCACAGCTGGAGAAGGATACTTAAATCGATGCTTTTCCAAGTGTATCAGCTGTATGTGTAACGTAATCTCGTGTAGAACTTCAATTCGAAGACCTTATTCTATTTTCTACGATGTCAAGCGTTATGCCACGAGTAGTTAATTGTTTCTGTAAACTTATGTATCATGTATGTCTCGTTTTTTAGTTTGAGCTGAATAATTGAAGACTAAAGACTTGTTTGAAATTATCTTTACATTTTGAAAAACATCCAGGACAAAATGCATCAAGTGAAAGCAAGATTATGTGAAGGATTTTTAAACATTTTGCCAAGCAAAAATGAGGCTTTAAATATCAGGAAGCATAAAAGAATTGTTACTTAATCAGGTCACTATACCACCTTTTTGGACGAGAAGTTAAAACTGCGTGATGCCCTACTCGGACGTTGTCGTTTGGATTTCTGTAAAGTTTTCAAAGTAGGAATCTGAGTGTTTTTAGTCTAGGACTTTGAACCTGACAAAAATTATTGTCAATCACAAAATTTTGACCGTATCTGCTGAGTTGTGCGCTCAAACAAAGCTGTATCATGGTTATTCAGTAGCTGGAAATATCTTCTTCGGTTTTTTGGTAATGACATATATACTGTTTCTGTTTTCCTTGATAAAAAGAACTGAGTAACATTTGCAGTAAAAAAAATCAGGTTTGGTTTAAATTGCTGTGGTGTTGAATTGTTATTTTAAATTTTGCATGCGCTGATTCATTCTTCAAAGATTAATGAATTATCTATTCTACTCAAAGAGAACAATAATACGTGGCTTAACGTAACGGCAATCAAAATAGAAAATGAAATTAATGATCCAAGTTCAAATCCTGGATGAGGCAGTTTGCGCTTTACTTGTCGTAAGGAAAGGCATTAACCTATTTGTTCTCCCTTCAGCTCGTAGGGAAGACTGGGTTCTTTAGCCTGGATTAAACAACCAGTATAGAAGAAGGAAAACAAATTTTATTTCGATCAAAAATTGACCTTGGATAGATCTTGCCCATGGTGGAAAGGCTCGGTTAATGTAACCTTTCTTTTCAAAGAATATGATGTGTGCTTTGGATTCTATATTGACACTAGTTCTTTTGTAACGAGTAGATACTGGAAGAGATCAAGAATGGACTATACTGAACAAACAAGAAGATATTGAAGTTCTTCGTAAAGGTAAAAATGTTTCAATGAGAATCGTAGTCTGCATTGTTGGCGAAGTGATTAAACAGTGAAATCCGCTTAAAAGATTAGGAAGCCCAGATTCTTACTTACTAAATGGAATGTTTTTCGTTACAGAGCTTCAAAGTTTAAAATACACTAATTAAAGCGGCATTTACTGGTAAACAAGCAATAAATTTTAATTAATTCTGCAAGACAAAATTTAGCAACAGTTTGGTTAGTTCCTCAAAGTTTTAGCTCTTTGCTCGTCAAAATAGGGTTTTATTTTCATTCTTACTTATTCTCTTCTTGTCGTGGCTTCCTCATATTATCTTAAAATTTATTAATCTAACAATTATTAATTTCTTCTTATCACACTATGAAACAATTTTTACCAATTCATGGAGGCGAAGTTTTATTTCCTAATTTATTATGCCGAAAGTAAATTGAAAATACTATTTTTTTTCTTCAAACTTTTGTAACTGTTTATCGAAAACATGATGAGAGACGATATTTAGGCAGGGCTACGTGAATGTTGTTGACGAATCTAAAAAAAAAATCTTAATTCTTAGCAGTTTGCATCATTTCAATATATATTAGATTGTGTTGTTTTATTTCGAGTTTATGTTAATAAAAATGTGCAAATTGGGTAGTTTTTAATATTGTCAATACTTTGCCTTCCAAAAAGTCAATTTTTGACGGAATACTTTCCGATACAATAATATCACGTGAAATAAAGAAATAGTAAATGCTATCCAGAAATCCTATTTGTTTTAGGTAATATATTTTTTCATATTTTAATTCGGACACAATTGGATTTTTAACAATTCAAGGGCGAACTATTCAGATAGACACGTAACTTGGTGCACACAATATATGGAAGAACATTTTTGTATTAAGAGTTCTCTATATTTAATTACAAATTGTCGCTAAAAATCATATTTTGTTTGGTGATGTTCTCTAAAAGTAGTTTTCAAACTGAAACTCGTAATTGTGCCGAATGAATCAGTCGCTATGATTTTTGGCAAGTCGGTTAGTTTTACGGTATTTAAAATCTTATTGGAGTATATAATGCTAAAGTCAGTTTTTTTTTCAGTAAATAATCTGGTTCCTATTACATATTCCTATTTAAAAATCTCAATTTTTCTTCAGTTTTATTGTCTCAAGTAATCGCACTTAATATTAATAATTGTTTTACAGATCTATTCGACCCAGAGATGTGAGTATAACACGTACTATTACTGCAGATAAGAATGGACCAGTATGTAATAATAATGAAGTGGTGACTCTACACACTTCAGGGTTTTAATTGGAATTGGAGCTTTCTTATCAGATTAAGTTATAGATTAACCAAGAATCGTGGAACTTTATATCCGATGTCATAACCAGGAAGCCTCTTTATAAAGTGGGGTTTTACCCTTCTGAAGTAGATGTTCTCTAAAAGTATTCTAAGCTTTGACTTCAGCTTAAGAGTCAATTGCAAGTGTGTGTGTGTGTGTGTGTGTGTGTGTGTGTGTGTGTGTGTGTGTGTGTGTGTGTGTGTGTGTGTGTGTGTGTGTGTGAGAGAGAGAGAGAGAGAGAGAGAGAGAGAGAGAGAGAGACAAACAGACAGATAAACAGACAGACAGACAGACAGACAAAAGGAATAAAGAGAAAAAAGGCAGATATAATGTTTATATTCCTTACACAAACATATTATGTTTATCCGATAATTTTTATTTGAATAGTTCATTACGCCTTCAAATTTTCTGGAAAGAACTATAGCTTTAAAATTCACAAAAGAAAAAAAGAAATAAGACATTTAATTGAATAATTGGAAGATTTCTTTCTTTCAGATTGGTCTGATCATTAGAACATCTCAGAGTAGATTAATAATACTACAAACAGAGTACTTCACATTTTGCATTTTAACTATATATATATATATATATGTGTGTGTGTGTGTGTGTGTGTGTATGTGTGTGAGTGTGTCTGTGTCTCTGTGTGTGTGTGTGTATCCCGATAGTTACTATACAGACTATATTTGAGCACAATCAACTAACTTAATATCGATTTCACTATTCAATAGTAACGTTCAAATGGAATAGATCACTGCTCCTTGCTCTGTGTGGAGCTATCCTTCTGCGTGTGTATCAATCTGATAATTGGGAATTGTGATTTCCAAAGTCCTCAATAGAAAACGAAACGTTTCATAGAAAAATTACAAATCTAGTAGGCATATTTTAGATTCTCTTGCATAAAAGAACATGTAAAAATTTGTTGTTTTTTTTTTCGAAAAACAAAATTAGCCTAAAAGTGATACAAAAATATGATAAAATGTTTATGTTAAATATATCTTTTATAGAAACATTTATCTTGGATAAGTTTTCGGTAAATATTTTTATCTAAAATAACAAGTTGTGATCCGAGTTTTATCGTGTACCCAGCGATGACAGGTACTTCAACTTGTGTAATTATATCATTATATATGTGCGTATGTGTGCTTAGGCTTTTGCTTGTATGTTCTAGTGCCTTTTATAAGTGTTTACTTATTTGCTTTAATTAGATTTGAACTTTTCCCACTGATTTCTGAAGGCTTTGATTTTTGTCCTCGTTCTCTCTTCAATTTCTTTACAATGAATCGAACCTCTTCTGACAAATGCAGGTGTTGTAAACTGTATAGCACATCTGGTTATGGACGAATCCTTTCATGAGGAGTTTATACCTTGGGGTACGAGGAAAAGAGATTGAGACGGTGAGTAAGGAGCACCAAAGATCAGAAAGCTTCGCGTTTGTTTGTACTTGAGTCTATAATTGAATGCGTCATAAGGAATCATTCCTTAGGCGGTAGCAGCCGGTGACATTTTGGAATGTATCGTGTCATGGCATTATGGGTAGAAAGAGGGGAAAAGACGGGAGGTACCGTGTGATAAAATGCACAGAGAAGGATTTGCATGTAGAAAGGGCAAAGAAAATCAGTCAACTTGTAGTGGAATGAGAGGAAACGAGAAATGAGTGGGGTGAAAGTGGGTGATAGAAAGTTGGCAGAAGAAGAAGAAGAAGAAGAAGAAGAAGAAGAAGAAGAAGAAGAAGAAGAAATTAGAAGCGGGAAATAAGAAGCAAGAAGCACTTCTTAAAATATAATAAAGTATGAGGAAAAAGTTGGAAAGTAAATAGAAAAAATGAGGATGCAGAAGTGGCAGGTGTTGACTCTATGTGATTCAAAATGTCATGGGTTCATATTGTTCATGTTAGTACGCTGGTTGGAGAAATTACTTGATAATATAAATTACTTGATAATATAATTACTTGATGATATAAATATCAAGAGCAATAATAACATTGAGATATAAACGAACAGACAAATTCCGACAAATAGCCAAGACCTAGTATTCATATACAAGAAAAAATAACTTGTTATCTAAAAGATTTTGAAGTTCTAACGGGGCACGGAGATTAAATAAAAGAAATTGATATATACCTGGATATTCCCAGAGATCTGAAAAATTCGTGGAACATGAAAGTGATAATAATTCCTATTGTAGTTGTGCCTTTGAAACGATCCCTGAAGATCAGGAAAAGAAACTCAAGGAGCTGAAGATAAGAGAAAGAATCAAGACTATCCAGATCACTTCTCTGTTAAGATTCCCAAGAATACTTTAAAGAGTTCAGAAGACCTGAGGAGACTTAAGGTCACCAAAACTCTATTGAAATAGGACTTGTTAAAACTGGTTGGAAAAACTTGCAAGAAATAAAATTACATCGTTCACAGCAACAATATTATTCTCACTGAAGACCTAGAGGCATTATTATAGAATTTTTGAATACAATCCCACTTAGAATACCAGACCTACAGATAATTAACGCAAGAAAAGAACTCGCCATTCAGTGAAGTTTGCCGTTCAAGGAAATGCTACAGTGAAAATAAAAGAAATACCTAGAATTCACCAAAGTACTGAACAGATTATTGAAGATGAAAGTGAGGATTTTATCAATCGTAGTTGGAGCCCCCTGCAAAGGTATCCAAAAATAAAAAAAACAGAAATATATAATAATAAACAGTACGAAATATTGCCAAAAAATTAATTATATCAAAGCAACAATTGATAAAACGCAGAACACAAAACGTTGATTATGTGATAATAAAGATGAAACAGTTACTAAAAGACGAAGCAAAAGCTGCTAACAAGGACAAAATAAATATAAAAACTAGCATGACGAGATGGGGAAGATGATTCTCTGGGAATTATGCAAGTCACTGAAATTCAACCAGACTGATAAAATTACATATACACAATCAAGTATTTGTTCGAAAAAAATGAAACGTAAAAAATATCAATGACTTTGAAATAGAAATGAATCACTCCCTCCAAGGCTGAAGACGAAAGCTTGATTAGATTAACAATAAAAATCCCAGATAGGAATTGGGACCAGGGTATTTGGGTGACGTCATGTATTGGAAGCGTGGGCTGAGATTTGAGAAAAAGCAGTCAGTTGAGTTCCAGCCTCCGAAGAAAAAGGTTGATTTCAGAGCTGGGCGAGGCCAGACGACTTTGTACGCTACAGGCACCGCGCGTTGGTTGGGTTGAGAGCTAACGATGTAAACGCAGTCAGCATAGAAAGATTGTGTCTCTCTCTCTCTCTCTCTCTCTCTCTCTCTCTCTCTCTCCACATGTCGAATAACCTTTAAACTCAAAAAGGGGAATAAAAGTTTCGTACCTGAAAAAGTCGTAAAGTGTTTCGCGTGTATTTTAGATTCCCTACGTCTATTTCACATATCTATGTATGTAACAATTTGTTTGCATAATAATTTGTGGATTCTACCGTTCCAGCAGATCACGGTGTGAAAGAAAAATAAAATAAAAAAGATAGACAAATACCAGGACTTTCGCATTGAATGGAAAACCCTGTGGAAAAGAATTGTCACATTATTGTAAATTTAAAGATTGTGTAGGTTGTTCCAAGTTATGTGACAACCTACATGATCTTAAAAAAATGGAGAAACTGGAGATCAGGGTATGAATCAAAACCATACAAACAACATAACTTCTAAAAATGACTAGTGTATTTTGAATATAGCTTGTCATCTGAGAATGCTTGTCATTCAAACTAAATCACCAATTAGAGCTGACCGGAACAACACGGAATGAGTAAAAATTATCATTATATTACTACTCGCGATTTTTTTCACGGGAGTTAGAGCAAATCCCCTCTAGTACTCGTTTTAATATTCTATCTGATCTCATCAATGATGTTTTATCAACTTGTCCTCCGATTTCAAACTCTTCCAGTCCACTTACCAAGCCTTTGGGGATCATTCCAAGCGCAACAATTACTGTGAGGGTGTCCTCATGGTGTAATGGTTAAAGCGCTTGACAGCGGAATCGTAGTATGCGAGTTCGAACTCCAGTCGCGCTATAATGTTCACTTTCGGTCAAATGCCCTGGGAAATGTATGAGCCCCCTTATCCTCCAAGCTATGGGTTAATTAATATCCTTAGGGTTTTTCTAGGAGAATGGCTTTGGCATTAAATAACCTAAAAAGTTGATATGCCATTAAACAAAGAAACCAAACCAAATAATTCTTCCACTAACCAAACCAATTACAGTTTGCATTACTCTAAAACTCATATTTAATAACTTTGCACTTCTGTTATTATTATCATCATTTATACTCCTAGAGATGTTTTCACACTAGCATTAGTTCATAGTCTTTCATTTGAGGTTTATGTCTCAGCAAGTCTCCTTAATGTTTGTTTGTTTGGGTTTTTTGGCATATCCACCTTTATTTGTTATTTAATACCAAATATATCTTATACAAATAAACAGTTCTATTCCAAACAATTCAGTTTAGCATAAGTAGGCAGTTTACATGATAAAATAGTTCTATTTCAAGCAATTCATTTTAACATAAGTAGGCAAGTTAATTATCAAAAAAGTTCTATTTCAATTAATTTAGTTTAACGTAAGTATGCAGATTAGTTGTATTTAACCCATAGATAGGGCCCTAATAGGTGCTACTACACCGGGCTATATAACGAATTGTTATAATGAAAACAAGAAACCATATGAAAAATATAGTAAATCGTTAAATTACTTCCTTAAATACGAACGAGAAAATCATTTCATTTACAAAGGAATATATTAGCAGATAAAGAATTTATACCACAAAACATCTCATAAATAGCAAAAAATCTGTAATTATTTACTAAGTTTAGATCTGGTACAAAAACGGAAGTTTGGGCCGTTACGGCCAATGGAACTCATAAAATGGTCAGCTAATCTCATTTGAACGTTATAGGGTGACTGGTGTTCGAACTATTTAATAAAATGTCACAGTCAAGGACGTTAACCACTACACCACGGAAACACCAACCCTAACTTACGGAAGGTTTCACGAGATATGGTCGTTGATAGGCAACAACAAGAACAAAAACAACTACACACAAACACACAAATGTATTTACATTCATACTCATGGCTGTACTTTAATATTGAAATTTCTTTCTTAGAATATGACGGAGCTTTTTGTTCCTATTGTATATTTTTATTTTACTTTTTCTCATTGCTTATTATTTTCTTTGTGTCGACTCCCGTTTGTAGAGTAGGTGTCATAGGTTCAGTTCCCAATTACTTTCAATCGTATCCATCGATCTTCTTCTTCTGCTGCTGCCGCTGCTGTTTTGTTAGTTTTTATTTAATTTGTGTGTGAACGATTTTTTGTTTTAAGGGGTTATTATTGGTAAGGGTGCTTCGGTTTGCGTGTCAGTTATGGAAGATTTTCAATACGTTTGTGCCGGTGTTGAAAGTTATCTTATTCATGTTTCGTTGTTTAATGCTCGTTATCTTGGGAAATTGTTGGTATTTTTTGCAATCATTTTTGTTTATGATTTTTGTTTTACTACTGAGAAAGTTCTGTATTCTGGTTGATATAAATTTACTAGTGTTATTTTTGCGTGTTATAATTATATATTGAATTATGATTTCCTGGTAAGAGTAAGTTGATGTGTAAGGTGATGGGAGTTTATGATCAATATAAGTGTTAGTGTTATATACAGGGAAAAACAACGCTGATGTATAAAAATAGAATCTGCTTCTTTTCTTGTTTTGCTTTATTACCTGAAATACACATATGGATAAAGTAAGAGCGAATCGGAGATAGTTGGAACACACACACACACACACACACACTGGGGTTACAGTGCATTTTTTCTTTGAAAGCTTCTGCATTTCTACATTCTTCTTCTGGGGTCGAAATTTTTTCCTGCGCGGCAGGTGGACATACCACCCACACAACCTACGCAACACTTCCGCTGAGGACACACTTGCATTCTGTTTACGTTAGAAAATAAGCAGACATCCTCTTAAGCCATCCACGCAACTCACGCTGCATTTCTGCAAGGTCATCGTCCTGTTTACCCTAGGACACAAGTACACATCCTGTTAGCTACTCACATTAGCTATGCTGTATGTCAAAGGAATTTATGTGTCACTTTCCAAAACTAGGGTTTCTTAATGTGTAATTCTGTAGACACATCCAAAATGAAAAGTGCTTGGGAACAATTTAAATTCTGTAGTCTTACAAAACCAACTTGTATAGATAGATAGATAGATAGATAGATAGATAGATCGTTTCTTGGAGAACAGTTCCTAACGGAATTTCGATCTGAAAATTTTTCTGGACAATGTTCGATTCATTAGATTAATAAGTAACTTCTAATTTAGCTGCATACGCAAGAAATTAGATGATGGTTAACATATAAGGGCGGTTGAGAATAATATATATCTTCCCATCAGGCTGTCGTTGAATAACGTATCATCTATATTGAATGATTGACGAAAACATAATAACCAAGCTTACTTATATATAAGAGAAATTTAACATTAGATTTTATATTGTGGCAGCAATATTGGACTTAGCAAGTAATTAGCTTCAAAATCGTTGCCTCAGGCAACAATGAAATCGTTTTCACTCCATTAATCATTCTTAAAAAATTGATCAATCGGAATCAAAACCAGTTAAGTGAATTATACCAATAAACACGAGTAGTGATTAAAAACTAATAACAAGAAATAATTTCTAAACGATAGAAACCATGCCAACGAGTCACAGAAGGTCTAGAGGCAAATTTTTGCATCATGGTATCTGTTGAGGAACGGTGTACTTCTCGCTTTGTATAACCTGGGACTCCTCTTATTAATATTGGGGCTTAATCACAGAAATGAATACCATGATATATGTTTCATACAAATTATTATCTATATTTTCGAAAATTTCTACAGCGAAGACAAATCGAAACCAGTAATTTATGTATTATTTGCTTGATAATGTTAACGGAACGTTAACATTTGGGGGGAAAATCTTATATCTATATTAAGATAATGTGTATCATCATCATCATCATCATGTCTTGCCGTTGGCATGGATATCCCTGATCTTCTCTCGCCACTTCTCCCTATCGTTCATCACATCTGGCTGGTCTTCAGGGCTACATCCCGTATCCTCATATAGCTGCTGAATGTATGTTCGAGCTGGGCGTCCTGCTTTTGCCCGGCCATATGTGGGGGTCCATAGGAGTTCATTACTTATGATCTCGTTCCTGCTTCTCCAGCAGTGTGCTGCATGTCTGGTTCGTCTAGCTTGGATAGTTTTCATGATGGGAGGCAGGTGGCCGTATAGTTGGCGCCTTGTGGGGTGTTGCCACCAGGACTTGTTCAATATTGCTCGTAACATTCTTGTGTAATTGCCGTCTAGCTTCTTCTCCAGCCGTTTAGTTAGCGTCCAGGTAGTGCATCCATACAGCAGTATCAATACGACCGCTACCTGGAAGAAACTGCGTTTCATTTTATCGGTTAAGTCTGATTTCCACATGATCGATAGCCTATTGATAGCCGTCCATGCCTTCGTTAAACGCGTGTCGATGTCCTTTTTGGTTGATGAGAAGCGGCTTCCTAGGGAGGTGAATTAGTCTACTAATTTCAGAGAGGTTCCATCTAGTGTGTAGATGTCAACTGTTTGATTATAGCACATATATTCCGTTTTGTGTGCATTGACATGGAGGCTAATGCATGCGGCGGCTCGTTCCAAACTATGCAGTGGTGTTTCGGCTTGGTCAGGTTTATTTGAAACACTACTGCATAGTTTTAAGTGTTTTGTACACGGTTATATGATATCGGGTACTTACTATCTAATAGTAACAATTTGGACACAGTTTTATGGTTTCAAGTATTTTTACTCATAATAAATATATGGTTTCAAGTAAATATTTTTATTTAATAATCATCATTTTTCGCACGTAGTTACATGCTTCAACTAGTTGATATAAAATAATCATTAGCAAACAATAATAGCTTCACGTAACTATTTTAAAACAAATTATTTGTTTGCCATCCATGCAAAAATAATATAAAAAATAATTCATATATCAGCGAAGAAAATATGAAGATATAATTATTTACTCTGAATATTTATGTTTCATTTGAAAAATTATTCATATAGAACATCACATTGTTTTTTTTTTTTTTTATCACCAGCTATCGTCCGAAGTGAGCAGAAATCGTCATATAGATATATCGTGTGTCTTTACTTTTAATTCATTTTGCCCACTTGGCTGGGACTGTAGAATACACTGACTGCACCTCTGCATTGTGGTCAGAACCCACCCGACGAGTATCCTGTTAATGACTCTAGTTAATCCGATGGGGAGGTTCCAGTAATGCTTGAGCTTTGGGGAATACGTTATACCCCTTCATTGCCTTCGCTCCCAGGTCCACTCTGGCCCGTGGTGGTAGCACTAGATAGGGTCCTATCTACGGTTCAAATAGAACTAAACTGCGTACTTATGCTAAACTGAATTGCTTAGAATATTACTGTTTTTAAAATTTAAACTACGTACTTATGCTAAACTGAATTGTTTGAAATTGAACTCTTTTTGTATGCTAAACTGAATTGTTTGAAATAGAACTGTTTTGACAAAAACTATACATATACTAAACTGAATTATTTGAATAAATGTTTGACTAAACTGAATAGCTTGAAATTGAAATATTTTTGACAATTAAACAGTGTAGTTATGCCATGTTCATTTTTTTGGAAATAGAACTGTTTATGTTACATAAAAATAAATTTGGCAGTGAATTACCTGAAAATGTTGATATGCCATAAAACCCAAGAAAACAATCAAACTTAAATCATTTGACGGAGACATCGGGTAAATTTTCTAAACCGAATGACGATTTTCTGTGTTCTTAGGAAATTCTGAATTTTTTTTTAAAAATATGCGTCTGAGAAAGGAAACGAAGAGTATATTTTACAAAAAAGTATGTAACTCCTTATGGATTGGAATGGATTCAATGGACCGATTTTAACGGCTTGTCAACACGTCTAGGATTATTTTATACTCATACATTAGGGAACTGCATTCTTTGTCTTTTCATATTCACATTTTGTCTACGTGTTTCTTAAGAGGTTTTGTGCACCCAGTTATATAAAATCAGTTATTCCTATTTAATACGAACCATTTATACACATACAAGATTTCAGGTAATTATTTCAATGCAATAATTATCATTTATTTGCATACGGTTAAATAGTTTCACGTAACTAAAAATATCAACATTTGGTAAACAATTATAGCTTCAAGTAACTACTATTTCTTATTTACCAAACCCTCAGCTTGCGCAGGATATGACGCAAGGTCAATTCTTAAGCGGAGTTTAACAGGTTTGAATTCAGAGTTTTCCTTCTCCTAGACTAGTTGCATCGTCAATGCTGAAGAACACAGTCTTCCCTACTATTTATCCGTAGCTGGAGGGAGAATCATTGGTTTCATACCTTTCCCAAGGGTCTTAATGCTATGTGAAATGTGATCAGTCTCGGTCAGGATTTGTCCATTTCCTACGCTGATAACCATTACACCACGGGCACCTCCTAAGTAACTATTATTAATGCAAAAAGTTACACCTAAACGGTATCACATATTCCTGTCAAATACCAACCATTTTCAAATAGTTATCATCATCATCATCATGTCGTGCAACTAGCAGTTTTGTGTGCATTGACATGGAGGCCAATGCATTCGGTGGCTCGTTCCAAACTATACTGTAGTGTTTCGGCTTGGTTGGGTGTATTCGCCAGTATAGCTATGTCATCGGCGTAGTGTGCGTCGGTAATTGTTTCTGCGGGGTAAATTCTGCTTCTTTTCTTTGTCAGCTTGTAACCGTTTTCTCTGATTTTATCGATCGATGTTCTGAGCACGTAGTCTAGACAGATGATAAAGAGGTATGGAGCTAGCATGTCCTCTTGTAGTACTCTTGCTACTATGATGCAGTATTCTGTGTCTCCATCCGGTGATCGTACTTTCACTTTGGTTTTTCTATAGAGAATCGTTATTGCTGCTACTGTTTCTTTTGGCAGGTCGTATGCTAGTAGGATTTGCTCCATCTTTCCTCTGTGAATGGAATCGAAGGCCTTGGTAATGTCGACAAATAATATTGTCACCTCTAGGTTTTTTGCCCGTACGCCTTCAAGTATTCTACGGATGGTCAATAATTGTGAGGTCGTGGATCAATTTCTTCGGAAGCCATTTTGGTTTTTCCTAAGGAAAAAAGTACTATCACGCCGATTCAGAGTGGATTTGGGAGCAACAACAATAAAGGGCTAATTTATTCTCCCGAAATCTACATAAGGAAAATCTCACCATCTTACCCAGTTACGTGTCATACCCAGAACACCTCTTTTTTTTTTAGGTGGGAGTTCCTACCCCTCTACCTGCAATACAGTCAACGTATTCAAAACTCCGTCAACAGTTTGTGCAACCCTTTATCAATGAAAATATCTTACTGCCTAATTGTGTCGAAGATGACTATGACTTAGAGGATAACGTGCTGAACGGTGTCATCGTATTAAACAGGTTCGAAATTCAGTCGCTTTATAATGTGTGTGAACTCCGTTATCTCCCTTGCCATCGTTTAATACCACCATTAATGTTATTCTACAATTAAAACGTTGGGAATAGATAACCCACGAATGTTGATATTCTATTAAACAAAGTTTATTTGTGTCATTTTCAAGTAATAAATATTCATTAAGAAAAGCAACCAAATAAATTTGGAAACATTCACTTCTCTTTTATCTTTAACATGTTTATTTGATAGCGATTAATTAATTTGACAGTTGGCTATATTTAAAGGACAGCCAGTGGATATTTAATTAATTCTACAATGATTTGCTACGCTAGCAGCTTAAAGATTTCATCATGCAAGATATTATATAATGCTGCAAATAACTGCTATCTGGCGAGAATCGAACTTATAACGACCAAGTAGTAATTGATCTAAAATACTGCATCACAAGAAGACGCAATCTTTTCTTCATTACAGAGAAGATTGGTATCCACCCAAAATTATGATGCTATGCTGAACTATATTATGGAACGGTACCATTAACCTCAAAAGAAAAGAATGTCACCTGCAGAAGCGTTTATAAAAACTCAGGAGATAATTACAGCTTATGTAAATCCTGATAGAGTTCAACATAATTACGCTTATTACAGCCATTGAAACTAGTAGACTTATTATTACTTCAAGAATATTAAATTATAGAGAAAATCGAAACTCAATAACTTCAGTTAATCCAGTCTTAAATTTTCTTTGGGGTTCGAAATCGATCAGAATGATGCAATGGGAAAAGGTCAATTTTTGTAATTGACCCTTACCTGGAAAACTGATCAGAAAATAAATTTACAAAGGAACTATTTCAAAGTGGACTGTTAAGGCCAGAAGATATTTTAATTACTTCAGTGACTCAGGAGTAAAGTAATAGGTTCTAAAAAGGTGAAACCAAAAGTAGAACGAAAATTATAGGCCAATGAAAGAAGTTCTCGTTCGCTAATAATGCCATACTCATGGGGGAAAATTATTGAGTCTAGAATAATAAACATAGAAGATGAAAAGAGGTGACGTGACGAACGGTAAAAGTCGGTTAATTACAAATATATATATATATATATATATATATATATATATGTGTGTGTGTGTGTGTGTGTGTGTGTGTGTGTGTGTGTGTGATATTTGGCAAAAAGTACAGACAACGTTTTATTGACTATTTTCTTGTTTCAGAAAAGTTCGTTCACTTTTCTGTAAAAACTAAATTGTATGAATTGTTTTCCCCAAGATCTCTTCACATCATTTATAATTTTTGAGTTTGATATATATATACATATATATAAACAGAGAAAGAGATAGAAAGAGAGTCAGAGGGAGGCAGACTGACCGACAAAGATAGTAAGTAACAATTAGAGGTATATATCTAAGTCATTCGTCTATGTGATCATCAGACCAAGTTAATCTTGGTCTGAAGATCGCATACAAAAGAACTGACATCCCCGAAATGTCAATTAATCTACATCTCCGCTATTCTAACTGAGAAAAATTTGTATTAGAAATAGTTATGTGAAACTTTTATTCTACCTTTTTTTAATAAAAGATAAAGATATTCTCGGTTTATCCATATATATAAAGACAGAGAGAGAGAGAGAGACATTTTCACAAAATTATTTAAATAAGTGAAAATAAACCACACGTACTGAAAATGACAAAATTTTCATATTGTGTAGATTCCATTTGGGAAATTAACATCATCAGTCCAGCTACATTTACGCTTTAAAATTTAAAAAAAAAAACATATTTCAATATTTTTGTTTCCAGGGTCATCAGAAAAATTACATGTTTGACTTGAGGGTGATACATTTAAAACCATAAATGTAACATATTTTTTATATTAAATTATTTCCATTGCTTGATTGCTAGCGCCTCATGACATTGCCAATTTGTGGGAGGAGGCCGGCGGCCGACTAAAGTAGCAAGCAAGAATAAGCAGACGACGATAGTAGTAAGCAGAATAGGCAGCGGAAGAGACCGTCTCTCTCTCTCTCTTTCTCTCTCTCTCTCTCTCTCTCTCTCTCTCTCTCTCTCTATCATTACAAGGTGAGGTCGGCCATGTATGTGTCAGCGGAGAGGCAGACCTGCGACCACGATTGCCATTGAGGGAAAAACCGTCAAAAGTCAACACGTGGTAATTTTTCAAACTACGGAAATAAGTAACTTGCCGTTCATTCATCACAGGGTGAAGACGCATAACGACTTGCTATATAGTCGTCAACGGGTGTGGACACATAATGTGCTTCCGTTTATTCCTCAAAGGATGAAGACGCATAAGGAGTTGCCTTTGTTCGTTGAAAAACCAAGAAGATAATTTGAGATTTGGAAGAAACCCAAATTCAAAAAAAAAAGCCGCGCATAGAATACAAAGAAAAGAAGCTTATCCTTTGAATGAACTCAAACTCCGAGGTATGGTTGCTCGTAAAACGAATACCCAAAGAAAAGACTTGTCCACTAGGAGAGGAACAATAATTAATCCTGGTCTTATCTGAAATAAGATGTGTATTCTTTTACCAACGTGTTGTGGGAACCCAAATACCGAAATTATAAAAAAGAAAAAGTGAAGAGAATAAATTCCATCAAACTCCAAGTAAGTGAACATACAATTTAAGTATATTCAACTTTATCCTGCTGCATTCATATTGAAATGATAAACTTGAGATTTGGAGCACGTGCTCTGCCATTAAATTCCAGTGTCTGAAGGAAAGCGGACCGTGTCTACTGTTGACGAAATACATTCCCGCCTTCCACCATTAACAGATATTTTATGGTGGACTCGTCCAGGGATAAAGATATTTTATGAGGGACCTCCTCCGAAATACAGAAAGACTTTCTCGCTCCTGACTTTTACCTAATTTTTTTTGTCTTTGCTTCTTTCTTTTATTCAATAATAGAATATTATTAATCTTGTTAACCCAAACACGTCAGCTAATTGTCCTTTTTATTGTGAAGAATTGTATTTGTCGAAGACCTTGTACTTAAGGGGGGAAGCTTGCCAGTTAGTTGTGTTGGCTTTTAATAATTCACCTATAACTCGCTTAGTTGCTTTAAAATGTGGTTTCGCTCGGGAGTTGGTGATATCTGTAACACTAAATAGCGTTCAGCAGACAACAGCCAACGTCTGTGCCCTGTGTTAACTGGTGGACTTGGCAGGAACGAAAAGCATCCTGCAAGCCCGCTGGGCACATGGCAGCGTTATAGTATAATTATATATATGCTTTGTAAATGAATAATTTGTAGGTAACATTAATTTTAAAGTGAGCCAGAGCTCATTTGTTTGAGTACAGTTAAATTACTTCGAGTATTGCTCTCCAATATTAATAGATTTCTTACACAGTTAAATGGTTCCAAAACTTGCCATGAAACACTAATAATTTAATCTAATATTAATCATTTGTTTACATACAGTTGAATGGTTTCAAGTATTAGTAAATGATTAATTATTCCTAATCGACCCACTGATGGGAGCCTAACAGGTCCTACGATTCTGCAACATATTGGAGCCGGAAATAAATGCAAGGAAGTGATACTCCACATTTCCCAAAGGACCAGGAGTGTTGTATCACCATCAGTGGGTTTATAGCTATATCCAGGATACTCGTTGGGGCATGGAGTCTTACCCCAAAGAAAAGATCAAGTCGACGTAATCTAAACCTCCATCCGACTTGTCTGCAAACAATTCCATGCACTTGAGAATAGATATGTATTTATTCAACTCTTCTTTGTCCAGCAGAAATCGAGATTACGTCATTTTTTTAGGTGAACTTAACAGGTTTGAATTCAGACATTTTCTTCTAATAATTACTTATATATATATATATATATATATATATATATATATATATATATATATATTGGGTTCGTTTCATTTCTTCGTTTAAAGGCATGTCAATGTTGGTTGGTTATTTAATGTCAAAGTCAACAGTAGTGGTGGTATTGGCAGAATGGTTTGAGTTTTCGCCAGTGTCCCGGAAGACCGGGGGTTCAATTGCAGTTCGAGTCATACCAAAGACTTGGAAAATGATACTTGATGTCTCTTTGCATAGCACTTAGCAGTATAAGGTAAGTATCAAAGGTAAGTGGAGAAATCCCGTGAAAAGAGTAGCGACCTCCCCTACAAATCAGTGTTGTAGCAATTGAAAAGGGAGCCTTTGGGTTGCCCTCAACTATAGCTGGCTTACTTAATGATATATATATATATATATATATATATAAACAGAATTGGCTTACTTAATGATATATATATATATATATACATATAAACAGAATTTTTGCATTATATAACCTCCAAGAATTGCGATGTTATTGAACCAACCGACTAACCAACCAATAGAGATGTTTTCTTTCAAGAGTCTAAATATTTTGAATATTTTATCTTTTTCATTACGGTTTTCTTACGACAGATTTCTTCAAAATTTAACTACCTCCAAAAAAAAAATCGTCCTTAAATAGCGGAAGCCAAAATTATATATTGAAAAAAAAGAAAAAAAACTATTTCAAATCCTTCCACATTTTAAATGTAGAAAATTTGATAAAGTCAAATCTTAACGGTAACATTTTTAAAAAATCTGCTAGAAGCAATTATGTCGATGTTCATATATTCACGCATGTTATTATCATAAAAATCAAAGCGTGCCTTAAGCAAGGAACCTTTTGAATAAATCCCACCATCCACACAAATCGCTCATCGCATTTGATAAGTCCTCTAGACAGCATTCAGTTCACAGGAAACTGACAAATGATTTTTTTCTTGCCAATGATCACTGGAATGTCCATGTGTATGAGTCCATTGGAGAATGTGAATTATGAGTTCGTTCTACTTCATCATCATGCCTTGCTCGACATTCTAGTGTGATTTGGAGAATTAAGCGGCTTTTCAACTGTTGTTTTGGCAAGTGCTACTTTTAGGATTTGTTCAAAACAGCACTCTGCATATTTATTAATTTCATATATATATATATATGTGTGTGTGTGTGTGTGTGTGTGTGTGTGTGTGTGTGTGTGTGTGTGTGAAAGTAGCAGAAATAAACATAATCCAAAAAGGTAAATATATCATGATGTAAAGTAGTTTCGGTTTCAGTAACCATCATCAGGACTTGGATATCAAAATAGTTCACATTGCGATGGATGCTTTTTGGATTATGTTTTTTTCTGCTACCTTCATACTGTCGGATTTTATCCATATTTACTTTCATATATATATATATATGCGTGTGTATGTGTGTGTGTGTGTGTGTGTGTGTGTGTGTGTGTGTGTGTGTGTGTGTGTGTGTGTGTGCCTGCTTGTGTGTATGTTGTGTATGTAAAATATCACCTAAGAATACTTTAACCTCTTACAATATTTTTTGTAAAATTTAACAGAATATGATTATCTGCTACGCTTTTAGACCATCAAAACGGATATAATAAGAAATTTTATTACTAAACTCTGCAACGATGAATTTGTGTAAGCCCCCCCCCCAAAAAAAGTCGCAGGAATACCGATAAATTCAATACTGAGGATGAATTCCCCGTGGTTTAATGGCTAACCAGGTAAAAGTATGCATCTTATTAAGCGCGTTCAAACTCCAGTCACACTATTACATTAACTTTCACACTAATAGACTTTGGAAAGTTATGAACAAACTTAATTCTTCCTGCTATGGTTTACATACCACCGCTGGTCTTCTTTTACGTGGATGGCTTTGGTAATAAATAATCGACAAAGATTGATGCCATTAAACAAAGAAATGAAACAAAACCAACTTATCCTGACATGTGAAGTACTCATATTAGTTGCAACGGATTTAGATTGTTGATATTGACCACTATTTTAAAAATTCCTCTACTCAACGATTTGCTTTTTATTCTGCCTCTACCAATGACTTTTTTTTTAATTTCTTATTTTACTCAGAGAACCTCTGACAAATAATTACAATGTTGAGTAAGTAAATTGAAAGCCAACGTTTTTACTCAGCATTCAATATAAAAAAATGTGTAGGCAACTAGAGAGTTCATTAGGTCATGTGGTATAAGTGGAGTCATGTGCTCGTGGACTGATACTGTGAATGTAACTGTTTGCAAGACGGGTAATATGGCCTGGTTGCTAGCGTTGCTGTTCTACCAGAGAATTCAGCGATAGTCTTGCCCAGTCGGCTGAGGCTGTGGAATACACCGACTGCTTCTCTGCAGAGGTGTAAGACCCCCTTCAAACGAGTGTCCTGGATATGATACTAAACAATCTGATGGTGAGGTTCCAGCAGTGCTGGAGCTATGGGGAATGCGGAGTACCCCTTCATTGCCATCGTCCCGGAGTGATAGCACCTGATAGGGCCCTATCTATGAGTTAAATAGAACTAACAGCATACTTATGCTAAAATCAGTAAACTGAATAGCTTGAAATAGAAACGTTTTTGACAATTAAACCGTACTTACACTTAAACTGCGTGCTTATGCTTAACTGAATTATTTCAAATAGAATTGTTTTTCGACATTAAGACTGTATTTACACTTAACTGAACTATTACATATAACTGCTTGAATAGTTTGAAATGGAAATGTTTTTGACAATTAAACTGTGTACTTATGCTAATTTGAACTGTTTTCAATAGAACAGATTATCTACATAAAAATTGATTTGGCGTTAAATAACCTACTATGGTTGATATGCCATAAAACCAACCAAACAAACAAACAATCAGCGATAGTCTCAGGGGTGTCATCTGTTCGTTGACTGTAGACTACTCTGTGTATATTCTGTGTCTGGTTGGATGCTACTGTGCCATCGTCCTCGTTGATCTGGATGCAGTTGATCATCTTGAAAGGAAATTAGTAGACTTCTGTGTTTACAGGGACAATTTGAGTTAGTCCAAAGAAATGACAGTTAATAAGAGAAGGCTGCTATGCTTCATTCATGGCTGCTCCTCTGCGTTCACTGCTCGTGATGGGAAAAAGGAGATGATAACGTCTGCTTGTCAGGATCTCGTACCATGGGCCAAGTCCGTCGGCAACTACCTCTGATCGTCGATAACTGCTGATTTTATAGTAAAGCTGGTCGCTTCTCTGGAAACTTGGGATACGTCAGATTTTTGGCAGAAAGAATTTCTTTAATTTTTTTTTTGTATAATGAAACATGTCATTATACGGCCAAGAGAAGTTTACACACATCTCTTGGTATATCCAACATTCAGAAAAATACGTCCGAGATGACTCACAGAATTAATTGTCTTGGAAATAGTTTTGGTTTTTAACAGAAAATGTCATTCACTAATGAAATTGGTGATCGTGATATGTTGATATATAAGAATCGTTTCCGATTTACCATGGAAAATCCGTTCGCTGATGAGAGTACTGATATGAGTTTCTGAAAACCTAGATTCCATATGTGAGTATCTAGTGGCTACTTTACTTTTCAATTTCTGTCAATTCTCATAGTAGGAAATTGTTCATGTTTTTAGACGATGTCTGTTTAAAACGAAGCCGACAAAGTTGCTTTCATTTTAGAAACACTCTACAAGTTATGATAAGCTGATTATACAGGAAGATTTGTGAATCAATTGCAAGGAGAATTGAAGGAATATCCCAAAATTTATTATATATCCACATGGATCTTTTCAGCTATGAGTAGGTTACTGTGATAGTGAACAGGATATAAGATTTTCTTCTGGCAATCACCTTTGTTGAAAAGTACAGAATACGAGCTTGTTTCTGAAGTTGATGTAAGTAAGTTAGCGACCATAGTCGAGGGTGACCCGAAGGCTCCCTTTTCGATAGCTACTACACCAAGGTGTAGGGGAGGGCGCTACTCCATTCCCAGGATTGCTCCACTTTACCCTTGAACCGTACCTTATAATGCTGAGTGTTAAGCAAGGTGGTATCAAGTTCCATTTTTAAAGTCTTTGGTATGACTCGACCTGGGATTGAACCCAGATCTCCCGGGCCATTGGCGAACACTCTAACCGCTGGGCCAATGTCCCGGTGTCTTCACCAGGCTTTCTAACGCAACGGAAATTGTGTTAAAATGAAGAGAGGGATAGTAATGTTACAATTTCCACAAATGAGTGATGAATATTAATTTTAAAATATACATTGTTCAGGTTTTAGTTCTTTCTATAACCATTGGGACAAAAAGCATTATTTTCTGGAAGAAAAAGAAAGGCAGTCGAGAATGACATGTCAAAGAACTATTATTTCTTACATAAATTCTAATGAATATGGAGAAGCCATTTGCCCTGGGAAATAAAGTGAATTTACAGAAAATCTACTATAAAAACTATATTTCTCCTATTTTAAATGCAGAAAATTTGATAAAGTCAAATCTTAAGGGTAACATTTTTAAAAATCTGCTAGAGGCAAGTCAATCAGCTTTTCATTTACATAATCAACCTTTCGGGAATTATTTAGATAGTTTAATAAAAAAAATATATGAAATAACTGTTTTCTACTTCGCTGTATTTTTTCTTTCAAATATTAATTTGAGATTCATGGGAAGGAGCTTAATAAAAACTGAAATGCTTTTATGTGACAATGATTCGTGTAAAATGCACATATACCAGCAATAAATATTCTAAATTTATAAGAATCTATAATCTTGTTTGCACCTAACGAACAGCCTGATCATTGGCCTATCAGAATAATTTTGGCATCCACTACCTGCTGTTCATAGGCAGCTACTAAATGTGCATGGTGACCATAAGAGAAAGTGATAAAAAAAAGAAGGAAATGGATTGGAATATTGAACAATAAAAGAACCCTATAAGAAGGAAAAACTATGCTGTTTCTATGAAAATTAACTCGGTATCTGTTACAAAAGACGTAATACATTTTTCTTTTCTGTTTTGCCATAGATTTAATTATTTCTCGGTCGAAGCGAAGGAAAATTACGAGCTATTTTTTAAATCTTTTGTTGAATTATCTTGCAAGGCGGTAGAAAAGAGTCTCTGCTTTCCTGCACTTATCGGTGGCAACGCTAATCTATGCATTTTTAATTGAGTTTACGTGAATTCTTAGAAAAGAGTTTAAAGTGCACGCTTTCTTTAATTTTCGACAAAGAAATGAAGAAGGAAATATTCAATTTAGGGGAACAGAACTAATGAGAATAATAAAGAATGAAAGAAAATTAGGTAGATAAAGGCTGGAAAGAATGAGAATTAAATGAAGAAGAAAAAGTTGGTGTGCAAATAAGCAAAAAAAAGTTAGATATACATAATAATAAAGAAACAGGGGAAAAGAAAAAAATAAATAGCAATAGGAAAAGGGGCTTGAAAAAGAAGAACAACAACAACAATTACAGATTTTAAAGAAGAAAATGATGAAAATATAAAAGTAGATTATCTCAAAGTTAAAAATCAAGTGAAATAAAGTTTTACAAAAGAACAAAGAACAAACGGGATTAAAAATGTTGTTAAATAAGGATTTTCGAGAAAAAACACCGAAAAGTTAAAAGAAGTGTTCCAATAGAAAAATGTAAAAGAATGGAATAAAGTGAAGATCTTATAAAATAACTAAACGCCAGACTCTTTAGAGGAGAAAATAATAATAATAATAATAATAATAATAATAATAATAATAATAATAATAAGAAGAAGAAGAAGAAGAAGAACAACAACAACAACAACAACAACAACAACAACAACAAGCAACGTGGAAAGAAAGTGTAAAAACATTAACATATTCGATAAAAGACATAACAATATGATCAAAAAAGTAAAGAAAAGAAAAAGCCAAGAAAGGAACTCTAAAACATCGTGAAAAAATATAGCAACAAATCTAATTGTCAAGGGCGAAATGAACAGGAAAAGTGCGTCAACTTGGCTAAAAAAAGGGGCATTGAAATTACACATGTCAGTCATGAAAAGCTAATGGCACTAGCAGATAATTCCAACAGAAAACTCTCAAACACGAATCCACAAATAGAAAGAAAAAACATCTGTTCGGTCATTTGGAGATAATTTAAAAGGATAACATATAGAAGATGGAAGTGATTAGGAAAAAGACGTCTGAAGTATAACTGAATCTTTATCCTTAGCAGCCTAGAACATCTACATCAAAACCAATTATTTAAAAGCCAATAACAGACCACACGAAGGGAAAATCAAATGCTGATTGTGGAGAAAATATGAAAGCAACACTCGTATATTCAACAAATGTAGCAAGTTAGCACATAACGAACACAAAAATAGGATTGACTGTGTTGGGAGGTCGATCAATATGGTGTTAAACAAAAGACGAGGATCTAAAGAAAGAAACTGAAGGTTTATTTACAAACCAGAGATTATTTCGGTAAACACATACGTTAAAAAATAGGAAAAGATCAAATATAGTAATTTTATGCAAATTTTGGAAATTTTTATGAAATAGATATGATTTTGAAGCTCAAGCAGATCCTAGAATAAACTTGGAATTTAAGTGAAAAACGAGAAAAATATTTAAACATCGCCCGAAAGTAATAACAATGCACAACATTAATGTATTACGAGGGTGACGTGAATTTGGGAAATCATACACAACGAATGTGTCATAAAATTTACATTGATATTATAGAAGGAGTCTTCAAGGTACTGTGATAAAACTTTAATACTTAAATGAATTATAAATAAAACAAGCAATCGTCAAAACATAAAGCATAAATTCTAATTAAGAGATGCCATCTTTTTTATGCATTATTTTGGGAATAAACAATAAAACAATAAAAAAATTACATAATGTTGTATGAGTATAAATAATCGCACGAGTATCGTGTACATAATTTTTTGTCGGTATTGAATAACATAGAGAATAAAAATTGGTCATCGTCGTGGAATTTGACTCTAATATTTTTTTTTTATTTAGCGATTGGGATATCTAAAGTCTCATTCTGTCTTCAAACGCTACAAAACTCTAATTCACTGAGTAGAAACAATTCCCTTCCTACCCAATGGATTCTGGTGGAAATATAGAAAAAATCAACTTTAGGAAATAATGATACATGTAAGCATTTTTCTGTTTTTTGATTTGATGAAACAATTTAATTAAGAACTATGCCGATTATTTGACATTCGATCCCAAGAAGTCTTGAAAAATTGTTGAAAGATTGGAAAGCTTTGGAAGAAAAGAAATCAATCTTGCACCAGCGCCACTGAAAGCTAAAAAAATATTGAAGATTTTCGTGAGACTTCCGTTCACCTGATCGCCAAGGGAAGGTCCACATGGGATTTTATCTAAAGTGCTGGACTTGAAGTAAGCAATTTCGAACTTCACTCGTGTTATCACGTTCACTTTCGACTAATACCCTTAGGAAAGGTAGCAAACCCTTTTCCCCCACATCTAGGAAAGTAACAAACAGAAGAGAACTACAATGATAAAGAATACATTTAAAAATAGAAGGAAAATAACTATGAAAGATTAATGAAGTGTTTAAAAGAATATATTTTTTTGTTTTCTTTCTTATAATTTATTAAACATAAAAACGTTAATTATAAATTGATTTAGAATCACAAGCAAATTTCTAGAACAAAATTTGGTTTAGAGAATCCCATTACAGAGAATTAACCGAATGTATAAAGTATCATGAAATTGTTTACGAAGGAAACCTTTATAAATAATTCTATGATATTTTAATCATATGTAAATGAGGATGCAGATTGAAAAAATTGCAAGAAAAGATGAACATAAATAACCAAAAAAAACACACCCCATCATAAGAAAGGTTTTAAAACCAAAAACGGGCGCGATAAAACGTGCCATTAATTATCTATCAGAATTACATGAGTGGGTATGTTTCTTTGGTCAATGGCATATCAGCCATGGGTGATTTAATGTCAAATCCATCCTTTTTAGGACATTAGGGGTATCAGACCTAACCGATAAAATGAAACGCAGCTTCTTCCAGGCAGCGGTCACATCGATACTGCTATATGGATGCACTACATGGACGCTAACAAAACGGCTGGAGAAGAAACTGGATGGCAATTACACAAGAATGCTGCGTGCAATCCTGAACAAGTCCTGGCAGCAGCACCCCACAAGACACCAACTGTACGGCCACCTGCCCCCTATCACGAAAACTATTCAAGTTAGACGAACCAGACATGCAGGACACTGCTGGAGAAGCAGAGATGAACTCATAAGAGATGTACTCTTATGGATCCCCACACATGGCCGCGCAAAAGCAGGACGACCAGCTCGAACGTACATTCAGCAGCTATGTGAGGATACAGGATGTTGTCCTGAAGACATACCTAGGGTGATGAACGATAGGGAGGAGTGGCGAGAGAGGGTTAGGGATATCCGTGCTACCAGCGCGATATGATGATGATGATGAGGGGTATTATGTAGCTGGAGAAATAAGGAAATCATTTCCTTTTATAAAAGATAGTACCATGTTATAATTAAAACAAAGGGGATAATTTGTCAGCTATTTCGGCGGATCACACACTGAAATATAATGAAAGCCAAAAATAAAATGGATAAACAATTTTATTTTACTATAAATTTGAAAAACTTATGAAAAATAAAGGTGACAGTAATACCAATGATAGTCGAAATACGTGGAATAGTCCAAAGAAGATTAAAAAAAAACTCACGACGTTTTAGAGACCCGTGCACGGAATGCGAATTTTTTTTAATTTCTTGTTTGTTACGCTTCTGCTTTTAACTATCTTCTCTAATCAACCTTTTAAACAAACAACCAAAAAAGACAGAAACAAATTATTTGAACAGAACATATTTACAGCAAATTTAATATGTATATAAAGATCAAATTCTGTTAAGAAATGCTTACAATATTTCCCCCAAATGCCCCCCTTAAATTCTTTTTCACACCATTTTTTCAGGAATCATCCTAATTAATCATAAGATTTTCTACTCAATGGCTCTTTCTAATCTGATGAGGCACTGTGTTCCAAAAATAGGTTACTCTATTAGCAAAATAATCCCATTGGTAAGGAAACATAGTTTTTTTTTTAAATTTGTCTTGATAATAAATTTCCAGTTTGAGGAAAACTATTGAAAAATGTCTATCATAATTAGAAATTCCATTAAGTATTTAACATCTTTCAATTACTTTCATTTTGGACAACAGCATTGTTAATATCGACAAACATACAGAGAAGAGTCCGGCAGACCTGAAAATAATCACTCTCACGTGCACCAGGTGGAATCTAATATTTACTATTGGTGTGAAAGTTCACTTTTAACATTCAAAACAAAGAAGCTGAATAATGATAAAAACAGTACAGGATGGTTGGCCATGTGATAAAATGTGATAAACATAATAACATTGTGTTCCCCTTTCATATGGCCCTGTGCTACATCTAAGCAAAAAGCTTAGTAAATTTCCGTAATAACATTGTGAAATGGAAGAAAGGAAAAGGAAATAGAAAAAAAAAGAAAAACTGGAATTATGGTTGTGAACAATTATGGACATGGTCAGCCAGACAACGCCTAAAAATAGAAACGATATCTATTATCACAGCAGTCCAGAACAAACGATTCAGGTCCTATTATAGAAAAGCCAAAATAGACAAAAGACAGAAAACCAGGACGCACTGCCTTTGTGGATAAAACGATAAAATAGTAAAACACATCATAAGTGAATACAGTAAGCTGACTCAAACAATTTGAAATCGAGCATACAAACAGTTTGTGTCAGTAAAACCCAAGAGATTTTCGTAGGAAGTGTTTTTCTTGGGGGTGGGAATTAAGAGAATACAACGGGGATTTCAGATATATACCAACCAAATGATAATCCCTGATCAGATAGTCGTAAGTAAGAAAACACTTGCTCGGTTATAGAACTAGAAGAACAAAACAATAATTGATTGATTGATATTAAAAGTATGTCAAATTGTGAAGATTTTTTTTATGAGGGGAATTGTGTTAATATTTACAATTTTTTTGTAGGTGTTTCTTGGAAGTATTTTTAAAACTTTTCCATTGAATACAAGTAATAAAAAAAAATTCTATCTGATACATAGATGGATCTAGGTCTAGAAAGTTGTGTATGAAATTCATGAATTGGTTCTGAGTTCCTTGTGGAATGTTCTATTAAATCTCTGTACTAAAGTTGGGTTATAAGAGATTTTATCATTGAATTTCCAATGAAATCAACAAAAATTGTCGAGATATCTTAAATAAGAATACTCTATTTTATAGTATCAGTTTTCATCAGATTCATAGATCATATTCTTTGTTTTAATATTATGAGTTTTAATTTCTTTTTGTAATGCTTTTAAGTATTTTTTTACAATTACATTCTGAAAATTGAATTTATTTAAAAAATATATAAAAAATTGATTTATGACAATACAACAAAATAAAAAAAAAGTTCCTATTTCAATGTATGATAAAACTTCTTTTTGCTATAATGATTATATCAACACCTGGCTAAACGTCCTTTCCTTGAATTTTTAATTTTTTCTTACTCTTTGATATATTGAAAGTGTTAAAATTCTTTAACGCAGTGAAAGAGGACAAAATCATAGTTGTTCTACAGTACACATTTACAAAGTAAATTTTCCATTTACACGAAGAATATCATTTTATTTTTTTCTTCTATTTTTTCTTCTATCTGGTCTATAAGTATTCATTTGTGGTGAGCTAACGCAACATAAGGTAATTTTCAGACAGCTGATAGGGATGCATGACTAAAAAACAAATTGATCTTGGCAAAAAGTTATTTTTCGTAAATTAAATAGTATCTGCCATAATCATTAGGTTATTTCAGGCGTAATTACTTGCTGCACATGGACTAATGTGTTCCCACCTGAATCAGGTAAATGAAACCATTCATGTGCGATGGATTAGATTTTCCAATAACCTTAAGGCCAAATAAGTTGATAGGCTGAATCCTCTGAAGTTATTATCTGTAATGAAAAAAGTTTTATTGGAGAATATATATATATATATATATATATATATATATATATATATATATATATATATATATATATATATATATATATTCTACTTGATGTCAAAAGGTTTTGAGAATTTGTGAAACATTTGTGTAATAATTATACTTGTAAAATTTTGCAGATTTCATGAGCAGAATATCTACTTCGAAAGTCATGGCGGGCAATACGGCGTATGACAAATAAATCAATTGTACTTTATTCAATAATGTGAAAAACTGTTTTAATAAAATGTAATATATATATCATCATCATGTCGCAGCGCCAGCGCGGGTATCCCTGACCCTCTCTCGCCATTTCTCCCTATCATTCATCGCCTCCGGCAGGTCTTCGCGGTTACATCCTGTGTCCTCACATAGTTGCTGTATGTAAATATATATATATATATATGTATATATATATATATATATATATATATATGTGTGTGTGTGTGTGTGTGTGTGTGTGTGTGTGTGTGTGTGTGAACAGAAATATGCACACACACACACACACACACACATATATATATATATATATATATATATATGAATAAATACATACATATATGCATATATATACCTACGTGTGTATATATATAAAGTGAAAACAGCACTGATATCTCACTTCACAAAAATTTTGACATATTCTTCATTTAATTTATTCAAAGACATCCTTATTGCCTTCAACTTTCAACTAGGAATCTTTTCTAAACCTTTCCGATGGTCACCTTATCTAAATTGTTTAATGCTGCTATTATCCGAACCTTCAGTATATTATACTTTTTTTTTTTGTTTTTTTTTTTGTTTCTCGCTTAACTGCACTCTACACTTAATATTCTTGGAGATATCAATCTGAGGAGATAGGCTGCCAGATGTTTTGTGTCATCTGTTCATATGAATTTTGAGTCAGCAAAACAGAGTTCTCTTGGTTGTGTGGAACGGTACAGTTTTCCGTTGCCAGACATTGGATCTTTCAGCTGCCAATCTCTCCATCCAGACTAGTAGTATTTAGTCCAGGCATTTGACGTAAGCCGTGTTCTGTCTGAGATGTGGGAAACCAGATGAGATGTGGGAAACCATCATTTCCATAACTACGCGGCGTTTTGAGGAAAGTTGTTTCGTGCCTTAAGAAAACCTACTAATACAAATATGATGGTTTTTAGTGGGATTTTTTCTTGATTTTATTCTTTGCCTGAACGTGAAAATTTGTGTACGACTCAAAAGAACTTCCCGTTTGGGTCAGTAATGCCTGACAAATTCCTAATTTGAAACAGTTTCTTATAAATGTCCACCATTGTTCATCTTGGGACAAAAACAAGATAATTGAACTTACATGGAATCAAACACATGTCTTCTCTTATACTAAAATTTCATTTTATTTGGTTGGTTTTAATACTTGACCTGATTCAATGTGCCCGTCTACTATATAACGTGATTAAGGACTGAAGATTTGTACAAATGAACTCAAATCAAGTGTATGTTTTTTGTATTTGTAAGCAAAACTGCCACTAAACTTCTTATAATTTTTAGTAAGCTTTTTAAGGAGAATCCTTTAGGTGAATGCAAAGTATACAAGTCATATTCAGTTTTCAGATGTGTTCAATGTCAATGATGCTCAATACGGTCTGATTTGTCTTCAACAAGCTGAATTTTTTTAATTATTTGAAAAGCTACTCTTGTAGTTAATAAAAATATCCATGTGACCTCTTATGAGATACCTGAAGTTACGAGTTTATCTTAAACCTGATTAGATTTAGGTGTTATGATGTAGAACTTATTTTGTTACTTTCATTAAGGTGAAGTTTTCTAACAGGATTAGTTTGATGAGGGATCAAATGCTTGGTCACATGGTTTAGGCCCAAAAAGCTCTTTTCCCGTGCTTTGACACTCACGCTGGCGTCAATGAACTCGAATTGTGTGAAATTAACAGATGGTGAAGATTTTTCATCTTTATTTCATCAGAGAAAAAATCAGAAAATCGATAAACATGTAATTTTCTTAAACCAATATCGCAACCACTAGGTCGTTCACTTATTTTTTTATTAACCCCAAAAATTTCTGGACAAATGAGCGGAATTCTGAGATCATAGAATTTTGTTATCGAAGTTTTACTTTAATACCTGAAATATGAAAATACTATCATACCATACTTTACTTTATTCACGTAAATGCAGCCTTTAAGTGATAAAAGGCAACAACGGTCGTCGAACATGCGTTCATAACTATTCTCTTCTAAATATCACAGTGCAATAATCATTTCATATCAGGGATACTTTGCTGCATATATGTCCGATTCTTCGATCGCCTCTTGCTATTTTCTTAGCCGAAATTTCACAGCAGTTAGACGGATGCTTTCTGATGACTAAAACAAACAAAAAAGTCACGACAATACAACCTCGGATCCAGCAGATGGAATTCGCTTGAAAAAATGTCAAAATTGATTTGCCAACGAAGAAAAAGTGAATCTGCAAAAGGTTACAGAATTACGGTCATCGAATGAAATGTCACGAGTTATTTGGAGTTAGAAAACTTTGTTTTTGCTTTGTTTTGTATCGTTTTATTTTGTTTTGCTTTCTTATTTTTACTTAAAAAAATCGGCTTCGAGTCTTTCGTGCTGGTCGAATGAAGATAGTTAAAAAAAATAAAACAACGGCAAAGAAAGAAAAAAAAACATACAGGGGAAATTACCGTTCATGTCAAGTATTGCATACACTCGGCGAATTCAAAAACACATATTTGACGTCTAATTTCGTCTTAAATACTAGGAATATTGTTTCCCTTATTCTTTACTACGGTGTTGCCGTCCAGAATGTTTGCCCTTAAGCCAGAAGGACTCCCTAATGACTCACCAACATTTGTGGGCTATGTAATGCCAAAGCCACATTTAAAAGAGAGATTTCTATCATTTCAGATTTTGATAAATCCTTTTGTCTAATTCATTTCACAAGGTCATTTTTTAAGAGGATTATAGCTGGATTGAATTCAGAGATTTTCCTCATCTTATGCACTACATGGACTCTAACAAAACGGCTGGAGAAGAAGCTAGACGGCAATTAGACAAGAATGTTGCGAGCAATATTGAACAAGTCCTGGCAGCAATACCCCACAAGGCACCAACTATATAGCCACCAGCCTCCCATCAAGAAAACTATCCAAGTTAGACGAACCAGACATGCAGGACACTGCTGGAGAAGCAAGGACGAGCTCATAAGTGATGAAATCCTATGGATCCCCGCATATGGCCAAGCAAAAGCAGGACGACCAGCTTGAACATACATACAGCAGCTATGTGAGGATATGGGATGTAGCCCTGAAGACCTGCCAGAGGCGATGAACGATAGGGAGAGAGGGTCAGGGATATCCCAGCTAGCGGCACGAGATGATGATGATGATGATGATGAAACTAGTTACTTTACCGAAGCTAAAAATATCAATTTGCCCTATTATATCTACGGCTGTGAAAATCAGAGATAAGCACATTTCTTTCCCAATAACTTTAATGTTAAGTGAAACGCAAAAAGGTTCATCGAGAATTTGTGTTAATTATTTGTTGATATAGTATTTGAAATTGAAACCCTGCTACATAGTCTCGAACGAGAAGCCGCTGTCATAGGCCTCCATGTCAACGCAGACAAGATGGAATACATGTTCTTTAATCGATGAGGTGACATCTCCACATTAAATGGTAGTTCTATGAAACTAGTAGACATATTCGCCTACCATAAAGCAGTGTCTCAGCAACCGAGGCAGATATCAACACACGACTAGCAAAGCCATGGACAATTATCTATTGACTATCGGTTGTATGGAAGTCAGACCTGACAGATATAATCAAAACGCAGTTTTTTTCTTTGCAGCGGTCGTGCCGATGCTGTTATATGAATGCACTGCATGGACGCTAACAAAATGTAAGGAGGACAAGCTTGACGGCAATTACACAATAATGCTGCGAGAAATATTGAACAAGTCCTGGACGCAGCACCCCACAAAGCACCCATCACGAAAACTATCCAAGTTAGTGAACCAGACATGCGAGACACGGCTGCAGAAGTAGGGACGAACTCATAAATTCATGTGGATACCTTCACATGGACGAGCAAAGGCTGTATGACCAGCGAGAACCTATATACAACAGCCTTGTGCCGATACAGGCTGTAGCTTTAAAGACCTGCAGGGGGCAATGGACGATAGGGACGGGTGGCGAGATGGGGTCAGGGAGGTCCATGCCGGTGGCAGGACATGCTGATGATAATTATATGATAATACGTACTGTTATTCAGACGAGTGTTTTTATGAATATCAAAGTAAACAGTGTTAAGATATGTTTCATAGGGAAAAAAAAGCGTTTTTTTTTAATTTTATTTTTCTTATTTTTTAACATTTCAAAAAAAAATTCTATTTCGTATCACCGTTGCAATACATCATAAAGTGTCGTGCTAGTAATGGTGGTGAGAAAAGAGATAAAATCTTAAATTATTCCCATTTATAATCTGTCGTTTTCTCAGTCTGAGAAGATGTTTTATTAAGATTGGATTTGTATTGTATGAAGCCCCGTAAATAATAGTGAAGTTATGAGTATTGTATAGTGACAATTTTCAATATTCTATCTGACTCATGCGTGTTTTTAAATTCAGCATTAAAAATCCCGTATTTCATCTTGCCTAGACTAAATATTTATGTACCATACCCTCCATACGAGCAGGATGAGACAGAACGCCTATTGTAAACTATATTTAACAATTTTGAATACAGAGTTTTCCTCCTCCTCCTCCGAGACTGGTGGCAATACTAAGGTTAGATAGTCAGACTGCCCTACTATTTAATCATATACCAAAGGAAGAAAATATTGATTCATACCTTCCCAAGGGCAGAGTTTGGCAGTTTGGATATAAATGCTTTGGTATCAGTTTCAGATTTTTTCCTTGATTCTGCAGTTTTTAGTTCGTTTTTTATTTTGTATTTTTGCTTTCTAAGGAAGCCATTAATTTTCTTTTGTAATGATAGCATTTCTTGTCGTTATCTAATTTTGTTGGAGATTGGCAAATTTGAAAATTAGTCCCTACAACTAACAATGTCTAGTGAATATCTGTTTTAATCTTTAAAATATTTATGTGGCTGGAAAGAAAAGAAAATATTTTTTTCCAAATAAACTAAAATCCAACATTAACTAGCAACAATATTTTTTTTCATTCGCTATTTTGTTGTTAACTTAGATTTACCACAAAAAATCTTCTTTTGAAAATTGAAACCAATAGATTTCAGACATCATGTCACATTTCTCTTTTCTCTTTTAAAACACATTCTATGATATGAAATATTTCCAAGTGTCATATCTGTCGTATTTCTTCTTCTTCTTCTTCTTCTTCTTCTTCTTCTTCTTCTTCTTCTTCTTCTTCTTCTTCTTCTTCTTCTTCTTCTTCTTCTTCTTCTGTAAAAAGAGACTTCACATTTATTTCGTAAAACTAGTCAATTAAAGATTTTTATCATATTTTTAGTCAAACTTTTTCTCTTATAAAATTCAATTTAATTAAAATCTGAAAGTCTTTTTCAATAGTGTTTCTTTGGATATTGTCATTCAGTAGTAATACCACTAAACCGAACAATTTCTGTTTCGTGAAAAAGTCTATGCGGGTTCACAGTGGGAAAATGAAACCAAAAGAAGTCGGTTTTTCGATTAAACTGTCCATCTCTTAAAAAAAAGTATTAGCAGTATGTGAAATGCAAACAGCTGTGTGAATTTCCTTCGAAGAGAACCACTTCAGCACGCTATGTGTGTGTGTGTGTGTGTGTGTATGTGTGTGTGTGCGTGCGCACGCGCGTGCGTGTGTGCGTGTGTGTGTGAGAAAGAGAGAGAGAGAGAGAAAGAGAGAGAGAGAGAGAGAGGGAGCAAGTGTGTGTGTATGATTGACAGGATAGAAAGGCTGATAGAAAGAGGCTAGATTGAAATTAAGAAATTTATAGGGAATGAAATGAACAAATATTTTTTGAAAAAGTGGAAAAATTTATTGACTGACATATATAATATTGACATATACATTAACATGTTACATATTGGCGCGTGCATGCGCACACACAAACACACACGCACACACACACACATTTCTTATATATATATATATATATATATATATATATATATATATATATATATATATATATATATATATATGCGTGTGTATATATATATATATATATATATATATATATATATATATATATATGCATTCACACACATATATATATTAATAGAGAGAGAGAGAGAAAGAGAGAGATAGAGAGAGAGGGGGGAAGAGAGACATATTTATATACTGATAGAAGTGTACAATACAGTGACTATATATGTTACAGTCCAATAAGTTCAATCAGATCTTAATATTTAAAATAGCTTCGTTCCTTTCTGCCCCATGAAAACCAGCACACATTCACAATATTGGTTATTGGCTATGGACTTCATGCTAAATTATGATATACTGGTTTTAGAAAGAAATCTACATTCTGTTAAACTGACCCGTCTATTCATGATAAAAACTCATAAAAATTAGTATGTTTATCCAAATGAATTAAAATAACCTTTCAACAAGAACAGTTTGCAATTCCTCAACGAAAAACGAAACAAATTTTAAATGCAATTTTGTTTGTACGTAATAATATATATACAGTTTATTATTTTTCTTAATTTACGTAGACATATTATTGAAACTGAGTTTAAGAATGTCAGGTAAAAATATGTACATGTAATTTACTATTAGAGGAGCAAATTTCGACGATAACAAAATACATATCAAATACTCTTATAGTCAAGAATTCACAATTTGTTGTTGGTTTTTTCATGTGCTGTTTAAAAATCATTTATTTATTATAAATGTAAGTGGTAGCTTAAAAAATGCCATTCAATAAAACAGTTTTTGATTAACCAATGTATAAGAATTATTACGAAAATTTAGTCTGTGATGTTTTGCTTTTTAATTTAAAAAAATTCTAGACGAAAAATTAGTTTTTTCAAACACTTTTTTTGATATTTTAATTGACAACATTTTCATATTTTTCCTTCAAAAATACATTAGCGTTGTATTAACACTAACTTACTGAACTGTCCAAGAAGTCACGAGAAGTGACGTGAGTGCGAGATTAGAAAAATATCTACTAAATTAAAAAGTGAATATTTTCGAGAGAAACGAATTGACCGAAAGAAGTTATGAGCAATTCAAATTATACAGGTATTGTCGTGTGCTATTCCACGAACTAACTATATGCTACTTTTGTTAGGACTAACAGTGTGCGATTTAGTTTACATCTGGGAATACAGGGTTTACCGAAAAGAATCGATTTGTGATTAACCATATATTCATTAAAAATTTTTTTACAAATTCTTACCGAAAATTTAATACCACAAAAGTTTATCTTGCTATTTAAGCCAAACGTCTATTAAAATTACCAAATTTTTTTTCAAAACATAGTAAAATAAAAATGCATGTATTAAAGCTCCCACACATATGTCCCTTATAGCCATCAATTGGCTTTTTACAAGTTTTCAGAAATATATATATATATATATATATATTTATATTAGTGAGACGTTTATGAGTTCTCTTTTTTAAGAAAACTTGGTCACATCAGTGACAGGTACACGGATTTTAAACAATCCCTGGGTCTGGAATAGCCAGAATATAGGTCTGGGTGTCATGATTGTCTGTTTCACTTCGGATATATAACTTCGAGGACTCAATCGACATGCTGAGAATGTTAGCCGTTTTTCCAGGTTAACAAACGACACCTTAAGTAACCATATAAACCAGAGACGTCAACACAAAACATGTCCCAGGGAAGCCAACTAATTAGCACTTCACTCTTATTTTAGGCGCAATGCTGCACAATGAGGATATAGGAAAACTATGACAGACATCTGGGAAGAATGTGCTTGGTTTCGGACAAGAAGAACAAGACTCGCAGACGATGTCTGGATGTTGATAACGAAAGGTTGGTTTTCTGACAATGAAATACTGGAAATAAGCCTGAAAATAAATAATGAATCAAAACAATAAAACACTAATACAATAGTTGACACACCGAATATTGAAAAACAAGAAAAAAATTAACCAAAAGGAAGCCACAAACTAATTACAATTAAAAAACGTCATACCCAACCCACACGGAACAAACTCAAGAAGAAAAATGAATTTAGAAAATCTAATGAAATTCATGTGTGAAAACATGACTGGATTACCATCACTAAGAAACCAAGACTGGAAAACAGTCAGCGAGGAAACTGGAAAAAAAAACCGAATTATTAACACATATCTCAACGAAAAACATCACGGAATTAAAAGAACAAATCAATGCAGGAGTGAAATTAGTCTGTGAAAAAGTCGGGTTCGACTACAAAACATGAACAGAAACTCATAACCTGATTGGGAAATTAAACTGGAAACACAGATAGGAAATCTGCGACAACAAGCAAAAATGGTAAAACGAAATGAACCGGGAGAACAGGTTTGGACAAAAAGTAAGATTAACACCAGTAAAAATAAAAATACAGCTCCCAGGAAAGAACTAATGAAAGAAGGAAGATTAAAAAGATACCAAGATACGGTAAAACAATAATGACAAAACAGGGCATTTCAAAACAACAAGAAAATTCTACCAGCAATTAGGGGGAGATGACACGAAGATATACCCACAAATGGATGTAAGGGGACCAAGACAATTTTTGAGCAAAATATGGCAACAAAGAGAACATAACAAAAAACACAAAATGATAAGAAACTTGGAGAAATAGTTAGAAGGACTCGAAGAAAGACTAAGTACAAAATCACTCATAGATTCCCTCAGAACAGTACTAAAAAGTAACAAATTGGAAAATGCCAGGCCATGTTGGCGTACATGAATTTTGGTTAAAAAAATCCACCTCCCTCTATGATAGACTAGCTAACGAAATGAATAGATTCAAACAAGAATACCTGAATAGATGACTAAAGGAAACACCACATTGATTAAGAAAGCCCTCCTCAAAGAGACCGCCTCAAACACAGATCAATAACATACCAACCTATGATGTGGAAAATACTAACGGCACAAATAAGGGAAGAGATTTACAACTTGTTAACAAGCCGTGGATTGTTCCTTGAGGAACATAAAGGATGCCGCAAGTGAACTTGAGGTGCAGGAGAACAACTCTACATAGATCAACACATCCTAAACCAGAGAAAAACTAGACTAAAGAAATCAAACCAGCGCGTGAATTGTATATAAAAAGGCGTCTGATATGATCCCCCAAAACTGAATAATAAACTGCCTCAAAATGTACAAGATATTAGAAAAAGTCATCAACTTTATCGAGAAAATCATGAAAACCTGGAGAGTTGAATTGACAGCAGAAGGGAAATGTTTAGCTGAAGCATAGATTCAATGTGTTATATTCCAGGGAAATGCACTATCACCATCATTGTTTATTATAGAAATGATGCCACTCAACCACATACTCTGGATACAAACTTAGTAAATCGCTGGAAAAACCAATAACCTAATGTATATCAACAACATCAAACACTTTGCCAAGAACAATAAAAGGATTGGAAAGCCTAATGCTAGTAGTGAGATTATATAGTCAGGACATAGGGATGGTATTTGGCTAAGGAAAATGTCCTCTACTAATAATGAAAAATGGGAAACGACATGACAGAAGGAATGGTACTACCAATTCAAGAAAAGATAGAACACTTGGAGTAAAGGAAGCGTACAAATCCTAGGGAATATTAGAAGCTAACACCATCAAAGAATTTGAGATGAATAGAAAAAATTAAAAGGTAACTCAGGATGACCAGAAAACTACTTGAAACCAAACTATATAGCAGGCGCTTTATAAACGGATAAATACCTGTGTTGTCTTAATCGTCATATGCCTCATGGCGTCACTCCATGTATCGTCCAGGACACTAGAAATTGTCTGACTCGATAAAGAAGTCAAGCAAGTCTAGTCAGTTACCGATAACCGCTACTGTCTGCATTTCCATAGATATAAAATGGTGTAAATCTTCCATATCCAAATTCATTTCTGGCCCTTCTAGACCACAACATTGATGACAAGGAAACTAAAGGACTTACGAAGGCCTTATAACAAAGACAATGCTTCACCAAACAGTGAAAAGAAAGTCCGCCCCAATAACAAAAAAGTCCATTTTGAAAAGGGAAAAATCTCAAGTCACACTCCAAACATGAGGATAAAAAAAGTCGATTTTATTCCTCCCATTTGCCCTCCAACACCAAAAAAAAAACAACATGTAAATAAGTCGAAAAAGCTTATTTTTTGCAAAAGTTTAACATTCAGTCAAAAAATTACGTACGACCACGTATTCTAAAAGCGCGCAAGCCTTTCGTATATTAAAAAGACACAAATGGAAGAATTTAAAGCGCTACATTGGACTTGATTAAGTATCAACAAGAGCAATAGCTTTCATTACAAAGACAGCCAATAGAAAATCAGAGGAGAATGGAAGAATTACAAGAAAAACAGCTTTCATTACAAAAGCAGGAAATGGAATATCATAGAATTCAAAAACTTGAGTTGGATAAATCTGCCGAGATTAGGCAACAATATTCTAGAAAATGCTTCTCCCTACCCAAAAAGAACTGGAAAAATTGTTCAATGTATCCAATAGGCGTCAGAATATTGAAAATGAAAACGAATTTTCTGAAGACGCTATTTGGAGCGCAACCGATAATTTCACTTACGACCCTGAAGACGAAATTATATTTGTTTCGTACTTTAGAAAATACGAAGATCTCTTTAAGACTGACTGTGCAAACTTGGCCAATTTCAAGAAGGTTAATTTGTAACTAAGATAGTTCCGTACAATTGGACATACTAAATTCGTTCAATTATATAATACTCAAAATGACCAGCGAGCTGACATTCTCTGAAGCGTCACAATTATTAACTGAATTATTCAGCCCAGAAACGTCTCTCTTCCATAAAAGATAGAAACGCATGAATCTCAAGGAAAGACTACGAAGATTACACAACCTTCGCTAGCCTAGTAAACAAACAGTGATGATTTTAAATTACTGGAATTGAGCACTAACAACTTCCAGTGCTTAATCTTTTTACAGAGTCTAGAATCCAACAAGGACGCAGAAATCAGACGAAGGGTTCTTAGGTAAACTCGAGAATGAACCCAATTTAACCCTGCAACAAATCGCCGAAGACTGCCAAAGTTTTGTTAGTGTTCGCCAAGACTAGAAAGACATCTAGGAAAGTGGTGTATCTCATATAAAAATACGCAACAAAAAACAAAAAAAAAAAACAAAACAAAACCAGTCACCAACTATATCGGGTAAAGCGAAGAAAAAACAAAGTATATTAGTCAATAAACTGTGATTTGGCTGCGGGCAGTTGCATTTGGTATAAGGAATGCCCATACAGACTTAAAAAGTATATGACTTGTAATCGATCCAGGCACAAAAGCACACACTGTAGAGCTAAAAAGAAAAAATAGTTTTGTAAAAATCGCTGAAACTGACGAATCAGAAAACTGAAACATTAGCAAATTTCTAAAAATTCAGATATTAAGTAAAAGCATTAACTTACAACTGGACTAGGGATCAGATGTGTCGATAATAAATTCTCATACATGGAGGAAATTGGGCAAAGCGACTATGTTAAAAACGAACAAAATCACGAAAAGTGTGACAGGGGAAAATAAAATTTCAGGGTGAATAAATTACAAACATCACATTCAGAGAAAAAAAGTATTGAAATTAAAAAAAAATTATACACAAAGACGTTAAAAGACCAGACCCAAAGCAATCTAGTACGATAAAAAGAAAACATGCCGGTTCCCGCAAACTTTCTTCACTTCATAGTTTTCTTGGTCTAGGAAATTTTACAGTGTGTTTGTGCCTAACATGAACAGTTAATGAGCTCCTCATAATGAATTACTAAAAAGATAAAAAGTTTAGTTCTGGACGACTGAATGTCAGGAAGCTTTTTAAAAAATAAAAGAAGTCCTTTGATAAGATTTATTCATTACACATTTTAGTCCAGACCACAAAATCATTGTGGACAGTGATGCTAGTTCGTACGGAATTAGAGCCTGCATATTACAGAAAATGGAAGACGGATCACAAAAACCAATCGCCCTCGCATCGGTAACGCTGTTACCTGCAGAAATAAACTACTCTCAGATCGAGAAGAAAGCACTGGGAATTATTTTTTCAGTTACCAAATTCCATAGATTCAGCCATGGAGGACATTTTATTTTGCAGGCAGACCATGAACCACTACTTACGATCTATAGTTTAAAGAATGGCTTTCCAAATCATACTGCAAACAGGCTGCAAAGATGGAGGACCATTATTATGTTAAAATGGAGTTTCTCCCAGCTTCAAAAATTAGTCATGTCAACGGATTGTTGAGACTTATTCAAAAACATACCAAACCCCTTGAAGATACAGTGATCGACTTCCAACGAACAGAAGTAGAGGTAAAAATTCATTATGCAACACTATAAGAGAGCTTCTTGTAACAATAGGTAAGATTAAAGAAAATGCGTTCGATTATGACTTTATAAAAGAAACAAAATAAAAAGATAAATACCGACAAATTTTGGACGCTTACTCAATCTGTAATGAAGTAGTTATGTACAGTGATCGAGTTGTTATACTTGCAGCATTGCAGAAAAGAGTACTAAAAGAATTTCATGTAGGTCATCCCGGAATGTCGAAGATGAAAAGCCTCGTGAGAAGCCTTATCTATAGGACAAATATTGACTGGAACTTCGGGAACACATTAGAAGCCTCTAAAGGTTATGCTTTGGCAGCAAAGGCACCTCCCATTATACACAGCTCCTGGCCAAAATCCAAAGGACCATGATCTAGGATCCACATTGATTTTGCTGGTCCATTGGATGGTTTCTTCAACTTGATTGTAGTAGACAGCTTTTTAAAATGGCTGGACATTTTTAGATGCCAAAGGCAACCATGGAGGTTCTTATACGAGTTATTCACCCGGTTCGGGGCCGTAGACTGCATTGTCTCACATTATAGAAGATATTTCTTATTCTGTGAATTCAATGAATTCTGTCAAATATTCCAGTGTGCCCATCATGCAAAGTACAACTCACAACCAAACATATCCTTCTAAATTGTAACAACCTTAAACATATCCGCACTAAATACTATCAAGCAAGAAACCTGAGGGACATCTTTAAGAATACAAACCCTGAAAACATTTTTAATTTTCTAAAAAAAAGCAACTTTTTCAGTAAGATATAACCAAACATCTCTATAGAACCGCTATTTTAATGACTGAAATTAAAAATAACCTTTTTGGCATTAAATGACCCACAGGGGTTGATATGCCGTTAAACAAAACTCCAACTCAAACTCAAATATTCTAAGTGGGACATATCATGATCGCTCCGTATAATCCAAGAAGTAATGGTCAAGCAGAAAGTTTTGTCAATACCTTTTAGAGAGTTCTTAGAAAAGCGAGAGATATTTCTACCGATAAAGCCATACAGCAATTTCTGCAGGGTTATAGAGTGATTCCTATTAAGAATGATCCATCTGCCATAACGACAGTAGAGGTAATGTTTTCAAGGAAGATCAAGTGTGACAAAATTTTACGAAACCAATCAAAACCTGGACATACAAAATGACTTGAAAACTATTCAAAATTAGCAAAACAGTTTTCTTCTACACGTTTCAAAGCACCAATCCTACTGCTAGACAGGTACAGTGGTCAAACAGATCATAAACATGATATATATCATCAAGGGGCCAAGGTTCGCCCTTAAAAAACATATGAACCAAATAAACAGGTGGTATTCGAATACCGTCGAGAACAACCCTCGAGAGGAAGACCCAATCGTTGCCGTGTTCGAAACGTTCGAAGTTCTGATACCACAAACAGATCCAGAACAGAGATCCAATAGAAAACGAGAAATAACAGATACAATTGAGATAAACAAACAAAAACATTGACTCCATACAGAGAAAAGCTAAAAAGGTGAGTGTTATGGTAATATACCATATGACGTCCCTGCATAGACCCTCCGCGAAACTCTAAACAGGGACTGACTCGATAAACGAGTCAAGAAAGATTAGTCAGTTACCGATAAATGTTACTGTTTGTATAGCTGTAAATATACACTGGTGTAAACCTTACATCCCTTTGTGTTATTAATCTAGGACCCTTCAAGATTACAGCAGTTGTCCACTCTTAAAAAATATTTGGAACCATTTTTAATGTGGTCGAGAGAAAAACTTAAACAAATGAATCAGAGAACAAGAAAATTAATGACTATGCATAAGTGTATATATACCAGAGAAGACATTGAAAACCCATATGTGTGAAGAAAAGAAGAAGGTAGAGGATTTGCTTGCATTGAAGTTAGCGTTGACGCATCGATGCAAAGACTCGAAGACTACATGGAAAAGCGCGGGGGAAGTCTGATTTCAGGCACTAAGACAAGACTGACGATTCAAGTATCAACTTAACAGAAATAACCAGAAAACTAAAATGGGAACCAAAACAATTCTAGGGACGTTTTAAGCGACTAGCAAGCAATATCTCACTCTAGAAAACTTGGACGTGGCTAAAAAAGGGAAACCTTTCCATAGAAACTGAATCTCTTTGAATAGCAACTCAAAAAGACGACATAAGGACCAATCGTATCAAAGCAAGAATAGATAAGACGCAACAAAACAGTCGATGTAGGTTTTGTGGTGATAGAGACGAAACCTCCAATCACATAATAATCAAATGCTCCAAACTAGTACAGAAAGAGTATTAGACTAGCAACGACTGGGCGGAGAAGATGAACCAATGGGAAATGTGCAAGAAATTAAAATTTCACCATGCAAATAAATGGTATATGCACAACACAAATCTGTTCAGAAGAATGAAATGCACAAACTTATCTGGGATTTTGAAATAAAAATGGATCCCCTAATCTCAGCCAGATGGCGAGATCTTATAATAATCAAAACAAAAAAGAACTTGCAAAATTCTGGCTTCCCTGCAGACCACAGAGTAAAATTGAAAGAGATAGAAAAGATGGATAAGTACCTCGAACTTGCTAGGGAATTGAAAAAATCTGTGGAATATGAAACAGATGGTGATACTAATTGTAATTGCTGCTCTTTGTATATTCACTAAATATTGGTACAAAGACTGGAAGACGACAAATACGAAGACTAATAGAGACCATCCAAACTACAGAATTATTGAGATCGACCAGAATATTAAGAATAGCCCTGAAAACTTGAGGAGATTTGCTGTTAAACTACAATGACAACCCATCAGTTAACATTGGCGTGAAAACTCGAAAAGAACTAAATAATAATAATAATAATAATAATCACTTACGGAGACTTGCTGTCACTCAGACCCTAGAAAAATTGAGCGAATACTGAAGTTAAAAACTCTCAAATGAGTAAAATAATCAATACTAATCATCATCATATCGCGCTGGTAGCACGAATATACCTGACCCTCTCTCGCCACTCCTCCCTATCGTTAATCGCCCTAGGTAGGTCTTCAGGACAACATCCTGTATACTCACATAGCTGCTGAATGTACGTTCGAGCTGGTCGTCCTGCTTTTGCGCGGCCATGTGTGGGGATCCATAAGAGTACATCTCTTATGAGTTCATCTCTGCTTCTCCAGCAGTGTCCTGCATGTCTGGTTCGTCTAACTTGAATAGTTTTCGTGATAGGGGGCAGGTGGCCGTACAGTTGGTGTCTTGTGGGGTGTTGCTGCCAGGACTTGTTCAGGATTGCTCGCAGCATTCTTGTGTAATTGCCATCTAGCTTCTTCTTCAGCCGTTTTGTTAGCATCCATGTAGTGCATCCATATAGCAGTATCGATGTGTCCGCTGCCTGGAAGAAACTGCGTTTCATTTTATCGGTTTGGTCTGATTTCCATATAATCGATAGCCTATTGATAGCTGTCCATGCTTTCGTTAACCTCGTTTCGATGTCCTTTTCGGTTGATGCAGCGTCGCATCAATAGTAATAAAGGCAACAAAAATAAGGAGTCTACTGAATAGTTGACTTCGCCGTCCCGACAGACTACCGAGTCAAACTGCAAGACAGCGAAAACAAAGGTAAGTATTAGATCTTACTTGAGAACTGAAAAGACTATGGAACTTAAAGGTGACGTTGATACCAATTGGAATTGGTGCGCTCGGCAGAGTCACCAAAGGATTGGTAAAAGGATTTGAAGACTTGGAAATGGTAGGACGATAGGAGACGGTTCAATCTACAGCATTATTAAGAATAATTAGAATGCCGAGGAGATCCTTGGAGACATGAGTTGACTTGCTGTTACTCAGACTCCATTGGAAAAACATTAGCTAACTCTGGGGAGAAAACTTTCGATGGCGTATAATAATAATGAAAACGAAAGAAGGTGACGGTCAGGCTAACTGGGAATGGCGCATTTGGAACAGTCCCTGAAGGTTTGGTAGGGGAGCTTATAGAGTTTAAAATCAGAGGATGACCCGAGATCATTCAAAGTACATCATTGTTAAGATTGAAAAGAATACTGAGTAGAGTTGGGTTTTAGTTTGGTTTATGGTGTATCATCGATTGTAGGTTATTTAATGCCAAATTCTTTATATATGGATATTAAACATATATGATTTGTAAACACATTTTGGGGAAATTATATTGACATCATTTTTGCATATAGTAAAATGTTTTTAAGTACCTCGATCTAATACGAATAATTTTATAAACCATTAGCCATTTGTTTGCACACAGTTGAATGGTTTCAAGTATTGCTATCAGACGCTAAAAATTCTATTCAGTATTATGAATTACTTCACATACTATGAAGTGGATACAAATGCTACTATTTAAAACTAATTGTTCTATTCAACATTAGTTATTTATTTACACACAATTAAAAGGTTCCAAATATTGCTATGTACAATAATCTAATTAAACAGATATTTTTTACAAGCAGCTAGATGGTCAAACGGTTTTATTTTGTTGTATAATATACTACGCGTATACAAATATACACAGGAACATAATCAACGATATTGAACAAACTACAATGAACGAATGAACACACATCTTTATAAAAATATAAATCTCTCACACTTTATTTTCGAAAAGGTGGTTTGTTGTGTGTGAGAAATTAGTGGAGACAAGGACAGACTGCAATATTGACCCAAGTTATTCTCTCGACCATAGCAGCACTTCTTTCGTGTCTTGGCTAGATTTGCTCAACGGGGGTCACTAAGTGCCCAAAGCCCTGTGTCTTCAGCTGGTTCTCACTTTGACATCCTGTATCCAGGGCACTTGGTTATATTATTTTCTATCGTCCACCTGCTTCCGCTGTTCTTCCGCTTATTTACACGGGTGCATTTCTTGATTGACGGCTCGGTCGGGGGTCAAAATATAACAATTTGACCCATAGATAGGACCCTATCAGGTGATCCCTATTTGGGCTTGAGAGAACCTGGAAACGATGACAATGAAGGGGTATTCTGCATTCCTCAAAGATCCAGCATTGCTGGAACCTCGCCATCAGATTTAGTGTCATATCTAAGACCCTTGTTGGTATAGTCTAACCCTTCGGTGTATTCTTCAACTCTATCTTCCTGGGCTATATACTTAGTTGATTACTGGAAAACTGGGGAGACTTGTCATTAAGACTCCCGTGAAAGACTATCTGCTAACACTACTGTAAAAAAAAAAACTCGGAAAGATTGAACTAACAATAAATAAATAGAAAACAATAAAAAAATATAATAGATTCAATGAATTACCATATCACAAAATTAATATAACCATATATATAGAGTAGATCACAAGTCACAGAATGCCCTACAATATAGATTACCGTTACAATCATGCCCCATGCTACATTATTTTATGAAAGGATAACAACTCTCTTTGAGTCACATTGTTTGATGATTTTTTAAACAAGAAATTGCTGGTCACCAGACGCTGAAATTTTCTAATTTCTTGATCAACCATCACTCTTAATAGATACCCTGCTCTCATCGTTGGATAAATCATTTTCAAATGTTTAAGCATTTTTTCAAGCACAAATTATTCTGTTAAGAGTTCTTGAAAATAATAAATTCTTCAGAATTCTAAAGAGTATATTTGTGAGATGTGACACTGCTAAGATGGGTACTTCAGCTAGTAGTCGACAATATCAAATAAGAACGTACGTCTTATTTCATACGTAAGTATTATTCTTTTCCTTTTGTTACGCTTTATAAAAAGAGATAATAATTAATGGGAAGGAATTATCAGCTTCCTACTGTTGTTGATTCTATAGACGGAGGAAAATTAAAATCTCAAATTTAGAAATGAACATTGTTTCAAAAGATTAACTGAACAACAAAGCAAATACTGACATTAGTTTTCATCGCCTGCTGCTTTCCTTATCTTCTTTAGAGACAATTAACTTGCGAGATAACGCGCTCCCACAGTTAATGCCTAATGAATATATGAATAAAATTAAAAATTGTTTTCAATCATAGAATTTTTTTTAAAGTATAGAAAGATAACAAATATCTCTAACGAAGAAGACAGGTTTAAGAACTTTATACGGAGACGACTTAATTGGAAATAATATAGTTCTCAGGGAGATATTTTATAAAAAAAAGATAATATTAACATTTAGTGGATATATTTTCATTCGTGTTTAGTATTCAAATTTGCAATTGTACTTTAGTTTTGCACGAAATATGGCTTGTTGTTTAATGTTTAACGGAAAATGTTCTTGAGTTTTAATATGTGTGACTTACTGGCGATGTTTACATTATTATAGTACTTGTTGAAAAGATACTTATTTGTGAAAAGCTACTTACTTGAGGACTCAAGACCAATCTCACATCTGAAGTACCTAGATGGTGCACTAATGTTGTAGCAACCTTCTCACCCCCAGTGAAACTTGGACCTTTATGTTTAACTGACAACAAAAGAGTTAAACAAGATAACTCTAAAAAACGATTACAGGAGAGTTTACTATTTTCAAAAGGTTCTTGTCAGTTAGTTGGATAGCGGCAGAGGTAATGTAAGGAGCTTAACATATGAGCTAGCGAGATCGTGCCCACCAATTTCTTGTGGTGATATAGGATTTACTTAGCTCTTACAAATCCCCTCATTAACTCAAGTCTTTCTGATTTAAGACCGGTCGAGAGGGAGGCTGGGACACTCTAATAAAATGAATAGTATTTTTGTAACAGGAGTCGGACTTTTTTTTCTATGAAGGTGTTGTCATCTCTTCATGCCATTTTTGTTTCCAACAACTTTCGTTGGGGTTCAGCAAGGCCACACAAACAACAGTGCAATAAACATATCTGGGCGATACTCATCGGCAATAAGTTTTATTCCGTTCAGTTACGACGTCTTTCCATTTCAGTGTTACACGTAACACGTGTAACATCGTAATCCAAACAGCACTAGAGAGTGAATTAAAATATTATTTCAAAAGAAAAAAAAAAAAGAGAAAAAGAAAAATAGTAATCCACATGCAGAAAAAGATGCGAGTTAACGAAGTGGAAAAATCTCATCTGGTAGTCTAGACGTTAAAAGATATGCTTCATCTACCATTAAGAGTGAAAACAGTTGTTCACTGGGATTTTTGGACGTCACAAGACTCATTCAGATCTCCAGGTGATGGTGGGTGGTAGGCCAGAGGATGCAAACCACGCAACACGATAGAAGCAAAAAACAAAAAAAAGAAAAAACTTTTTTATTTTATCTTTTTCTTAGACGGTCTACCGAGTCAGAGTGTGGTACAAGGCCATTTTACGGGGGAGGTGCCGAGCACGAGTCGAGAAACATGTGTTACAGGTAAAGAAATTCTTGATCCCGTCGGTATTCCCCGGATGCAGCGCCCCAAGCATCAATCAATAAACTCAGTCTCGCCCAATTGGGCAAAAACCTACAGGGACGGCTCAATAAGATAAAGGTGTCGTAGCAAGAACACTACTACTAGGGACGAATGCCAGGCACCAGCAAGGAAGGGCGTGTGGACACTGGACAAAGTTTTCAGCGTGTAGTTCAACATTGCACAATGTTTGCTCACTCAATTTCTTGACACGTGTTAGCCATGTATGCAAGTCCACTGGGTCGGTAAGCACTTCGTCCAGTCGTGTTCACAGCCGCACGGATCAGGTCGGATGTGTTTTGACTCTGGTGGCCGCCTGACACCGGTACTGGGAAGCCAACATTCGTCTCACGGGCGCTATAACTGGCTGTTCTCGAGCCTCAGGAAGCTGTCCTTCCAAACTCTAACACTCTGCGATGGGACATGGTTTATGCCAAAGTGACAAGCTTAGTAAATGCGCCATGCAAATATACGAGGATAGTTGATCCTTTTTAGAACAAAGAAGTTATACTATACATTATACACGTTATCCCTTCCCATACTTCCTCGACAATAGAAACTGAATGGAGATAACAAACAATCCAAGTTTTAACACAGGTGAGTCGTTTTTGGGGATCTCTTATGCATCAGACGAATTCGGACACCACCATAATAATCGTAGCTGACGATTACGGAGGTGCCCGTGGTGTAATGGTTATCGTCGCAGGATGTGGACACGGCGACACGAGTTCAAATCCTCGACGAGACGGATTGCATTTTCACATAGCACTAATACCCTTGGGAAAGGTATGAATCCAATTATCCTCCCTCCAGCTATGGGTAAATAGTAGGACAGACTAGGTTCTTCAGCCTTGGTAAGGCAACTAGTCTAGGAGAAGGAAAACTCTGAATTCAAACCTGTTAAACTCCGCTTAAAAATTGACCTTGTGTCATATCCTGCCCGAGCGGAGGGGTTGGTAAATAGGATAATAATCGTAGCTGACTATACAATGTAAGCTGAAAAAAAAACATTTAATTGTTAGTTGCCATTCTGGATAATTTCAAAACAGACGTCTTTGCAGTGAGTAACGTTTTAGAATCCCCGTTTTAAGGGCTTCCAAATCTTAGTATCTCCTTACATTTTTATCGAAGGCCTTAAAAGGAGAGTCTAAGCTGCTCACTCACTCCTAAATGCATTTATTTTATTTTTTTCCAATTATTCAATTTTTATGATTTTTCGCGAGAATGACGGTGTGGACACCCACTGAATTTATAAAAGCATCAATAAACTTGACAACTAATTTATGAGTAAATGTTTGAGCTCTTCAATTGTCCCCTAGAATCTAGTGACAAACTTTGCGTTATGCGCGACGCTACACGTGACTGTTGCAGCTTAAAATAGTGTGAAGAGGAAACAAAGTAGGAAACCGAAGAAATTACTAGATGTTGTCAAAGTATTAAGAAAACTATGGATGAAAAGCATTTTAGGGTAAAAAATAGAATAGCTGTATTACTGGAACAATGTTACAGAGAGAAAAGTTGATATCAGATGAATTAAGATATGTAGTTGAAGAGTGACGACGACGATTTTATATTAAATAACATTTCAAAATCAAACACGTAAAATTATAAAAAAGAAAAAAATTGTTTGAAAAATAATATAAACTTGGGAACCGTCGTCAGAAGATATATTTTCATCATATAGTTTGATATTTTTTCTAACCTAAAAGAGTGGAATAATTAGGAGGCCACAAGGCTTAATGGTAAACGTGCTGGGCGGTGACATCGTAGTAAGGGAGTTGAAACTCCATTTGTGCTTTTACATTCCTTTTTGTAATAATACAATGATGGCTTTGGCATAAAACCTGTAAGGTCCTATCAACAAATGCAATCAAAAAAAAAAAAAAACCCAAACCAAACCAAACTATTAAAGACAACCTCCACATTTCGTTACCCAGCCATCTTAAATTCAATTGCATTTCTGTGTATATTCTTATCAAAATTAGATAATGGTAATATAGATACATATATATATATATATATATGTGTGTGTGTGTGTGTATACACACATACACACACACACACACACACATATATATATGTGTGTGTATGTGTGTGTGGATATTCTGGGTGGTGCATATATATATATATATATATATATATATTGAGTGGTAGAATCTTGTGTTGGCGTTTGAATAAACCGGGTTTCAATCCTAGCTTCCGGAATCAAGCCTGTCTAGCCACACTGAAGGATTCTGATAGAACGAAACAGGTCTGTCTGTGGATGACAATATATATATATATATATATATATATATATATATAATTACACTGACGTTAAAGAAAAGTATATATATATATATATATATATATATATATGTATATATATATATCAACATTCGTCCCCATTGGTTATCATTCTTAGTAAGTCCTTTTAGTGGTCTCCTGTATTCAAAAACTGATGTATTTAAGTTTTTGCTTGTCAGTCCTCTTTACTATAACTCTTTGTCGGAGACCATAAGTGTACGCCGCTTATGCGTTTGTCCTTACTTCACCAGCAGAGTCCAACATGCTTGTCTTGTTTGTGTTGCTTAGATGATTTGTGAGATGAGAGGTAAATGGCCATACAGTTGTTTCGTACGGTCTTGTTTCCAATATATCTTCACATAACAGTTTTGAGTAATCCCCACGTAACTATTTGTACAAGTATTTTGTTAAGCCATACATCCGTGCTAAGATATTGACACAGTTACAATTTGGGAGAATTCCAGTTTTATTTTAGAAAAGATATCCTAAAACACAACATTGAAAAAGAAAAAAAAAAGAAGTAGGAGCGAACGGATTGTCGATGATGACGATGACGAAGAAGAATATATAGTTGGAAAAATGTAGGAATGACAGCAACAGAAATGTTAGTTAACAATTTACCCTGCGTCGGACGAGAATGCCCTTCAATTTATTCATCGACCAATGATCGCTCATGCAAAACAATCACGATAGACCTACGTAAATCGAATCACTCAGATAGCAATGGACCTTTTCTCTCACCTGTTCATTCAGTTATAAGCACATTCAGAAGTCTTCAATCAGCGGAAGTCACTTTACTATACGTCTTTTTCTTCGGCTCCCACCTAATACTCATGTTATTTTCTATTCTGTATTTGCAACACGTCTCAATGCTGTTTGGTCAAATGACTCCGTTTTTCGTCTGATTAATCCGGAACAAAGTACCTTTAGTTTCGCATACACTATAAATAAGCCGAGTCTTAGAGTTACCTTCTCTCTTGTCCCAGATGTACGATAGGTTCAAGCAAGAGAAAAGTTATTTAATCATTTAAAGCATCTCAATATGCCGAATGTACTTATTTTCTTCCTGTTGTTGTGTGCCCAACAAAACCAAGAAAGCCGGACAAAAACTGAGACTTTACTAGATATATAAGATTAGATACCATTCTCAGTATAGTTAGTGTTATGCCAATGGGGTATAGAATATGCTGTATCCTCAGTTGAAGCGTAAGAACCCTCCAAAACGTGTTCCTTGGGTATGATACTAAACTGAATCCAGTTTTGAGGTTCTAGTCCTAGGGATCTGGGGAATGTAGAGTACCCCTTAAAAATCTTTACTCCCGGGTTCACTCTAACCCCCGAGTTGTAGATGTATGGTTCCATGTATGAATCAAATACATTTACAAATGATTCTTATTCAACAGGACAGTGGAAAAACACTCTTTAAAAACTATAGCACAAAAATATATATGAATAAATTTACAATGTAAACGATTCTCTAACCTCTAGGCATAAAATTACCTAAGATGGGTTAATATTTCAGGCAATCAGTGTAGTAGTTTTGATCATCTTTAGGTAACCAGTTACTGTGTCCATATAACATACTATACTAAGAGTAACTTGCTTAATCCCAACACTTGAATGTGGTGGTTTTAACAGCTCCCAGATACATTGATTCTAAAACTTAATAAAAAGCGTCTAACTCTTGCAGTTGTGCTGAGGTTAGCAAACTGCTTTTGTGGTCAATAGCTTTTTCAGGATTTCAATCTTAAATAGATATCTCTCATGGGAATACCTATTCATATCAAACTTTAGAAGTTGGCACCTCAAAAGAGACAAAAGTTTCGTCTGGATAGTTGGTATAAAACTTGAATCTTTTCAAATCTGTCATAAGGCATCACATATGATGAAAAGGTAAGCAAGCCAGATTTACAGAGATGTGTTAAAGAGTGATTCTCTGAAGGAATCCTATTTTTCTGGCCTTGCATCCTAACTAAAATCAGCTTAGTAAATGACTAACAGACCGTCACATTTTTGAAAATATATATTTACATATTTATGCAAATAATATAAATTTTCTGTCACCCGTGATAAAAAGAAAATGATTTTTCCAAGCCAGAAAAACACAGTTGCTGATACGGTATTCATGGTATTATCGTGGTGTAATGGTTATCGTCGTAGGAAATGGACACGGCGACACGAGTTCAAATCTTGGACGAAACTGATTGCATTTCATATAGCACTAATACCCTTGGGAAAGGTATGAATCCAATTATTCTCCCTCCAGCTATGGGTAAATAGTAGGACAGACTGGGTTCTTCAGCCTTGCTGAGGCAACTAGTCTAGGAGAAGGAACACTCTGAATTCAAACCTGTTAAACTCTGCTTAAAAATGACCTTGTGTCATATCTTACCCGAGCGGAGGGGTTGGTAGATATGGTAATAGCGTTTTCATTTAGGTTTGGTCAACTTCAACAATACATATTCAAAATTGCAACATCTCAAATGTGCGTGAAGCTTAGCAAACGAGATTAACATATTTTATCAAATTCGTTCATAAAATTGGAGTCCCATAGTTCTTGTCTTGTGTTACAACTAAGCTAAGCTTTGTAAACAAATAAAAACTGTACCAATGCGCAATACTAGTGACACAGACGATCCGAATGAGTGAAAGTGAACTTGTTAAGTATTTTCTGTTACTGAAAACGGAATCCCCAATTAGAATGATCTATTGAATGAACAAATCGTTAAAACGACACATGAATTTTACAATCGAAGATTTTTAGAGTATTTTATCTTATCATCAGTTATTATATTTTCAATGTTATATACACGCATTGTTGTGGAAAAGAAATTAGTAGCTGTGCAGTCCAGAAAACGTTCGTCAGATTATGACCCTTGGATCAGACATCAAAATCATGGCCAATGCATCAGTACCTCTCCTCCATAGAACACCTATTGTATCAGATTTTGTCGGTTTTCCCGTAGGAATGCTAAATAAAGATCCAGATTAGTTTTATAATCCCTTGTTATATTCACGTAATTTTACCAGCGGATCGTTATTTTTAATGTTGTAGGATTTATATTAACTAAATGGCACTAATACATTATATGGAGTGAATGTTTGTCTGTTTGTTTGTTTGTTTGTTTGGGTTTTATGGCATATCAACCTTTATAGAATATCTAAAGCCAAATCTTTTTAAAGCAAAAGCTGTGCTTTTTCAAGCAATTCAGTTTAGCATTTGTACTATTTGTCAAAAATATTTCTGTTTGAAGCTATTCAGTTTAGTCAAACAGTTCTAATTTAAAGAATTCAGTTTAGGATAAATATAGTTTTATTTATACACAGTTAAATGTCAAAATAATTTTATTTCAAACAATTCAGTTTAGCGTAAGTACAGTTTCAAAGTCAAAAACATTTCTATTTCAAAAAATTCAGTTTAGCATACGTAAACAGTTTACATGTCAAAACGCATTTTAGTTCAATTTAACGCAAAGAAAGGACCCTATCAGGTGCTATTAATCCGGGCCAGAGTGAACCTGGAAGCGATGGTAGTAAAGAGTTACTCCGCATTTTCCAAAGCTCCAACTATACTGGAACCTCACCATCAGATGGTTTACTTTTATATCCAGGACACTCGTTGGGAAGGGATCTTAACTCTCTGCAGAGACGCAGTCGGTGTATTCTACATGCCCAGCTGACTGGGCAAAGTAATGAATGTACTTGATATTCACGTGCGGGGTTCATGTACTAAATGTCAATACTGAATTATTATTCCAACAATATAAACGTGAATTATATGACGAAATGATAACAACAAATAGGATTAGAAAAAAAAGACAAGTTTCTAGTTAATTTAAATTAGAAAGACAATATTTAAAACCGGTAATGAGTAGTCCCCGTTGAGTGTTGGACTGCAACACCCTTCTAAAGAAGTTTGAACTCGAGTCATGCAATCACTATCGGATAAATACTTTTGGAATGTGTTCAGTAGGGGTTAGAAAAAATGAAAATAAACATAAGGTAAAATAGGTCTCGACCAATGACATTTCCTAAAACTTCTAACGGGAAGGGAAATCTGCGCATGCCTGAAAAACAGACATCCTGACATGAGAAAGAAACTCTTTCACATTCAGGAGTGACTACTTGGATTGGAAGGACCTACTTCTCTCCTATTGCTGGTGTGGAATATCTCGAGTCCGTTTAGCGCCATGCTGGCTTACTCTCCTATCCATAGACCTTTAAAACTCCTAATTAACCAGAGATGACTTTCCTATAGCAAGCCGACCCCACTGAAACAAATATAACAAAAGACACCAAATAGGCATTACCACTAACTTTGAACTTATTACCCACGACTTAAACAACGACTTTAGACTTATTAATCACCGAAAACGACTTGTACATTCGAACGCTTTACTTGGGAGATGAGACCGTTCTCTAATGGTCACAAACGTATTTCCTCGATACAGAGTTACTGTATGAAAGCTAAAAATAAAAATTAAAATTAAAAAGGTATGTTAGTCTCTTTTTTTTCTTTCACTATTTTTTGCAGGCTTCACAAAAATGAAGACGCCAACATATTAAATGGGGTAGAGAAGAAAACAAATCAACTCAGATACAACACCCAACATGAAACCTATGAAACCAAACCAACAAAAAGACCAAATCTTCTTAATGCCTCATAGTATGAGTTCCCTTACACCCCTATTTATGAGTGCAATAGTACCACTACGACAGAAAATATTAATTTTCTTCATTTCTGACTGCTATAATTTGATATTCTAAGTTTATTTGAAATATTTCGATTTCAATTGTTATTTTCAATCGTAAAACTCACAAGAAAACTATGAATTTCTTATAAATGTTTTATGCAATGACTTTTTCAATATTCAGTAATTTTTACATTTATTTTAACGATGGAAAAATACATTCAATAACAGGTTCATATTGACAGAAATTAGTATCGTTCAAAGAAATTTAAATTTATTTGTAAGTAAAAGACAACAATGAAAGTAATTCCTATAATCTAAGATGCCTTTTAAGAGAGCTCTAATTAACATATATCAAATTTGGCAAAGTTTACATCCAGAAGAACTTATCGTATCAAAATTTCTAAAAAGGTTCATTCCGGCCAACCTTTATCGATGTAAGTAAATGTATATATATATATATATATATATATATATATATAAGAATATATACGTACACACAGAGGCATATATACATATATATATATATATATATATATATATATATATATATATATATATATTAATCATCAACAGCACGTATTTCCCCCCTCACACACACACACACACTCTCTCTCTCTCTCTCGTTCTCTCTCTCTCTCACACACTCACTCTGTCTCTCTGTCTCTCTCTCTCTCTGTCACGCTTATCCACTGCTCGGGGGAGTTCCGCCATACCACATCCAGTGTCCACACAGATCTGATGTAAGTAACTTTTGGTGGTCAGTCAACACTTTTGGTGGTCAGTCAACGCCTATAACCGTTACGCCTTGTGTCCAGCAGGAGACAATCTTCTGGAGGTTGCAGTTGCAATCCTGACTGCTGGCGAGTAACAATAAAGGAATACTTAACACTTGTACCCGGTTAAGGCTAACGGAATCAGAACAGGCGACCCCCGTGGATTCAATAAAGGACGTAATTCGAAGTTCCATGAAGGTTCCCGAGTTCGACAAACAGCTGAAGAAGTCTGGAGAACATATCGGCCGAAACTTTGGGGAAATAACAATAAAGATGAAGACAATAGTCCGAAAACCCTTAATGATAAAAATCATCAAGCTTTGTCTCAGAAATTTAGAAAAGTAACACAGATAGGGGTTCACCGAAAAACGTCGCTTATGATTACTTCCTTGCCTTCCCAGCGGTCTCCAGTGGTCCCGGGCTTGCGTTGATTATCTTATTTAGTTGTTTTTTGGGGGTAGGTGGTAAGTAGCCGAATAGCTACTGTTTTGTTGGGCGCTGCTTTCAGGGTTTGCTCAAAACAGTACATAGCAATTCTAATGTTGTTTTCATCTAGCCTTTTCTCCATTAGTTTTGCAAGCAACCATGCGGTGAATCCACACACTAGTATTGACACAGCCACAGTCTGGAAAAAATCCTGCTTTATTTTATTGAATAGATCAGACTTGCATAAGTCAATAACCTATCGATAGCAGTCTACATCTTCACTTTGCGTAAGTTTCATTCCTTTTTAGTTGATGAGATATTGTTGTTGAGGAATATGAATTCGTCCACACGTTTTATAGGCCAGCCACATAAAGTGAATATGCTTCCTTCCTGTTTAAAACACGTGTACTCTACTTTATTCGCGTTCACGTGAAAGGCAGTGAAATTTGGATTTAGGTTGGACAGGTGTATTTGTAAGAATCCCTGGATCATCTGTATAATCTGCGTCAGTTATAGTTTCTGAAAGATATCGTCTGCTTTTTGGTATTTTAGTTTAAAGATTTTTTATTAGTATAAGTAGATTAAAGATAAATATAGCGTAAATGTATCTACTCACAAAACCCCACAAAAATGTCAAAGAAATTAGTGTCTCCCTAAGATGAATGAACCATTTCAATCATGTTTTCATAAATCGTCATAACAGTTGTAGCAGTTTCTCAGGGGAAACCTTTTGCTAGTAGTATGTGCTCCATACTTCTTCTGTGTATGGACTCGAATTCACAAGAGAAATCTTCAAACAATATTGCCGCCTCAAAATTCTTTGCCGTTTCTTCTTCGAGAGAACGACGGATTTTCAGAATCAATGAATTTGTGGATCAAAACCGTTCTGATTTTTCAGAAAAATTTTCTCACTTTTGGGTCGGATTGCTCGTGAGGAAAAGCATCATAAACCTTAGCAGCTACATCAGTAAGAATTAAGCCACAGTAGTTCTTTGTCATTCAAAGTTTAGTTTTATATGGGAAATGGAGGATACAGCATTTTGCAATTTGTCAATTGCTTTTTGCTTGTAGACAGATTTTGTGATTGAAGAAGTATATTAAATTTGTCTGTCTTCTTTGATTCTTGAAGTATTTCATCTAAGCCAGTTGCTTTCCTGTTTAATGATTTGTCAATATTAACTCACGTTCTTCGACCGTATACTGTCATAGTTTGAAGTCCTGTTGTCTATAGTCATATTTTGGATTGTTTTATCAATGAGTTTTGTGGAGATTTTTGGCAGATACTTGAAATGTTCTTTCCATATCTGAATTCTTTCTTTTTGACTGGCTGTTTTGTTCTGATCTGTTCTTGTTTCCGCTGACTTTATTTACTTCCGTCATGCTATTCATGATTGTTTGACTTCTACTGTCGTTCTGATTTTATTGATTTCGCATTGAATGTATTCTAAATGTTCTTTTTACAATGTGTTGGTTCTATCAGTGTTTTTTTACGTTTCTGGGTATTGTCATTTGTTGCTTTTTTTTCATTTAGAAAGTATGCTACTTTCATGTGATCATGTTCATCTACGTACTAAAGACTCATAGAACACTAAATTTGTCTTTTGATTTGATTGGTGTGCATAGGATTGCTGCTTCCATGCGGCCAAGAACAAAATCTTCATATTCGTCATTTGAGTATGTCCTTCAGATATCTCCTGAAGAATATTTTTTCTTACAGTTACTGAATATTTTTTGCTTATTTCGTTATGCAAAGGTGTGAAGCAAATATAACGAGAGTTTCTGACAGTTTCTCATTCCGATAAACTCTCAGTCGAATCTTTGGTGTAACGATTCTGTTATCGGAAGGTACTCATTCGAAAATGGAGGTATTTTCATCGTTTTAAGAGTTATTTATTCACTTCTTTTACATGAATATATAATCTTGCTGTACTTTCAAACTACGAGGGCAGGTTTGTCCATAGATTTCGCTCCCTTTTATAGAAGTTAGTAATTAACTATGCTGGCAAGTTCTTGAGTAAAACGTCTGCTAGATATTAAGTATTTCTTTTTGAAGAATTGTGTCAACAGAATTAGGTATTTTCGTTTTATTTTATTTACAACATACTTCAATTATTCTTCGTTTATCTCTGTAATGGATGAAAGCAAATATGGCAGAGTTTTCAAAGTCTATTGCATACCACAATGCAATACCACAATAAGGTATTATTTTTTCAAAAGATCAGTGCCTGTAGGACAAATAAAAAAAAAAGATTTTAAAATCCACATTGAATATCAATAAAACGTTATAAATCTGTTTCTCAACCCACAAAATGACATTTACTTTTTAAAAAAAATCCCATCACATGGCATAACAGACAAGATATCAGCCTGCATTAATCCATGTCCTCAAAGCAATATATATTAATACTGATGGGGACATTTAACTGAATAAAAAAATATCTATTATAACTATTTGTTCGGCAAAGATAATTTTGATAAAATATTTTTATATTCAGACAAAACATTGAGGTCGAAACCCGTCGGCACAATAACCGAATAACAAAACATATAATTTCCATTCGCTATTACCGTTTTCGATAAGCATTCTATCAGATTCAATTCACTTTTCCTCCGTTATATATATATATATATATATATATATATATATATATATATATATATATATATATATATATATATATATACCTGCATGCATAAATATGTAAATATTTCATGCGTATATGTATATGTAAATGTATAAGTTCATACAAACTTATGTACAAAAATATACACTATATATATATATATATATGTGTGTGTGTGTGTGTGTGTGTTAAAAAGATAGAATGTGACAAGGGTGATAGAAATATGTGAAAACACTTAACTCAAATTGAGTAGTGTGATATTTTATCCGGTTTTATTTCATCTTTAAGAACATCTTCAATACCTGAACTTCTTCAACTTTTGAAGAAATTCATGAAGATGAAGTAAATCCAAACGAAATATCACACATCCAAATTTGAGTTAAGTGTTTTATCTATTTACTTCCCTCATAATTCTAACAAACACACACACACACACACACACACACACACACACACACACACACACACACACACACACATATATATATATATATATATACTTTAAGAAAAACAACGAAACCGGTCACATAGGATTATAAATTTATTTCCATCCTGTTATGCATTTTTGAAATTTCCAAAAACACGAAAAAAATTTAGCAGGAAATCTTCAGATCTTTTTGATAAAAAAAACTAGAATAGACACAGAAGAGTGGGAGGGGATAGAACAGGGGTGAAGAGTAATCTCCTCATTAAGCCCACTTCCGTTTTAAATTTAAATTTCAGTTAGAAATGTAGTAAATTTATTTTTAAAAAATTTTTTAATTTTTTTTTTTTAATTACATTTTAACCTAAATTACAGATTTTATATTGAATTAGATTTAAACTTTAATTAATAACCTCACTTAAGGATACCTTAATAGATATATTAAAATAAAACAAATATTTAATTTATTTAAAATATTTTAAAATTTCAAAACTATTTAGAAAGCAGTAATAAGTTACACTCTTTATGAGTAGTACGTATGTATTATATGTTTATTCACAATTTTCTATCTAACAATTTATTTTATTTATTCATTTACATTAATTCTCAAAATTAACTATGCTTTTTTTTTTTAATTATTTATAGTTTAAATTTAGTCCTATGTCTACACCTAGCTATTAGTTCATTTCTTTTATTTAATAACTTTTTTGGCTCTGGAAAAAGCAAAATGTGGATTTTTTCTTCAATTCTTCATTCATGAATAATTTCTTGTCCTGATGGAATTACTCCCAACTCCGGTTTAACTGGACCAAAGAATACATATATATATATATATATATATGTGTGTGTGTGTGTGTGTGTGTGTGTGTGTGTGTGTAATAATGTGATTTCAGGAACCGTTAGAAGGAGTTTAATAGCCCGCAATAAAAGTCTTTGTTGATTTTAGAAACTATAGGAAATACATTGCGAAAGTATTATCGTTTTTGGACGGGCCGTCGAGAAAGAACCATGTTTATCATTTTATCACGAAAGTCCTGTTATGAAACGGGCGTTATGAAATTTCGATCAAAGGAAAATTAATATAAAATGTGTATTGATCAAAAGAAATTATGATTCGAGCGGGAGGGAATTATAAAAACAAAATATTGTTGCTTTAATGTCATTGTTATGAAAAAGAATTTTAAATTGTTTTCATGAAAAAAGGGATATCATAAAACAAAGTAATGACATTTCGAAGTTTACTGACTAATCAAAGCGACTTGAATAAATAAATATGGATTCTGATTTTGGGTGGAATTTTTACTACGAGTTGACAGCTTTTTAAAATAACCCCTACACAGGCAATAACATTGCTATGAATACATATAGATTAAACTAAAAGGGAAATGAAATTATACGCAGATTAAGAACAGGATAGATTAGGACTAGATTTACAGGTAGAAATAGCTGGCCATGGTTCAGAGATTTATTGACCTTGTACCTAACGGACTGAGTGGAAGATAAAAAATGCTTACACTTGACTGTTTCTAAAATAAGGGCAGTAAGTAAAAACTGTTGAATGATGCTTTCTATACTGTACATCATCATCATCACTTTGCACTACCAGCACGGGTATCCCTGACCCTTTCTTTACACTCTTCCCTATTGTTCATCGATTCTGGCATGTCCTCAGGGTTACATCCCGTATCCTCACAGAGCTGCTGTATGTAGGTTCGAGCTGGTCTCCCTGTCTTTGCAGGGCCATCTGAGGGGGTCCATATGAGCTCGTCCCTGCTTCTCCAGCAGTGTCATGCATGTCTGTTTCGTCTAGCTTGGATAGTTTTCATGACAGGAGGTAGGTGGCCGTACAGCAGCTGCTTTGTGGGGTGTTGCCTCCAGGATTTGGTCAAAACAGCTTGCAGCATTCTTGTGTAGTTGCCATCCATTTTTTTCTCCATTTCTTTAGTCACCGTCCATGTGGTGCATCCATATAGCAGTATCGACACAACCGTTGTTTGTTGCAAAGATATGTTGTTTTTTTTGGCATTTAATTTTTGTTTTTGGGACCAGATTTTTTTCTTACATACTTCTGCGGTGACATCTGGGTAATTGCTAAAGTGACGGCTCTGATAAGTGATTTATTTGCTGTCCCGATCTTAAAATCGAAACGTAGAAAAACTGTGAACTATTGTGTGTTATCCCAATAAATTTCCATAGAGAGATTTTCAGCAGACAGAAGATGGAGTGTCCGCGTGTTTGGAAAGATATCACCCCGTCCTGTGATATATATATATATATATATATATATATATATATATATATATATATATATATATATATATATATATATATATATATATATATATATATATATATATATATATATATATATATATATATATATATAGATAGAGAGAGAGAGAGGCATACAAATAAATTTACATATATTTGCATACATATGAAATATATATATATATATATATATATATATATATATATATATATATATATATATATATTTACAGATGTATATGTACATATGTGTACATTTTTAAAAATATATATTTTCAAAGGGAAAAATACGTATATACTTTTATGTAGATATTTTTATCCACAAATATTAACACTAACACACACACAGACAAACACACACACGCACACACACACACACACACACACACACACACATATATATATATATATATATATATATATATATATATATATATGAGATGCGATAAGTTTACAGACTTTTTTCGTACGGGTATTTATAATTGTCGTAGACTCTTGAAAATTCAGTATATTATTACTATACATCTTTGAGATGACTGACTAATTTATATGATTTCACGTTCAAATGTACAGCTACGGCAGGAATTGAAATACCCCCCCCACTAAAGCATGATTGTCTCAGCTGGTGAATGTGACACTTTAGAAGAACGATATGCAATAAAATCCTGTTTTAAACTTGGAAAAGTGCCCATGCGAAATAAGTCTGCAAACGTATCATATACACCTCGTTGATATATATATATATATATATATATATATATATATATATATATATATATATATATATATATATATATATATACGAGGTTAATTAAATAAGTTCGCAGACTTTTTTCGTATGAGCTCTTTTATTGATAATACACACATGAAACTCTAGTCCCCTTCGAAGTAATCTCCTCCGGCTTCAATGCATTTGTTGTACCGTTCCAACAACTTTTGGAAGCCCCCATGTAAGTACACTTGTGTGGGCGTGACAATGACCTTCGTCACAGCCTCTTTCTTCTTTTCAATTTTCTCATAACGACAGACTCTGAGCTTAGGGAATAACCAAAAGTCACAGGGAGCAAGGTCTGCACTATAGGGAAGGTGAGGAACTGTCTTGATGCCGATCTTGGTCAAAAAGTCTGTGACAAGGATGGAGTTGTGGACTGGTGAATTGACCTCGTGGAAATGCCACTGACCTAATTTCACGAGTGCTGGCCTCTTCCGACCGAATCTCTTCCTGAACTCCCTTAAAACCTCAACATAGTAACCCTACCTCTAACCCTAATCTCTTGTCAAATCAACTCTGGTGTATTGAATTTCTTACTCCTCCCACACCTCTCATCATCCCTCATAGATTCCCTGTCTTCCTTGAGTCTCTTATGTCACTCAAAAACTAATGCTCGATTCATACAAGATGGTCGAAAAGCAGTGTGAAGCATTCCATACGTTTCTGTGGCATCTTTTCCAAGTTTAAAGCAGAATTTATTGCATATCGTTCTTCTGAAGTGTCCTCACATCCAGATTGCATTTTTGAAATTCCCCAGCTGTGACAATCAGGCTATAGTATGGTGTATTTCAGTTCATACTGTTGCAGTTCATTTGAACTTGGAATCATAAAAATCATAAGATGTATAGCAATAACATACTGAATTTTCAAGCGTCTACGTCTATTGTAATGCCTGTACAAAAAAAACGGAAACTTATTGAATTCACCACGTATACATACATACATATATATATATATATATATATATATATATATATATATATATATATATATATATATATATATATATATATATACATTACATGTTGACTGGCCAGAAAAATTACTTCTTATATTTACAGAGTATGAATAAGTGTATTTGGCTGCATCAAAAAGGCTAAGTGAGTCTCAGGAATGGTGGAAATCAGAGGACAGTGGTTAATATGATGGAAGCAAATCATAGATAAAAGGATATAGATATTCTAACTTATATTTTCGATTCTTGTCAGCGATTAACTTTTTTGTTGTTGTTATTTTCCCCCTTTTTTTTCTACACACAATTATAAATTTTGGTCCATTATTCCAATCATCAAAACAGGCAAGGTGATAAAACAACAGTTGACCTGAAATGTTGACTAGCGTGAAAATTTACGTCAAATATTTACATAAAATAAATCACAGTTAGTTAAATGTCTTAATGCGACCACGGTTACTTAATGCATTGGCAAGGAAGGGTTGATTTTAGAAGGGAAAACAGACAATGGTTAATTCAAGCTAGCCAAACCGAAAAAAAACAAAACAATTTCCAGTTCAATTTTCTATTGAATGATATTCAAGAATTTTATTTTTTTTTTAATTTTTAAATCAGCCAAATTCCTTTCATAAGACAATTTTGAAATGCTAATTAGAATCCTTCACTCACTCCTAAATAGAGGCATCAATATCATCATTGACTTCGCTTACAATGGAAACCTGATGTGTTCATGGGTGGTCTCAAAATATATATACATAATGTAAAATCTGTGGTATAAATTGTAGTCATTGACATTTGAACGGACGCGAAAGGCCAAGAAAAATATCTCGGGAAAGTGGAAATCCGAAGAAGATTAAAGATCATGTAGACTGCAACACATGTAAAATCGGCTAGAATATTTTGAAGAGTCCTGGAGATCCTTGGAAAGTTGCTTTCACTCACATTTTAGTGGGAAGACCCAAGTTTCATTTGGTGTGAAAAAAATTAATCAAGGGTAAATTATTGCAAGAACTTTTAGTGCAGCTATGAATTAAAAATTGAAATAAACTGCCCGACAAAACCAATAATTGCTGTTAAGGTTTTATCCAAAGATCATAATTTAAAAATCCAATCGACTGAGACTGTAGAATACATGAACTGCATCTCTGCAGAGGGGTAAGAACCTTCCCAACACATGTCCAGAATATGACACTAAACAATATGTTGTTTAGGCTTCAGTCCTGATGCTTTGGGGATTATAGAGTACCATTTCATCTCCATTGCTTTCAGGTCCACTCAGAACCGGATCGGTTGGATCTGAAAGGGTCCTATCTATTGGTCAAATAGAGCATTTTGACAATTTCAACTGTGTAAAAGCAAATGGATTCTGTTAAATTGAATTGTTAGAAATAGAACTGTTTGACCATTTAGCTGTGGAAACAAATGACTGATGTCTAATTGAACTTTTAGGGATATATATAAGTACTTGGAACCAAATAATTGTGCACATGAATGAGTTAATGTTGTCTAAAATTATAAGAATGAAATCACAATACTTTTAACCACTTCACCGTCAGCAAAAATTATTAAAATTAAATCGAATTCTTTGAGTTAGCAAGAAATACTTGAAACACTTAAACTGTGTGCAAACTAATGATCTTAGGAAGTTTAAAAAATGTTACCAACAAAATGTGTTTACAAATCATATATATTTAAAGTATATGTATAAACAGGATTTAGCATTAAATAACCAACTATGTTTTACGTGCTATGAACCAAATCAAACCTATAATTTGAATAGATAATATTAATTGCAATAAAAAATCTTTGAGTTAAAAATAATAACCGTAAACTGAGCGCCGTTATGTTGAGAGACGAAGAAAGACATGAGTTTTAGGTTATATAAATGATTAGGGAAATAAATGACTCAAAATCTCGCTTCATTTACCTTAATTTATACAAGAAATTTCAAATTAACCACAACCAATATATTATTTCTTATTGCCCCTTATTCGCTATGTTCCTTGTTGCAGTATCTCTTATATTTTGAGATAAAACTCCTCACCCAGACAACAGAAAACCAGACATAGCTATAGACGAATGAAAGATTGAACGTATCAGATTTTTGGCTTCATAATAGAAATGAAAAAAAGCGAAAATCTCTATAAATATCTGGACTTTACCCAAGAGATAAATGAAGATGTGGAACATGAAATTGATAGTGGTAGGAATCATAGTTGGGGGTTCTTGGAACAATCCCCAAGACGCTACAAAAGACTATGGAGGGACCAGAAATATCAGAAAGATGTCAGTCTTTCTCAACTATAGCCCCTCGGAAATCAGTTATAATACTCAGAAGAGTCCATAAAAGATTGAAGGACTTACTGCTGCAAGGATTTCTGAGAAAAGTCCTTTTTACTGCTGGTGTAAAATCACTCAATGCCATACGCACAGATAATATCAAATCATACAGAAGAAATGGCAAGTTTAGAATACGTTGAGTTATGAATAAAAGAGCCATGAGTAAGGTCAGAAAACTATCACAAACGTGATATCAGAAAAGGCACCGTTAGACGAGGAAAGTAACCTAATGGAGAATTGTGAAAGAGAATGCATTATCACTATATTAATAAAAGGTATATGCACAAAACAGTTTCTATTCTTGTAATGTAAAAGTATATAATCATCTTTAAAATAGAATCTGACCACTAAATGCAAGCAAGAAAACAAGATAGAGTTTAGATCAATAAGAAAAAGGTCTTGTAATCTAGTATATTTTGCTGTTATAACAGACAAAAAGCACGACAAATACCGCGAACTTTACTGATAAATGAAAAAAATCATAGAATTCAAGGTCGTAGGGATAAAAATTATAGGTAGAAACCTTGGAATAATCCCAAACAATCTTCAACTGGATGAAACGTAGATTAGAGAAAAAATTTGGGGCTATCCAGATAACATCACGAGTAATATCAGCTAGGATACTTAGAATAGTCGTAAAGATCTGAGGAGACTTGCAGTCACTCACACTCCAGTGAAAAACCTCAATCTGAAGCTGGTATGAAAAACTTGTAAGTGAAAATGACAATGCATCATCAAAGAATTTTAAAAACTTATATATTTAATTTCAACGAAACAATACAAGCAACTGAAAAAATAAACGTATTGAACTTAAGAGACGTACTACATTTTAGTTGTAAGAAAGTAAATTTCGGATGTGCTTACGTTTTTGCCATTACGTTATTATTACTAATGTTATCATCTACTGGATAAAACATTTTTTATTACTGAGATAATTTTTGTTATTTTTGCCATTAATTTTCGCAAAATAACTATTAATAGCGTTTGTCCAAACTTTGAAAAGCATATTTAATGCGGCCTTTAATGTGCCTTGAAGGCATTTCGAAACCATTTTGTCATTTAAGATTAAGAAAGACAAACAGGAAAAATGACTTGCAAAATCAAACTGATTATATTTAAGAAAGAAAGAGGAAAATTTTTGATGCTGTTATCTGAGGAGAAACAAAAGAGCAACATCTTTGAGAAAAATTAAAAATAGCAAAGAAAAATTCTTCCATAAACGCCTTAGGCAAGGATTATAAAAATGAACAATCAAGAGACGTACACTTCTTTAGAGGGCGGAGGATTTTTAAGACTTAACCGACAGCGGAACGAACAAACATTAAATTAAACACGTCAAATAACAAACGTTACGGATTTACGTCAAGTGCATCCGGACAAATGCCGTGACATTCCGCTTACTCGAGTATACTCGTATATTAGTCGAGTATTTTAAACCCCACCAAACTTGACAGTTACCTTTACATAAGTAACCAATTTTTAGTGTTAATTTTTAGTGTCAATCTGCAACTTCTCTTCTAATATTTTGAGCGAGTTCTTAATTGAAAATATAGAATATTTTTACTATAAATTTCCATTTCACTGTAAATTAATGCAATGCTCACTTTAAAACGATATTTTAAAAGATAAGGGAAGTATAGTGGAACTTCTCTAAGGCTTTTAACGTTTTATGTCCTATAGCCTACATGAATTTTGGGAAGAAAATTTGAAACTCAAAACTGAATATAAAATGCACTTTGAACATTGTGTATTGTTCATAATTAATCTAGGGAAAAGAGAAGTTTGGTAAAAACAAATCATTCAAGTGTATAAAAGTAATGCAGTATGAAAAAGAAAATCTTTGTAATGGCATACGTTGTTTAAAAAATGTCTCAAAACAACAGGGGCGAAGTTGTATTTTCAAGTTAGACAAGGAAAAATCTATTCTTTCACAAATCGTATCACACACTTAATGAGAATCCATTTTTCGAGCCCCAATATTTACTCTGTTCCTTGTTGCTCTCCCTGACACTAAGTGTTTGACCCTCTTCAAAATACCCTAAGTCTCGTGTGTTTCTTGCAGCTCTATCAAGAGTTCTTGTGACTGACATTATGTAATTGGTCATACAGCCGAGCATCGTAAGTGACCACAACATTACACTTATTTAGAATATCTTTAAGATATAACAAAAGTCCCTGTATCAACCAATCAAAATTAAATACAGGATTTTAAAACATTTTAAAATGTTCCCGTTTAATAAAAGAAAACAACTTTTACTACAGATTTTTACCAGAAAAATCAACCAATTTTTGAAAAAAAATTTTTTTAGGTAAAGTTTTTATTTTCCAATTCAAAAAGAATTTTACATCACATATTGAAATATTTATCAAAAATTTTCACTGATTGAATATCTTTGGAATGGTTAGTAAACATGGCAGGTAGCTGAAGAACTCTAATTATCCAACAGCAAAAATGAAAAAAAAAAAATCAGGAAAGGATAGATAGTATTTGGAAGGAATCTATATATCCCCACAATAATTTCTTATCACAATTATTGGAACGCTAATAATAAGATATTTGATTATTTGACAGTTTTAATGTTATATGATTTTTCCCAGCATTTCTAAATTTGCGTTTCAACTTAAAATTAATTTATATAATTTTTTTCAGGCAATGCTTTTGTTGCATAACCTAAAAGCAGATACAAACAAAAGTTACTTTTTCATGTTTTCTGTCATTTTCTAGCATAATGTTATCTAAATAAGGGAGATTGATAGAAATTTGAAAAAGTCCAAAGAGACCAATAGAGGCATAGCTATGGTGAAGCAGGGAAGGAGTCTGATAAAGAGAGTTTACAAAAGCTTATTATTTCACCTGGTTCATCTCTGTTTAGATTTTGCCATAACAAACCACACTAAATATTTTTGATTCCCTTCATGATGCCAATAATTCCAACCTCACTAAGGTCGTCAAATATCAAGATACGCCCCTGTATAGCTGCCAATAACGTTCAATTAAATGATATATGCACGAAATAGCCTATAACAAAAAGGCGGTTTCATGTCATCCCTACAAAAAAGATTATTTTATAACCTTTTGACAATAGTGGGTGACTGGACTTGCTTAGGGTGGATGAGAATAAAAGTGTTATAATTGGTGCCTTTAAAAATTAAGTTCAATTTTATCTTTTAATTTCTGAGTATCAAAACACCATGATAATGCCGAAATTGTTTTCTGTGGTTCATATTTGATTCGCAATGTATTCGGTTTCATCATCATAATGATTAAGTTTCGCGACTAGCACGGCTTTCCCAGACTTTTTTTTTTTTTTTGCATCCGTCCCTATAATCCATCGCTCCGGGCCAGTTTTCCATTCTGCATCCTGTATCCGCACAAATTTGATGTATATAACTTCATACTGGTCGGCCAACAATGGCTAGTCTATGTGTTGTGTTCCATAACAGAGCGTCACTTATGAGTTCATTCTTGCTTAGGTTTCAATATGACACTGATTTTTGATTTTGTGTAGAGCTAAACAAAGTAAATATGACGTCAGTCTGTGAATCAAGTCATTGTCTCTGGAAACCGGTTCGGCTTTTGGTTTCTTATAATATCAACGTTTGTAGGTTATTTTATGCCAAATCCATCCTTCTAGAAGAACAGCATTGGTACTTTTAACCCATAGCTGTAAGGATAAGGAGGTCCCTACCTTTGTTAAGGGTATATGTGCGAAAATGAACGTAATAGTGCGAGTGGAGTTCTAACTCACTGCGACTCCACAGTCCATCGCTTTAACTATTATACTCCGAGGACACCCCACTGGGCCTTTGGAACCAAGTCAAAGAAACATACTGTGAACGCGTCAACAACTCTTTGTGTTGCTTATTTAGAGATTACATGGAATGAACGTGTACTTATTAGAACCGTGGCTTTAGCAAAAGACGAGTAAGTATTTTAGAGAATGTTCATTATTTTTTGATTGAAACTTTGATCTTCAATGGAAAAGATTATTCGAATTATTTAATTAAAGTTTCAATGAGCAAACCTCACGTAAATTTTTGTACTGAGGTATGAAACATTGTCTAGATTTTGTTGAGCGACAATTTAATTGGAAAATTAAAATTCTACGACTTGTTTAAAAAGTTTCGTAGATTCTGAATAGATGTAAAATGCTCATTCATGTTTGAAAGTTGTACTTTCTAAAATGGAAGATGCAGTAAAATAGTCTCTCTGTTTTTAAATATGAACAAAACGACAACATGAATTCTATTAAAAATTGACACTTGCTATAGTAATTGAAAATATTAGCCATTTTGCTTTCTTATGGCGATGTATTTTTTTGAATTCATCTTTTTAAAATGGTTACTAGGAGGATTCTGTATGGTGTAGTAGCTAATGTGCTGGGTTTAGAAATAGTTGTAAACGGGTTCAAACGCCAGTTGTGACATTACGTTCATTTTCACAGTAAATCCATAAGGTATGAAACCCCCTATCCTCTCGACTACGGGGTAAATAGTATCACAACTTTACTTTTATAAAGATTAAATAATCGATGAATGTTGATATGCTTTTTAACAAAAAAAACAAACAAACAAACCAAAACAAAACAAAATAAACAGTATTGTTCCTGTTCTTCTACACGGTTTGCATTGGCATAACATACCCAACGAACGTAAATATTTCATTAAAACAAATAATTAAAACAAAAATGCAGACCATCACGAAATATAGACTCCTGAAAGTTAAATCTGATATCCTGCATTTCAAGCGAGTAATTGCGCTTGGTATTGCTGAGATTTCATCTTTCAATCCGTTAGGTGCATATACCATCATTTCAAGATTTGAACTTTGAAAATAAAAAATTAACCGTAGAAAATAAAACTTATGAGTGAACAAGCTAAAGTATTTAATGGGTTGTTAACTCGTAGATAACACACCGTTTCTTAAAATCATTATGTTATCCAAAAGAGAGTAACCTAAGAATATTCAGTAGAAAGAGGAACAGACAAGTGAACTATTACTATATAAAATTTAATTCTACCACTAAGAAGGAGTGAAACGAAGTTTCTGTCCCAAGGTATAAAAGAGTCACAATAAATTCGAGTTACATGAAGACCAGTCTAGACAACAAAAGAGTGGAAACCAATTCCTTCTTCTCAGGTCTTGATTAAAAAGAAAAAGAAGCACCATGTGCGTCGCTGCTGAGGAGCAAACGTCTACATATGCCGCTTCTGATGTCCTGTTCGTTTCTGGTTTCCCTTTGTCACGTGACCAAAAAAGATTCGTGACGAGGGAAAGTTCCTCAAACACAGTGACAAGGGAGACCTCCCCATTTAGTCTCCCCAAAATGCCAAATAATGTTCGCACGTAGTACGATGAGACACCTGGTAATCGCACGATGATCGCTATTTTACTGTATGATGGGCACTAAAATAGCAAGACTGAAGCAACTCAAAGACTAAATCTACGCACGGATGCACCCTTAGTGACTGCAAGATGATTATTCTATAACCTAGAGATCATTCTGTCGGACTGTGTATCTACAAAAGTATATTTAAAATGTTTAAGCATTTATGCAATAATTACAATTCAATCGTTTTATCACACACAAACACACACACACACACACACACACACACACACACACACATACTCAAACACACCAATATATATATATATATATATATATATATATTGATATGGCTATTATATATCAAGAGTATTCGAGAAAAGGATTTAGCGTCACTATTGTGGAACAATACAAAAAAAAGTAATTACAAAACCGTCTTCAAATGTCTATTAACGGAGGAAATTAGATTTTACCAAGCCATAACCGACACAAAATTGAGACATTCAATAAGCATGCCCGTTATTAAAGGTAGATGCACTTTCAAATGAAAAAAATATTCTAGATCATACACGTAAATTTTTAAAAAATGACAATAAATA